>CM053609.1:62628442-62748318 GCA_028646535.1 Procyon lotor
AGATAGCCAAGTACTCTCTATTTTAAATAAAAAGAGCCTCGTTTTCTTACTACTTGTAATTGGTAATCTATATATCATGTCTTTATATTTGAAGAATATAGAAGAAGAAACAGGGAAATCTGTTCTAATTATATGAATTTAAATTGAATCCACAGTTCAACTGTTTCACAATTTTTTAAAAAGCATCCCTATAACTTTACTAAAAGGGAATGTTAGAAGCAAATGATAAAATCAGAGTTCTGATTCTCTTTAATATATAGAGGTAGAATAATCAGTAACTATCTCT
The DNA here is from genome assembly GCA_028646535.1 of Procyon lotor. Classification (NCBI taxonomy): domain Eukaryota; kingdom Metazoa; phylum Chordata; class Mammalia; order Carnivora; family Procyonidae; genus Procyon; species Procyon lotor. The sequence continues at coordinate 62,628,729 of CM053609.1, forward strand.
TTTCTGTAGTTCAAGAGATGCAGAAATCTTTTACTTTATGTTTGAATTGATCATACTTTGAGAGATCATACTTACATCTACAAAAAAAAAAAAAGGCAACAGTTAGAATGTGCCAAAAAACATTATTTCTTGGAACTTCATTATACCTCACAATAGTTAAAATTTAAAGGAAGAAAAGTTATTCCTAAAATTGTTTCCAAAAATTAATGTACATTTTTAAATTGAATTTTTATTTTTTTAATTCATTTTTAAATAACTGGTGAGCAGTTATGGAGAAAAGCATAACATTTTATTTCTGTTCTTAAAGTCGGATTTAGAGGGCAGATACATAAATGCCTGGTATAGGGCAATTAACTCTACTTGGGAGATTCAGTGATGTCTCCACAGAGGAGACTTTTCATTTGGTGTTTAATGATACATATGAGTTTTCCAGAAAGAATTTAGGAAAGATAATTAAAGAAAGCAATTACAAGAAGAATAAAGTGCATGTTTGAAGTCATAAAAAAAAAAAAGTTCATGATGTTTTGAAAAAGAGAAATTTAGTGTGGCTACAACATATGTAGCTATTCGGATAGATGCTAGATGACTTCCTTTGAAGAAATGAGGAAAAGTTCTCCTCAAGATTCAAACACACATAAATATTTTAAAAATAATTTAAAAAGTACATACCCTGTGAAAAAAGATAGCCTCTCAGCAAATGGTGTTGGGAGAACTGGACAGCAATATGCAAAAGAATGAAAGAATCACCTTCTTTACCACAAACAAAAATAAGTTCAAAATGGATGAAAGACCTAAATTGTGAGGTAGGATACCATCAAAATTATAGAGGAGAACACAGGCACCAATCTCTTTGTACTCAGCCATAGAACTTCTTACCAGACATATCTCTGGGAGCAAGGGAAACAAAAGCCAAAAAAGAACTATTGGGACTTCATCAAAATAAAAAGCTGCTGCACAGTGCGGGAAACAATCAACAAAGGTAAAAGGCAACCTACAGAATGGGAAAAGATAATTGCAAATGACATATCTGATAAGGGTTAGTAGCCAAAATCTATAAGGAACTTCTCAAACCCAATGCCCCCAAAACAATAATGCAGTTAAGAAATGGACAGAAGACATAAAGATGGCTAACAGACACATGAAAAGGTGCTCATCATCACTGATCATCAGGGAAATACAAATCAAAACACTATGAGCTATTGCCTCACACCTGTCAGAATAGCTAAAATTAACACAGGGAACAACAGAAGTTGGCAAGGATGTGGAGAAAGGGGAACCCTCTTACACTGTTGGTGGGAAAGCAAACTGGTGCAGCCACTCTGGAAAGGAGTATGGAGGTTAAAAGTTAAAAATAGAGCTACCTTATGATCCAGCAATTGCACTGCTAGGTATTTACCCAAAGGTAAATATATATATATATATGTATGTGTGTACATATATGTGTGTATATATATATATACACACACATACATATATATATATATATATATACACACACACACATTGGAATATTACCCAGCCATCAAAAGAATGAAATCTTGCCATTTGCAACAACATGGATAGAACTAGAATGTATATACTAAGTGAAATAAGTCAGTCAGAGACAAACATCATCTGATTTCACTCATATGTGGAATTTAAGAAACAAAACAGATGAACATAGAGGAAAAAATGAGAAGCAAACCATAAAAGAGACTCTATAGAGAACAAATTGAAGGTTGCTGGAGGGAGAGGTAGATAGGGGGGATGTGCTAAATGGATGATGGGTATTAAGGAGGGTACTTATTGTGAGAAGCACTGGGTGTTACATGTAAGGGATGAATCACCAAAATCTACTCTTGAAACTAATACTACATTGTATATTAACAAACTGAAATTTAAATAAAAACTGTAAAGAAAAAAAATAGCCAGGTGTGAAAACAAGAAACAGTAATGGTGAAGTATGGGAGTAGGGGGGATAGGATTAGGAAGACTGAAAGTCACAAAGCTGAGTAGAGACTGAGCCTGTAAGATTATGATGCTAGGGGCACCTGGGTGGCTCAGTCGTTAAGTGTCTGCCTTCGGCTCAGGTCATGATCCCAGGGTCCTGGGATCGAGCCCCGCATCGGGCTCCCTGCTAGGCAGGAAGCCTGCTTCTCCTGCTACCATTCCCTCTGCTTGTGTTCCCTCTCTCGCTGTGTTCCCTCTCTGTCAAAAAAAAAAAAAAAAAAAAAAAAAAAAAAGATTATGATGCTAGCTGAACTTGACATAATCCAGGAGCGAAGAGCTATTATTTTTAAAGGTGAAAGAGGATCCTTCCTTTTGCAATTGTGCCTTACTTTCAACTAGGAGGTATTTTCAATTATTCCAAGCAAATTAATTTAAAACTAGTTTAGAAATGGGAGAAATACACAGAATCCAGTGAGTACCGAATAAACACAATCATATAGGGGTGACAAATGCCTTAGACCCTAGAAAACAGAGATCGCATGGAAAATAACCCCTCTGAAGATGAGTTCACAGTCAAAAATTATAAACCACATAATGAAGAATAACACCATTAAGAAGACACACTTTAGGAAAAAAATAATTCTCAGATCAAGAACTAAATATAAAATGGGAAGAAAAATTAAGTATACTTAACATCCACAACAAGAAACAACAAGGCATAGAAACCAAAAGTCAGTAAAAAAAAAAAATATTGAGAGAATAAAACAATTCTTGCTATAAAAACAGTTATGAATATTTTAGATACCTGAATGAAATGATATAAGCAAGAGACTACACATAGGGGAAGGATTAAACCATTGGTAGATAACTTTGGGAATCAGTCAAAAAGCAACACAGATAGGAAAACTATAAAAGAATAGCGAAGAGACATGGTAAATAGATTGATGGGAATCTATCATACATTTATTCATTCAATAAATATTTATATTCTACGTGCCAGCCTTCATTCAAAGCACTTGGATACATCTCTGAGCAAAATAGACTCCCATCCTTGGGAAATTTACATTGTAGCAAGGTGTGAGAGGGGCCAATTACAGTATTTGATAGGGTGTTCAAAAAAGGACTAAGGGAATTAGTCAAATAGATAGATATTACAGTTGTACTTTAGGCAGAAGATCTAGAGCAAATGCTCTGTTGAGAGCATACATGGTATATTTAAAAAAAAAGCAAGGAGGTATGAATAGAGAGATTGTGAAAAACAGGAGTAGGAGATGGGGTCAGATACTATATCCTGTAAGGAATTATAATAATTAGAAAGGAATTCAATTAAGTATAGAGGCATCTGTGGGTCTTGAAAAGCAAGGGAATGGGATTTGAGTTGAGATATACATTAAAGGATCAATCTAGGTTGTACACTGGGAGTGGACAATTGAGGGAAGGCAAGTAGAAGTTTGGAGGCCTGTTCTGAGGCTATTACAGTAATTCCACTTCCAACACAGGTGACAGTGAAAACTGGGAGAGATTATATTCAAATATATAATTAAAAATATTGCAGAATTAAGAAAAAATGAATCCTTAGATAGAAGCAGTATATGGAGTCATCTCTTTGCCTGTCTTTCTGTCCCTCTCACATACGCACCTTAAAGCTAGATACGTTATAGGAAAAATGAAGAAAACCAATGAAAATGAGGGCAATTAAAAGCAATCAGAATTTACCTATAAAAATGATAATTAGATCAAAGTGTATTGCTCATTAGCAAAAATAGAATTCAGAAGGCAATTGTATAATACCTTCAAAGTTTAAAATCACTGCAGGTTCTGGTAATAGATGGTATCAGATTAAGCATCTCTCTGATAGCAATTGTAAACTCTGGACAAAATATTTTAAAACAACTGTTTGAAGGCATTGAAGCACAACTGAATACTGGCAGAAAATGGAATTGATTTGACCTTCAAAATAAGGAAATAAAACAGGGTGAGAGCTATATTTATATGGTTCAGAGTGTAATCCTCAGTCCATATAGAGTGGGTCAGCTAAACTCAAGCAGAAAAATCTCGTTTTTTGGCTTACAGTGTCAGAAGAAAGAATTTGGGGCTGCCAGAAGAATGGAAATTGAGGAGGCAAATACTCAGGAAAATAGTTCGGGGAATAGAGGTCCAAAATTGTACTGTAAACCCCTCAAATTCTTGACTGATTTTTGGAATAGGAATGCATAGGGGGCTTCAAGGAGCACTGTGGAAAGTAATTGACAGTCTGTAGGATTAAAAGCTAAGCAGAAATTGCAACTCCAATTTTACTCTAAATGAAGACAATAATAATTCTACATTATTGTTTAGAGTTGGACTTTAGTATATTTCCTAGAGACAATATTCTCAAAAAGATGCATCAAGAAAGAACCCCTGGATTGGGATGAAAGAAAATATGAAAGCATAAAATTCATATGGCATTTAGGTAAATATTATACATGAAGCAAATATATAAACTCATAGTAGTCTACCATGTATTATAAGCTCCTGCCCAGTTTTTTAAATCTAGTCAACAAAATGCATTTTCCCTTGCCTTTAAGCACTAATAACCCAGTTCTGTCTCCCCCTTCTTCAAATTCATACCTCTACCTTCTCTTCAAAATTCTGTACAAAATTCTGCCACATAAGAATCTTAGGAAATCAATTTCCTATAAAACCTTCTGGTGAGGGGCGCCTGGGTGGCTCAGTGGGTTAAAGCCTCTGCCTTCAGCTCAGGTCATGATCTCAGGATCCTGGGATGGAGCCCTGCATCGGGCTCTCTGCTCAGCGGGGAGCCTGCTTCCTCCTCTCTCTCTGCCTGCCTCTCTGCCTACTTGTGATCTCTCTCTCTGTCAAATAAATAAATAAAATCTTTTAAAAAATAAATAAATCTTCTGGTGAAATGTTTTCGTTTCCTCTGGGAAAAGGTACAGCTACAAAATTTTGGTGTTACATTTATAACTTATCTTTTTCTTTCATGTTTCTTTTGCTGTATTTGTCCATACTGATATACAGGTATATATTAGTAATGCCTATAAGAGATTTAATTTATCATTATAGAAACGTAGTAAAATATATTAGGCTTTCCAATGTTGTGAGAGTCTTATTGTCATAAAAATCACAAAAGTTAGAGGAGATACCAATTATCTTTTTTGCTGACTTTTATTTATACATTAAAAAATTATTTTTATTTTTATTTAGTGGACAGAGAACACAAGCAGGGGGAGCAGCAGGTGGAGGGAGAGGGAGAAGCAGGCTCCCCACTGAGCAAGCAGCCCAACAAGGGGGCTCGATCCCAAGGACCCTGGGTTCATGACTTGAGCTGAAGGCAGAAGCTTCACTGACTGAGCCACCAAGGAGCCTGTATTTATACTTCTTGTATGTGTGTTGAGGTATAATTGACATAGCACTATCTTAGTTTCAGGTGCACAGCGTACTGATGTATTATTTATATACACTGCATAGATCACCACGATAATAAGCCAAGTTCACATCTGTCACTATACATAGTTGCAAATCTTATTTCTTCTGATAACTTTTAAGATCTACTTACCTAGCAACTTTAAATAGATAATACAGTATTATTAACTATAGTTACCATGCTGTACATTATACAGCATTATTGTACATTATATGTACATTGTACATATATGTACATTACACATATACCATTTTATATGTATTTTATAACTGGAAGCTTGTACATTTTTATATCCTTCACTCATTATGCCTTTGTCTACACCCCCTGCAACCACCCGTCTGTTCTCTATATCTGTGTGCTTTATTTTTTTTGTTAAATACCACATGTAAGTAAGATCAAACTGTGTTTCTCTTTCTCTGACTTATTTCACTTATCAAAATGCCTACAAGCTCTATTCATGTAGTCACAAATGACAGGATACTGTTTTATTATGGCTGAATAATAATCGTACACACACACTGCCACATCTTCTTTATCCATTCAACCATCTATAGACCCTTAGTTTGCTTCCAAGTTTTAGCTATTGTCTTTAGATGACTACCAAGAAGTGAAATTACTGAATCATTTGACAGTTCTATTTTTAATTTTTGAAGAACCTCCATGCTGTTTTTCATAGTGCTTTGCACCAATTCATATTCCCACCAAAAGTGCACCAAGATTCTCTTTTCTCCACATCCTTGCCAATACTGGTTAAGCATTTGTCTTTGTTTGTTTGTTTTTTTAATTTAACATTTTTATTTTTCTCAGTGTTCCAACATTTATTGTTTATGCACCACACCCAGTGCTCCATGCAATATATGTCCTCTTTAATACCCACCACCACGCTCACCCATCTCCCCACTCACTTCTCCTCCAGAACATTTACTCAGAGTCCACAGTCCCTCAAGCTTCATCTCCCTCTCCGATTTACCCCAATTCACTTTTCCTTTCCTTCTCTTAATGTCCTCCATGTTATTCCTTATGCTCCACAAGTAAGTGAAACCATATAATAATGGACTTTCTCTGCTTGACTTATTTCACTCAGCATAATCTTCTTTCTCCAGTCCTGTCCTTGTTGATACAAAAGTCGGGTATTCATCCTTTCTGATGGCTGCATAATATTCCATTGTATATATGTACAATATTTTCTTTATTCATTTATTGAAGGGCATCTTGGCTCTTTCCACAGTTTGGCAATTGTGGCCATTGCTGCTATGAACATTGGGGTACAGATGTCCCTTCTTTTCAGTACATCTGTATCTTTGAGGTAGATATCCAGTAGTGTAATTGCAAGGTCATAGGGTAGCTCTATTTTTAATTTTGATAATAGCCACTCTAAAAAGTATGAATTGATATTTCACAGTGGTTTTCATTTGTATTTCCTGATGATTAGTGATATTGAGTACTTTCCATATACCTGTTGGCCAGATCTTTGTCGTCTTTGGACAGTGTCTATTCTGATGCTCTACCCATTTTTAATAGATTTTTTTTTATTAATGAGTTAGGTTAGTTTTTTAAATATATTTTGGATATTAACCTCATATTAGATAATTTAATACTTTAATTCTATAGGTTGCTTTTTCATTTTGTTCATGGTTTCTTTTACTTTTCAGAAGTTCCTTATTTTGATATAGTTACACTTGGTTATTTTTGTTTTTATTGCCTTTAGTTTGGTTCAAATTCAAGAAAATCATTGCAAAGACCAACATCATTTTGGAATTTTATGGTTTCAGTTCTTACGTGTAAGTATTCATTTTGATTTAGTTTTTGTGTGTAGCATAAATTATTGGTCCAATTTCATTCTTTTGCATATGGTTGTTCAGTGTTCCCAACACCATTAATTAAAGAAACTATACTTTCTCCCTTTGTCATAATGTAATTGACCATTTTTGTATGGGTTTACTTCTGGGCTCTCTATTCTGTTCCATTCATCTATAAAGTCTATTTTAATGGCAATTTCTTACTGTTGTGATTATTGTAGTTTTTTAACATAATTTGAAATCAGCAAATGTGATGCTTCCAGCTTTGTTCTCATTTCTGAAGATTTCTTTCTCTATGTGGGGTCCTTTGTGATTCCATACAAATTTTAGAATTGTATGGTTTTTGTAAAAAATGTCATTAGTACTTTATTAGGGATTGCACTGAATCTGTAGATTGCTTTGAGTAGTAAGGACATTTTCACAATACTATTTGTTTTTCAATCCATGAACATGAGATATGTTTCCATTTATTTGTGTCCTCTTCAATTTCTTTCAACAATGAGTACATTTTTTTTTCAGTACACAGGTCTTTTACCTCCTTGGTTATAAGTATTCCTAGATTTTTTAATTCTTTTTGATAAAAAATGGGGTAGTTCTCTAAACTTCTCATTCTGATAGTTCATTATTAGTGCATAGAAATGCAACATACTTTTGTATGCTAATTTTATATCCTGCAACTTTACCTAATTACTTTATTAAACAATTGTTTCAGTAGAGTCTTTAGGATTTTCTATATATCCTAGATATATGGAATTTGGATTCCTAAGTGCTCTAGGTAGGATTTCTAGTACAATGTACAACAGAAGTGGTGAGAGTGGGCAACCTTATCTTGTTATTTTTAGAGGAAAAGCTTTCAGGTTTTCACCTTTGATTATGATGCTACCTATGGGCTTGTATATATGGACTTAATTATATAGAGGTAGTTTCTTCCATTCCTGGTTTTTTGAGGGTTTTTTTTTTAAATCATGAACTAGTATTGAATTTTGTCAAATGCTTTTTCTGTATCAGTTGAGAGGATCATATGATTTTTATCCTTCATTTTGTTAATGTGGTGTATAATACTGATTGATGTTTCAGAGGTTGAATAATTCTTGCATCCCTGGAACAAATACCACCTGGTTTTAGTGCATGATGCTTTTAATGCATTGTTCAATTCAGTTTGGTAATAATTTTTTGAGAATTTTTGCATCTGTGTTCATCAGGATTAGCCTATAATTGTCTTGTGGTATCCCTATCTGGTTTTAGTATCAGGGTAATGCTGGCCTTGAAAAATGAGTTTAGAACTGCTCAATCCTCTGCTGTTTTTTTAAACATCTTATTTTTTTCACTGTTCCAAGATTTATTGTTTAAGCACCACACCCAGTGCTCCATGCAACACATGCCCTCCTTAATATTCAATACCAGGCTCACAATCCCTCCCCTTCCAAAACCCTGTTTGTTGTCCAAAGTCCACAGTCTCTAATGCTTTGTCTCACCCTCCAATTTCCCCCTATTCACTTTTACTTTCCTTCCCCTAATGTCCTCCATGTTATTCCTTATGTTCCACAAGTAAGTGAAACCATATGATAATTGACTCTCTCTGCTTGACTTATTTCACTTGGCATAATCTCCTCCAGTCCCATTCATGTTGATACAAAAGTTGAATATTCATCCTTTCTGATGGCTGCATAATATTCCATTGTATATGTGGACAACGTTTTCATCCATTCATCTGTTGAAGTGCATCTCGGCTCTTTCTACAGTTTGGTGATTGTGGACATTGCTGCTATGAACACTGGGGTATAATGACCCCTCTTTTCTTTTCACTACATCTGTATCTTTGGAGTAAATAACCTGTAGTGCAATTGCAGGGTCATAGGGTAGCTCTATTTTTAATTTTTTGAGTAATCTCCACATCGTTTTCCAAAGTGACTGCACTAACTTGCATTCCCACCAACAGTGTAAGAGGGTTCCCCTTTCTCCACATCCTCTCCAACACATGTTGTTTGCTGTCCGGTTGATTTTGGCCATTCTAACTGGTGTAAGGTGGTATTGTAATGTGGTTTTGATTAGAATTTCCCTGATGGCTAGTGAGGATGAACATTTTTTTCATGTGTCCATTGGCCATTTGTATGTCGTCTTTGGAGAAGTGTCTATTCATATCTTATGCCCATCTTTTGACACGATTATATGTTTTTGTGAGTGTTGAGTTTGAGGAGTTCTTTATAGATCTCAGATATCAGATCTTTGTAGTGTCATTTGCGAATATCTTCTCCCATTTGGTGGGTTGCCTCTTTGTTTTGTTGACTGTTTCCTTTGCTGTACAGAAGCTTTTTATCTTGATGAAGTCCCAAAAGATAATTTTCACTTTTGTTTCCATTGCCTTTGGAGATGTGTCTTGAAAGAAGTTACTGTGGCTGATGTTAAAGAGGTTATTGCCTATGTTCTCCTCTAGGATTTTGATAGATTCCTGCCTCACATTGAGGTCTTTCATCTATTTTGAGTTTATCTTTGTGTATAATGTGAGAGAATGGTCTGGTTTCATTCTTCTATACATAGCTGTCCAATTTTCCCAGCACCATTTATTGAAGAGACTGTTTTTTCCCCCCCCCCACTGGATATTTTTTCCTGCTTTATTGAAGATTATTTGACCATAGAGTTGTGGGTCCATATCTGGGCTTTCTACTCTGTTCTACCGTCTATATAGACTATAGACTACATATATATAGACTATAATATTGTTATATAGACTATAACATTGGTCTATATGTCTGTTTTTGTGCCAGTACCATGCTGTCTTGGTGATCACAGCTTGAAATCAGGCAACATGATGCCCCCAGCTTTGTTTTTCTTTTTGAACATTCCCTAGGAATTCGGGGTCTTTTCTGGTTCCCTACAAATTTTAGACATGTTTGCTCCAGTACTTTGAAGAATAATGGTGGAATTTTGATTGGGATGGCATTGAAAGTATAGATTGCTCTGGGCAGTATAGACATTTTAACAATGTCTATTCTTCTGATCCATGAGCATGGAATGTTTTTCTATCTTTTTGTGTCATCTTCAATTTCTTTCATGAGTGTTCTGTAGTTCCTTCAGTACAGATCCTTCACTACTTTGGTTAGGTTTATTCCCAGGTATCTTTTGGTTCTTGATGCTATAGTAAGTGGAATCGATTCTCTAATTTCCCTTTCCATATTTTCATTGCTAGTGTATAAGAAAGCAACTGATTTCTGTGCATTGATTCTGTATCCTGCCACATTACTGAATTGCCGAATAAGTTACAGTAGTTTGGGGTGGAGTCTTTTGGGTTTTCCATTTAAAGTATCATGTCATCTGCAAAGAGAAAGAGTTTGACTTCTTTGCCAAGTTGAATACCTTTTATTTCTTTTTGTTGTCTGATGGCTGTTGCTAAGTCTTCTAATACTATGTTGAATAACAGTGGCAAGAGTTGGCATCCTTGTCATGTTTCTGATCTCAATGGGAAGGCTGTCAGTTTTTCCCCATTAAGAATGATATTCACTGTGGGTTTTTCATAGATAGATTTTATGAGTGTGAGGAATGTTCCCTCTATCCCTATACTTAGAAGAGTTTTAATTAGAAACGGATGCTGTATTTTGTCAAATGCTTTTTCTGCATCAACTGAGAGGATCATGTGGTTCTTCTCTCTTCTCTCACTGATTTGTTCTATCACATTGATTGATTTGCAAATGTTGAACCATCCTTGCATCCCAGGGATAAATCCTGCCTGGTCAAGGTGGATAATCTTTTTAATGTACTATTGGATCCTGTTAGCTAGGATCTTGTTGAAAATCTTGCCATTCATATTCATCAGGGATATTTGTCTGAAATTCTCCTTTTTGATGAGGTCTGCCTGGTTTGGAGATCAGGGTAATGCTGGCTTCATAGAAAGAGTCTGGAAGTTTTCCCTCTGTTTCTATTTTTTAAACCAGCTTCAGGAGAGTAGGTATTACTTCTTCTTTGAATGTTTGGTAGAATTTCCCAGGGAATCCATCAGGTGCTGGACTCTTGCTTTTTTGGAGGTTTTTGATCACTGCTTCAATCTCTTTATAGATATTGGTCTATTCAGGTTGTCAATTTCTTCCTGTTTCAGTCTTGGAGGTTTATAGGTTTCCAGGAATGTATCCATTTCTTCTAGGTTGCTTAACTTACTGGCGTATAACTATTGATAATAATTTCTGATGATTGTTACTATATCCTTGGTGTTGGCATGATCTCTCCCCTTTCATTCTAAATTTTATTAATCTGGGTCCTCTCTATTTTCTTTTGGATTAGTTTGGCCAGTGGTTTATTGATTTTATTGATTCTTTCAAAGAACCAGCTTCTAGTTTGATTGATGTGTTCTACTGTATCTCTAGTTTCTAACTCATTGATCTCTTCTCTAATCTTAATTATTTCCCTTCTTGTGCATGGGGTTGGCTTAATTTTTTGTTGATTTTCCAGTTCTTTAAGGTGTAAAGAGAGTTGGTGTATTTGAGATTTTTCAATGTTTTTGAGTGAGGCATGGATGGCTATGTACTTCCCCCTTAGGACTGTCTTTGCCATATCCCATAGGTTTTGGACCGATGTGTCTTCATTCTCATTGGTTTCCATGAATTAAGTTCTTCTTTGATTTCCTGGTTGATCCAAACATTCTTGAGCGGGATGGACTTGAGCTTCCAAATATTTGAATTCCTTTCAAGCTCTTCTTGTGGTTGAGTTCCAGTTTTAAAGCACTGTGGTCTGAGAATATGTAGGGAATAATCTCGATCTTTTGGTATCAGTTGAGTCCTGATTTGTAATCCAGTATGTGGTCTATTCTGGAGGAAGTTCCATGTATGCTCGAGAAGAATGAGTATTCTGTTTTAGAGTCGAATGTTCTGTATATATCTATAAGGTCCATTTGGTCCAATGTATCATTCAAAGCTCTTGTTTCTTTGTTGATTTTCTGCTTAGATGATCTGTCTGTTGCTGAGAGTAGCATGTTCAGATCCCCTACAATTAATGTATTCATATCAATATGACTATTTTGTTTAACAATGGGCTAATGTAGTTGGCTGCTCCCATATTGGGGGCATAAATGTTTACAATTGTTAGATCTTCTTGGAAGATAGACGCTTTAAGAATGATGTAGTGTCGGTCTGTACCTGACTACAGTCTTTAGCTGAAAATCTAATTTATCTGATAGGAGAATTGCTACCCCAGCTTTCTTTTGAGGCCCGTCGGCATGAAAGATGGTTCTCCATCCTTTCACTTTCAGTCTGGATGTATCTTTTGGTTCCAAATGTGTCTCTCGTAGACAGCATATGGACCAGTCCTGCCACTTTATCCATTCTACAACCCTGTGCTGTTTTTATGGGGGCATTTAGGCCGTTCATGTTGAGAGAGATTATTGAAAGATAAGTGTTTAGTGACATCATGTTGCCTGTGTAGTCTTTGTTTCTATGGATTGTAAATTTCTGTTCTAAGTCACTCATGAGTTCTATTTTTATAGAACCCCCTCTAATATTTCCTGGAGTGCCAGCTTGGTGGTCACATACTCTTTTAATCTTTGCCAGTCTTGGAAGCTCTTTATCTCTCCATCCATTTTGAATGTTAGCCTTATTGGATAAAGTATTCTTGGCTGCATGTTCTTATAAGGTTTATTTAATATTTTATATAGAATAAGGTTTATATGTACAAAAACAAAAACATACACAAAAACACTGACAGAAGAGTAAGATGGAAAGTTGGTTATAAACCCTTGATGTGGGTAAGGAAGGTTATTTATCCTGGGTGTATCTTGTTTTCTTTGTTAAAGGACTCAACTTTCCAGAGATACAGGGAAATTAAAGCTGGTAGTACTGAATAGGGAAAAAGGATTACCTTGAAGCCTATATATATTATATATAGGAAAAGAAACCCAGGTATATATATGAAAAAAGTTCAAAATAAAGAGTTATTATGTAATATGTTGTATTAAATATCTAGTTGTAATAGTAAGTAGGTTTTAAAAAATGAATCATTAGAACTAAATAAAAAAAAAGTTGTATCTATGAAATATACAGGTTTGGGCAATACCGGGCACTTAATCTATTGTTTTCCCCTGATGTTGGGGTTTAACAAATAGTCTTATGGGGACGGGGCCTGCCACATTGTTTTTGAGTCAATCTTGTTTGGGTTGAGTTGCCCTGCCCCTAGCCAGGGGCTGGACTCTGTGGAAACCGGTTTTTCAGGTTTTCATTCTCTGGAGGTTTTTGTTCTTAGGCAGCTTTTTGGGGCTTTTCAGAGGGCTAGTGTGAAAAGTAAACCGCATCCAGTCCTTGGCCTCAGAGAAAAGCCTCAGTCTGCTCCCCTCTGGATGGTCCAGAATATGCAGACTCCCCCTCTGCAATCTCTGCTGAACACCACAACCTCCCACAGGTGGTGCACACTCCCAGCCACTGTCTCAGTGGTTGCCCAAGGCCCCTGCTTGTGTCTGCACCCCCTTGCCACTGAAACCATAAGCGATATTGTTCCGGAGGAGGCTGTATACTGGCTCCTGGTGGCTGTCAGGACTGCTGTCTGGGGTCCATACCCAGGACCCGGCAGCAGTGTAGGCAGTGGAAGGCTAAGGGTTCAGAGACTGCCAGCTGGCATCAAACCAGGCTCTCTCAAGGGGCGGGTGGGGGTGCACCCAGCCCAAACCCTGGTGCAAGCAGTGGAAAGCCAATGGTTAGGGAGTTTGGAGCCCCCCTGGATTCTCTCAGGCACAGGTGGTCACTGGCTATGACCATCCTGGGACCCTGGGCTTAGGACTGGTCCCATGGCTACCCAATTCCACCAGTTGCCCTTTAAGACCTTTTTCTTTTTTTGAGTGCTTTTAACCAGACTCCAAGTTAATGCTGGACCCCAAGCGCAGGGTACTTTCATACTGGGGTATTACTTTCCAGTGAATCGCTTCTGGTGGCTCCCTCCCCCTTCCGTTTATCCTCCTATATCAGTCCAAGTGTTCTCACTCCGCTTTACCTCTCTAAGGATGATCCTCTGCCCCTGTAGAGATCCAGAAGGGTATAATCTTACATGTCAGGCTGATTTCATGGGTGTTCAGAGTGTTCTGGTAGATATTTAGCTCACTTCAGGGACCAGTTGAAACAGGATCTCCTACTTCTCCGCCATCTTGCCCCGCCTCAATCCTCTGACATTTTTGGAAGAGTTTGAAAAGGATTGGTATTATTTTTAAACGTTTGGTACAAATTGCCCCTGAAACCATCTCATCCTGAACTTTCTGTTTGTTGGGGATTTCTGATTACTGATTCATTTTCCTTATTAGTAATTGATCTGTTCAGATATCTATTTTTCATGATCTGGTCTTTGTAGGTTTTTTGTTTCTAGGAACTTACCTATGTCTTTTGGGGGTCAAGAGTATCGGTATATACTGATGATAGTAGTGTATGATCTTTTGTATTTCTGTGGTAACAGTTACAGTTTACTCTTTCATCTCTGATTAAATTCGAGTTCTCTTTTTTTTTCTCATTAAGTCTAGCTAAGGGTTTGTCAATTTGACCTTTTTTTTTAATTGGCCCTAGTTTCATATTATCTTTATTATTTTCTTCCTTCTAACCTTGGGATTTTTTTTTAGTTCATGGAGGTGTAAAGTTAGGCAGTTTATTTGAGGTTTTTCTTTTGTGTGAGGTAAGCATTTATCACTGTGTATTTCCCTGCTTCTGCTGCATCCCATAAGTTTTGGAATGCTGTAGTTCTATTTTCACTTAAAGTAGTTTTTTCTCTTTCAATTTCTTCTTTGATCCACTGACTGTTCAGTAGCATGTTGCCTAATTTCCACATAATTGTGTGATTTTCCAGTTTTCTTCTTGGAATTTCTAGTTTCATACCATTTGGTCCCAAGTGATCCTTCATAGGATTTTAATCTTCTTAAATTTATTGATACTTTTATGTGGCCTAACATATGCTCTGTCTTTGAGAAAATTCCATAAGTGCTTAGAAAGAATTGTCTTGCTGCTGGATGGAATGTTCTGTGTACATCAATTAGGTCCATCTGGTCCAATGTGTCACTTAATGTCAATGTGTTTTTATTCATATGCTATCTGAATGATCTACTACTTAGTGAAAGTGGGGTATTAAAGTCCCTTACTATTATTGTATTTTATTCATATGCTATCTGGATGATCTATTGGTGAAAGTAGGGTATTAAAGTCCCTTACTATTATTGTATTGCTGTCTACTTATTCCTTTAGGTCGCTAATGTTTGTTTTATATATTTAGGTGCTCCTATGTTGGGTAAATAAATATTTATAAATGTTATCCCCTCTTGTTGGATTGTTCCTTTATTATGTAATGCTTATCTTTATCTCTGATTAAAATCTTGTTTTAAAGTCTATTTTGTCTAAGTATAGCTACACCAGATTTGTTTACATTTGCACAGAATATAAATTTTTTTCATTCCTTCACTTTCAATCTATGTCCTTATATCTGAATTTATTCTCTTGTAGCAGCATGTACAAGGGTTGCATTTTGCTCGATTCACTGTCTTTTGATTTCTTAATTTAATCCCTTTACTTTGAAGTTATTACTGATAAGTATGTGCACATTTCCATTTCATTTTTTTGTGCTAGTTTTGTAGTTCTTTTTTCTGTCTTGTGATTTGATGATTTTTTTGTAGTTCTATCCTTAGATTACTTTCTCTTCTGTATATCTACTTTGTGCTTTGTTGTTTTCATAAGGCTTACATATAACAACTTAAAATTGTAATGATCTATTTTAAGTTGGTAGTATCTTGAGTTTCAGTGGATTATAAGCTCTACATTTCTCCTCACCTCCCCACATTTTGTTTTTATATCATAATTTACATCTTTTTATCTTGCACATCCCTGAAGTGATTATTAAGGTTGTAATTATTTTCACTACTTTTATCCTTAAGCCTTCACAATAGCTTTATATATAATTAGTCCATCACCTTTACAAAATTTGATTATTCTGCATTTTTTCATCTATTAATCTTTACCAGAGAAATGTATAGTTCCATATTTGTCAGAGAGAGTAAGAGACCACAAGCAGGGGCAGCAGCAGGTAGACAGAGAAGCAGGTCCCCTGCTGAGCAAGGAGCCTGATGTGGGACTTGATCCCAGGATCATGACCTGAACCAAAGGTAGATGCCTAACCAAATAAGCCTTCCAGGTATCTCTATTTGTTAATTGTTAGCATCAATTCATTTCAGCTTAAAAAGGTCCTTTAACATTTTGTAGGAAGCTGGTCGAGTCATAAAGAACTTCAGTTTCTGCCTTTTGAAAACCTCTCTTTCCTTCAAATCTGAATGATGACTTTGTCAGGTAGGTTATTTTTGGTTGGAAGCTTTTTCTTTTAGTACTTGGAATATATCATGCCCTTCCCTTTTGGCTTGCAACATTTATGCTGAAAAATTCGATAGTCTTATGGCAGTTCCCTTATACATAACAAATTCTCTCTTGATGCTTTTAGGATTTTCTCTTTATATTAAAATATCAAAAGTTAAAGCCTTTTCCTTTGTTTTTGAGTCTCTAGGTTCATCATCTTATTTGGAGCTCTCTAGTGTTCATGGATCTGAATGTTCTTTTCCTTTTCTATTTAGGGACGTTTTCAGCCATTATGTCTTTGAGTAAGTTTTTTTCCCCCTTCTTTCTCTTTTCTCCTTTTGGGACCATGGTAATGAAAATCCTGAAAATCTTGGTCTATTTGGTATTGTCTCACAAGGCACTCAAGCTACCTTTTTAAAAAATTCGTTTCTTTTGCTGCTCTGATAGGATAAATTCCACTCTCTTGTCTTTGGGTGAGTTCACACCTGACCCCTTTCAGAACTAAATCGTGGGGCACCTGGGTGGCTCAGTTGGTTAAGCATCTGACTTTTGATTTGGGGTCAGGTCATGATCTCATGGTGCTGAGATCAGCCCCATATTGGGCTCCATGCTAAGCAGGGAGTCTGCTTGAGATTTTCTCTCTAAAATAAATAAAATCCAGGGGCGCCTGGGTGGCTCAGTCGTTAAACGTCTGCCTTCGGCCCAGGTCGTGATCCCAGCATTCTGGGATTGAGCCCTGCATCGGACTCCCTGCTCGGCAGGAAGCCTGCTTCTCCCGCTACCATTCCCTCTGCTTGTGTTCCCTCTCTCGTTGTGTTTCGCACTGTCAAAATCTTTAAAAAAATAAAATAAAATAAAATCTTAAAAAAAGGGGAAAAAAGGATTGTTTCTCATTTTGCTATGGACATGACTCCCATTGTCTTTCAAACATAGATGCTTGTGGGAGTTTGTCTCTAGATACAGGTCCTAAAATTTGGGATGCCCAATGTGGGGTTCAAACACTTGTCTCCTCAAGGTGAAGTTCTGGATTTTGTGCTTCCTCCCAATTGAGGCTCATAGAGCTGGGGTTTATAGTATAATTTTATCTCTCTTTCCTACCTGTTGCAAAGGTTTTCTTTGTTTGCCCAATATATAGGAGTTACTCAGCTATCCCCTTCCCCACTAAGGCTACTTTTTCATATGTGTCTATAGATTTGTTGTGTCCATGTGTGGAGTGGAAAATTCTTCCTACTTCATCATCTTGAAGTAGCTTTATTATGTTTAAAGCCTGATATTAGTTGATGCTAATAGGGATTAGCTTATCAAGCTTGTAAGATACATACTATGTATCTTACAGCCCCTTCTATAAATGATAAAACTGAAGCAGAGAGAGGCTAAATAAATGACCAGAGGTTACAGAGAAAGATTGAGAGCCAATACATCTAGTTCTGTTGCCTGCCATCTTCAGCACTTCATACACTAAAAGTTTCGAAAATCCTGTTGAGGAAAAAAATAAAGAGATGATGGAGATTAAGGAGTGCACGTCTTATAATGAACACCTGTATATAAGTGTTGAATCATTAAATTGTACACCTGAAACTAATATTAAATTGTATTTTAATTAACTAGAACTTAAATAAAAACTCAAAAATGAAAAAATAAAAAAAGGCGGGGGTGCCTGGGTGGATCTGTTGGTTAACTGTCTGAGTCTCAATTTTAGCTCAGGGTCCAGGTATCCAGCCCTGTGTTGGGCTCCAAGCTCAGCCAGGGTCTATTTGGGATTCTCTGCCATCCCCTGCTCCCACTCGCCCTCTAAAATTAAAATAAAAGCTTAAAAAAGAAACAAGCAGAGGGAAAAAATAAGAAAAAATGGTGGGGGAAGGAAGAAATCAAGAAACAGACTCTTAATTACAGAAAACAAACTGATGGTTTCCAGAGGAGAGGTGGGTTGAACAGGTAATTGAGATGGGCACAGGGTGTTATATGGAAGTGCTGAATCACTATGTTGTAGACTTGAAATTAATATAACACTCTATGTTAACTAACTAGAATTAGAATAAAAGAAATTGCATTATTCAACCCCCTGATTGTTGAATCTGAAGTCCAGGAAAGTTACATGACTTTACCTAGATGTTCTTGAAAAACCATTAAGTTTTCTTCAATTTCTCATCTTTCTTTGCTGTTACTATGACAACAGTGTCTCTTACTCTTAGCCGTACAATAAGGCGAAGCTTGTAGGCATCAGATAAGATGAAAATTTAGGGGATGGTCATTAAATTTAGTTACCATCACCAATTTTTATGTGCAGCATTACTTTGTATACCCTTTAAAATATTTCCAAAAATGTGGAAAAGGTCAAAATTTTAATGCAAACATTTATATGTGAGAAGAACTGTATTTCAAAAAAACAACATAACTATAGTACAGGTAAGAAAAAATGAGTCAGAACAATTCAAGTAACTGTGAAGAAGTAACTGGACAGTACGCTCTCTGGCTAAAGTCAAAAGCCACACTAAATAAATAGTATGATCAAATTCACACACATTTCTCTTGCTCTTTTTTTTTCTCAGTTGCATAGAACAGTAATGCAGAAAATACTGTTTAAACATTCTAGAAATGAGGAAATAAATATATATGTATTGTGCCAGTTATGTACTGTTGAAGAGAATAAAAAATACAGAAATGAGTAAGAAAAGAACACAGTAGTGTTGAACTGGAATTGGAGATACCAATGTGAATCTCAGGAAGATGGATGTGTATATATGTACATGCTCTGAGAGGATCTAGAAGCAATGATACATAGTAGCAGTGAGCAAATCTCAAATGAAGTCTTTATACTGGATAATGGTACAAAATATTAGTTTTATGAATCTGACAATTTTATTATGATTACTTAGAATTCCTCAGTTTTAGAACTACATGCTGAAGTACTTAGGAATAAAAGGACGTTTTGTCTGCAACTCACTCTGACGTCTCAGAAAAAGATACACATACATTTATATTGAAGAGAGAGAATAAAGCAATATGTAAAGTGAAAAGTATTGGGGAACTCTTTGTACTATTTTTTTTAAAAGATTTTATTTATTTATTATTTGACAGGGAGAGGGGGAAGCAGGCTCCCTGGTGAGCAGAGAGCCCGATTTGGGGCCTGATCCCAGGAACCTGAGATCATGATCTGACCCGAAGGCAGAGGCTTTAACCCACTGAGCCACCCAGGCGCCCCTCTTTGTACTATTCTTGTAATTTTTCTGTAAGACTAAATTTATATCAAAATTAAAAAGTTTTCTTATAATCCTAACTATAGTATATATTTCTCTAATAGTAAATAATTGAATAGGTTTTGTTAAGTTTAGTAAAAAACCTGGATAATATACTATGTATACATAATAACAAGAGTTCTCCAAGCATTGTCAAGATAGAAATTTGTTAAGTGACACATAAAATATTTTGTCACACTTAAAATTGCACATACTTTAGTGGAGGGACGTGAAAACCAAAGCACTGTAACCTAAACTTCATATATTAAGCAGGTTAATATATCAGCTTTATATGTTAAACTTTATGTACTAAACTTTATATATTCCATTTAACATGAAAATTGATAGAGAAAATACAATAAAAATAAATCAGTAAAATGATATATTTTCAAATCAGTAAAAATGATAAATGATGATATATTTTAGCACATTGACAGAATCTGTTATTTTTTTAAAATGAGGTATTCACCAGTTATTGTAGTATCCTTTTAAACAGTTAGTTATCCATCAACTGATTTTTTCTATCCACAGTAAGAATTTGAGCGTAGGGCGCCTGGGTGGCCCAGTCAGTGAAGCGTCTGCCTTCGGCCCAGATCATGAACCCAGGGTTCTGGGATCGAGTCCCACCAGCTCAGCTGGGAGCCTGCTTCTCCCCCTGCCTGTGCTCTTTCTGTTAGGTAAAATCTTAAAAAAAAAAAAACTTAAAAAAAAAGACAAACAAAAAAACTTGACCATAAATATGTATATATTATGATATCCCACATGGAACAAAAAGGCATAGTTAGGATTTTTTAAATCTCTAAATTTTAAAACTCTAATCTAAAAAAGATTGTGACAAACACATGGGTAGATAGATGCACATATCATTGAATTTTGAACATGATGTACAGAGATATTTATATGTATCTATATTAGCTCTATATCAATCTACTTAACTATCCAGTGAGTGATCTGATTTCTTAGTAATTCTGCTTTTTTGATCACTGATAAATTTTTCAATTGAAAGTTATGAACACATATTTCTTCAAACATCATATGAAGTTTTTACAATGATTTTATAAAAGATGATCTCTTAAATAGAACAGAAGCAATCACATGCAAACAATGTATGCAAATGTAAATCTAACTGGATATACTCTTAATTTATTGAAGATATGTTTAGGAATATAAAGACCAAATTGTATAAAAACATGGACTGACAAGTGTTGGCCTTTAACAGCTATAAACAATTGAGAATCAACAGAGTTAACAAGCTAGGCTCTGTGACAGTGATGAATTTGTGTGTGTGTTGCGGCATATCTTATTGAAATTGTCATGTAATCTATTCAAAATTAGTTAAGTCTGATCAAGGAAGTGGTTCTTGCATTATATGTCTCGTTACTTCAATCTAAAGTGGTGACATTTTGCAAAGACCTTGTACTTGAAGTATTAATTGCATCATTTAATGGGAACTCCTTTACATTAAAATTATTACTTCCTGGGTGCACGTGGGTGGCACAGTCAGTTGAGTATCCACCTCTTGGTTTTGGTTCAGGTCATGATCTCAGATTCATGAGAAGGAGCCACATGGGCTCCGTGCTGAGCAGGGAGTCTGCTTGGGATTCTCTCTCTCCCCATCTCCTCCCACCACTCTCCCTCTCTCTCTCTCCCAAATAAATAAAATCCTTTAAAAAATTTACTAAACCTTGGTGATAGTAATTACTGATACAGACAGTTGAAATTTGTGCCTAATAAATTACAATCACCACTGCTTTATATATTACATATAGATTAAATGGCTTAATGTGTGATGCACAGAGATGTTTGGAACTGACTAAAAGTTTTTAACTTTCTAAGTGGCATTGCAACTTATATAAATAATTATGTCCAGAATATTTTTACATATGTATGAATACGTTTGGTAGTTATCAGTTTTAAGACTGTTTTTAAAATCTACTTGCCCACAGATAGTTTTTAAATTGTGGTGTAATTGTCCAGAAGTGAAAAAAAGTTACAACATACAGATTAAAATAGTTGAGACTATGTCTTAATATAGACTTGAAGGTAGTATACAAATGGTATATATTTTACTTATGAAAATATTATACCAAAATACCATTCTATTTATATTTGCAATTAAAAATACATGTTATGGAGAATGTTCAGGTTGTGGGGGGGCTGGAACAATTTTGTTACTGGCCAAATAAGGAAGCATCTTTGAATCACAGTAGTCTGATATGGTCCAATGTTTATGTGTTTGTGGCAGGTGCACAAATATGCAGTAGGTCACACATAAAAACCTTTATTTAAGCTTATAATAATGTAGATTTTCTTGTTCTTAAAAAATTACAGTTGAAAAAAAATTACAGTTGACATAAAATATTTTCAGGTGAACAACAAAGTGATTTATTAATTATATTAGATATATATCATTATATATTAATATATAGTATATGTATTATATATCATTATATATTAATATGTAATACATATAATATATAAAACTCCATGATAAATGGAGTTACCATCACAAGAAAGTTATTAAATAATATTGAATATATTCCCTATCCTATACTTTTTATCCCTGTGACTTAAGTTTAAATGGTAGTTTGTAAGTCTTCATCACCTTACCTATTTCACACATACCCCTTTCTACCCTCCTAGCAACTAGCAGTTTGTTCTCTGTATTGATAGGTCTCATTCTCCTTTGTGTTTGTTTCTTAGATTCCACATATAAGTGTGAAATCATACGTATTTGTCATATGGTCTCTGACTTTTTCTGACTTACTTCACTCAGCATAGTACCCTCTAGGTCTATCCATGGCAAGAGTTTATTCTTTTTTTATGACTGAACAATATAACTGTGTACATATACCTCATCTTTATTCACCTATGAATGGGTACTTGGATCACTTCCATATTTTGACTACTGTAAATAATGCTGCAGGAAACATAGGGATGCATATATCTTTTCAAAATAGTGTTTTTGTTTTCCTTGGGTAAATACTCAGAAGTGGAATAACTAGGTCATATGGTATTTCTGTTAGGTTTAAGTGGCTGCACCAAGTTACATTACTACCACTATGGTAGAAAGTTCTCCATTTTCTCCACATCCTGGCCAGCTCTTGTTATTTTTTGACTTAGCCATTCTGATTGGTATAATAGGATAACCCATTACGGTTTTGACTTGGATTTCCCTGATGATTAGTGATGTTGAACATTTTTTCATGTGTGCTGGCTGTATGTCTTCTTTGCAAAAATGTCTACTCAGGTCTTCTAATTATTTGGGTTGTTTTGGTGTCTAGCTTTATGGGGTTTTTTTTTATGTATTTTGGAGATTATCACTTATTGGATATAGAGCTTGCAAATAACTTCTCCCATTCAGTAGCTGGTCTTTTTGTTTTGCTGATGGTATCCTTGGCTGTACAAAAGCTTTTTAGCTTATTTTTGCTTTTGTTTCCCTTGCCTAAGGAGACACATCCAGAAAAGTACTACAAAACCTGATGCCCAAGAGATAACTGCCTGTGTTTTCTTTCAGGAGTTTTGTGGCTTCAAGTTTTAAATTTACATATTGCATCAATTTTGAATTTTGTGTGTGTGTATGGCATAAGATGATGGTTCATTCATTCTTCTTCATGTAGCTGCCCAACACCACTTAGTGAAAAAACTGTCTTTTTCCCACTACACATTCTTGTCTCTTTTGTGGTAGATTAATTGAACACATGAGTGTGGGTTTATTTCTGGGCTTTCTGTTCCACTGACCTATATGTTTGTTTTTGCACCAAAACCATACTGTTGCAGTAACGTAACCTTTGTAGTACAGTTTAATGCCTAGAATTGTGATACCTCCAGTCTTGTTACTCTTTCTCAAAATTGCTTTGGCTATTTGAGGACTTTCGGGGTCCCATACAAATGTTAGGGTTATTTGTTCTAGTTCTGTGAAAAATACTATTGGTATTTTGATAGTAACTGCATTGAATCTAAAGATTGCTTTGGTTAGTATGGACTGTTTAATGATACTCTAATCGGTGACCGTGGTGTATCTTTCCATTTAATTGCGTCATCTTCAATGTCTTTCATCAATGTCTTATACTTTTCAGAATACAGATCTGTCACCGCGGTTACATTTATCCCAAGGTATTTTATTATCTGTATGCAATTCTAAATGAATTTAGATTTCTTAACTTTCTGATTTCTTTTATTCTTTTTTATTCTAAATCTGAACTTAAATTCAGATTTAAAATTCTGATTTCTTAACTACTTTTTCTGCTAGTTCATTATATAGAAATCGGTTTCATTGCTATGCACTAGTATTGATTACATAACCTACAGCTTTACTGAATTTATGTGTTCATTCTAATTGTTTTTGGGTGGAGTCTCTAGTATATTCTATATATAGGATCATGTCATCTGAAAATAAGAAATTGCTTTCTTAGCAATTTTCATTCTATTTGTTTTTCTTCTGATCGCTGCAGTTAGGACTTGCAGTACTCTCTGTTGAATAGAACTGGTGAGGGTGCGCAAATTTGTCTTTTTCCTGATCTTAGAGGAAAAGGATTCAGCTTTTAATCAATGAATATGATGTTAGCAGTGAATTTGAGATACATGGCCTTTATTCTGTTGAGGGTTTTTAATCATCAGTAGATGCTGATTTTTGTTAAATGGTTTTTCTCCATCTCTTGAGATGATCACATAATTTTTATCCTTCATATGGTTAATGTTGTGTATCATGTTGGTTTATTTGCATATACTGAGCCATCATTGCATCTCGGGAATAAATTCCAACCAATGGTGGGTAAATGATCTTTCAAAGCATTGTTGAAATCCATTTGCTCCTATTTTATTAAGGATTTTTGGATCTATGTTCATCAGAGATATTAGCCTGAAATTAATTCCTTTCTCTTTCTTTGCCCTGCCCTCCCTTTCTCTGTTTTCCTTCATTTTTGTGTGTGTGTCTTTGTCTGGTTTTGGAATCATGGTAATTTTGGCCTCACAGAATGAATTCGGAAGAATTCCTTCCTGTTCTATTTTTCTGGACTAGTTTGAAAAGAATAGATATTAACTCTAATCCAGTGTTTGATAGAATTCAATTGAAAAGCCACATCTGGCCCTGTATTTGTTAGGAGTTTTTCAATAACTGACTCAATTTTGTTGCTCCAAATTGGGTGTTCAGATTTACTGTTTGAGTCTTGGGAGAGGAATTTATCCATGTCTTCTATATTGCATAATTTGCTGGCATATATCTTTTTGTTGTACTCTCATAATGGTTTCTATTTCTGTGGTATTGACCACACTTCTCCTTCTCATTTTCTTTGAGTCTTTGTTTTCTTGATGAGTCTAGATAAAGGTATATAAATTTTATCTTTCCAGAGAACCAGCTTAGTTTCATTGATTTTTTTTTTTTTTTAAGATTTTATTTCTTTGGGGCGGGGGAGAGAGAGAGAGAGCACACACAAACAGGAAGGGCAGAGGGGCAGGCTCCTCACTGCACAGGGAGCCCAATGTGGGGCTCAATCCCAGGACCTCAGGATTATGACCTGAGCTGAAGGCAGATGTCTAAGAGACTGAGCCACCTGGGCATACCTCAGTGATCTTTTCTGTTATGTCCTTCCTCCTATTAAATGAGTTTTGGTTTTATTTTTCTAGTTCTTTTAGGTGTCAGGTGCAATTGTTCATTTGAGAATCTTCTTGTTTCTTGATATAGGCCTAGAATAGTAAAAACTTCCCTTTTAGAACTTCTTTTGCTGTGTCTCAAAGACTTTGACCTCCATGTATTTTTTAATTTTTTGTTTCTTGGTTGACCTATAGGCTATTCGGTAGCAGGTTTAGCCTCCATGTGTTCATGTTTTCCCTGCCTGCCAATTGTTTCTTATAATTGATTTCTAGTTTCATACTGTTGTAGTTGGAAAAGATGCTTGATATGATTTCAGTCTTAAATTTAGTAAGACATGTTTTGTGGCCTATTATTTAAACTATTCTGGAGACTGTTCAATGTCACTTGAAGAGAATGTACATTGTGCTGTTTTGGGGATGCAATGTTCTGTATCTATCTATTATGTCTCTCTGGTCTAATGTGTCATTCAAAACCTTTGTTTCCTTGTTTTCTATCTAGATCTATTCATTAAGGTAAATGGGGCATGAAAGTCCCCTACTCTTATTGGATTGTCAATTTCTCCTTTTGTCAATATTTGCTTTATATGTTATGGTATTCCTATATTGGGTGCACAGATATTTACAATTGTTATCCTATTGTTGGATTAATCCCTCATTAGGTAATACTTTTCTCCCTTTACTTTCAGTCTGTACATGTCATTAGATTTCATGTGAGTCTCTGTCAGGCAGCATATAGATGGGCCTTTTTTCTTTTTTTTTTTATATCCATTTAGTCACCCTGTGTCTTTTGATTAGAGGATTTGGTTCATTTAAGTAAATATTATTAGATATGCATTTACTATCCTTGTTCATTGTTTTATGGATATTTTATAGCTCTTCTGTTGCTGTGTCTCATTGTGATTGATAGCTTTCTTTAATGCTTTTCTTAGATTCCTCTCCCTATATATTTTTGTATTGTGGTTAGCATGAGGTATATATATAACATCCTAAGTATACAGCAGTTTCCATTAATGTCACCCAAGTGCAAACGCATTCAAAAAGAACCACATTTTATTTGTTCTCCTCTTATGTTTTATTTATATAGTATATTTTAAATCTTTTTGTGTATTCTTTGATTAATATTTGTAGATAAATTGATTTTACTACCTTAGTCTTTTAATTTTCAAACTAGTTTTATAAGTGATTGATGTAGTAACTTTATATTTGCTTTGCCAGTGAAATTTTTGCCTGTCATAATTTTCTCATTTTTTCTGCTTAGAGCAGCCCCTTTAAAATGTCTTATAACGGGGCACCTGGGTGGCTCAGTCGTTAAGCATCTGCCTCCGGCTCAGGTCATGATCCCAGGGTCCTGGGATGGAGCCCCGCATCGGGCTCCCCTCCCTGCTCAGCAGGAGGCCTGCTTCTCCCGCTACCATTCCCTCTGCTTGTGTTCCTTCTCTCGCTGTGTTTCTCTCTGTCAAATAAATAAAATCTAAAAAAAAATAAAATAAAAAAATAAAATGTCTTATAAGGCCAGTTTAATGTTGATGAAACTCTTTAACTTTTGTCTGGGAAACTTTGTCTTTCCTTTCATTTAAGTGATTATTTTGCTAAGTACAGTGTTCTAGATTGTAATTTTTTTTTCCTTTCGGCATTTTGTGTAGGCTAGAAAGGAGTGGCATAGTTTCTGCTGAATAAACAGCTGCTAGCTTTATGAAGTTTCCCTTATACCTATTTGATTTTTTTCTTGAAGATTTTATTTATTTACTTGACACAGAGAGAGATCACAAGTAGGCAGAGAGGCAGACAGAGAGAGGGGAAAGCAGGCTCCCTGCTGAGCAGAGAGCCTGAAGTGGGGCTTTATCCCAGGACACTGAGATCATGACCTGAGCCAAAGGCCGAAGCTTTAACTCACTGAGCCACCCAGGCGCCCCTTTCTTGCTGCTTTTGAGATTCTCTCTTTAATTTTTGAGATTTTCATTATAACGTGTTTTCATGGACCTATTTGGGTTCTTCTTGTTTGGTGTTCTCTGTGCTTCCTGAATCTGGATATCTGTTTCTTACCATAGACTAGGAAAGTTTTCAGCTCTTATCTCCTCAAAAAAATCTTCTGCCCCTTTCTGTTTTCCCTTCTGGGATCCTTATAATGCAAAGGTTAATACGGTTGATGTTGTCCCAGAGGTCTCTTAACCTATCCTCATTTCTTTATTCTTCTTTTGTTGGTAAGGGAAGGAACTCATCTCTTCCACATTGCTGATCCATTCTTGTGTGTCCTCTCATCTGTTGTTGATTCTCTCTAATGTATTTTTTTTTAATCACTTGTTGATGTTATGAGTTCATCCACTCAAGTCCAGCCAGCATCTTCACATACATTACTTCAAACACCTCATAAGCAGGTTGCTTATTTCCATATTTAGGTCTTTTTCTGAAATTGTGTCCTTTCATTTGACGCATATTCTTCTGTCCTCTCATTTTGTCTGATTTTCTATTTGTTTCTTTGAGTTAGGCAAAATAGCTACTTTCCCCGATCTTGAAGGAGTGGTCTTGTGTAAGAATCTCTCCGGTGTAGAGATACATGTCTAGCAGCTTAGGCTTTGCTGGCTGGAGCTGTAGTGGACATGAAGCAGGACACTATATACAGGAGGTACCGTGTGAGGGTGGCTGGAGCTGAAGCAGGTATGCGTTGTGGTATTTCAAGGTGTCTAGTGCCTGGCCTGCCTTGGCGAGACAGTGGGAACTGGTGTGGGCTAGGGACCTGTGGCTTAATGAGGTGGCAGTCCAGCTACACTAACAGTCTGCACTGTCCAAGGGGAGAGGGAACATACATGAAAGTACTCACTAGCACCTCCATCCCTGGCGAGCCCTTCAGCAGCGTCTCCATGCTTGGTGGCCACTCCAGGTTTAACAAATGGATTTTGTTCCCATATAATCTAATTTCCTTTTAAGCTGCTTTTGTTTTGCGTTTGGTTCTGCACATGAACCCCTCAGTGAGATGATTCTCCCTACTGAGAATAGAGTTCCCATATTTACATCTTTCCTGCCATTCTCTATGTGGTCCCTACCACTTTGTCGTGCAGAAACTGTTTGATCACCCCTCAGCCTTTCAGGAAGAATTTCTCTCTCTATAGACATAGATTCAGTGTCTCCAAGAGTGGAGGTGGGTTCAGGGTTTTCCTATCTTAGACTCTAAGCCAATGATATTTTAGTTCTGCTCTTAGAAATCTACTGGCAATTTCTCTGAGTGCCCTTTGTCATTCCTCTTCTTGTGATACTTTAAAGTAACAAAGAGAAGAGAAATATTTACCAGGCAAGTCGTATATATTGCTAAATTAGTATTGTTCAAAACTTTATTTTTTATATGTTTGAAGGAAAATGAAGGCTACCGATTCATTGAATAATTTGGGACTAAGTTCTAGGACAGAATATAAATCTGAAGAGAGAAGCCTGTTTTTTTTTATCTCACTCTTACCAATTAATGGTTTTGAAAGTACCCCTTAGTACAGACTGAGAAACTAAATAGAATTTCCATCTAGCTCATGGTGATAACAAAGCAAAAAGGCTCTACAAAATCTCCACTCTAGGAGAAAATGTAAATTAAAAGACTCCTCAATAAAGGCTCCATCCTTGGGGTAAAGAATGAAATCTGGAAAATCCCCATACATCGTGGGTTTGGAACGCTAGAAGGATTGTAGTACAAGAGAAAGATAGGAAAAGATACAGACAAGGCCTTACAGGAAGAGAAGCCTAACTCTGAATCAACTAATTTTTGATTGGATTTAAGGTAACTAAATAGCAAGTTTCCAAGGCTAATGCAATGTGAAAGTCAAAGGCTTGTTTTAGGATGAAACTAATGTGATCCAGAGAATCAAGTTCTCTATTTTTCTTATGCAATTTTAATTGCTGAAACAAAAATTGGATAATTTTTAACAGATGAACAGAAAAGAATACATGACACAAAGAGAACCATCAACTAACCAAAATATGCACAGAAAATCTAAATAGGAATTGCCTATTAGAAACTAGGTCCATTAGAAATGGATATGCATATATTACATATGTAAATATCATAGTGCATATTTTAGATATGCTCTGGATTTTTAAGAAATTAATTTAGAGGGTCCCAAGATCCTGGTATAGGAACACCCTGAATTTACCTCCGCCTAAAGACACACAAAATCTGCAGCTATGGGGGCGCCTGGGTGGCTCAGTGGGTTAAAGCCTCTGCCTCCGGCTCAGGTCATGATCTCAGTGTCCTGGGATCAAGCCCCACTTCAGGCTCTCTGCCTCCTTGTGATCTTTTATGTCAAGTAAATAAATAAAATCTTAAAAAAAAAAATCTACAGCTATGTATTACTCATTTTCCTCTAAAAAGGTATCTGAAAAGTAGAAGAACTGCTTAGAACAGGCAGAGACATATATACATACATACATATATACACAGGTCTTGCAAACTTCATCCCCTATGCAGTGACACACTATAGGGAAGGGGCTCACCAAACAGGCACTTCTGCTGAAGGAATAAGAGGCTGGTGCCCTACATCATGCACCCCAGCCTCTAGCATCTGTACTGGATAAAAAAAAGACCCTGCAAGTTTGGCTTCAAAAAGCAATGGAGCTAGTGTTCAGGGGTTCCAAAATGCTGTACAAAAATGAGATTCCCTTCTTGGAGGGATTATGTGCAGTATCAATTACTCCAAAACTTATCAAAAAACCCTAGCATTTTGAAAAATATAAATAACACACAGTGTTATATTAAGTTCAGGTATAGAATACAAGGTTTCAAAAAAGGTTCTGCACTTCTTAGTTCTCATCAAGATAAGTATACCTTTAATCTCCTTTACCTCACACATCCCCCACCCACATCCCATCTGGCAACCATCAGTTTTGTTCTCTGTATTTAAGACTCTGTTTTCTGGTTTTTGTTTTTTTTTTTTTTAAATCCACATATGAGTATAATCATATGGTATCTATCTAACTGAGTAATTTAATTCACTTAGCATTATACCCTCTAGGTTCATCCATGTTGTTGCTTTTGGCAGGATTTTTCTTTTTGATGGCTGAGTAATATACTACCTCTTTATCCATTCATCTGTGGATGGAAAGTTGGGTTTCTTCCTTATCTTGGCTAAATGATGCTTCAATAAACATAGGGTGTACATATCCTTTTTTTTAAAATAGGCTCCACACCCAGCACAGAGCCCAACATGGGGCTTGAGTTCACAACCATGAAATCAAGGCCTGAGCTGAGATTGAGAGTCAGATGCTCAACTGACCAAGCTACTCAGGTACCCCTGCATGTATCTTTTTAAATGAGTGTTTTCATTTTTCCTGGATAATACCTAGTGGAACTACTGGATCATAGGAAAATTTAATTTTATTTATAAATATTTCATTTATTTATAAATTCAATCAGCCAGCATATAGTACATCAAGAATTCAAGATATAGTGTTCACTAATTCATCAGTTTTGTATAACACCCAGTGCTCATCACATGCATTTTTTAATGCCCATCACCCAATTACCCCATTGCCCACCTACATCCCCTTCAGCAACCATCAGTTTCTTTCCTATAGAGTCTCTCAAGATTTTTCTCCCCCTCTGATGACTTCTGGCACAGCCACTCTGGAAAACAGTATGGAGGTTCCTCAAGAAGTTTAAAATAGAGCTACCCTATGACCGAGCAATAGCACTACTAGGTTATTTTTAATTTTTTGGAGGCATCTCCATACACAGTGGTTGCACCGATTTAAATTCCCACCAACAGTGCAGGAGGGTTCCTTTATCAAAACACTGTGGCCAACACTTGGCAAAATGTGATTTCGATAAAATCTATTCTGATAGTATAAGGATATATCTCATTATGGTTTAAATTTGCATTTTCCTAATGATTAGTGATGTTGAGTCCTTTTCATGTGTCTCTTGGCAATCTGTATGCCTTCTTTGGAAAGATGTCTATTTTAGGTCCTCTGACCATTTTATAATGGGTGGGGTTTTTTGGTGAGGTTCCTTATATCCCATAAGGCATTGATATCCGAATATGTATCATTTGGAAATATCTTCTCCCATCCAGTAGGCTTCCTTTTTATTTTCTTGATCATTTACTTTGCTGTGCAAAAGTATTTTAATTGGGTGCAGTCCCAACAGTTTAATTTTGCTTTTAGTTCCCTTGCTGGGGAGATTGAACTAGAAAAATATTTCTATGGTCAATGTCAAAGAAATGGTCCATGTTCTCTTCTAGAAGTTCATGGTTTCAGAACTCACATTTAGATCTGGACTCCATTATGACTTTATTTCGGGGTATAAAATAAGAAAGTGTTCTAGTTTCATCCTGTTGCATGTAGCTGTCCAATTACCCCAATACCATTTGCTAAAGTGACTTTTTCCCATCAAATATTCTTGCCTCCTTGTTGACTATGAATTGACCACAGAGTGTGGGTTTACTTCTGGACTCTGTGTATTCTGTTCCATTGATCTGTGTGTCTGTTTTTCTGTCAGTACAGTACCATTTTGATTACTAGAACTTTGCAGTATCCCTGAAATCTGGGATTGTGTTACATCCAGCATTGTTGTTCTTTGAGGTCTCTTATAGTTCCATATAAACCTTAGAATTTTTGTTTTAGTTCTGTGAAAAATGTTGGCATTTTGATAGAAATAGCATTGAGTTTGTAGATTTCATTGAGTAGTAAGGACATTTTAACAGTATTGCTTCTTGCAATCCCTGAGTCCAGTTTATCTTCAATTTATTTTATCAATATTACTTAGTGTTTGGAGTACAGATTTTGCCTCCTTTGTTTATTCCTAGGTCTTATATTTTTTGGATGCAATAATAAGTGGGATTGTGTTCCTAATTTCTCTTTTGGCTACCTAATTAATAAATAGAAATCTGTTGCATTTCCAAATATTAATTTTGTGTCCTGTGACGTTACTGCATTCATTAATTATTTCTAATTGTGCTTTGGTGGAATCTTTAAGGTTTTCCATGTATAGTATCACATCTGCAAATAGTGACAGTTTTACATCTTACCCACTTGCTGTGCCAAGAAGTTGCAACACCATGTTGATTAAAGTCATGAAAGTAGATCTTGTCCTGTTTCCGATCTTAGGGGAGAAGCTCTTGGTTTTTTGCCATTGAGTGTATGATGGCTGTGGGTTTTTCATATATGGACTTTATTATGTTGACAAGTATTCCCTTTAAACTGACTTCTCCTGTTAAGGGTTTTTATCATGAATGGATGTTGTATCTTGTCAAATGATATTTCTACCACTATTGCAAAGATGTTACAATTTCTATCCTTCCTCTCGTTAACATAATGTTCCACACTGATTGGTATGCAATTATTGAGCCAACCTTGCAACCATTGAATAAATCCCACCTGATTGTAATGTATTGTTTAATGTACTGTTGAATTCAGTTTGCTAGTATTTTGTTGCGGATTTTTGCATCCAAGTCATCAAAGATACTGGCCTGAGTTTTTCCATATTCTTGTATCAGGATAATGTAGGCCTCATAAAATGAATTTGGAAGTTTTCTTCTTCTGTTTTTTGAAATACTTTGAGAAGAATAGTATTAACTATTCTTTAAATGGTAGACAGGAAACCTCCAAAATCCTAGAGAAGAACACAGGCAGCAACCTCTTTGACCTCAGCCATAGAACTTCTTACCAGACACATCTCTGGGAGCAAGGGAAACAAAAGCCAAAAAGAAGTATTGGGACTTCGTTAAAATAAAAAGCTTCTGCACAGTGTGGGAATCAACAAAGGTAAAAGGCAACCTACAGAATGGGAAAAGATATTTGCAAAGGACATATCTGATAAGGGTTAGTAGCCAAAATCTGTAAAGAACTTCTCAAAGTCAATGCTCCCAAAACAAATAATGCAGTTAAGAGATGGATAGAAGACATACAGATGGCTAACAGACCCATGGAAAGTGCTCAACATCACTGATCATCAGGGAAACACAATTTTAGCTATTTCAGAATAGCTAAAATTAACATAAGGAACAATAGAAGTTGGCAAGGGTGTGGAGATAGGGGAACCCTCTTACACTGTTGGTGGGAAAGCAAACTGGTGCAGCCACTCTGGAAAGGAGTATGGAGGTTCCTCAAAAAGTTAAAAATAGAGCTACCTTATGATCCAGCAATTGCACTGCTAGGTACTTACCCAAAGGATACAAAAATACTGATTTGAAGGGGCACACACACCCCGATGTCTATAGCAGCATTATCATCAATAGCCAAATTATGGAAAGATCCCAACTATTCATTGCCTTAAGAATGGATTAAGAAGATATGGGGTGTGTGTGTTTGAATTTAAGAAACAAAACAGATGAATATAGTAGAAAAGAGAAGAGAGGCGAACCATAGGAGGCTCTTGGCTAGAGAGAACAGACAGAGTTGCTGGAGGGGAGGTGCCTGGATTATGGGCTAAATGGGTACTGCGTGTTAAAGAGGGCACTTGTTGTGATGACCGTGTTATAGGTAAGTGATAAATCACTAAATTATACTCTTGAAACTAATTCTACATTAACTAATTCAAATAAAATCCTAAATGATTGGTAGAGGTTACTGTGAAGATCTCTCTTCCTGTACTTTGAGATTTTTGATTACCAGCAATGAAGTTGAATAATCTGTTCAAATTTTCTTGCTTCCTAATTCAATTTTTGGAAGATTATATGTTCCTAGGAATTTATCCATTTCTTCTAAATTTTCCAGTTTGTTGGCAAATGATTTTCATAATCCTTTATATCTCTGTGGTGTCGCTGTTCCTCCTTCATTTCTGATTTTGAGTCCTCCCTCCTCCTTTTTTGATCTCTTCTAGTCTATTATTTCTTCCCTCTTAGCAACTTTTGGCTTTGCTCTTTGAGAATGTTCTTGCTGCTTGAGGCAGCCCTGTGTTGCTGTAAATGTTCCTCTTAGAATTACTTATGCTGCATCCCAAAGATTTTGGACCTGTGTGTTTGCCCTTGTCTCTAGTATTTTTTTACTTCCTCCTCAATATCTTGGCTGACCCAGTCATGTTCAGTAACATGTTATTTACCTTCAATGTATGTGTGTTCTTTGTAGATTTTTTTCTTGTTATTTTCTACTTTTGTACATTGCTGGTTGGAAAAGATGCATGGTATTATTTTAGTCTTTCCATTTATTGAGGCTTGTTTTGTGGCCTCACCTGTGATCTATTCTGTAGAATGTCCATGTATACATGAAAAGTATGTGTATTCTGCTGTTCTAGCACGTGATGCATAAATATCTCGGTTAGATCCATCTGGTCCAATGTGTCATTCAGAGACACTGCTGCCTTGTTGATCTGTCTGGATGATCTAACCATTGATGTAATGGGGTTTTAAAGTGCCCATTATTATTATATTACTTTCAACCTCTCTATGTTTATTAATATTGGCTTTATATGTTTAGGTGATATTGGGTGCACAGATAAAATTATTATAGTCTGTTGTTGGATTGATCCTTTATCATTATGTAATGCCCTTCTTTGTCCCTTGTTACGGTCTTAGTTTTAAAGTCCCTTTTGTCCAACATACATATTGCTACCCGAGCTTTCTTTTTCCTTCCATTTGTCTGGTAAATGTTTTTCCATTTCTTCACTTTCATTTTGCGTGTGTCTTGAGATCTGAAATGTGTTCCTTGAAGGCAACATATTGATGGGTCCTGCATTTTTATCTATTCTGCCACTCCATTTCTTTTGACTGGGTCCATTTACATTCAAAGTAATTATTGATATGTATATACATACTGTCACTTTGTTCTTCTCTGCTCCTATCTTAGAGGATTTTGATTTGTGATTGCTATTAGGCTCATATAGATTATCTTATGCATATAGCAGCCTATATTAAGTTGATGGTTGCTAAAGTTTGAAACTATTCCAAAAGCACTAAATTTTTACTCACCCTCCCACAGGTTATGTATATGATGTCATACCTGATATTCCTTGGTTTTTATAGATGTAATTGATTTTACTGTTTTACGCTTTAACGTCTGTACTAGTTTTAAAAGTGATTATCTACCACTTTTATTAGGTTTTATGTACCCATGAAGTTCTTTCCACCTCCTCATAGCCTTTTCTTTCCAAAGACTGTCCTTTAACATTTTTTAAAGGATGTTTTAGTGCTAATGAACTCCTTGAAGTTTTGTTTATCTGGGAAACACTAGCTTTCCTTCTATTCTGATTGATAGCCTTGATGGGTTGGAGTATTGTTGTCATGGTTTGTTTTTTTTCTTTCAACTCTTTGCAGGCTAGAGGGAGTGGCATGACATATTCGAAGTTTCTACTAGAAAATCAGCTGTTAACTATTTTCTCATGCTGCTTTTAAAATTCTCTGTATCCCTGTTTTTTGCCATTTTCATTATGATGTGCTTAGGTGTGGACCTTCTTGTGTTGATGTGGTTGGGAGTTTTCTGTGCCTCCTGGATCTAGATGTCAGTTTCCTTCCCCAGGTTGGGGAACCTTTGGCTATTACTCAAGTAGGTTTTCTGCCCCCTTTCTCTCTTGTTTTATAGAAATCCCAGAAGGAAGAGAAAGCTACTGTGTTTGATGATGTCATTGAGTTTCCTTAACCTAGTCTCATTCTGTATTATTTTTTTCTGGTTCTGTGCAGCTTGGTTGTTTTACATTACTCTGTCTTCTACCTTGCATTATTCTGCCTTTTCTAAAGTACTCTTGATTCCTTCCAGTGTATTTTTAATTTTAGCTACTGAGTTCATCCTTGAATGGTGCTTTTCTGTACTTTCTTGAAGGTCTCACTGAGATTCCCCACTTGTTTCTCAAGTTTGATAAGTGTATTTATAACCATTACTGTGAATTCTCTATTAGGCATATAACTTACCTGTGTTTCATTTAGCTTGTATGCTATGGTTTTGTCTTATTGTTTCATTTGGTACATATTTCTGTCTCCTCATTTTGAAAGCCTATGGTGCTTTGTACCATAGCACCAAGTGCTTCAGAGGGGTCTCTTAGGTGAAGCTGAGCTTCTTGGGGCAGAGTTTGGTCCCTACGCTGTTAAAATTCCAGCCTAAGGTCACCATGGACTTGCAGTTGGGTAGTGTCAGCAGTGACACCACATGCTTGCGCTGGAGTCATACAGAACGGCAGGGAATTCTCAGTGCAATGTGCCAAGAAACGTTTTTGTTACTGGGACTGGCAGTCTGACCACATATGCAGCTCCAAATACAGTGATCAGGAGGGAACTCTCTAGACCCTGCCAGTTTTAAGGTTTGGCTGCTGGGACTACAATTGAACTGGTGCGTTTGGTTCTTTCCCTCTCCCCAGGGCAGGACTCACTTTGGAGTGGTGCTAGTGCCTGCCAGGACTGATTATTTTGGTTGTGCAGGCTCCCAGGCAGTGTGTGGTGTTAGCAAGTTATATATAATGTTTGCATGGGTTCCTGTAGGTGTCCATCTATCTAGGATGGGGATTTGGAGAGAAATAACGCCTGCTCGCTCTTTTGTTCTTGGAGAAGTCACCTAAAGATTCCTGGCGCTCCAGTGTACCTTCTGAGATTAGTAAGTAAATCTCCTTCCCTGTACCCCAGGTACTTTTCAAAGTGCTGCTTCCATGCTGTGTCCTAATGGGATTTCTATTAATCATTAAGAGTGGGGACTCCGTTTTCTATCATCCATTCTGCTGCTTGTTAAAATAACCAGAGCTAAGCCCTACTGGCTTTCAAAGCCAAATGTTGTGGGGACTTGTCTTCCTGGTGTGGGCTCCCCTCCTGTCTTTTTCAATGTATCCCTCTAACTGTGGAAAGTCTGTGCTGCCACTCCTCAGGTCATTTGCTGGGTTGGTTGAACTGATGTGACTACTCTCTAGGTGTGTACAGGAGACCAAATGAGATTATGGTAACACACAAAAGAACAGAGAGGAACTACAAAAACAGCAAACTATTAAAGTAGCAAAAAGTACCTATAATAAATAATTACTACTTTATAGGTAAATGGACTAAATTGTCCCATCAAAAGATAGTGTGGCTGAGAGCTAGGAAGTCGGCAGAGGTAGGATCCTGTATTCATCTGGTCTAATAGACACACAGAGATAACAGCTCCATTTATGCAACTATTTCTCAGAATGATCTGAGGCAAAATAGGCTTTCCATAGCTTATTTCAGAAGAGATAGAGTTGGGATCAAAAATCGAGGCAACCACAAGTACACAAACTCGAAGGGTATCACTAGCATAGAAAAGTAAGAGGACCAGGCACCCCGGGCACTGAGGACTCACCGTGGACAGATGAGTCCTTGTAACACTGGGCTTTGAAAACCAGTGGGGCTTAACTTGAAGAGGACCAGAGGGTGATAGAAAATGGAGTCTTCTTTCCAAGAGGCAGCATACTGAAATAACAGTTCACACTGCTGCTTCTTGTATTTGCAATGTGTATAGAATATATGTGAAGGAAGCTTACTGACTAATATTAGAACATGTGCTAAAGTAGCAGGGATCCTTAGGAGATTTCTCCAGGAACAAAAGAGCTGGGTAGGGGAAGAGAAATGAAGACCATCAGCAGCGATAGATGGATGCTTACGGGCGCCAGTGCTAACACTTTGTAACTCATCAAATCCACTTGGCCAGCATTGCTCCAAAACAGCTCCTGCCACACCACACACTGCAGGGAGCCAAGGTTAGGAATAGTACCCCTTCCGCGGGTCTCCAGGACTGGGAACATAGCCCCATACATCACCATGCCTGCAGTTGCAGCAGCCATGTTATCTTAAGTAGTTGCACAGGAAGCAGGCCCTACATATCAACAAGGCTATGATGGCCTGAGAGATGGTTCTCAAAACTAGGCGAAGTGGGTCGCTGCAGACTCTTAAACTCTAAGCATTGGTAAGTACCAGATGGAAGGGCTATGGGTGGAACTGACAGAAGTAATCAACAGGTACAAACTTCCACTTTTACATAATAAAATTGTAAAAACTTTCTTGATGGCAGAGAGTGACTACCTTGAGCACTGCATAATGTATAGTATTGTTGAGTGCCTGGAACTAATGTAACATTGTATACTTCAAGAGACTCACCTTAGAACTAAAGACACACACACACTGAAAGTAAATGACTAAAAGAAGATATTTCATACAAAGCGAAAGGAAAAGAAAACTCATGTAGTTATATTCATATATGACAGTATAGATTTAAAAACAGTGACTATAGTAGAAGACCAAAAGGGGCACTATATAATGATAAAGGAGTAAATCTAGCAAGAAGATGTAACATTTATAAATATATGCACTCAGCGTAATAGCACCAAAATATATTAATACATACTAACAGTCCTAAAGTTTAAAATTGCCAACAATACTGAGAACTTTACTATTCCACTTACATCAATGGATAAATCAGACAGAAAATAAATGAGAAGATCAGCCTTAAATAACACAACAGACCTGATGGAAGTAATAGATACACAAAAAATATTCCATTCAAAGGAGCAGCATATACGTTTTTCCCAAGTGCCCATGATACCTAGATTCCATGTTAGACTGCCCTATAAAGTGTTAATAAGTTCACAAAGATTGAAACTAGAATGCATTACAAGAGGAAACTGGAAAAAGTACAACTATGTGGACATTAACCAATATGGTACTGTGTAACTAATGAGGAGTTATAGAAAAAAATTAGTGGAAGGGGAAATAATAAAGATCACAGCAGAAACAAGTGAAATAGAGACTAATGACAATAGAAAATAAAATCACAGATAATAGAGAAGTTACAACTAGTACCACAGAGATACAATCATAAGAGACAACTACAAAAAATTACAGGCCAACAAATTAGACAAAATAAATGGATAAATTCCTAGAAACATGCAACCTTCCAAGAACACAATATAAAGAAATAGAAAATTTGAGAAGACTTATTTGTGAAGGGATTGAACCCTTATTCAAAAACCCTCAACAACACAATCCAGGACCAAATGGCTTCAGTTGAGAATTCTACCAAACAGCCAGAGCAGATTTAATACACATCCTTTTCAAAGTCTTCCCAACTCATCTTATGAGACCAGCTGATACCAAAACCAAAAAAATTAGAGACCACTATCCCTGAAGAACCTACTTACAAAAATCTCAAATATTACCAAATACAGTAAATTAAAAGGATCATATACAAGGTCAAATGAAAAGTTAAAATAAAATATGACCCCATATACCTAAAATATTGGAGACGAGTAAAGAATAGGTTTAAATTTAAGTGACCATAAACTTCACATAGACTACAATATGCAAAGAGAAAGGGATCCAAATATATCACTAAACAAAGCAAACCATGAGAAGAAAGGGCAATAAATACATACCTATCACTTAGGTTGAATGTACATGGACTAAATACTCCAAACAGAAGATACAGGGAGACACAGTGGAAAAAACAAACAAACCAACCCCAAACCTATCTCTAGGACTACTTATAAGAGACTCATTTCAGGAAAGAAACCTGCAGATTGAGAGTGAGGGGAGGGAGAAACAATTAACACGGATGCCAAAAGAAGACTGGGGTAACAAAACTTAGTAAGGGACTTTACACCCCACTCACACCCATAGATGGATCATCCAAACAGAAAATCAACAAGAAAAACAGTGGCTTACAATGGCACATTGAACCATCTGGATGTAACAAATACTGAAGCACTCTGTGCTAAAACCACAGAATACATTTTCTTTTCAACTGCACGTGGAACATTCTCCAGTTAATGCATGTTAGGCCACAAAATAAATATCAAAAACTCATGGACTGAAGTCACATAATTCTGTCATGCATCTATGAAGCTAGAAACCAAGCACAAGACAATATCTGGAAGGAACATACACGCATGGAAGTTAAATAACAGCCACTAAAGAGTGAATGGGTCAGTGAGGAAATCAAAAAAGATTTTTAAAAGTCATGGAAGCAAATGAAAACACAATGGTCCTAAGAGGGAAATAAAGAGCTATTGCTCAAAAGCAAGAAAAATGTTGAATAAACCTAACTTTACACCTAAAGGAGCTAGAAAAAGAGCAATGAAGTCTAAGCCAAGCAGAAGAAGGGGGGAAAAATCAAAACAATTAAACCATCAGCTGGGTCTTCAAAAAACTTAGTAAACTTGATAAACCCCTAGCCAGACTTATCAAAAGAAAAGAGAAAGGACCCAAATAAAACCACAAATGAGAGAAGACAAATAGCAACCACCACCACCAAAATACAAACATCTCTAAAAGAATATTAAGAAAAAATATATGCCAACAAATTGGACAGCCTCAAAGAAATAAATTCCTAGACCCATATAACCTACCATAAAGGGAACAAGAAGAGACAGAAAACCTGAACAGACCCATAACCAGCAGAGAAATTGATTCAGTAGTCAAAAGACTCCCAACAAACAAAAGTCCAGAGTCAGATGGCTTCATAGGGAAATTCTACAAAGCATTTAAAGAAGAGTTAATACCTATCCTCAAACTGTTCCAAAAAATAGAAGTAGAAGGAAAACTTCCAAATTCTTTCTATATGGCCAGCGTTATCTGATACCAAACCCAGGCAAAGAAGCCATTAAAGAGGAGAACTACAAGCCAATATCCCTGCGAACATAGATGCAAACATTCTCGATAAAATACTAGCAAATGGAACCCACCGACACATTAAAAAAAAAAGAAGAAAATCAATCACCACAGTCAAGTGGAAATTATCCCTGGGCTGCAAGAGTGGTTCAATATTCACATATCAATGTGATATACCACATTGATAAAAGAAAGGATAAGAGAGCCATATGATCTTTTCAATAGATGCCGAAAAAGCATTAGACAAAGTATATCCATTCATGATTTAAGAAACCCTCAATAAAAGTAGGGATAGATAAAAGGTCATATATGAAAAAACTGTAGCTGTTTCTCTATGGTCAGGAAAAAGAAAGCAATGTCCACTCTTACCACTGTACTTTAACATAGTACTAGAAGGCCTAGCCTCAGAGTTCAGACAACAAAAAGAAATAAAAGGCATCAAATCGGCAAGGGAGAAGTCAAACTGTCAATCTCTGCAGATGACATGGTACTCGAAAACACACACAAAAAAACCCCTACACCTGCCAAAACTGATACATGATTTTAGCCAAGTCACAGGATTAAAAAAAAAAACAAAACCAATGTACAGATATCTTTTGCATTTCTAAACAGAATGAAGCGGCAGAAAGAGAAATCAAGGAATCAATCCCATTTACAATTGTAGCAAAAGGTCTAAGACACCTAGGAATAAACCTCACAAAGAGGTAAAATATCTGTACTCTGATAACTATAAAACATGGATGGATAAAAAATTCCAGGTGACACAAAGAAATGGAAAAACATTCCATGTTCATGGATTGGAAGAATATTTTTTAAATGTCTATATTACCCGAAGCATTCTACACATTTAATCCAATCCCTACCAAAATACCACCAGCATTTTTCACAGAGGCAATAAAAATAATCCTGAAATGTATATGAAACCACAAAAGACTGAATAGCCACAGCATTTTTGGAAAGAAAAAAAAAAACCTGGTGGCATCACCATTCTGAACCTCAAGCTATATTACAAAGCTGTAATGATCAAGACAGCATGGTACTGGCACAAAAGTAAACAGAGATCAATAGAACAGAGTGGAAAACCCAAAAATGAACATGGTCAATTATTTTTCAACAAAGCAGGACACACTAAACAATGGGAAAAAGAAAGACTCTTCAACCAATTTTGTTGAGCAAACTGGACCACTTTCTTACACCATACACAAAAATTAATTCCAAAAGAAAGACAAAAATAGGAGACAGATGACTATCAAAATCTTAGAGAACAAAGGCAGCAACCTCTTTGACAGCGGCCATATTAACTTGTAGATATGTCTACTGAGGCAAAGGAAACAACAAAACTAAATGGCAATGTATAGACTGGGAGAAGAAATTTGCATATGATGTTTCTTATAAAGGCTTAGTATCTACAATATATGAAGGACTTATAAAACTCAACACCCAAAAACCAAATAATATAGTTAAGAAATAGGCAGAAGACATGAATAGATACTTTTCCAAAGACGACATCCAGATGGCTTACAGACGCATGAAAAGATGCTCATCATCATATGAAAAAAGCTTAGTATCACTCATCATCAGGGAAACACAAATCAAAACCACAGTAAGATCTCACTTCACACCAGTCAGAATGACTAAAATTAACAACACAGGAAACAAAAAGTGAGGTGAGGATGCCAAAAAAGGGAAATCCATCTTAATACTGTTTGTTGGAATGCAAACTGTTACAGCCACTCTGGAAAACAGTATGGAGGTTCCTCAAAAAGTCACCAATAGAACTACCCTGTACTCCAACAATCACACTACTGAGTATTTACCCAGAAAATACACAAACACATTCAAAAGGATACACACATCCTGATATTTATAGCAGCTTTTTCAAGAATAGCCCCCAAGAATAGCTAAAATGTCCACTGACTGCTGAATGGATAAAGATGTGGTGTGAGTATACACACACACACACACTATTACTCAGTCATAAAAAAGCATGCAGTCTTGCCATTTACAATGCCATGGATGGAGCTAGAGTATTTTACTAAGTGAAATAAGTCAGAGAAATACAAATAACATATTTCACTCTTATGTAGAGTTTGGAAGCAACATAAACAAACATAGGAAAAAAAGAGGAGATCCAAGAAACAGGCTCTTAGATGGTTACTAGAGGGGAGGTATTCGGGAGGATGGGTTAAATAGATGATGGAAATTAAGGAGGGTACTGGTTGGGATGAACACCGGTATTCTATATTACACCTTATATGTAAGTGAGGAATCACTAAAATTCTACAATGGAAACTAATATTACACTCTATGTTACCTAACTGGAATTTAAATAAAACCTTAAGGAAAAAGAGTCCTGCAGATGACCAACAGACACGGGAAATTATGCTCAACATCACTAATGACAATCGAAACCACCATAAGACTTCACCTCACACTTGTGAGGATAGCTACAGTAAAAAACAACAAGAAACTCAAGGATTACCAAGTGTTGGCAGAGATGTGGGAAAAAAGGAACCCTCCTTCACTGTTGGTGGGAATGCAAATTGGTGCAGCCACTGTGGAAAACAGTATGGAGCTTTCTAAGAAAAAATTAAAAGAATACAATTACCATATAGTTCAGTAATTCCACTACTGAGTATTTTCCCAAAGAAAATGAAAACACCAATTCAAAAAGATATATGCACCCCTATGTTGGTTGCCGCATTATTTATAATAGCCAAGGTAGGGAAGCGATCCCAGTATCTATCCATAGATGA
Organism: Procyon lotor; assembly: GCA_028646535.1. NCBI lineage: Eukaryota > Metazoa > Chordata > Mammalia > Carnivora > Procyonidae > Procyon > Procyon lotor. The sequence continues at coordinate 62,672,264 of CM053609.1, forward strand.
ATGGATAAGAAGAGATGGTCTATATACACAATGAAATATTTACTCAGCCATAACACATATCAGATCTTGCCATTTTCAACAACATGAGTAGACTTAGAGGGTATAATACTAAGTGAAATAAATCAGAGAAAGACAGACACACTATATGATTTCACTCATATGTGAAATGGAAGAACTGAAACAGAAAAAAGTGACTATTAGCAGACTCTTAAATACAGAGAACAAGCCGGTAGATACCAGAGAGGAGGTGGGCAAAGAAATGGGTTAAATAGGTAAAGGGTATTCTGAGTTCTCTTATTAAGGGATAAGTACCAAGTAATCTATAGAGTGGTTGAATCACTATATTGTGAAACCTGAAAATACTGTAACACTGTATGTCAATTATACTCTAAGAAAAAAATCTTCAGCAAAGTCATATAATATTTATGTTAAAGCAACACTACAATTTGGAGGAAAAACTCAGATGTTATTAGAAGATACTAAGGAAACAAGGAATTTCAAGGAGACTCTTTTTTATTATAAACCAAAGTCCAAAGAAACAAAATTTACTCTTTTCCATCTTGTGGGACCTAACAGTAAAAAACTTTTAAGATAAAAATCAACCATGTTGAATTAATTAAACTGATAGGATAAGGAAAGGTCTATTAAGTATTACTTAGTCTGATTCTGTTATATATTGTGTGACATAATAGTTGTAATACATGTATTATGAGATTTGATCATAATTATACTATTAATTTTTACTTTTTAAATTCTAGAACCCAGCGAAGGACAAGTTATGTAACTGGACCAAATTCTTTCAACTCATGAATGAGCCAGGTCCTGGACCCAAGCCTGATGGTTCCTAAAAGATGTGCTCATACTCGTTGCTATGGTACCTTGATTATTAAATGGAATGGCATAATATAAAATTACATTCATAAGGTAATCTCTACTGTGTTTATATCTCCTGAAGAACATTAAAAAATTTTGTAATTAACCACATTTATTACCAGGTGATAGAATCATAAGTGATTTTTCTGTATATATATATATATATATATATATATATATATATATATATATATATATATGCCTCTCTATTTGATGAATAAAATCACTTTTACAATTCTAAAAATTGCTTTTTACTTTCACAGAATGTCCTCAAAATATATATCACTTGCACACACAGTGAGCAATTCACAAATTACCTTGAAATGTTACTTCTGGGTTTTAAAGGTTTGGGCCTGATTGTGAGGAACGGGAAATTTTTCTTAACTTGCTTCATTCTACAGTTATATTTAGGACGCTACAGAAAGAAAGGATCTTAAAAATCTTCCACCTTAACAAGAACTCATTTCATTGGCTGATAAATAGAGCATGAAAAGATGTTAACATAAAATCACAGAGTTTTGGGGCTGGCCGTTATCTTTGAGGTCATTGACCTCAAATTCTACAGTGCTGTAGAGAGACAAGTATAGCAATAGTTTAGGATGCCAATAATACTGGCATCGACCTTCTGTTTGGACACTTCCATTAACAGGTTGCTCATGCTTATTTTAGAATGTAGTCCATAATACAGTTGGTGAGTTACAATTACTGAGAAATTTCTCTTTATTCTGAGGTGAGGCTTCCTTTCTATCACATTCACCTGAGTATAATTGCTTTTCCAGATTGCCAGTCTATCAAATACTAGACATCGAATACTTTTTCCTTAAGATTATTTAATTAGTCAAAAGATCTTCATTTGAAGTGGCTTCAACATCTCAGAACATGTTTATGCACCTGTCAGTGTCCTCTTAAATATGATACCCATAACTACAAATGGTACTCCAGGTGATGTATGATTAATGCACAAAACAGTAGAACTACTTCCTTCTGTATTCTGAATACTACATTTCTAGTAATATAACCTAATGTCAGCCATGTCACACTGTTGACTCTCATTGTTATAAAATGAAATCATTGTTATAAAAATTTCTAGCTAGTTTACACATGGAAAGTGATTTAATCACACTTCAAGCATGCAGAAATATAAAGAAAAAATAGTAAGAATAAAGGGGGAATTTCTCAGAAGCAGATCAGACAACCAATTATGAGTCACACTGATGTTATTTTTAAAAAGAAAGGGAGGAAAAGTACCTTCAAAGATGATAGTAGATACATCAGTAACTTTTCCTTAACATCACAGACTGGAAGGGTATGTGTAGCATTCTGGATGCAGTAACAATGAAAGCATGCTCTCCTCTTTTGATTAGTATTAGCATGGTGTATCTTTATCAGTCCCTTCACTTTTAACCTGGACTTTCAGTTGAGGTTTTTTTAAATTTTTGGGTAGAGAAACTGTCTATTTGTTGCATTTCTTCTTAGTTTCTTTTTTCAGTATCTTAATTTTAAGTAAGACCTTAATATACTTCAATCTTACCAGCTCTGTTAGCATGCCATTTATGCTTTTTTATTTTTTCCTATTTTCCCTTGAGTTTACAACATGTATTTTATATGAAACTCACTTTTAAATATACTTAAATGACTTCATGTAGTACTTTATAAGAGTATTGCAAATCCTCCCCCATCCCTTATGACATTGCCCAGATTCACCGCACTTATCCATATAATTGCTTAATACATGGCAATTCTTACTTTAGAAAGTTTTATTTTAAATAAAAGTAATAAAAAATAAAAGATTATATTTTACCTCCACTTATTCTCTGCGATACTTCTTTTATTTATGTAATCCAAATTTCTATGTAACTTTCCTGAATTACTTTTTATTTTCACTGCCTACAGAATTCTAGGTTTTTGTTTTATTGTTTTACTTTCAACACTTAAAGCTATCACTTCACTCACTTCTTGCTTGCATGATTACTGAAGATAAGTCTGATGTCATTTTTTTTTTTATTTATTCAACAAGGACAGATCACAAGTAGACAGAGAGAGGGGGGAAGCAGGCTCCCTAGTGAGCAGAAAGCCTGATTCGGGGACTCTGAGATCATGACCTGAGCCGAAGACAGAGGCTTTAACCCACTGAGCCACCCAGGCGCCCCTGATTAACAACCTAGGTTGCCTAAGTCCACAAAGCTAAATAACTGGCAGTCTGAATTCAAATGTAGGCAAATTTTAGAATTTACACTATGTAATCACTATTTTATTGCCTGTGCAACTGAATACACGAGTAGTTTCTAGCTCTGTACCATAGGTAGAAGCTGTGGCTGAGGGCTATTCATAGATCAGAACCTCTGAAGAATATTTGGCACAATTGATGCAGCTGAGATTATATTCAAAAAACAGATAATGGGTTAATGTGCAACCATCCATCTGTGGAAAGAAATAGATGTAAAGTCAAGGACAAAGACACTGATAGCAAGTAGCTGACATCCTATAATCCAAAGGATTAGGTTGAGGCTTCAGGGATGTTTGGAGAAAAATAATTCTCCTTGTCTCTGGAAATTGGTAAAATTTAGATCCCATCAAGGTCTGTGATCTCAGATATTCTTCCATGGGGGGGGTCATTCCTGAGCAGAGAGCAAATTCTGTTAAACTTTGCTCTCTTAGTGAACACTCACACCAAGCCAGAAAACAGAATAAGACATTTCTATGCTTCCACCTGCCTCCTCACTTCTCTCAGCTTTCTATATCTCAGTAATAATACATGGTTGCAATATTTGTTTTTCACTTAAATTTGAGGTGCTCAAGCTAAACAAGTCTCCTATTTAAGTATAAACCAACATTAGGCGAGAGTGACCTTCCTTATCCTGGGAGTCACTAATAGTGAGAGACCATTAGCTTTATGAGAAAATATGACAGTTTATAAAAGGCAAACTGAGTCAAAAACATCTTTCTAGATATATATATATAATATATATTATATATATATATAGTGTAGGATTTTTTTTTTAGGATTTCATTTTTTTGAGAGAGCATGAGAGATCAGGAGCAGAGAGGAAGGGTAGACGGAGAAGCAGAACCCCCCCCACATACACACACTGAGCACCAGCCATGGCGACTCGATCCCTGAGCCACCCAGGCGCCCTCTAAATATACTTTTTGTGAAAAAAAAAAAAGATAACATTTTATAAAATGCCCTATGCACATTGTTCAAGTATTTTCTGTCCAGAATTAGTTTGAGCTCCTGTGTTTAAAACCTATCTAAATGATCAAATAAACTTTATAGGACAAATTACATATTCCAGCAAGAAGCCAGAGAAAATTACCAAATATTGACATTTCAAGGAAGTGGATGTAAATTAAAGCAGAGTAAAAGATGAAACAATTGACCAAGGAAAATTAAGAATCAGCATGAAAATGAGTACTGGGACTAACGGGTGAAATGCAAGGACCCCACCTAATATTTTTTTAAAATATACCTTAGTTAAAAGTGCTGACTCAGAGTAAGTACTGAAATCTGATTTTTTGAAATCCAGCTTGTATTCTGAATGTGTGTGTTTTAGGGAGACAGCCTTATACTAGAGGGATATTTGCCCAGGTCATCTTTTTATAACTCTGCTATTCCTTAAGACAATGACAGAACCCATGACCTATAGATCAGGGTATGGGTAGCTATAGTAAGTAAGGTAAGGCAAGGAATGAGATGCAAATATTGGATCTGCTGGAATCTGTTGGAACTGAACAATCTGTTAACAGCGATAAATAACAAAAACCAGATATAATAATCTGCTACAACTTAACAATTGTTGTACAAACAATAGTCTGGAGCCCTACGCAGGGTACTACATACATCTTTTACATACTATAAAAAACATTCTTGTAAACATTTGGCCTTCCTATGGATGTCATCTGTTAAGGGCAGTTTGAATATCACATTATTTAGTTCAGGCTTCTATGATAATTTTGGAAGAGAGTACTTTGGAAGTATTCCCCATGCCTGTATGTCCACCCTTCCTTAGTACAGTCTCTAAAATCCATAAGCAGATGAAAAATCATTAGAGAATTGCCTTCTTCTCCTTTTGCCAATGCAAGACTAGGATCCTTTTACAAAATCCACAGCAAATTCAAATTCTATGCATTCACAGACCCTTTGCTAACAGAGGGATTAGGCTGATTCAGGATTTTAAAGAGAGAGCCTAAGGGTGCCTGGGTGGCTCAGTCATTAAGCATCTGCCTTCAGCTCAGGTCATGATCTGAGGGTCCTGGGTTCAGGCCCAGCATCGGGCTCCCTGCTCGGCAGGAAGCCTGCTTCTCCCTCTCCCCTTGTTTGTGTTCCCTCTGTCAAATAAATAAATAAAATACATAAAATAAATAGAGGGCCTTATATATGATATTCGAACAAATGTGTTAAAAAGAACTTACCAAAAGAAACACACACAAAAAAGTCTTTTTAAAATTTACAGTTTCAGTGTGATTCAAAGAGCCATTTGCAGGGGCGCCTGGGTGGCTCAGTCGGTTAAGCATCTGCCTTCAGCTCAGGTCATGATTTCAGGGTCCTGGGATCGAGCCTCATGTTGGGCTCCCCGCTCAGCTGGGAGCCTGCTCCTCCCTCTCCCTCTGTCTGCCACTCCCCCGCTTGTGCTCTGTCAAATAAATAAAAAATCTTAAAACCAAAAAGGACATTGCAACTACATGGATGGAGCCAGAGAGTATATGCTAAGTGAAAATAAGTCAGTCAGAGAAAGACAAATACGGTGTGCTTTCACTCATACGTGGAATTTAGGAAACACAACAAAAGAGGAAAAGGAAAACAGAGGCAAACCAAAAAATAGACTCTTGGGGTCCTAGGCAGGGTGTCTGCTTCTCCCTCTCCTTATTCTCTATGTCAAATGAAAAGGAAGGAAGGAAAGGAGGAAGGGACTCTTAACTGAAGAGAACAGACTGATAGTTACCAAAAGGGTAAAGGGGTAAGTATCTGGGAGGATGGCTAAATAGGTAATGGCCAAAAAGGAGTGCACTTGTTATCAGCACCAGGTGTTGGATGAAAGTGTCGAATCACTATTCAACTATTATGTACAGTGTATTTAACTAACTGGTAAAATAGAAAAAAAAAAGTACACCAAAATGGGGAGTTGGATTGCATGTATATTAAAAAAAAAATTAAAAAGCTACAGGGGAAAAATCAGAAAAGAGAAATACAGAGATGAAAAATATGATTATTAAGGAAACAAATTCAATGAAGTTATACCACGGTATGTAATAGAAATTGTGAAGACTGGCATGTTAGATTATTTCAGAATGTAGAGAAGATAAGGAACTGCGAGCATGATATTTTCCCATGCTTACCATTTTCTGAAGTGAGAAATTCTCAAAAAAAGATTCTATCCTTTCAAATTAAATAAAGTACTATAGAAAAAATATGAATGTTAAGTAGAATAAGATACAATTTGTATTAAAAGTGAAAATATTACCAACTAAATTCCTAGAATTTTTCTGGTATCAGTGTAAAGATTACATGATATAGTTTGTCTACTGTACTTACTTGAACACTTGGTACATAGTAAAGCATTACCAAATAATACATTATTTTGTTGTTACAATTATAATTAAGAGGAATATCACTCACTGCCTCAAGCTTCAGACAAGGAGAAAATATTCACAACATGTTTAAGTATGTATATAAAAGTATATATAAGTCTGACAAAGGACTTAGGTTCAGAATATGTGAAGAACACCCACAAGGCAATAATGAAAAACAATTTATTAATGATAAGCTCAAAGACTTCTAGAAAGAGTTCACAAGGATGTATGAATGAATGTCCAATAAGCACATAGTAGAAAGACACTGAATGCCATTAGCTGTCAGATAAATGCCAATTAGGACCACAAAGACACAAAACTATATGTTGTGAAGAATGGATACATTAAAAGGCCTACCAACAACAATTTTTAGTGAAGAGAGGAAATGGTTTATATTATTGATAGGAGGGTGAAAGACTAAATTGACTTTAGAAAAAAAATTTGCATTTTTTATTAAACATGCATTTACTCTATGACCATACAATTCTATTCCTAGTTACATTTCAAAGAGAAGTAAAAAATACAGACCAGCAAGAAAGAATTGTAAAAGCACGTTCACGGGAATTTAGTCACACGAGGAAAACTAAAACAACCCAAATATCCTACAATAAACATACATTACTGTATTTGTTCACTACTACTCAACAATAAAACAGACAAAACAAAATGGATGAGTTTCAAATACATGCTAGGAAGAAATAAAAAAAAAAAAACACCCTGGATACAAAAGAGTACATATTGTATGAATCGATTATATGAAGTTCTAAAATCTGTAGATGGCTGGTGCTCTGTCAGAAGGGGCAGAATGATGACACTGTTTTTCTAGGGGTATAGTTTATACTGATATATACATTTGTAATATTTTTCCAATTGTAAGCTTAATATTGGTTAAAATTATATAAGGCAAAATGCACAAACCAAAAAAATATGCTGAAAAAAACTGAACTCCTTCGAGTATATTTCCTTTTCATTGTAGTATGTTTAAAAATTCTGAAACTATTTTTTTGGTATTATCTGTTGAGCAATTATGTATTAAGGATTATGGAAGCTTTCTCATAGTTGGAAACAAGTGCTACAAATATGAAAAAAAACAGATTATTACTGTGTTTGGAATCAGGTGCTGTGCTAGTATAAAATCACGGTTTTCCGTATATTCTAGCTCTGTTTTCTGGGAGAGGCTAGAGATAACACACAACTGCCACTGAATTTATTTATTTAGCACTTGCTTACTAAATAACCCCTTCTGCTAAAAAGAACTAGGACTCAAAAAATAACCCATTATTTCATGGCCGGAGAAGGGTAAGGAAGAGAGCCTAGAATAATTCTTGCATGTGGAAGTTGGAAAATGCTCCTACAATGACTTAGAAATATAAAGAAGACATAAAAGTTACCTTGAATGGGCTTCCACTGGCTAAATTTGTGGAGTTTGATCATTAAAGTTAATAACTTCACTAATGAATGATAACTCAATGTAAGAAATAGGAATCTGTGATTTGGATATCCTTGATAAAAACAAATCCATGAAAAATCAAGTAAATGTGGGGGGGGAACATATTCTTACTTACTGTAGAATACTAGCTAACAAATATTGCAGTTGAGAACCATCAAAAGATGATAAAACTAGTGTGTGAGGGTTTAATGAATGAAGAACACTATATTTACATAGTTTCAGAATATCTACGCACTATCAGAGAAACAAAATTGCAGCAGAAACTTAACAATAACTTACATTAAGAGAATGATTACAATTAACATTATTTTTTTTTTAATTTTATTTATTTATTTGACAGAGAGGAGAGAGATCACAAGTAGGCAGAGGGAGAGAGGGAAGCAGGCTCCCCGCTGAGCAGAGAGCCCTATGCGGGGCTCAATCCCAGGACCCTGAGATCACGACCTGAGCCGAAGGCAGAGGCTTCAACCCACTGAGCCACCCAGGCGCCCCAACATCATTATTTTATTGCGACAAACTGAACTCACGTTTCCAAATGGAAACATCATTTCTGTGATATTCCTGCCAAAATATATAACCTGAATTGAGTACTAAGGAAATGTCAGCTAAACCAAATTAAGAAATGGCCTCTCTAAAATAGATGAATACATCTTTAAAAAAAAAAAAAAGATCAAGGTCAAGAAAGACACAGAAAAACTGAGGGATATTCCAGATTAAAAGAGACTAGAGGCACGACTAAAATGAATTTTGCATCTTTGATTCTTGCATTCTTTATTGCATCTTTTTTTTTAAGCTGTAAAGGAAATCACTGAAACAAATGATACAAGTTAAATATTGGCTAGAGTTGTGGGTAAACTGCTACTACCGTATTAATACCAAACTTTCTGATTTTGACAAGGGTACAATACAAAGAAAATATCCTTGTTTTTTAGATTTACATGCTGAAATATTTCGATGTAAATAAACACAGTGTCTCCCACTTATTCTCACAGGATTTAGAGAAATAAAATTTCCATATATACTCTGAAAGCTGGCCTCCAAAAGGGATTCTCATGATCCCTGCTTCCTGATACTTGAGTGACTAGACTTGGCAACTTGCTACTATGGACCAGAATAAGACAGGGTTATGGTGTGTCATGAAGACTGGGTCACAAGTTTCACTGTGGTGTTACTGTCTCTTACTTTTTGGAGTTGATCCTCCAGCCCCTTCAGACTGTAGCCTCAACACACATAATATAATCTCTAGAGAGACCTTGAGCAGAGAATTTAATAAAAATCTACAGGACTAAATAACCATGTTTTCAATGCAAAATTCATAGTAAAAAATCATTTTTAATAGTAAGCTTGGAGTCAAAATAAAAATATAATCAAGGCAAAACATTAATAAAATATTCAATTAGGAAATTGACAGAACAAAGTACAGAAACTTAAAGGAAAATAATGAATATTAAAATGGCAAGAATACATATAATTAATGTATTTATAAACCATAGCTAGTTCTTTGAGAACCATAAAATTATAAACTATATATACATAAAATCAAGGGCAAAAAATATTAAAAAATAAAAATATCCAATAACTAAACAATTACAAATAAAGTACCACTGAAAATGATTTAGTTTTAATACTCTGCATAAGTTCTGAGAAATCATGCAGTGCCTTGACTTTGCTCACTATTTTACAAAATAGGTAGTCAATAGATAGTATTCAATATGTATATATACTAACACATAAATATTCCCATAAAAATTGATTAAAGAGGAAAAAGCTACATTTTCATATTGATAGAGAAACAAAAATGAAAGGAATGATTACGTATATCTCATACATTTATTTGGCAAAGTCACATTTTTTTTTTTAAAGATTTCATCTACTTATTTGACAGAGAGAGAGATATCACAAATAGGCAGCAAGGCAGGTGGAGGTAGGGGGTGAAGCAGGCTCCCTAATGAGCACAGAGCCCAATGCAGGGCTCAATGCAGGGTTCAATCCCAGGACCCTGAGATCATGACCCACTGAGCTTTAACCCACTGAGCCACCCAGGCACCCCAGCAAAGTCACATTTTTAAAGATTAGTTGTTTTGGGGCACCTGGGTGGCTCAGTCATTAAGCATCTGCCTTCAGCTCAGATCATGATCCCAGGGTCCTGGGATAGACCCCCTCATCGGGCTCCCTGCTAAGTGGGAAGCCTACTTCTTCCTCTCCCAATCCCCCTGCTTGTGTTCCCTCTCTCACTGTCTCTCTTTCTGTCAAATAAATAAATAAAATCTTAAAAAAAAAAAAAAAGATTAGTTGTTTTGAAATTTTCCAGCAAATAGTCATCTCATACACAGCTACTGGAAGTTTAAATTGGTAGAAGCACTTTGGTGGGAGATGTGGAAATATTAAATGGTCAGCTATTCTTTCACACCAAAATCACATTTATATGTATTGCCTCTAGAAAATATTCAAATATAGGCACAATATGCATATAGAGACTATCCCTGCAAATGGTCAATAATAACCAAAGGAAAAGGAAATATTTCTGAAGACAACTAATATCTATACCATGGACCTGGCTAAATAAATTACATGACATTCATCTATTGGTGCTGTATATGCAATGGTTCAAAAGATGGAAAAACTCAGTGTGTTGGGGAAGATCTCCAAGATGTGTTAACCAAAAAGAAAAAAAAAGGAGTATGTATTACTTTGGTAGTGTATGTATGCTTTTAAATACAGACTCTTAAAATATATCATCCATACACAGCCATCAAGTTACTCCCCTAACTACATTTAAAATGATTTGTCTAATATACTTTGGGTAAAACCTCTAAAGAAACAGGAAATTTGATTAGTGAAAGGGACTTCCAGACTTTTCTTTCCAATACTAAAAGTCGATATAATCTATATTGTTCACTTCTTTTCATGTTGAATTTGACCTTTTAAATATCCTTTGCCTAAGAAAATGCTTTAAAATTACTTTTCAGCTTACATAGTTTGATATGAATTCTACAGTAAGTAGCATTTTAGGCCTGTCAAATATGAAGAACAAACATCTATACAGTGGGCAGATTTTCTGCTTTCCAGGTTGTAAAAATTTTGCAATAGTTATCTTCTCTGATGATAAAATGATTTATTTTCTTAAATTATTGGCATTGAGAAGTCTTCATGATACACATGTATGCATATGAAAAGTGAGTTGATTTACTTGAATGTTTTATTCAGCTTTCTTATAGGAATTTTTCTTTCTTTGGTTTCATTCATTTGGAGATATTTATAAACTCCTTTAATTAGCTGGATTATAATCCAGTTTGAATTAACCAATGCACATGTGTATTTTAAAAACTACATTTGTGAAATACTGTACTTAACTAAACACAGTGTCCTTCTGCTGAACATTGACTTACTCTGAGAATATCAGGGATGCAGAGGTAAAGAATTAGGCAAACTTAAATAGTCAGAAACTGTTGAATGCTTCAATTCACCTGCAGCTAATCCACCAAGTGGGACACCCTATTTGTTGAGAAATGCTGTGCCAAGGATATCACATTTAATGGCTTTGGCAAGAAGAATGATTTTCATCAGCTGTAACAAACAAGTTCCTCATCTCCAACCCTACCATCTGTCCTCCTGGTTCCCACCCAGAACTCTATATATGGGCTCAGTTGAACAGGTTTCAGACTGCCTAAGGTCACTGCACAATCAACCTTAACAGATGGCATCACAGCGAACATCTAAACTGTAGCAGTGGCCAAATGCAGAGGATAATCCTCATTGCTGAGGAAGAATGCCCTCTGTGCATGCCGCCCTGATGTTCTGATTCTACTAAACATTTCATATGAAAATAAGGCTCCATAGTCTATATTAATAGCTTAAGTGGATCAGTCTTTGTACTAATTTTCCAGTGCATTTTTTTTTATCTTAAACCTTGTTTCTCCTATTTCAATTATTTGGGTATAATTAGATAAAGATAATATTCTGTGATAATATCTACTCCTAACACCATTAGAATATTATATATGTGTTTAAGAGGAGAAGTAGGAATGCCTGTTTTGTTTTAGGACATCAGTGGGTTCTGAAAAACGGTACTGTCACTATTAAATTAGTCACACACAGCTTAAGGTAACTATTAGTAATTACTGATAAATATAACATTTAACTCCAAATTTAGTCCTACTTAAGTACTACCCATATGCACATACTTATTTCAGCTGACTTATATTCCTATTTTTTTTTAAAAAAAAGATCTTATTTGAGAGAGAAAGTGTGGGGAGTGGCAGAAGGAAAAGGGACAAGCAGACTCCATTCTGAGCACCAGCCCGACTAAGCACTTTATCTCAGATCATGACTTAAGTCAGATCGTGATGAGCGTCAGCAGTTTAACTGACCGAGCCACCCAGACACCTCTCAGTTGACTTATATCCTTTCTTGATTTCTTGACATCACTTCTAATTCAACAGCAAAAGCATTCCTCTTGCTCTCAAAGTAGCTTTATTCCCTAATTTTCATTTATCTGTTATGGGTAGTTTTATTCCATCATTTGCCTACCTATCACATTTGGAGATTAAAAAATGCTGGAATTTAAAGCTCATCCAGTCTCTCCTGCCCCACCAAATTAACACTGTTAGTCACTTATTCTGTCATGTTCCAAGAATCCTGGAAGCCAAATTTCTATCCTCCAAGTGGGAAATGAAGACATCCTTTCTGAAAAAGCAGACGGGCCCAAGAGAAATACTTATAGATACTGAAATCTCCAATCTTACATTCAAATGAGTCAAAATTTTCTGCAGTAGAAATAACATTCATAAGCCCTATTGTTCACATTGAAGAACAGAAGATACAGTTGAGGGAAAATATTTAGAATAAAATTTAAATAGAGGACAGGAAGATGGCAAAAGAACAGGAAGACCCTAGGATCGTCTTATCTCACACACAGAAGCAGATAATTATCAAATTATCCTAAATACCCAAGAAATCATCCTGAGGACTACAGAACAAACTCCACAACTAAAGGGAGAGAAGAGACCAGATCAAAGAGGGTAGGAAGTGTGGAGACATGGTTTAGAGGAGAAACGGATCATGGTGCTGCAGAGGACAGAGAGCTGAGAGGACAGACAAGGGTGGAGAGAGGGGAACGCACAAGGAGAACATTTTTCCAAAGCCACTGGCTTGCATAAGGATGAATTTCCTGATTTCTTCCAAGCAGTACGGCGTAAAGCCTGGAGTTTTAAGGGTTAGCAGGCTTGGCTGGTATAGAGCTAGGAGGGCATCGCACTGCTCCTGGAGAGAAGGCAGCCAACACCCTGGGGGTAGACTGTGTGTGCTGGAAACGGCATGGAAACAGCTACCTGCAAAACACTTGGGAGTACACTGGGGGACATTCTTCCCTCTTCTCAGAGTACATCCTGAGCAGCAGCATTGCCCGAAAACAAAGGAGCTGACCAGTGCCATTTTCCTCTCCCCCTTTCAGCACAGACGCAGAGCTAAAGGAAGCAGCTCACTCCTGACACGGGCTGCCGGACTTGCTTATACCAAGCCCCACCCCAGGACTCTGGTGGAACTACACTTCTCCATCAAGCTTGCACTAGTCCCAGCACGTTGGGCCCCACCCCCAGAAGACTACCACAATCCCCCGCCCACACGATGCCGCAACCAGAATTCTGCAGGGCCTCAGTTCTGGTGCAGTTGGTGTCAAGTCCCATTTCACAATGAGAACACGTCTAGTTAAAAGTCACCACATTCAGCCCAGGGACCAAACGCTGCCCACAGCAGAGAAAGAGAGCCTCTGGGGACACCTGGCCTGAGGGACAGAGCGGGCAGACCACAACAGCAGAGCACTGCACAGCACACAGGAGACACTCCCTGAAGTGTAAAGCCCTGGGAACTACAAGACTTCTTCATCAAGTCATTACTTTGAGGAGAAGACTTAAATGGCTTTTCTAACACAAGGAAGAAGACAGAAACTTGGATAAAATGCCAAGATGGAGGAATCTATTCCAAATGAAAGAACAAGATAAGGTCACAGCCAGAGATTTAAGTGAAACAGATATAAGTAACATGCCTGATGGATAATTTAAAGCAACAATCAATCATAAGGATACTCATTGGCCTTGAGAAAAGAATAGACGACATCAAGGACACCCTTACCACAGAGATACATGAGTTTAAAAAAAAAAAAAAGGAATCACAGATGAAGAATGCAATAACTAAGATTGAAGACAGGCTTGATACAATGAACAGCAAGCTAGAAAAAGCAGACACCTGAATTAATTACCAAGAAGACAAAATAATGAAAATAATGAAGCTAAACAAAGAAAAAAGAATGATGGAACACTAGAATAGACAGGAAACTCAGTGACTCGATCAAATGTAATAACATTCATATTATAGGAGTCCCAGAAGAGGAACAGAGAGAAAAGGGAACATAAAATTTATTTCAAAATATGAGAGCAGAGAACTCTAATCTGTGAAAGGAAATAGGAGGCAAAGAAAACATCCATCAAAATCAACAAAAGCAGGTCAACACTAAGACATATTGTAATTAAATTTGCAAAATACAGTGATAAAAAAAAAATCTTAAAGCAGCAACTCAGTGTAAGTCCTTATCTTACAGGGGGGAAACCCACAAAGCTTGCTGGAGATGTCTCAACCAAAATTGGGCAAGCCAGAGAGAGTGACATGATATATTCAATGTGCTGATTGGGAAAAACCCACAGCCAATACTACTCTATCCAGCAAGGCTGTTATTCAGAATAGAGAGATAAAGAATTTCGTAGAAACTCAAAAACTAAACGAGTTTGTGACCAAAACCAGCCCTGCAAGAAATATTAAGGGGGAATCTTAAGTACAAAGGAGAGATCGAAAATGACAAGGCAATACATACATATCTATCAATAATTACTTTGAATGTAAATGGACTAAATGCTCCAATCCAAAAACACAGGGTGTCAGAACGGATAAAAAAACAAGACCCATCTATATGCTGCCTACAAGAGACTTATTTTGGACTTAAAGACACCTGCAGATTGGAAAGTGAGGAGGTGGAGAAACATTTATCACTCAAATTGATGTCAAAAGAAAGCTGGAACAGCAATTCTTGTATCTAACAAATTAGATTTTAAACCAAAGACTCTAAGAAGAGATGAAGCAGGGCACTATATCATAATAAAGGGGACTATCCAACAAGAAGATCTAACAATTATAAGTATTTATGCCCCCAACTTGGGAGCACCCAAATATACAAAACAGTAACAAACATAAAGGAACTAATTGATAATAATAGAAAAGTAGCAGGGGACTTTTACATTCTACTTATATCAATCAACAGGTCATCCAAGCAGAAAATAAACAACTAAATAGTGGCTTTGAATGACAACTGGATCAGATGGACTTAACATATATTCAGAACGTTCCATACTAAAGCAGCAGAATACACATTCAAGTGCAACGGAACATTCTCCAGAATAGATCCCATATTAGGTCACAAAACAGGCTTCAACAAATACAGAAAGATTGAGATTATACCAATCACCTTTTCTGACCAACACATTATGAAACTAGAAGTCAACCACAAGAAAAAAATTTGGAAAGTCCACATATACATGGAGGCTAAGCAACATGTTACTAAACAGTGAACGGGTCAACCCGGAAATCAAAGACATTACAAAAAATTCATGGAAACAAATGAAAATGAAAACACAGTCGTCCAAGACCTTTGGGATGTACCAAAAGCGGTCCTAAGAGGGAAGCATATAGCAGTACAAGCCTACCTTAAGAAGAAAGATGTCAAATATACAACCTAACCTTACACTTACAGGAACTAGGAAAAGAACACAAAAACAAAGCCTAAAGCCAGCAGAAAAAAGTAGGTAATAAAGATTAGAGCAGAAATAAATGATATAGAAACTTTAAAAAAAATAATAAAGTGGATCAATGAAATCAGGAGCTGGGTCTTTGAAAAAATTAATAAAATGGACAAACCCCTAGCCAGAATTATCAAAAAGAAAAGAGAAAAGACCCAAATAACTAAAATTATGATAGGATAAATAACAACCAACACCACAGAAGTACGAGCAATTATAAGCATATTATAAATCAATGAAAGATGAGAGAAAAATTAAAGAAATGATAACATCACCCCAGGAGTATCAAAAGCTGTATAATAGGAAATTTAAAAAAAAAAAAAAAAAAGGATATAAAGGAGAGGAAATTACAAAGACTTTAAATAAATTTTCCAGATTTTAAGGATATTGGTTTTCAGACTCATAAGTTTTGTCAAGTGCCCCTGAAGTCCTACACTGATGGCATTTCATCATGGAATTTCAGGATAGGAGGGAAATGGAGAGAGGATCATGAAAGCTGCCTGAGAGAATAGAACAGGTTCATTCTCCCATCAACCTCACTCCGCATACAAGGATAAAAAGTCAGAATAGCAGCATTAAAAGCTAGAAGACAATAGACAACACCTTCTTATACAGGGGAAAATACTCAGATATTTGAAAAGAGAAAAATAATTAAAAAATCATACAAAAAATTGTATGAATACAACAAAGATGCTTTCTGATAAGCAAATTATCACACATTTACTCCCACAAGTTCTGAAGTTCTTCTCAATAAAACATAGGATATTAACCAAGAAAGAGAGGACATAGGATGAAACCACTGGTCCAGATCATAGGATTAAAGGGAGGGGACAAGAAGAAGGTCTTCAGGAAAATTTAAAACAAAAACAAAAACAGAAACAAAACCTGTAGAGTTCCTGATGTGTTTAACCAGGTGTAAGATAATATATTCAGAGAAGTTTTATAATTCCTTTCTAAATTTGCAAAGAAATTACATAGGAAATTAAGCAAAAACAGAGGTTGTAAACTTTGGGAACAAAAAAAGAAAAGCATGGCTTATTACATTAGTGACTTCTGATAGTCATCATCGATATAAAGCAAACATCACATACTGTGTCTAATCAAAAATTGCAATATGTGTTATTGGGAGGAGTAAGGGAAGTTAAGTAAGAACTTCATGGTGGCAGCTAAGCAAGCTAAACTCTTATCATGGTAGGAAATCAATAAAAAATATCTAAAATTGATAAAAGTATTTGGATAATATAGTTTACAAATAGGTAAGTAGGTATCAGAACAAACCATTGAAGATTAAAAAGAACAGAGAGTTGAGAAGATGTAAGTATTCTGTTAGTCAGAGTATCATTTTTCCCTTAAGATCATGTTTATGTAATAACTCTAAATATCAATGGAAAAATAAAATATAAAATTATTATATAACACTAGATGCTTACAAGAGATAGAAGATAAATAGAAGATGAGAAAGTAATAAAATAGATTTAAAAAGGGGTTACACATGCATCCCAAATCTTACAGTGGGAAATAAAAAAGGACTCCACTAAGTCCAATGATCTTAACCTGTGATAAGAGAAAGAGAGGAGGGAAAAAGAGATGGGGGAGGAGAGAAGTAGCGAGCTCCAGAAAACATAAAGGAAGAAACTCTGAGGTATAAATGCCCCTATAGCAGCAGACTCAGAAATCCATGGGTAAGTTATTAGACCGAGCGGGGGCGATATGGCAGTATAAGGTCTTTCCAAAGGAAATAAAAATTTTTCTTGTGTGAAAACTCTGACCGGTATAACCATAATGCACTTCTGACCACTACTGAAGGAAAGCAAAGACCATCAAAAACAAGCTTGTGTGTATGAAAATAAGATTCTATATAAGCAAGTAAAAGTTGACTTGTTTTTGCTTAAGTGGGAATGAAACTCTTAATTACCCTGTCTCTCTCATCAACCTCACTTCACCCTCCCACGCACATTTCAAGGCAGTTATACTAATTTGGAACAACGGATCTTGGAACATTGAGAATGCAGAAGTAAAACTGACCATCTAAAGCAATTCAGGGCTTGTGTTAAACTGAGCGTGGACAATATATATGATTTATCCAAATTTATTCCACAGATTTTAATCCAATGTCCTACTACCCAGTTCGATATTTTTCCCTCAAATGTAAACATTTTGGAGAAATGTCTCTGTTTTCATTTAACTCAGTTTAATCCAGAGACACTTAGTCGGTCTCTTTTTTTTTTTTTTTTAAGTTAATTTATTGTAGAGAGCACGGCCAGGAGCAGGAGTTGCCGAGGGAGAGGGAGAGACATCTCAAGCAGAGTCTGTGCTCAGTGTGTAGCCCAACATGGGGCTCCATCTCATGACTCGTAGATCATGACCTGAGTGGAAACCAAGAAGTCAGGTGCTTAACTCACTGTGCCACCCAGATGCCCCTGGTCTCTTAATTTACCTTCTCCCACATAAAATGTACTTTCACATCTCTCAATCAAATCCACTTTTTTTTTTTTTTTTTAAGATTTTAATTAGTTATTGGAGAGAGACAGAGTTGACAGAGAGCACAGGTGGGGTGGAGAGGGAGAAGCAGGCTCTCTGCTGAGCGGGGAGCAAGACATGGGGCTTGATCTCAGGACACTGGAATCCTGACCTGAGCCGAAGGCAGATTCCCGTAACAGACTGAGCCACCCAGATGCCCTCAAATCCATTTTTCTAAAATACTATTTCCAACACATTAACCACGTTGTGTGTGTGTGTGTGTGTGTGTGTGTGTGTGTGTGTGTGTCCCAACTTTGTCAAGCTCAACAATCAGGTTATAATAGTATTCATACAATTGTTTGCATGGTGCTAGTCTTTTTTTATGCTATTGAAAAGGTGGGTGTGATGATGGGTTAAATAGGTGATGGGGACAGAGGAAGACACTTGTGATGAGCACTGGATGTGGTATGGAAGGGTTGAAGCACTATATTATGAAACTAATATTATACTGAATATTAACTGGAATTTCAATAAAAATGTACAAAAAAGAAATGTACTCTGTTCCTTAAAAATTTTCAAATAATTTCCTCTAAATGTAATATATTATTTTGTATCTAATTGAATGTATTAATATTTATAGTTATTGCTCAGGTTTTTTTTTGGTGTATTGAACTGATTTAAGGGAAAATAATGTATAGGTATTTTCTACTTTATTACCAAAAAAGTGTTATTATTTTTTATTAA
Organism: Procyon lotor; assembly: GCA_028646535.1. NCBI lineage: Eukaryota > Metazoa > Chordata > Mammalia > Carnivora > Procyonidae > Procyon > Procyon lotor. Next base: position 62,691,206 of record CM053609.1, read on the forward strand.
CAGTGTTATTATATTTTTGTAATCTTTGTCATTTCTATTTCCTTTTTCTTTTTTTGCTATTTTTAATTGAATTTGTTGATATTATTTGTTAGTTTCTTTAACAGGCTTGTAGATTTATTCACTAAGTTTATTTTGCTCAATAATCCCCAAATATGTATTTTCATTAAATTGAAAGTTATTTTTATTCCGACAATGGAGTACACAATAAATTAATAAAAGTTAAATGATAAATTGGAAAAAAGTAGGAAATGGATCATAATCCCAGAAATAACCAGGACTAATGCATTGATGTATAGTCTTCTAGTCTTTGTTTCAAGCATGTATTTATTTATTTCTGATTATGCATTTGTATATATGCAGAGAGAACAAGAGATAAAGAGAACCACAAACAGAAATAGAAAAAAATTACTTATTTTACAACATGAAGAATCTACTCTACAACCTTTAGTTTTGACTTAACAGTATATTAAGGGTATATTTAAAAATCCATATATATGTATGTGTATTACCTCACAAAAAATCATGACTATAAGAATTCACCCCTATTATTTAACCTTGTGTTTTGGACATTTCAGTTATTTTTAAGTTTCTTCTATAATTAGCATTATATTAAAATTAATGTTGATAGATACATTTGCATACACTGGTAAATATATATTTCAGATAAACTCTTGAAGTAAAATTCCATCTAGCTACTGAATAACCAAGGTGTCAAAGAAGAAATAAAAGGTAAAGTAAAATATTAACTTGAGACCAAAAAAAAAAAAAAAAAAAAAAGGAAACACAACATACCAAAATTTAGGGACTGCAGCAAAAGCAGTTCCAACAGGGAACTTGATGGTGGCAAGTACCTACCTTGAGAAACAAAAATCTCAAATAAACAACGTAACTTTACACTACAAAGAACGAAGATAACAAATAAAGCCCAAAATTAGTACAAGGGAGGAAATAACACAGATAAGAGTAGATACAAATGAAATAAAGACTGCTAAGACAAGAAAAAAGATATATAAGAATTGGTTCTTTGAAAAGATAAACAAAATTGATTTTGTTAACCCTTAAGCAGACTCACCAAGAAGATAAAGGACTCAAATCAGAAATGAAAGAAGGGAAATTACAACAGATGCCATAGAACTACAAAGGATCATGACACTACTATGGACATTATATGGCAGTAAAAATTTGCATTTCTAGAAGCAGATTGATTCCTGGAAACATAAAACCTATGAGGACTGAATCATGAGGAAATAAAAAACCTGAATAGAGCAATTACTAGTAAGGAGATTGAACCAGTAATCAAAAAGTCCCAATAAATACAAGTCCAACAGCAGATGGCTTCACTGGTGAATTCTATAAAACATTCAAGGAATCAATACCATTCCTTCCAACCTCTTTCAAAAAATTAAAAGGGGAGTGAACACTTCCAAACTCATTTTATGAGTCCAGCATTAATCTGACACCAAAACAAGGATGCCACAACTAAAAAATTATAGACCAACATCCCTGATGAACATAAATGCCAAAATGCTCAAAAATATTAGCAAGCCAAATTCAACAATGTACTAAGAAAATATACACTACAATCAAAGGGAATTTATTCCAGAAATGGAATAATGGTTCAATATCTACTAATCAATGTGATATACCACATTAACAAAATAAAGGGTAAAAATCACACAATCATTTCAATAGAAGGAGAAAAAAGCATTTGGCAAAATTCCAATACCCAGTATAATAACTCTCAACAGAGTGAGGATAGAGGGAACATAACCTCAGTGCAATAAAAATCATTTAAGACAAGCCTATAGTTAACATCATATTCTATGGTAAAAAGCTGAAAACTTCTCCTCTAAGATCAGGAACAAGACAAGGATGTCCACTCTCACCGCTTGTATTTAACAAAGTTTTGGAAGTTCTAGCCTGAGAAACTAGGCCAGAAACAGGGAGGGGAAAAAAGCATTCAAATTGGAAAGGAAAAAGCAAAACTGTCACTGTTTGTAGATAACCTGATACTACATATAGAAAACCTTAAAGATTTTACTAAAAATGTTACAACTAATAAATACATTCAGTGAAATTACAGAATACAAAATCAATATCCCAAAATCTGTGTTTCTATAAACTAATAATGAACTACCAGAAAAAGAAATTAAAAAAACAATCCCATATATAATTGCATGATAAAGAATAAAATACCTAGGAATAAATTTACTATGGTGAAAGACCTGTACACTCAAAATAAGACATTAATGGAAGAAATTGAAGGAGTCACAAATAAATAGAAAGGTACTGTGTAATCTTGGGTTGGTGGAATACTGTTAAAATGTCAGTACTGCTCAAAGCACTATAAAGATTCAATGCATTCCTTATACAAGTTCCAATGGCATTTTTTTATGGAAATAGAACAAACAATCCAAAAATTTGTATGGAACCACAAAAGCCCCTGAATAGACAAACTAATCTTGCAAAAGAAGAACACAGTTGGAGACCTCACATTCCCTGACTTTGAACTATATTACAAAAATATAGTAAGCAATATGGTATTATATGTGCATAAAAAACAAACACAAACCAATAGAACAGAACACAGAGCCCAGCAATAAACTCATTCATATATGGTCAATTAATTTATAACAAAGGAGGCAACAATATACAATGGGGTAAAGACAGTCTCTTCTCTAACTGATGTTGGGAAAACTTGGTAGCCACATGCAAAAGAAAGAAATTGCATTACTATCTAAACCATCACAAGTCCATTAACTATAATGTGTTAAAAATGTGAACCAAAGACCCGAAACAATATAATACTTCAAAGAAAACACAGGTGGTAAGCTAGTTGGTATCATTCTCGGTGATCATTTTTTGAATCTGACACCAAAAATGGAGGCAACAAAAGAAAATATAAACAAGTCAAACCAAAAAGCTTCTGCACAACAAAAGGTACAATTAACAAAACGAAAAGACAACCTACTGAATGGGAGAAAGCATTTGCAAACCATTTATCTGATAAGGAGTTACTATCCAAAATATATACATAGCTCATTCAACTGAATAACAAAAACAATCCAGTTAAAAAATGGACAGAGAATCTGCATAGACATTTTTTCAAAGAAGACATATAGCCACAGGTCTTGAAAAGATGCTCAATATCATTAATCATCAGGGATGTGCAAATCAAAACCACAACGAGAGTCACCTCACATCTGTTAGAATGGCTATTATAAAATACAAGAAATTACAAGTGTTCCTGAGGATGTGGAGAAAAGGGAATCCTGGTGTATTGTTGGTAGGAATGCAAATTGGTATAATTGCTATGGAAAACAGTTTGGAGGATCTCAAAAAATTAAAAATGGAACTGCTATATGATCCAGCAATCCACTTCTGGGTATTTATCTAAGGAAAATAAAACACTAACTCTAAAAAATAAACCTACCCTCACATTCATTATAGCATTATTTACAATAGCCAAGATATGAAAGCAATCTAGTTGTTCATTGGCAAATAAAGGAAATATGAAATGCACATATGAGTATTATTGAGCCACAAAAAGAATGATATCTTGCCATTTGCAAAAAAAAAAAAAAAAAAAAAAAGGATGGATCTTGAGGGCATTAAGCAAGATTAGAAGATTAGTCAGGAAAAGACAAGTACTGTATGATCTCACTTATATGTGGCATCCAAAAAAAATTTAAATACCAGGCTCATACATACAGAGAACAAATTGGTGGTTACCAGAGGCAAAGCATAAGTGAATGAATTAGGTGGATGGGGTCAACAGGTACAAACTTCCAAATAAAAAATAAGTAAGTCATGGGGATATAATGTCTAGCATGGTGACTGTAGTTAATAATACTTTATTGCATATTTGAAAGCCACTAAGAGAGTAGATGAACAAGTATTCATTACAAGGAAAAAATGTGTAATTATGTATGGTGATGGATGTTAACAGACTTACCATGACCATTTTGAAATATATTCAAATATCAAATGATTATGGTGTATGCCTACAACTAATATAATGTCATATTCAATTATACCTCAATAAAAAAATTCATCAACTAATCTTACATAAGTACAAAATAGTCTTCTACCAATTTTAACAGATAATATATGTGGGTTTTTCAATAAATGAGCAAAGAAATAGTATTTATATTCTTAACTTGCTATTTAACTAGCTTACTATTGAAATTTGAAGCTTTTTTACACAAAACATTAAGCTTTTCTTTTGTGACTTTATTCTTTTAAAAGCAGTATTCTCTTTTTAACTAATAAGACAAAGTGATTTCTATATGAAGGGCAGTCAATATTTTCCAACCCTATTTCAAAGACTCATTTACAATTTGTTGACTTATTAAAAAAATTTTTCTTAAGATTTATTTATTTATTTGAGAGACAGACAGACAGAGTGGGGTGGAGGAGCAGAGGGAGAGAGAGAGAGAGTCCTCTACAGTCTCTGCACCGACTAGAGGCTAACCCTAACCCTAATCTCACCACCCCGAGCCAAAGCCAAGAGTTGGACACTTAATCAACTGTGCCCCCAGGCACCCTTTAATTAACAATCAAAATTTGATACCTCCAATATTAAAGTGAAATTTATAATGCAGTCAATTTCAGTGTTAGCCTACATGTCCTATAGTTTTAATGAAATGTTTAGAAAGACCTATTTTTATGAGTACATAAATATTTGCTTATGTTTTATTGTAATACTTTATTATTTAATTTTATCTTTCTGGCCTTAATTTTGATATGTGACTTAAAATTGTTTTAACTTATCCTTATATGTTTTATTTTTCTCCACACCAGTGAATAAGCCATTATGTTCTACTAATTTGCACTAAAATCCAAATTGTATACTGCTTTTCTATGATAAATCAATTAGCAAATACCATTGGCAAATCAGAGAATGATATCAATATAATAGAGGAAACTCATTGGTTCATGCATTACATGAATTTGTCAGCCCATTAATGTTCTATGATATCACATAATAGCAGCTGACCATAATACAGCTCATGTCACAGAGGAATGCCCATTAACATTACCTATTAACCCTGTGTCCTTCATTTCGTCTCAGTTTGGCCATTGTTCTGCCTTGCCAGTATAGTTCATTCCAATTGTTTTATATTTTATCTTCACAAATTAGCAGACTAAAATCCTTACATATAAATTCATTTTTATCCATTAGAAATACTTCTGTGGGAGTTAGGAGGAAGATATAATATAGAGGCCTTACCCTCTTTTTATTTTTTTTTTAAGATTTTATTTATTTATTTGTCAGAGAAAGAGAGAAACAGAGAGTGGCAGGCAGGAGGAGGAGCAGGCTTCCCACTGAGCAAGGACCCCGATGTGGGGCTCGATTCCAGGAACCTGGGACCATGACCTGAGCCAAAAACCGATGTTTCACTGACTGAGCCACCTGGGCATCCCTCTTTTTTAAGATTTTATTTATTTATCTGACATAAAGAGAGCACAAGCAGGCAGAGCTACAGGCAGAGGGAGAGGGAGAAGCAAACTCCCCAATGAGCAAGGAGGTCAATGCCAGGCTCTATCCCAGGACCCCAGGATCATGACCTAAGCCAAAGACAGATGCTTATATGAGCCACCCAAGCATCCCATCCTCATTCCCAACCACAGTCAAGGTTGTAGTCATGTGAGACTTGGACAGCCACACTCAAAATCCCTGTCCAGATTCAGCATCAAAACTCCTGAGAGATGGTGGTTGTATTGGTGCTACGCAAACTTTGAGCACAAGTTTGCAACTATGAGATTATATTCTCCAGGGCTATTTCATGATTTCCAATCCTTTCCAACAATTTTGGAAGCACCAAATATGTACAATGATAACTGTTTGCTGCATAGTCCAAGAATTATTTACCACTCATTATGAGTCACTTTACTCATCAAAGCATATGGGAAAACAACAACAAACAAACAACAATAACAAAAGTCTTGGGTAAAGTCCACGAGACAGGAAAATAAATGGTACATCTTTTAGCTCAGAATAGAAAAGGTTATTTGGCAATGTAATCACTGCTTTGGGACACATGACCAAATGCTTATAATGACAATAGTAACGATGGTCACTGAGTAAGAGAACATCATGCACTGAAAGTGAAAGGGAGTCCATGAGATATTTTTTTAAAAAATCTCAAGTTACTGATTAAGGGACAAAAAACCTGAGTAGCTAATGATACAGGTATAAAATTTGGGTCCCTAAAGAGCTTCAAGAATAAAAAATTCCCAAAAATCTGCCCTTAATTATTAGAATAACCTGAAGGGAGGGTATGGATTTGGATCCCTGAATTTTTTTCAATGTTTTTTGTCCTAGCATAAGGAGGATAAAATTTATACTTGATATAGAAAGTGCATGTACTGCTTTCTGATGTATTTGTCATTCTTACCTGAAAAACGTTAGTGACATTAGTAAGATTAGTTTCTGTTATGGTATAGTCCAAAAGTCTTCTAGAGGGAAATACCTAGGAAACAAATTTAAATCCCCAAAGAAAAACATTCAAAAAATTCAGGCAGCCGGTATTTTGAAGACGCTTATTATCTTATTTCAGTAATGATTGTTGATTATGGTAATTGATCATTTCAATAATTTCTTATATAGATAATTGGTAAGAGTAATTTAAGTACACTCCTATTTTAAATATTCTTAATTAGTAAAGCACATTTAAATAAATTACCATATTATTGAAGGTCACACATAAGTATGGTTCACCAAAATTTTATAAAGTGATAGCAAATTATATTCTGTGAAATTTATCTTCACGAATAACTCAGCAAAATATAAATCAGACTTTTTTTTATTAAAGAATTTTTATAATAGAGCATATTTCTCAGTGTTACAACCAAAATCAAGCATATTTGTCCATCATATGTTTTATATTCTACTTTTGGCCAAAGACTGGTCACCCTACACAGAAAAAGTAGTATTTTTTTTTATGTTTAGCAATATACACAGAAGTTGAGAGAAAGAAGATGTTGGAGAGAATACAATGATAGACAAACACACAGCACTTCTCTACTCAGATCACCTAAGTTAGCCAAGCTGATAAACTGGGAAACAAATTTTTATTAGGAAGGCAGAGAGAAATGGTGGGAAGGAAAAAATAATGGAAGAAAAAAAGTTTATTATATATAGACTATATAAAGTCACTTTATAAGAGTACATATATGACATAAACAATATAACTAATATAAAATACATATATTATTTTGGTCAACTAATAATTGGCAAAGAAGCCAGTAACATTCAATGGGAAAAGAACAGTCTCTTTGACAGAATGCTAAAATCCTAGACAAGTACGCAAAGAAAAATCAAATTGAATCACTATCTGACACCACTCAAAAAAGTTAGCTTAAAATGAGCTAAACTTAACACCTGATATAAAACTCCTAGAAAACAGAGGAGAAGCTCCTTGACATTGGTCTTAATATCTTAATTGTGACACCAAAAGAATACACAAAAGCAAAAATAAAACTACATCAAAAAAAATGTTTCTGCACCACAAATGTGTGTCATTCAAAGCTATTGTTTCCTTTTTGATTTTCTGCTTAGATGATCTGTTCATTGCTCTAAGTGGGGTGTTAATGTCCCTTAATATTACTGTATTATTATCAGTGAATTCCTTTATTTTGTTTGTTAGTAATTTTTTTATATATTTGGGTGTCCCAAGTAGGGGGCATAAATATTTACAATTGTTAGATCTTCTTGTTGGATAGATCCCTTTATTATCATATAGGGCCCTTCATCTCTTGTTAGTCTTTGGTTTAGAATCTAGAATGTCTGATATAAGTATAGCTCCCCTGGCTTTCTTTTGATGTCAATTAGCATGATAAATGGTTCTCTATCCCCTCATAATCTGCATGTCTTTGGGTCTAAAATGATTCTCTTGTAGGCAGCATATAAATGTTTTTGTTTCTGTTTTTGTTTTATCCATGTGACTTTTGATTGGAGCATTTAGTTCATTTACAGTCAAAGGGTTATCAATAGATATGTATTTAGTGTCATTGTATTACTGGTTAAGTGGTTGTTTCTGAGAATTTTTTAGGTTCCTTTCTTGTCTTCTTCACTTTTGGTCTTTCCTGCTCAAGAGAGTCCCCTTTATTATTTCTTCCACGGCTGGTTTAGTGGTCATAAACTCCTGTTTTTATCTATCTCTCCTTCGATTCTGAATGATAGCCTTGCTGGATAGAGCATTCTTAGCTGTAGATTTTTCCCGTTCAGCACGTTGAATATATCATGCCACTCCCTTCTGGCCTGCCATGTTTTTGTGGAGCAATCTGCTGCTAATCTTATTTGTCTTCCCTTGTAAATTAGGGATTTCTTTTCCCTTGATGCTTATAGGATTTTCTCCTTATCTCTATTTTGCAAATTTTACAATTTATCTTGGTATTGGCCTACTTTTGTTGATTTTGATAGGAATTCTCTTGTCCTCCTGGATTTGGATGTCTGTTTCCTTCCCCAGATTAAGGAAATTTTCAGGAAATTTCAAGAACATATACAATTCTGTGTATATTGCTAAACATAATTTCCTCAAATAAACCTTTTGTCCTTTTTTCCTTTTCTTCTTCTAGGATTCCTTTGATACAAATGTTATTATGCTTTATGGAGTCATTGGGTTCCCTAAGTCTATATATGTGGTCCTGTATTGTTCTTTCCCTCTTCTTTTCAACTTCATTATGTTCTATAACTTTATCTTCTATATTACTTATTCATTTCTCTTCTTCTTCCATCCTTGTGGTCATCACATCTAGTCAGTTTCACATCTCAGTTACAGCATTTTTTATTTCAGCCTGACTAGGGTTTAGGTCTTTTATCTCTGCAATTGAGGGACTCCCTGGTGTCTTCTATGCTTTTCTGAAGCCCAACTAATATTCTTATGATTATTTAATTTCTGGGCCAGACATATTACTTTTATCTGTTTCATTGAGATCCCTAGCTGTGAATTTTTCTTGTTCTTTTTTTGGGATGAATTTCTTCCATCTTGCTATTTTATCTAGCTCTTTGTCTTCTGTGCTTTAAGAAAGCCCGTTATGTTTTCTGCTCCTGAAAGTAATGGCTTTATTAAGAAGAGGTCATATGGTGTCCACGGCCTGGCATTTCAGGAAGTGTTTCTGGTGTATGCTGTGTACACTCTGCTGTTCTGCTTTGGCTGCTCTTTCCCTCAGGTCAGTGCTTTGCAGAGTTTCTCCTTGCCTGCAGTGAGAAGGTTCTGACCTTGTCCAAGATGTGGCAAGTTTTAACTAGTTGTGCTTTGGTCTGCTTGTTAAAAGCAGCCTGATGCTATTTCCACTAGAGCTGAAGTTTTGAAGCACTCTATGGTCAGTAGACTTGGTGCATGTGGGATTCTGTACTGGTCTTCTGGGGGAGGGACCTGCTGCTGTGGTTCTCAGGCACCCTTATTCTAGTGAAGAAGCACCTTCAGAGCACAGTGGGGTGGGACTTGGTGTAAGTTGCTTAGACCTCCACTGTTGGCACTGTGCTGCTCACAGTAGTCAGTCCATGCTGAAGGGTGGGGGAGAAAAATGGTGCCAGCCTTCTCCCTCATCCCCTGAGAAAGGAGTTTGTGCCCACTCCTATCAGTAGTATTTCTATATGGTAGAAATGAGCATTTTGAGATGACTTTAAGTGATAATTTATAACATAAAATTTCAACACTCCAGTGACTAACAAAATATATGAAAGACTTGTATATTTAAAGTCCTAAACCATTGTTGAAAAAAATTAAAGACAACCTAAATAGAATCTAAATATTCAATGTTGTTAAATTGCCCATTCTTCCCATTCTGACCAACAAATTTAACACAATTCTGATCAAAGTAACGGCAAACATGTTGTAAATATTGACACTATTTGCAAAATTCATACAGAAATATAAAGGACAGGAATAGCCCAAACACTTTTGAACAAGAAGAGAGTTGGCAGACTTGAATGCTCTGATTTTATTATGGTAATCAAGACTAAATTACTGACATGAGTATAAATGTTTAGATAAATGGAACTGAATAAAGTCCAGAAGTAGGTCCATAAATTCATGATCAAATAGTGTTGTCATATTTATGTAGTAAATTTGTAAATTTATGGAGAATCAAAGATAATCTTTTTCAAACTATTGCACTGTAACAGATAACCAAATGGGAAAGAATGAGTCTCAATCTCACACTTTATACAAAAATTAACTTCAAATGGATCTTAAACATACATGCTATATCTTATTAAAAAAAAAAGTCTAGGATCTCAATAAAATGGCATACTACTCAGCAAGAAAAAGAAATGAACTGAACACGCAACAGTGTGTGGTCTTATGCCGAGTGAAAAAAGGTAGACCCAAGAGATTACATACTTTATAGTTCCATTTATTTGATATTTTATAGAGAACATACTTGTAAGGGACAAAAGAGACCAAAGCTTCTTAAGGATTATGATTTGGTAAAGAGTATTGACTCTAAAGTGGCATGAGTTTGCTATTTGATTTAATGAAACTATTCCCTATTTTCATTTTGAGGTTGGTTTCACAATTGTGTATGTTTATCAAAACTAATTCAAATTGTACACCTTAAAAAGGTGCATTTATTTATGTGAACTCTACTTCAAAAATTATGACTTTTAAATAGCAATAAGAATATATATATATATTTGCCATTAATAATAAGGACTAATGAATGTTTTTATTAGAATGAGACATTATATGTATTAAAATGGTTCTACAAAAATTGTATTTTATTCCCTAGGGTTATTTTTTATATATCAAATTATATATACATTTAAAATGAAACTTCAACATTTTCTCATATATATATTTCCAACAACCAAGTTGACCAAAATTGGTAAAGTTTTGGTATGTATAGTATATAGTCTAGGTATAGGAACCAAAAACACTATTTTCAAACTTCTAATTTATTTTTTAATGCCTTATAAGTTATTTTTTACAATTGTCAAGAAATATATCTGCTACTGATTTATTTATTGTGATATTACAAAAAACTTAATTGCTTTTAAATGTAATGCCTTTTGAAATGAAGAGATTTATTATTATGAGGATCAGTTTCTTTTTACAATGTGAGGGTTTTTTTTAAAATAAAATAATGAAGGACTACATCTTGTTTATATATAAGAAAGAAATTACCCTCAAGTTTTAGCTCCAATTATCCAATTAATATCAATAAATAATCAACAAGCACGGAAATGATATATTCTTCAGTAACAATCATTTATATTATTTTGGAGAGGTAGCAACTCAATAATGGGGTTTACTAATTAAGAATAGTATTTCCTGGGATGCCTGGGTGGCTCAGTGGGTTAAGCGTCTGCCTCAAGTCATGATCCCAGGGTCCTAGGATCAAGTCCCACATCGGGCTCCTTGCTCAGCAGGGAGCCTGCTTCCCCTCTGCCTCTGCCTGCCACTCTGCCTGCTTGTACTCTCGCTCTCTGACAAATAAATAATATCTTTAAAAAAAAAAAAATAGTATTTCCTTAACGTGAAAGCTAACATTATATAAAAATACAGTACACAATGTTTATGTTAAAATGTTAAACATCTTCATAGGTTATAAATTATTCTTAGATTCATATATTATGTTTCTAACTAAAATATTCTAGCTATATTAAAAGAATAAGTCATTAAACTCTATATATAACTTACAAATCTTTTGAAAGAATAAATGAAGTCCTAGATATTGTTAAAAATACAATTTAGAGTTTCAAAAAACTATAATGACATTTAATGAAAAAAAAAAAAGGAAGGAAATAGTTAGCTTGGTAGCCTCCAAGGAAATCAGTGGTACTGATAACTAAATAATTAGAATTGGGATTTTGTGAACATCTTTATTAACCTTATATTAATTTACAAAGTGAGGATAAAAAATAGAGAACGCTTGATTCCCTGAAGTTACATTGAGCAATGCACAAAATAAATAGGAATCATAATAAAAGGGATACTCATATAATGTACAACAAAATGAAATTTTATAGTTTCTTATAATCAAACTTCTAAAATGGGATTTTTTTTATACACAATAGTGAATCTTGTAAATTTCTCCTTTGTAAGTTGAACAGATTGTTTCATATAATAATAGTTAATACGGTGGGAGAAAGATACATGTATGTATGCATATGTATAAGTTTATACATAAATATATATGTCAAAATATATATACCCTGTCTCTAGGACTATGATAAATCTCTAAACTAACTTACTGCTATTCATGTTTCTTGGGATGTGATTGATGAATCAAAGTGACATACATGTTTTAAACAAAGCCACATGGTCATTATGTAGCTACAGGCTTGCAAAAATAATTAATGTAGCGGAATGGAAAGGTGTAATAAAATTTCTAGAGAATTCAGAGTGACATTATCATGTATTTCATCAAAGTTATTTGTTTTACTTATGGTAAATTTCTTTGCTTTCCATAAACAGAGAGACGAACACTAGAATATACATTCAACAGAATCACCTACTACTACCTATTATTACAAATTCTGCAGTCAATGTTAAGAAACATAAATGTTTCCCTAAATATGCAGCCTCATGAAGAGTGGCTATCAATATCACTGCTTTCCTCATGTATTTATGAAATTTTGTTAAAATTGAATATTTCTAAAAATAAATATGATCATTGGAAATAAGAAATTAAACTCTGGTGAATTATCAACTAAAACATATCCCATCAACATTACTATCCACAAATCAGGATTTGAGGATCATAAATACCACATTTACTAAAAATATTATAATTGCCCAATCTACTGTACCCTATAGATAACTTGCAAACTTCATTTACATCAAGGTTGTCTGAAAGAATGAGTATGTCTGTTCTTATTCATCTTATTCTGTAGACAGAAAAAATGATGGTGAAAGTCATGACTGATGGAATCAGTGTACTGTTATCACAATGTATATTTTGAAACACTTAAGTTTCATGAACCATTTTTTTAAATGCTTCATATGCAATATCCCTTTTAACCCTCAAAACCTTTGCAATGGGAAGTATTATTAATCACATTTCACAAATAAAGAACGTGAGGTTTAAACAGGTATGATAAGTCACTTGTTTGAAGTTAATTAAATTAAAAACAGGTCTAGAATATCTTGGCACTTCTTAGTCCAAAACCTGTGTTCCTAATGACTGTGCATGTTATTAGTGAAAGAGGCCTTAGATATTATCTTACCATTTTACAGATAAAGTTGAACCCTGATGTTTTATAACTTGTCTAAAGTCAAGTAGAAAGAGAACTAAATTAGATTCTAAAGCAAGTGATTTCTTAGTCTATGACTATTTCTTTTTCTTTTTCTTTTTTTTTAAGATTTATTTATTTGACGCAAAGAGAAAGAGATCACAAGTAGGCAGAGAGGCAGGCAGAGAGAGATGGGGAAGCAGGCTCCCCGCTTAGCAGAGAGCCTGATGCAGGGCTCTATCCTAGGACCCTGAGATCATGACCTGAGCTGAAGGCAGAGGCTTTAAACCACTGAGCCACCCAGGTACTCCAATCTATGGCTATTTCTTATATAATGAGCACAATCTGTCATCAAGATATTTTTACCTAGAAAAGTAAATTAAAGAAACATTATTTAGAAATGGAGTAGACTAATTTCCCCCTTAAAGTAAAAAAAAAAGTAAATTCTTTACTCTGAAATTTAATCATTCATTCTCCCAAATTAAATTTATGCTGAGAAAAATTGTCATTCATATTTAATCCAGTTGAAACTATGAAAAGGAGGACATTTAGAAGATAAATATCAGCATTTCCACAGTTCAACTATATAGTCCAAATCTGTAGAATCTCGAGTTTTTACCATTCTGCCCTTTTCACAAAATAAAGACAAAATTAAAATCAGGAAATATGCTAAGAACTTTATATACACTTTAATCTCCATACACTTTAAGGCATAGAATTTATCTTCATTTTATAGATAAGGAAACTGAATTTTAGAGGTTACATCACATACCAAAATCATATAGCTAAAACAGAAGAAACTGCCAACAGCAAATCTACTTCCTTTTTAAATTCTTTAGCATTTGATGAACATTATTTCTTACCTCAGAAAGAGTGGTATAAAGGAATAATGTATTTTTGTAATAAAGATATAACATTTCACCTTTTAAAAGGGTATTGGTTCAACTACCAGGAGAATGCATATTTAATTATGAAAACATAGCTTAATTATGTTATCTCATTAATGAGTTCCAAAAGGTCAGTAAGGTGCTTCTACATGCTACCACCAAGAGACACCTCAAATCAGACTACTGATCACAATTTAATAAATATGAAAACTCAAAATGTACATTAATATAAAATACTTTAGACCTTTAGATTTCTCTGCTGTGTCAATAATACAGTGAATTAAAAATTTAGGTTTTTTGATACTCTACTGCCTCAAGAGGTTTACCCATATAATATAAAATGGTTTAATTATAAATAGAACCACATCTTCTACATGAGGCTTAGAGTCTTATCAGTTTCCCTGCTTTTTACCACACTCAAAAAAACTATTTCCTTAAATGATCACTCACTTTATTACTGCTGTTATGACAACTTTGTTTACAAAATATGTAATTTATCCTCAAAAACCAACACTTTTAAAACATTCAAATGAAAGAAATATTTTTTTTATTTCAAAAGAAGAAAATTTTCAAAAACATTGAGAAGACATGATTGTTAGAGTAAATGCACTATATAGTTTTGGAAGGCAACTACTTTGAAACTGTCAATATACAGATATGTAATTCCTGGTTTGCTTTTAAAATCTAGTACTTTTAATACAGTCATAAATCAGACACTCAAGGTATTTACAATGTCTAATAAGCTCAATACTGACTCCCTGAAAAGATCTAGTAATAGTCTGGTTATTCTTGATTTCTTCCCCCAGATTCATTGTCTACCTTTCTATTCCTCCTCCATAACCAGGAGGAATGTATCACCCATATTAAGTTTTTCATTAGGTTCTGCGAATGCAAGTCACCAGCTGAAAATCAGACTAGGAAGAAAACAGTGGCTGGCATATTTTTCTGCATACCTCTGCTCTGCCCTATCAGATTTCAAGAGGTATCTAAGGTTCCGGTGGAGCAGACCTCCATACCTCTAGCACACTGCTTCAGTTGTACCGTTCCCTCCCCCTTGTCCCTTCAACCCTACAGGTAGAAACTTCCTCCCGCTGTTGCTAACCTCTGGATGTCTCACCATCCCTTTCTGGTTCTTAATGTGTTTCAGCCACTATAGATCATCTTCAGTTTAACCTTTCTGGGTGTGTCATCTGTTTCTAGTGTATGACTCATATGTATGAATACAAAAACATACAAATTTATATATATATATATGCTAAATATAACATTTATGTTAAATAGAACATATGTAAATATATATAAATAAATTTTATATATTATTCTTTTGTAGCACAACTCTCTAGGTACATAGACGTGAAAAAAAACCACATAACATGCCTGTCCTAATGGAATTCATACTGTGATTGAGGAGGAATCATCAAATTTATGGCATACGGGATGGTGACAGTACACAGAAGATATATAATATAAGGAAGGGTCATAGGAAATGTCAGAGGTTGGATGTTGCAACGTTAGATGAGTTGTCCAGGAATAGCCTTGCTGAGAATCTGGCAGTTGAGAAAACACTTAAAGGAAGTTGTGCAGATATCTGGAATAAGAACATTTTAAGAGTACAGACATTCTGTAGTTTTTCTTGTAAGGCAGATTTGTATGTAACACATTCAGTCTTTGTTTAACTGAAAATGTATTTTATCTTCATTTCTGAAGCATAGTTTTACTATATATAGAATTGTAGAACGGCATTTTTTCAGCAATTTGAATGTATTGCCCCACTGACATTAGGCCTTCATTATTTCTGAAATGTTATTTTGCTTTTGCAGCTTTCAAGATTTTCTCTTTCCTCTAACAGTTGAGTGTGATGACCCATGTGCGGATCTCTTGATTTTTATTTTCCTTTGAGTTTACTTTTTGCATCTGTGGACTGTTTTTTAATCAAAATTGCAACATTTGCAACCATTATGTCCTTCATTTTTTTTCTCCCTTCACTTTCTTTTATTGGATTCCTAATGTGTGTATGTTGGCCATGTTTCATGGTCTCTGAGGCTTATTTATTTTTGTTTTTCTATTCACTAGATAATTATTACTGATTAGTCTTCAATTTAATTCATATTCTGCCTCAAAAATGCTGTTTAAACACATCTGAATTTATTTCATTTGTTCTATTTTCATATACAAAATTGTCACTTTTTTCAATGCTTTCAATTTCTTCATTGAAATTCTCTTTGTGTTCAGTCAGTATCATCATGCTTTTCTATAAATGTAGTTTCCTTTACTTCACTGAATAAATAGCAGCTTCTTGGGAAGTCTTTGGAAGTCAGGGCTAATTCAAAGACTATATATGCTGACTACTTTTTTTTTTTTTTTTTCTGAGTATGGATCTTCCTTTCTTATTTATTTTTATGTCCTGTAATTTTTTGTTTTAAGTGGACACTTTAGTTAATATACTTTAACAGCTCCACATTCTTATTCATTTTAATCCTCAGGGATTGTTTTGCTGCTTTTGTTTGCTGCTTTAGAAATGTGTCAGGACTGATTCTGCCGAGTCCATCTCCTCTGCAGTGATTGGCCACTGATGTCTCTACTTTAAGTCTGGATTCCTAGAAGTTGTCCCTTTGTATATAAAGCTTCAGAGTCAGCAAATGATTGGTGAGTTGTTGTTTTTAAATATGTCAAGCCAAGGAAGTTTCTACTATTTGCTAATGGATCTCTATTTATATTGTGTGTAGCTTCTATGCCTGTGTATGCAGCTACTTGGTCAGGTAAAGATATATGGACAGCTTTGGTCCTCTCCTTTCTTCCCTGCACATGCATACAGAAGGTAGTTATGTATATGTAGAAAGTTTATCATGGTCTATAAAGCTGTCATATACCCAGAATATCCCTATTACATACCTGGTTAGTCTGATGGTTTATTGCTGGTCTCAAACGATAGTGCAACCTCAGGCCAGCATAACCTCTGGCCTTCCTTATTTACTTGCTACTGAGATTTCTACCTTTTCTGACAAAGCCACTACACGTGGTTTTTTCAGTTTTTTTGCCCTTAGTTCCAAATTGAGACCCTTTTAGCAATAAAGTTGCCTCACCCTGATAGGATTACCACCCTACCAGCTGGTGAGAAAGTCACAGATACTCCCTGTTCTTACCTGGAGATCAGTTTTTCATAAATAAATGCTTCTAAATTTCTTGTTGACTTTGGTCAATCTCCAGAGATCCAAAATGACTTTTTTTTGGGGGGGGGACAATTTTGTCCAGCTTTTTAGTTATCTACAGAGTATTTTCCAAGCTCCTTACTACACCATACCAGAATCCTAACTCCCAATAAAGGGTTTTGACTAGAGAATGGCATGACCTGGCCTGTGTTTTAAATAATTATTATGAATACTTTTATCTTAAGTTAGAAAAAGCAAGCAAGCAAGCAAGCAAGGAGAGAGAGAATGAAATCAAGAACCTATTACAGTAATTCAAACAACAAATGTTGCTGATTTACATAAAGGTAATAGTAGTCAACATTGTGAGATGTGGTTACATTCTGGAATCATTAAAGAGTTTGCTGATGGATGGCTATGTGGTAAAAGAGAAAGACTCAAAGGATAACTCTAAGACTTATGCCCACACATTAAGAATAGAATTTTCATTTACTATAATGGAAAAATCTGCATGAGGGGTAAACTTGGGAGACATTTATGAATATCAGCTTGTAAGTTTGGAGCCTATAACGTTTTTTTAGAGAGGGGAGGGGCAGGGGCAGAGGGAAAGAGAGAGAGAATCCCAAGTGGGCTCCACACCCAGCATGGAGCCCAATGGAGGCCTTGATCTCACAACTCTGAGATTATGACCTGAGCTGAAATCAAGAGTCTGACGCTTAACCAAATGAGCCATCCAGCTGCCCCTAGGGCCTATGAAGTTTTAATACTTAATTACTTCTAGAGATATCAACTCAATAGTTAAACATGCAAGTTTAGAATTTAGGGAAGAGGTCAAAGATATAGATAAAAATATAGCATGCATCAGAATATGGGGGGTATTTAAAACAAATGAATGACAGATTATAAAAATAAGTAAGTACACGAAAAGAAGAGATTCAAAAATTGTTGTATGGGTCATACCAATGTTTAGAAGTCATAAAGGTTAGGATGAAAGAGCAGTGGAGATTGATAAGGAGCAGCCAAAGGGAGAATTCCTCATTGTGGCAAGTCTGCTGGAATTCAAGTAAAAATATTGATTTCAAGGAGAGAAGGATCCACTTCATCAAACGTTCTGTTAGATTAAGCAAGATAAGAACTAAAAAACTACCGTTTAGCAATGCAAAAGTTCCTGGTGACCTTAATAAAAATAATCCTGAGGCAAGGGGGGCCTGGTTGGTACAAAGAATGGCCAGCAATCCCTATACCAATGGATGAAAGGTTACCCCAAACTTCGCTGTGAAAGAGAGGAGAAGGCAAGGAGTCAATGCTCAGAGACAAGACCCTTTGCCCTTCTTTGTTCTGCTTTTATTGGTCTTTCAGGATCATCATAAATCCTTATCACTGTTTCTCAAGCACTTGAGCTTGATGTGTGACAAGGAGTCTTACTGAAACTAGGAGCAACTGTTTACAATATGCTAATCTGTATGTTCTAGTTCTGCTAAACATAGCCTAAAGGACAATGCATACATCTCTTAGATCACAGGGCAGCTGTTTGGGCTAAGAAAGCTTTGGGGAAGGCAACTCCCCATGGCATTCCTACAGCAGAGTGTTCACACAGGCCTAGGCATTCCAAAGGCCTAACCCTTCTCCAAAACCTTCCCTGCCCCTAGCACCCTCTGTGTCACACTTTAGCAAAGCAGGTATTTGGCTGATTTCATGCTCTACATTAACCCCAACATGGGTGACTCGATCATTTAAACTTCCAATGCTTGTTTTTTGACTCAGGTCATGATCTCACAGTCATCCACACTAGATGTGGCGCCCACTTGGGATTTTCTCTCTCTTTCCCTCTGTCCCTACCCCACTTCCTTCTCTCTCTGTCTTCCTCTCTTCTCTCCCTCTCCCTCTTAAAAAAAAAAAAAAAAAAAAAAGAACAACAACAATTGTGAGGCAAAAGCCTGATTGGAGTTGTTTAGGAAGTAAATGGGAGGTAAATTGGAAATAATTTATGGGAAATTTTTTTTCAGTTTTCTGTCATTATACGGGAAGAAGAAAGGCAAGAGGATTGTAGTTGGAGTATAGGGTTACTGGAGAAATGTTTGTTGTTGCTTTTAAAGATAAGAGAAAATAATGGGTTTTATAGGGAATGACTGATTACTGTGGAGGAAAATAATAACTGAAAAAAGAGAAGGGATATTTAGTGGAAAAATAATCAAAAATAATGAAAAAAAAATGAGATTTAGTGGACTAGTGAAGTTGTTTACTTGGACAAGGAGCAGTGGAAATTTATCCATAGGGCAACATAGGATATATGGGTAGAAATGCACACAGAAGGTGGATATGGTGGTAGGAACTAATCTTCTATTAGATTTTGGTAAAATAAGAATTAAAGTCATCAATTGTGAGTAAAGACAAGCCAATATTAGAACAAATCTAAGAAAAGAGAGGTTAAGTTATGAGATACTCATCCAGGAGAATAAAAGAACAAATGAACAAAGGAAACAAATGGTTTGAAAGGTAACTTTAGTGGTCCACTTGAAACTAAAATTTACAAATTTAGAGTCAGACCAGAAATTATGATCGTATGCTTTAACCCAGTCATGTTTAACTTTTTGGATGCAGTCACAAAGTAGTAGGCACAGTGTTTGATTTTCAATGTTTTGGCTTTGCTAAGAGAACTACAAAGCAAATGGTCAAGTTAGTAAAGCATGTATACTTAGATAACATAATTATCAGCGAAACTGAAGATAAGGAAAAGAATGAGGCTCTGTGGGAGATCAAGAACTGAGTAAAGATAATATAATCAATAAATTACAGGTCCAGTGCGGTCAAAGTTTAGAGGATAAAATACTAGAAGTGAACTGAAAAGGCCAGAAATGGAGGCCAGACACTGGGATATTTAGATTCAGATTACGCAGAAGCTGTAGTCACTGATAATGATGAGGAGCATCAAAGTGGGGAGCCAAGGAAGGAAGGTAAAAAAGATCTTTGGAAGGAACTAAAAAGAAAGCTATTTTAAAAGATCACCTAAGTGGACATTGCAATCAACAACATTTGTGTAAGGAAGTATTGCAGACCACTTCACACCCATTTGGTTGGCTATTATTAAAAATAAAACAGCAAAAAGTAACAAGTATTAGCAAGGATGTAGAGATTAGCAAGGATGTGCATTACTGGTGGGAATATGCAGTGGTGCTGTCACTGTAGATTTGTTAGAGATTCTTCAAAAACTTAAATATAGAATTACCATATGATCCAGCAATTCCACTTTTAGGTATATACCCCAAAAAAGGAAATAGGAGTTTAAGAAATATTTGTACACCCATGTTCACAGCAGCATTATTCACTACGGCCAAATGGCAGAATCTTCCCAATCGTCCAATGATGGATGAATAAACAAAATGTGATGTACACATACAATGAAATATTATTCAGCCTTGAAAAGGAAAGAAATTTTGACACATGCTACAACATAGATGACCCTTGAAGACTTTATGCCAAATGAAATAATCCAGATACTAGAGTACAAATATTGTAGGATTCCACTTACATGAGGTACCTAGAATAGTAAAAGTTATAGAGGCAAAAAGTGGAGTGGTGGTTGCCAGGGGCTGAGAGGAGAAGAGAATTGGGAGTTACTGTTAATGGGTACAGAATTTCAGTCTGGGAAGATGAAATCGTTCTAAAGCTGGTTTGGATGCTGGAGATGGTTGCAGGACAATGTGGATATGTTTAATGCCACGGAAGAGTACACTTTAACATAGTTAAAATGGTAAATTTTATGTTATATATTTTACCACAATAAATTAAACAAATACTCAACACATATACTAAACACATATACACATACTAAACACCTATACTCAACAACAAAAAAATGTATTGGAGAAAGCATGACTAGGACCTAAAATTTTTGAGGAATAAAAAAAATTGACCTTTTTCCATTATCAGAGGTAACTTTAAAAAATGGGGTTCTATACTATACATTAAGTTTAATAACCTGGAAATTATAGTAACATAATTACAAGAGCATTGCATAATTCTGAGAATTTGAGGAATTGCTTTACAGATCTTAATTTTCTTAAAGCAGAAAGATGTGATTTTCTGAGTGCTAAACGGAAGTAATGGCATATTTGGTAACAAACTTGAAAGTAGAGAAATTTTGAAGTTACTCTTTGAAGAATGTAGGAATGAGCTAACCAACAGATGTGTCTATTGCAATTTAGATCCTCCTTGTTTGAGCTTTAATGAGCTATATTAGCAATAATCTACTGTGTGCTGTCATTTTTTAAAGCAATACCAAACACCATGGGTGTATGCAATAAATGATAAATACATGAATTAAAGAAAACATAATCAATGAAATGATGGGGTGCATCCCACATGTGTTTTCTTTCACACACACCCACAATGTTCTGCATTTCATTTCCTTTATATATTACTCTGGAAACTCACTTAACATAGTCTCTCTCTTCACAGGTCCCTGAATAGAGCATGAAGATTCTTAAGAGTTGCATCTAGATATAATACTGTGCTTTAATTTGGTAACACACGTGAATGTACACCCACAAATTGCCTTAAGTGCATTACACATGAAAGGCACTCACCAAATGTTTGTGGGATGTATGTTGATGAATACCAAGGTAAAAGAGGAAACCAAGAAATGAGATCTTACAACTTTGGGTACAGTTCTCTTTCCATTACACGCCATGATTTTCCCTAAGGCAATTATATAATTAACAACTAGGCTAAATATACGCTGTCTAAACAGGTCCAAACATATTATGATACTAATTCCCCATTGAAAAAAAAGTTAGTTTCAGTTATACTCTGTTACTTATACCAATATTTAAAATTAATTTACAAAAGTTTCCATAAATTACAAGTATGTAATAGAGTTCAAATTGTTCATCTTAATAATGAACTAGAAACTGTATACAACTAAAATTATACCAATTTAATTAAAAAATAGAGCTAAAAATTGTTTTTTGAATTTTGTTCGAAATTGTATTTTCAACTTCTGTTGAAATTCACAACTAACTGAATTCATATTTCACCGTACTTGTGCTATAAGGAACAGGTAAGAATCCTAAATGCATTTTTGTTGAGGACAAGTCTCCATTTTCATCTTTTGAGGCTAATAAACAAAAGGAACAATAGTTTTGTAATACCGAATACTAATCTACCACTGAAGTAAAATCTTCTTAGCTCAGTGGCTGAATGTATCTATCTCTTTGCCAGTCATTCCTTTTGTTAACTAGATAGTTAGCATTTTCATTGTATTAAAATAGCCTTAAAAAAACAGCCTTAATTATTTTAGTCCATATTTTAAAGTATAGGGAAGAATATGAATATGGTTCATTTCAGAACTGAAGAGTAGGTTTGTAGATTTGAGAATATTTTACTTCCAAATTAAATTAAGATGTGAAACTCGAAGAAACCAGTGAACAAGGTAAATTGAAGGTTGACATTTTAACATTATGGCATTTAAAACCACACTAAATTGATGTGTGTAAAATTTTTAAAGTTAAAATATATCAAGATTACTTCTATCACTCTCATATGCATGTGTTTCTCTTTTTTACATACACACATGAACAGAACAGAAACATGAATAATATATATAATACACCAATCACATACATAAGGCAGAAATCTAATATATTAGAATATACTTTATTTGTGACAGTGAAGCCTCAATTATGCCTTATGTCAAAAGCCAAAGATACGATCCTTGTAGCATTGCATACATTTCAGTGTGGCCCATCAAACACAAGCAATATGCTCTTTACGTAAGAAATCTTAACATCTTCACTCATTGTTCCCTTCCCACAGGTCAAGGTACACAGAAACTTGAACAGCAAATGTCTGTTAAACTGTTTCCCCAGCAACACCTTCTTCAGAACGAAAATGTGTCGCATGCTTCGCTTATGAATTCATAGTACTTCACAAGTAATCAAAGTTGCTTCTTAGCTCAAATTGTATTTAACAACAAGAAAGAAGCAAATGGCATAAAAATTTTAAAACAAAAACTTTTTGGGTTATTTGAATATACTGTATCATCTGCTTGCTCTTCTCTTTCTGGAATAATCTAAACAAATTAAATCAGGTAGCTCAAAGGTTCCTCTGCTCTAATGTTTGACTTCCATTCTGGCACGGTGACACTGGACTCTCCACTGATTTCTAAATTGCTTTATTGTGTAATTTGGTAGGACTAGAGGAATAGAATCTACAATCAGAGGCAGCTGGTCGAAACAGGTGTTGCAGAAAATTATAATCCTACTTTGATTAATCCTGTTTTTTACAGCCGCCCTCCAGTTATGCATGACAGGTATCCAAATAATCAAACATACAGTCTTCATTGCAACAATCTGAGTTACTGTCAGGAGAAACATCAGGAATTACCGAAGCATTGATGCCAAAGTAATGTGTGTTTCATGAAATCGGCTTTTGTTATTCCATCATTTCTTGAATGTTCTGGGGGAAAAATGTGTGTGAGCATGTCATTGTAAAGCTGTGCATTTTTCTGTTCATAATGGTGGTTTTCAATAACCACAAAATTTGCTTTCTCAAAACCATTTTAAAATGCAGCTTAGTGTTAACAAGTCCACGGTAATTATTACATGCAGCATCTGGAATTATAAATGCCTCTATAACAAGGCATATACAATATTAAGAATCTCTATATAGTTATTAAAGCACTGTATTATTTTCATGCGTGTGTCAATATGCTGTAAAAGCATTCCTTCTCCTGATCTGATTTCCTAACATATAGCAATCACATCCTAACACGCATGGCTCACTGGATTTGTCCAGCATTCAGTCTTTTAGGAATGGTGGTGTTTGTGTATTTGGTGTAAGGATTAACTCATAAGTGAGTTCACATGATTGAAGTTAATCCCCTCAGTACAGCCAAGGAATGGAAAAAAAATTTCCCTGCCTCATCTTATAAATCAACTCTAGTTAAGTAAATGAATCACTAAGATAAAAACAGTAAAAGTATGTACAAACAGCTGTGTATTTATTAGACTTAGCTAGTGAAGTACCTTAGTCATTTCTAAATCTTTGACCCAGCTTTCCTTGTTAAAAATGAGTAAGCAAAAATTGTAATGTATCTTGACAAATAGGATGCTTTAGTGATATGAGATGTTCACTAACATACATCATTGATATATTATTAATATATTTCACATATATTTTTAATGGGAAATTTAGAGATTCCACATTAATGTCTCAAAATCGTTATATTATTACTTTTAATATTTCACAAAATGTTTTAACTTTCAACTTTACTTATATAGAATACATCAGCACCATGATATTGGGAGTGATATCATATGTTGCATCTGAAAAGGAGATACCCTTGATTTCACCAATATCATAAGGATTATATCAGAACTCTGATTTCAGCTCTTTAGCAACCAATGGAAAGTTTTAAATAAAGAAGCTTAGCATTTGAAATGCTTCTGAAATATCCATCTAATTGTTTTTGAGCCACTAGTTTTTTTTTTTTTTAAGATTTTATTTATTTACATGAGAGAGACAGAGAATGAGAAGCAGAAGCTGGGGGGCAGGTAGAGGCAGAGAGAGAAGCTGACTCCCTACTGAGGAAGCCCCACGTGACCTGGTGTTTGATCCCAGGACCCTGGGATCATGACCTGAGTCTAGGGCAGACGCTTAAGTGAATGAGTCACCCAGGTTCCCACTTGAATCACTATTTTTTTAAGCAAAGATGTGAGATATATAAAATGGATATATCACTGAAGTTAAGTATCATTGTCACATATGATGATATGTGTCACATATGCCACTGGCTATATTTGAAAAATTCGATTATTGATTGTTTGGAGTTTACCTATTTTCACTTTATTCTTTTCCTTCCATTACTACACTGGTCACCCTATCAAGGTTATATCTAAACTGTGAATTGGACCAAGATAGGTCTCCTAACTGTTAAAATCTATTTCAGTAAAAATACTTTTTCAGGGGTGCCTGGGTGGCTCAGTCAGTTAAGTATCTGCCTTCAACTCAGGTCATGATCTCAGGTCCTGAGATCAAGTCCCACACAGCTCCCTCCTCAGTGGAGAGTCTGCTTCTCCCTCTGCCTTCCCCCCTGTTCCTATGTGTTCTCTCTCTCTCTCTCTTTCTTTCAAATAAAAATCTTTTAAAAAGTGCTTTTTCAATAGGGCTTCAAGTTAAGCATCAACCTTAAACTTAAGTGTAAGAGTTAGTCAAATCTTCCTACTTTATTTAGTGAGTTTGGAATCACTATTTAGATTAGTGTTTTCATTAAATATGAAGGATCATTTATCTGCAATCTAATTCCTAGAGCATTATTTTTAGAAAGCTCTTAAAATACTTGGAGATTTTTTTTTTTACTGTTTTTGAGAGAAATAATCATGTTAATGTGACATTCTAGGTAACAAATATGTAAATAGTAAATGTAGACATTTCTGTACTCACGGTCTAATTTTCTTTTCCTATTTTTCTTTTAAATCCTATTTCATCAGGAGTTTGGCCCACACTAATCCACAGAAATGGCTCCTAATCTAGGTCAGTAGTGATGCCCACAACTGAGTGGTCATCATTGTACACAACCTACCAGTAACTGAACACAGCAGCTTTTCCTTCCTGGATGTGCATTCTTCACTTGAATGCAAGCATTCTATACCCTCTGCATTCCCTCCAATTAGACTTGTTTCATCTTAGTTTCCTCTCCTTGTTCTTCTTCTAATCCCCAGCATCTTAACTTCAGTGTACCCAGGGACTAAGCATTAGAACATCTTGTCTTTACTCATGCTAATTCTCTTGGTCAACACATTCAACACTAACCTTTTAAAGGACATTTATGTATTTTTAAAAACCTGGGAATATAGATCTTGAGTCTGGAACTCTCCCCTCAAATATAAATTGTAGGCTACTCTACAGAAGTATAATGAATATATTTCAGATGTAACATGTTCAAAATTAACTTTAAATATTCCTTCAAAATCTGGTTCATTCACATAGACTTCTCTGTCTTGGTGAATGCCAATTCTTTACTTTTTTTTTTTTTTAAGATTTTATTTATTTGACAGAGAGAGAGAGAGATCACAAATAGGCAGAAAGGCAGGCAGAGAGAGAGGGGGAGCAGAGAGCCTGATGTGGGGCTCGATCCCAGGACCCTGAGATCATGACCTGAGCCGAAGGCAGAGGCTTTAACCCACTGAGCCACCCAGGCGCCCCCAATTCTTCACTTTTTATTCCACCAGCCAAATATATTGACATTATCCTTTGCTTCTCATTTTCATTTGTAATCCACCTTCTGTCCAAAAAGTACTTCCGTTGGCTCTATCTTCTATAGAGAGATAGAGAGATAGAGAGAGAGATGATAGAGAGAGAGATAGAGAGATAGAGAGATAGAGATAGATATATACACAAAATATGGCTGCTTCTCATGACCTGCAACAGTACCACCACTTCCAAAGTATCATCTCTCATCTGGATTATTTTAATAGTCTCCTAACTGTTTTTCTCATCTCCTCTTGCCTCTCTACACTCTGTTTGAACCAGAGTAGTCAGAAGAATACTTTAAAAATACAAAGTCTGCTTATCCCTTTGCTCATTTGTTTTGTTTCTTAAATCCCACATGAGTGAAATCATATATTTGTCTTCTTTTGACTGTCTTATTTCATTTACCATAATAGTCTATAACTTCATTCACATCATTGCAAATAGCAAGATTCTGTTTCCTTTCATAGCTGTGTAATATTCCCTTGTGTATATATACACGACATCTTCTATATCCATTCACCAGTCAAAGGATGTGCTAAATAGGTGATGGGGATTGAGGAGGGCACTTGTGGTGGTGAGTTCTAGGTGTTGTATGGGAGGGTGGAATCACTGTATTGTATACCTGAGATTAATATTACACTGTGTGTTAACTGAATTTAAATAAAAACTTAAGAGGTCCCTGGGTGGCTCAGTCACTTAGGTGTCTGACTCTTGATTTCGGCTCAGGTCATGATCTCAGGGTCATGATATCAAGCCCTACCTCAGGCCCTGTGCTCAGTGGAGAGTCTGCATGAGATTCTTTCTCTCCCTTTCCCTATGCGCCTTCCCCCCCTCATGCTCTTATGTTCTCTCTAAAAATAAATAAATCTTTTAAAAACCCTAAAAGTATATAAAGTCTGGTTATATTGCTTTTCTGCTCAAAGCCCTCTATTGGCCTGCTATTTACCAAGATAAAATTCCTCACCCCCACTCAAAAGAACCCCAAACCATTTCCTATAAGGCTTTATAGAATCTGTCCCACACTCTTAATCTTGAATGCAGTTTATATTGTTCTCCTCCTTCTAACTTCACTCCCAACAGAAAGATCTCCTCACTGCTTTTCTGACATTTATCTCTTCCCATATCTCCACAGGACCTATTCCTTTCCACAAACAAGTCCTTATGCAAATGCCACCTTCGTGGTAGGTACTCCCCTAATTTCTCTATTTAATATTGCATCTCACAGCACTGCTTTTCTCCCACCGATACTTTATTTTTATTCATGTTAGTCTGAGATAATTTCAGAATTATAAAAAAGTTGCAAAGGTAGCACAGAGATCTTTTATATATTCTTCACCCAGATTCCTCTGTTAACAATATATATAACCGTAGTATGTTTCCCAAAATTAAAAAAAAAAAATAACATCGGTACTATACTCTTAGCTGAATAACATTAAGACAGTACTATTAAATAAATATAGTCATTTAGATATTGCCAGGTTTTCAACTACTAATAGTTTTTACTGTCTCAGAATCTAATTCAGGATACCACAATGCATTTAGACATCATGCAGTCATGCATTAGTCTCACTGATGTCCTCTTCTCTATGGTCATTTCTCAGTTTTTCCATGTTTTTAATAACCTTGATGCTCTTGAAGAATACGAATCAGGTACTTTGTAAACTATCCCTCGGTTTAATTTGACCCAAGTTTTCTCAGTATTAGACTGAGGTTATGGGGTTTTGGTTTTCATTTTTTTGGGTAAGAAGAGGTGAAAATTATCTATGTGTATTATTTGGATTTCCTCTAACGGGAATGTTTATCTCTTCTTCCTCATTTATTCATTTACTCATTTATCATTTAATCAGTATACATTTGTTGATATTTTATTATTTGGCATATAACACTGTCTTTGTTTTGTTGATCAAATTGTTCCATATTTTTCCAGTGGGAAGTCTTTAAGGTTGCCTCTGTGCCTATGTTTTTTGGTTTTTGTTTTTGCACTTCCTTACTTTTTGGCAATGCAAGATACTTTGTCTCATTTTGTATTTTTGCTTCCATAGTATTAAACTCAACCATTTCTGCAAGAAATTGCTGATTCTAGGCTTTCTCAGTTGAGAGATCTAGGAAATCTATAGTATCTACTAACCCGTGAAAACACATCCATGCACATCTAGATTTATTTCAGTATTTGTGTATCTGTATAAATATTAAAGTGAACACGAGCTCATATTGGTATTGCCAACATTAATTCCTCCAGAACCACAGGATTCATTCTAGCTTTTCTTCCTTTCTCTGAAGATGAGAAACCTGATTAGCATTAACTACAATTTATTTACTTATTTGTTCAATCCTAGTATACATGTAAGTAATTTTGGAAATGCTGTGAGAATAAATGAGAGTGTGGTATTTATGTTTAATCTTTTGCATCCAGTCTTAAAATAGCCTGTTAAAACACTGCAAAGGTACTTACATCAGCTTTTTTCCTGCCTCTTAAGATTATAGTTTAATCTATAGTTTATAGTTTAAATTTATAGTTTAGATCTATATAAAACTATAGATTTATAGTTTATAAACTATAACCTTCAGATTATTAAAGTATAATCTGAAGATTATACTTTATATCTGTAACATTCATTTGGCAAAATCAGCATTCCATCCTGTGTACACTAAAATCAGACTGTAATTATGTTATTATTGTTGCTGTTTTTCCCATTTGTGGTGTACAAATGTATGGGTCTTTTAAAAAAGGATGGAATCATGTGTCTACCAACCTACTACTGTGTAGGAGTCTTCTGTCACTCTAAAAATTCCTTTTGGAAGCCTTTTTGTAATTGGTCCCTTACCTGTCTTCCAATACCTGTAGTAGTGAAGAATATTATTCTCTTTGGAGGGTTGAATGGAACATGAGATGAAGCAATTAATTGGCTGTTCACAGGGTTCTTCATCATATCGTCGAATTTTAGCCTAAGTCCCTATGTACTGAGGTACACAGTACCAGGATTTTGCTTCATAAAATGAACTTCTTTTGGATTTCCCTTCATTTAAGTGTGTGTGTGTGTATTTTTTTAAATTTAAATCCAATTAGCTAATATATGATAGAGTATTAGTTTCTGATATACTGTTCAATGACTCTAATGAATCATTGGACTTCCCTTCTTCCATTGTTCTGCAGCCTTCAGTTTTAGATTTCTCCTTTTTTCTCTACTTAAATCCACGTTATTTTGCCTCACTCTCTTTGCTATTACTCTCTTTGCTATTATTAGATATATCCATCCCCTTTTTTTTTGAGTATGTTTCTTTACTAAAATATTTTTGGAGACTAAGGAGGAAACAAAGCTATATATGTGTGTTTAATCTGCCATATTTACCTAGAAGCCTACAAATGGACATATTTTGAAAAGGAAGTTGAGTGAAAAATATCAAGTTGCCAAATGCACGTTACACTACAGTCTATGTATGTATGTATATATATTCAATTCAATTGATAAATATGTTCAGTTCAATTGATATATATGTCAATTCAATATATATGATTCAAGTGATATGTATATATTCAATTATACATATTTATTTTTTAGGACTGGATGAGTATATACAAGTAAAATCAGAACATTTTCATACATGAATGGTGAGAAAGATGCCTGAGGAGAGGAGCAGAAAGACTTCAATGTTAGTGCAATGCCCTGTTTCTTTGTTTAAAAACTCCTGAGTTAAAAAATTATATTTCAATTAGGATAGTGAGTAAATGGATACTTGTCATATTACTATTTATGACTCTTTAGGTTTTCCATAATTTCAAAAATTTACCTACATATAAAACTAATATTACACTGTAGGTTAAATAAATAAATCTCGTTTTTATTTTGGAATTTAAATAAAATCTTGGAGAAAATAATAGTAAAATTTACCCTTGTTTTTTTTCTTAATGGTCAATAACATGTTTTATTCACTAATGATTATATATCTATTATAGGACAACATCTAGCAATTTTTACTATCAGATAAAATATCAAATTTCTAACTTTTGTCCACTATCCTTTAATTCCCAAAGTTAAAAATGTCATTATTTAATACATAGAGGAAATGAAATTAAAGATAACATTTTCTTAAAGACTGATCTGAGACAACCTTTGTATCAAGATGGTAAATGACAGGATAAGATTAAGTATGCAATCTAATAGCAAAAAGAACAAAATATCCAGCCTTTTAGACAGATAGTCAATAGATATGTACTTCAGATCTTTCTTCTTCATTAAGGATCCTACGAAAACCCAGGGTTATTTTGCTTTCATAAATACATAGAAAGAAGGCTAGAAACTCCTATCTGCTTAATTTTTCCTAAATGGAATACCAAATTTTTACAAGTTTTAAAGTTTACCAATGTTCTTAAGATCGTTAGCAGTTATGAGATGGAATGGGGAAAAAAAAAAAGCGTAACAAACTTTTTTGACTCCAGTAATGGTATCTTAGAGATACAGAACACATATGCCCATGATTTTAATCACTGTAGCTACTAAGTTTTCATTGTCACTGGCCAGGTGGCAGATCTGTTCACATTCCAAAAATTTACTTTTGAAGACCCCCACAAAGGGCTCCCCTTGGCATTAGTCAACAGCAGAGGATGCCTGCTTTAATGTGAACACTTGGTCTCAACATCTGTCATTTTCTTTGCTGCTCTCGCCCTGCATCCATGCTTTTTTTCTTTGTTTCCAAACATTTGCTATCTATATTATGCTGCCTTGCTTTCATCTTTTCATGCGTTTTAGAAGCTATTTATTTTAATAACAGTATCTTTAATTTTCCTGCTATAAATGTAATCAATGCTGATTAAAAGATTCAAATAATACAGGCATTTATAAAATCGAATATAAAATGTTTTTGAGTGATTTTTATTGGCTGCAACCATTTGATGAATATACTACATACTGTCTACAAAAGATTCACCTTATTTTCAATGCACAAATAGGCTGAAAGTACAAGGATGGAAAAAAACTATGCTCTACAAACAGTAGCTAAGAAGAGCTGGTATTGCTATACCAATATCAAACTAAAGAGGCTTCAGGTCAAAAACTGTTATGAGGGGCGCCTGGGTGGCTCAGTGGGTTAAAGCCTCTCCCTTCAGCTCAGGTCATGATCTAAAGGTCCTGGGAGCAAGCCCCGCATCAGGCTCTCTGCTCAGTGGGGAGCCTGCTTCCCCCACCTCTGTCTGCCTCTTTGCCTACTTGTGATCTCTCTCTCTGTCAAATAAATAAATAAAATCTTTAAAAAAATAAATTAAAAAACTGTCATGAGAAGAAAAGAAGGACATTATGTAATGATAAAAGGACAAATACATTGAAAATGGAGAATAATTATAAACATACACACCTAATGAGAGAGCCCCCAAATACACTAAACAACTGATAGATTTGAGAGAACAAATAGCAAGTTTACCAATACTAGTTGGAGACATCACTAATCCACTTTCCATAGTGGCTAGAAAACTTAGATAAAAGATGAGACGGGACTAAAAATAAATGAACAACACACTCTTTATTTGTTCTTACGGCTGCTGTAACAATGTCACAAACTTAAAATGATAGAAGTTTATTGTGTCACAGTCTAGAGACTAGAAGTCTGAAATCAAGGTGTTGGCAGGGTCATACTCCTATGAAACCAGCAGGGGAAACCTTCCTTGCCTCTCCCTAATTAATGACCCTTTTGTGGCAATCTTTGATGTTCCTTGCATTGTAACTGCATATTTCTAATCAATGCTTTACTGTTACAAGGCATTATCCTTAGGAGTCTTCTTGGGTTTTTGTTTTTGTTTTTTTAAAGATTTTATTTGTTTGTTTTTAGTGAGAGAAAGTGAGTGTACAAGCAGGGGGAGTGGCAGAGGGAATAGGAGAAGCAGGCCCCTGCTGAGCAGGGAGCCCTACTCCCAGCTGCATCCCAGATCCCCAAATCCTGACCTGAGCTGAAGGCAGATGTTTAACTAAATGAGATACCCAGTTGCCCCTGGTTTTGGTTTTGGTGGTGGTTGTTTTAAGACTTATTTATTTATTTGAGAGAGAAAAAAAGAGAGTGGAGGGAGAGGGGGCAAACAGAGAGGGGGAGAGAATTCCAAGTTGACTCTCAGCTGAGCGTGGAGCCTGACCAGGGCTCCATCTGATGACCCCAAGTTCATAACCTGAGCTTAAATCAAGGATTCTTAACAGACTGAGCCACCCAGGCACCCCCTGATGAGTCTGTTTTCACATGACTGTCTTCTCATAAAGATACTGGTCGTAGACTAGGGGCCCACCCTTATTCCTCTATGATCTTATTTTAACTTAATTAATTACCTCTGCAACAACTCTATTTCCTAATAAGGTCATATTCTGAGATAGCGGGTGTTAGGATTTCAACTTTTTGGGGGGGGGATATTATTCATTCCAATAACACACTCCAGAGTAACGAAAGGGTCAAAGAAGAAATCTCAGAAGAAGTTAGGTGAAATAACTACAACAGATGATTATCCTTATGAATACTGATATAAAAATCCCTAAAACATGAGTAAACTGAATCCCACAGCATATTAAAAGATTTAAACACTATGACCTTGTGGGATTTATTCCAGTTTTCAAGGTTAACTCAACATATGAAAAACATTCAATGCAATACACCATATTAATAGAATAAAAGAAGTAAAAACTGTCATATCGATTGATACAAAAGAGTGCTTGAAAAAATACACCATCATTCCATTATAAAAACACTCAAGTTAGGAACAGAAGGGAACTTCCCCAATCTGATAAAGAGCATCTAGAAAAAAAACTACAAGTAACATTACACTTAATGATAAATGATGGAAAAATTGCCCTGAGTTGAGAAACCAGACCAGATATCTGTTGTTGTTGCTTGTATATAACGTTTTAATTGAAAAAAAAAATTTGTTTTCAGAAGTACCCTGATGTATGAAATAAAAAGTTAAATCCCTGGGTTTGTACAACTGCTCTAGCTTCCAAAACCAATTTTATTTATGAATTTAAGATCTTCTGTTTTGTATATAATAATCTAACCTATCTATTAACATTGTATTAAAACACATTTCCACATTATTCCTAACATTGTATTTTGTTGAGAATGCAATGTTTTCTAATATTATTAGTGAAATAGTATCTTATTATTTTGTTTTGCAATCTTTGTCATTCGTGTGGCATGATACTTTTTGTATGTTTATCATTATTTGTTTTTTGTGAATAACTTTTTCATAGCTTTTGTCCATATTTAATAGCCTTTGTCCATATTTCTTTTTGGTTAATTATCTATGTCTCCATTTACAGGACTCTTAAAATAGCAGCAATTAATCATTCTTCTGTTTACATGTGATAATTTTTTTATCCCAGTTTTCTATTTACCTTTTGACCATGCTCATTATATTTTTTTCAGATGATATATTTAAATGTTTTTGGAGCAAAATCTGGCAATATTTTTTCTATATAGCTAATGAGTTTTAAATCTGTCTAAAAATATTATCTTTTTTCCAAGATCATGAAAAGACTATCCTATATTTTTTATTAGTTTGCAGTATATTATTAATATTTTGAGGTTTATTTTTTCTGGAATTTATTTTATAAATTCTGAATCATGTACCTAACTAAAAATTTCTTCAAATGGACATTATAGCATCTTTAATAAATATTAAAAGTATTTTAAAACATCACTATAGACATTTTCACCATTTTACTCTATCTGTATGTCATTTATACAGTCATTTATTTAAATCAGCTTTAACTTAATTTCCTTAATATAACCGTGTGTTAAATTATAATGCTTATGATATTGGGGAGTAGGTGAGTTGAGGCACTTGCCATATAAATTTCTTTTTTTTTTAATTTGTTTATTTGACAGAGGGGAGAGATCACAAGTAGGTAGAGAGGCAGGCAGAGAGAGAGGGGGAAGCAGGCTCCCTGCTGAGAGCCCAATGTGGGGCTCAATCTCAGGACCCCGATCTCATGACCTGAGCTGAAGGCAGAGGCTTTAACCCACTAAGCCACCTAGGCACCCCTATATAAATTTCTTATATCGGTTAAAATAACAAATGAGTTTTAAAAACTTGCATTGTTCTCAAAAAAATGTATATTATACTCCAAATCTCATAAAATAATCTTGTTTACTTTTGCTGTTACATAAATCACACTTTGGGGAATGCTAACATTTCCCAAAGGAGTCAAAATGTGGTCTTTCCTATATACCAGATTTTCAACTATGCATGCTGTTTTTGATATTTCTTTTTCATTCTCATATTGTATTCTTATTCTAAAATCTTCTGGTTTTTGTGTTTTATTTTGTGTAGAGTTTGTTGTTATTTTAAACTATAGCTTTATTGATATTTTATTGATTTCTTTAGTCTTTCCTTTCATTTGGATAGTTTTGATAAATTACAGATGGACTTTAAATCAATTTGTCAAGCTATACAACAAATCCTTATATTGAATTGACTATATGGAATCATCAATCACAAACTGATTTATTTTCATAATATTGACTTCATACAATTTTTTCAGTATAATGGTAGGGTTCTATCTATTTTCTGTAAAATCATTTTATAAATGTATATATTTCTCAAATGGTTCTGTTACATTTATTATAAAGTTTGTTTCTGTTTTATGTTTTTTTTTTCTGTAATTCTTTGCCTTTTCATCCAATTAATTTTGTTGGCTTATTTCTGATATGTTGCAAAGCTATTAGTTTGTATGCTTCTGTATGTTTAAAAAATCTTTTGTCTGTTTGTACTGATCTTATCTTTTTGAGTAACTTTTTAGTTGATTCTCATTTAAAAAATAATATATCAACAAAATACTTTTTTTTCTGACAATTAGAGACAATTTTGTTTTTGTCCTTCTTAGAATAAACAAAGATTTCCAAAAGAAATCATAATAATAGGGGCACCTGGGTGGCTCAGTGGGTTAAAGCCTCTGCCTTCAGCTCAGGTCATGATCTCAGGGTCCTGGAATTGAGCCCTGCATCAAGCCCTGCATCAAGCTCTCTGCTCAGCAGGGAACCTGCTTCCCCTCTCTCTGTCTGCCTGCTTTTCTGCCTACTTGTGATCTCTCTCTCTGTCAAATAAATAAATAAAATCTTTACAAAACAAAACAAAACAAAACAAAACAAAACAAATCTGGCTCTTGATCTCAGCTCAGGTCCAGATCTCATGGTCCTGAGATCAAGCTCAGCATCAGCTCTGTGCTGAGTGCAGAGTCTCCTTAAAATTCTCTGTCGCTCTGGCCCTCCCTCCACTCGCGCTTTCTCTATCTCTAAAATAAACAAATAAATCTTAAAAAAAACCAAAACAGACTATAGACAATCGATACATAGATATGAGCAATAATTCTTTTAAAAATTTATTTATTTGGCAGACAGAGAGTGAGCACAAGTAGGCAGAGTGGCAGGCAGAGGAAGAGGGAGGAGCAGGCTCCCCTCTGAGCAGAGAGCCAGATGCGGGGCTCAATTCCAGAACCCTGGGATTATGACCCGAGCCAAAAGCAGACGCTTAACCAACTGAGCTACCCAGGCACCCCGAGCAGACAAGAATTTTAATAAACTCCATTAAAGCAAAATGGACAATATACAGGAAAAGTTGGATAATTTCAAAAGGGAGCCACATCTAAAAAGTAACAGAAATTACCTATCCTAATCCATGTCAAAACAGATGAACAGGAAAGGGCATAAAAAATAATATTCTATATCCTGATGGTTTACATGGATGTGTGGATTTTTCAAAGTTGATTTAACTGTATATTAAGATCTCTGCATTTCACTGTGTGTAAATTATACCTCAATAAAAATATTGGATTTAGGATCACAATATGGATATTATGTAATAAGAAAATAAATATATGAAATGAGAAAATGGATATGTGTAAGAGTGGATTTTACAACTAGAAGATAGATCAAGAGAAAATATCCAAACTGAAACAAAGAATGTTAGGATATTCAGGAAATGTATACAAGACGTGAGCAATATAGTAAAAGGTTTTAACAAATGCTACTCAGAATTTCAGAAGGGGAACTAGGCAAAAAAATATTTGATAAAATAGTATTTGCCAAAAAGTTCCCGAAGTTGAGTAAAGCATCCTGCAGATCAAAGAGGTAAACCCCAGGAATGAAGAATCATACATACAGACAGTTCAACCACTGGAAGCCCAAAGATAAAGGAAAATTGTAAAACCATCAGAGGTATGATGTATAGGGAACCAGGTCTAGATATAATGATTACATTCTTTTTAGGAAAAAAAATGCAACCATAAGACAAACAGGTAATATATTTTGAGTGCTAAAGAAAACTAAATACTTCTACTCAGAATTCTGTAGCCAGCAAGAAGATTCTTCAAAAATGAGGGTGCAAACTGATATAATCCATTGCTAACAGACATACACTATAATACATACAAAAGAATGTTCATCAGGCTGAAGAGAAATGGTACTAGATTCAAACTCAGATGTACAAAAGGGAATTAAGAACAACAAACATGGGGGGTGCCTGGCTGGCTCATTCAGTAGAGTAGGCAGCTCTTTATCTCTAGATCATGAGCTCGAGTCCCACATTGGACAGGGAGATTGCTTAAATTAATAAACTTTAAAAAAAATAAAGAATAACTGACATGATAATTACATAGGTAACTATAAAAGGATATCTTTACTTTTATTTTTCCCTTTTAAGTTCTTCAATAAGCTGACCATTTAAAGCAATCTTAGAGATATATTATGAATCTCAGAATAGTCCAAGTAAAAATATTTAACACTAACAAAAAATGAGGTTAAAATAGTTTATTTTTATAGGTTCCTTTGTTTTATATGTAGCCTAATATTAGCTCTAAGTAGAATTTGCTAGAATTCATATGGTAATCCCTAGTGCAACCTATTAAAAGAATAATACAGAGAGATTTTGCTGTAAAGGCAATAGATGAAATGAAAAAAAAACAGATAATGTTAATACAAACAGTTCAGGAAATTAGAAGAATAAAAAATATATGGAAAAAATAGGAAACAATAGCAGGATAGTAGTCTTATTCTGAATCATAAATAATCACATTAAGGTAAACATTGTAAAATAATAATATCTAAAATTAAACTTATACATGCCCTATGACCTAGATATTTCACACTCAATGGTAAGACATGACCCAGAATGTTTACAACAAATCATCATCCATAATAGTTAAAAATGAAAAAATACCCAAACACTCATGTCCACTAAGAGTAGAATGGATAAATTATGATATATTCATATAATAGAGTATTATAAATTTATGAGAATATATAAGCTACTACTATAAGATGTGTCATGAGAAGGTATCTTGAAAGTACAATATTCTGGGTCAGCCAAGAAATTAAAGAAGAAATCGTCAATTACATGAAAACCAATGAAAATGAAACTACAATGGTTCAACATCTTTGGGATGCAGCAAAAGTGATTCCAAGAGGAAAGTTTATAGCAACATAGGCCTACCTCAAGAAGAAAATCTCACACAGCCCAACCTTACACCAAAAGGAGCTCGAAAAAGAACAACAAATAAAACTCAAACCCAGCAAAAGGAATAATAAAGATTAGAGCAGAAATAAATGATCCAAAATGAACTTAAAAACAGTAAAACAATGAAAGCCAAAGCTAGGTCTCTGAAAAGATCAGTATAATTGCTAAACCTCTAGTAAGACTCATTAAGAGAGAGAGCGGGAACCCAAACAAAAATACCAAAGAGGAGAAATAACTACCAACACCACAGAAATACAAACAATTGTAACAGAGTATTATGAAAACCTTCATGCTGACAAATTATAAAACTTAGAAGAAATGGATAAATTCTCGGAAGCATATAACCTACCAAAACTAAAGCAGGAAGAATAGAAAATCCGAACAGACCAATCACCAGAACTAAAATTAAATCAGTTATCAAAAACTCCTCCAAAACAAAAGTCCAGGACCGGACAACTTTACAGGCAAATTCTTTTAAATCTTGAAAGAAGAGTTAAAAACTGTTCTTCTCAAACTATTTCAAAAAATACAAGAGGAAGGAAAACTTCCAAATTCATTCTTTGAGGCTAGTATCATTCTGATACCGAAACTAGATAAAGGGACCACACAGGAAGAGAACAGGTCAGTATCTCTTATGACTATAGATGCAAAAATCCTCAACAAAATATTGGCAAACCAAATCTAAAAATATATTTAAAAAGGCATAAACCATGATGAAGTGGGATTTGCTCCTGGGATGTACGGGTAGTTTAATATATGCAAAATATTTGACATGGGAAGTCACATCAGTAAGAGAAATGATAACAACCATATGATCATTTCAATAGATGCAAAAAAAGTATCTGAGAAAGTATATCCATCTATGATAAAAACCTTCTGCAAAGTATGTCCAGAGGGAACATACCTTGACATAATACGAAAATCAATGTACACTGGGACACCTGGGTGGCTCAGTGGGTTAAGCGTCTGCCGTTGGCTCAGGTCATGATCCCAGGGTCCTGGGATCAAGTCCTGCATCAGGCTTCTTGCTCAGTGGGGAGCCTGCTTCACACTCTGCCTGCCGCTCCCTCTGCTTGTGCTCTCTCTCTCTCTCTCTTTCTGGGAAATAAATAAATAATACCTTTATTTTAAAAAATCAATATACAGAAGTCTGTTGCATTCCTATACATTAATAATGAAACAGAAGAAAGCGATATTAATAAAACAATCCCATTTACAATTGCACCAAAAACAATGAGTTATCTAGGGATAAATGTAACCAAAGAGGTGAAAGATGTGTACTATGAGGAAAGAAATTCAAGATGACACGAAGAAGTGCAAGACATTCCACATTCATGGGTTGGAAGAATATTGTTAAAATGCCTATGTTACCCAAAGCAATCTACAAATGTAATGCAATCTTTACTAAAATACCAACAGCGTTTTTCACAGAACTAGAACAAACAATCCTAAATTTTTTATGAACCCACAAAAGACTTCAAAGAGCCAAAACAATCTCAGAAAAAACAAAAACCAAACAAACAACAATAAAAAACAGAAGAAAACTGGAGGTATCACATGCATACAATAGATTATTATTCAGCCATAACAAGAATGAAATCTCATTTTCAACATGGAGAGAGCTAGAGTATAGTATAATGCTTAAAGAAATAAGTCTGTTAGAGAAAGACAAATACCATATGATCTCATGTGTATGTGGAATTTAAGCAACAAAACAGACAAGAACAGGAAAGAAAGAGATACAAACCAAGAAACAGACCCTTACAACAAAGTATGGTTAGCAGAGAGGGTGGGAGGCAGGGGAAAGGACAGATGGGCATTAAAGAATACACTAAGCATGATGAAAAAAAAACCTGATAAAACAGTTCAATATTAAAAAGAAAACTATTACTACATTTGTAATAAATCATAAGCTGATAGTGTTAGAAATGACATTAGTGGTAACACTTTTTCAGGTGGTAATATCTAAAAACCTAAGTGAGAGGAATTTCCAGGTTGCTTATAAGCTCCTTTCCTTTTTTTTCCCCCGTTATAAGAGCCAAAACTATTTATTTGTAATAGCCAAAAACTGCAAAACAACTGTCCCTTAGCAGGGACATGTTCAATGGTGTCACATCCATATCATGAATCCTACTCGGCAATGAGAAAGAGTCAGCTATTAATACGTGCAACAACTTGGATGCATCCAGAGAATAATGCTTGGTGATAAAAGCCATCCCCAGAGATTATGTGCTCCATAATTATATGATTGCATTTATATAACATTCTTGAAATAAAATTACAGTGATGGAAACAGATGAAGTGACGAGGTGAATGTCGGTATAAAGAGATAGCATGAGAAATCTTTGTATGGATGCTCGGGTTTCTTGATCCAGGTGCTAATGCACAGATATATTCTTTTTGTGAAAATGCTTAGATTTTTATACTTTGACTTATATACTTTTCTCTACGGCATCCACTTAATAAAAGTTTTCTTAAAATTGATCATAGTCCTCTGTGATGGGAAAAGCAAATTTATGATAGAAAACTATAAAGTAATGTAATAGGACAAATTCCATTGTGGCTCATTGCCTTCAGTTTCATTACTTCATAATTATAAGATGAATAATACTACAGTCAGAAAGTTAATCTCCTATATTTATTAATGATAAATGAGTCTTTTTATGTTCTTAGTATTCACTTTTCAAAAAAAACAATGCTAATTTAAAAAATTACCCTGCCTGTTTTTTGCAGTAGATCTTGCTAAAGTAATCAGCCCTAGCATTAGGGTTCCTTTAATTTGAAATACCCAAATTTTCTTTCATTTAGGAATATTTTATTACTATTTCAGATTTAATTATCCTATTTCTGTAGTTCCATCCAACAGAGGTTTGCGTGATAACAGAAGAACTCCAATAAAGTGGCTTCTAGTCCTATGTGGCCCTGGGTACTTAAAATGTGACACCTGCTACTAGGCACTGAATTTTTAGGTTCATTCAGTGTAATCTAATGTAAATTGAAAAAGTCACATACAGCTTTTGACTACCATATTGGTAGTAGATCTAGAGCTTCTATTAAAAAATATATTTGATATTCTTAAGCTGTGATTTAATATTTTCTTTTCCTTCTTGGTATTTTGTTTCATATATGAAAAAACAGAACAAACAGAAAGCAACATCTTCCTTGAATTGGTGTTTGGAACTCCTAATTCAATTTTCAAAAGTACTTTCACAGCAAGTCACTGATATTACTTTTTTTAATAGTATCACTGGGCGCCTACCTTTACTAATGAATTGCTGTTACAGGATTTCTGAAATTCTGGCTTGTGAAGCTTCCGATTCTTAGGAGCTTCCATAGAAAAACATGCGTAGATTTTTTTTTTTTTTTTAATACAGTTTCTGGAGAGCCCATCAAGATTGCCAAATGAGAATTAAGGCAATGGAATCTTGGAGTTTGCATTTTTAACTGTCTCCTCAGTGATTCTTATGCAAACTACTATTTAAAAGTCTCTAATCCGCAACGTTCACTATTTTAACTGATGCTGTTTTTGCACCTGTAATGTCAGTTTACTACCGCATTCACATAATGGGAATAACGTCTTTCCCAAAAGACACAAGATGGACATCCAGCCAGAAGTTTTTTTTGTTTGTTTGTTTTTAAAGATTTTATTTATTTGACAGAGAGAAACACA
The DNA here is from genome assembly GCA_028646535.1 of Procyon lotor. Taxonomy (NCBI): domain Eukaryota; kingdom Metazoa; phylum Chordata; class Mammalia; order Carnivora; family Procyonidae; genus Procyon; species Procyon lotor. The sequence goes on from CM053609.1 coordinate 62,732,826, forward strand.
GCTGGAGAGGGAACACAAGCAGAGGGAATGGTAGCAGGAGAAGCAGGCTCCCCACCGAGCAAAGAGCCTGATGCGGGGCTCGATCCCAGGATCCCGGGATCATGACCTGAGCCGAAGGCAGACGCTCAATGACTGAGCCACCCAGGCGCCCCTGTTTGTTTGTTTTTTTAAGTATGTGATTTACTACAGGCAAGGGGATGGCTTACACAAATGTTTGCTATTTTTACAAAAATCAAAGATCCCCAAAAGTGTGTAGAATATTCATCTCTGTGTAAGCTTCATGGGTTAAATAATATGGGTGGGAACTTTAGAGTGCAGGAGTCAGACCACATTAAGATTTTCAAACGATTTTTAAGAACTATATTTCCTTAGCTCAGTGGTTTTTAAACCGTGGTGAGTATTAGGATCACCTGTCAGATGTGGTTAAAATGCATAGATCCAATCCCTATCCTATTTCAATGAGCCTCATCTCTGTGTTCTTTACTCTAAGGTAACTGATAATTTTGAGGACTCTAACTTTTTAGATTCTCTGTTCTAGCTCTCAGAGCCAAAGGGAATTTGATTCTTTTGAGTTTACTTATCTAAGATACAGATGACTTTTATATATAAGGTATATTAAAAAAATATTTTCTTCTCACTACCACACAACTAGTACAGTTCTCCTTATACATTGTCTTTCTCACAGTACTCTATATTGTCATTTAAAAACACAGAATGACTCAAATACTGCTTTTTCTTTAATATGGATGAGATTACCTCTATCATGATATAGCCAAACGTGGTCCCTAATGTCTTAATTGCATTAAATACTATTTTAGTTATGAAAACTTCTAGCCTTTCTCAGTATCCCGTTGTCACATTGTATTTTTGTTCTCTGCCCATGTTTTTTTTTTCTATTTATCTATCTATAAATAAGAAGGGTTGCTCTTTGCCTTACTTTCATAAAGTTGTGAAAATGGACTTTTCCACTCAGATTAATGGCCAAAAGAGAAATGGATATATATAGCTCCTCATCCACTTCCCATACACAAATATGTTTTACCTGGTGTTTCTTCTCTTTCACTTATGTTTCATTTTCCATACACTGAATAAACTGTGTTCATAAAATACTTTAATTCCCAGCTCCAGTTACTGCTGTTGTTCTGAACTCTGACTTGTGATGATTTATTTGTAAAGCTAAAATTTCCAAAATATAATGAGCTACTGCCAGTTCTTACCTTACCCCCATTTCCTGTTAAATTGTTTTCTGGGAATTACTATTTCTGATTGGCAGGAAAGACAACTAGCGGAACTTAAAAAATATCCTAATAAAGCAATTAGTGAATAGCAAAAAATCCAGTAAAAGATTGGACAGATAGTATCAACAGGCCATTACAAAAAAAGGAAATACGAATGACAAGATTCTTAACTTTACTAGAAATTGACAAAAAATAAAACAATGCTTTCAGATTGGCAAAAGTTGAAAAAAAAGTTCAAAAATTTTATTTTGGCAAGTATATAGATAAATGGATACTCTCATCCATTTCTGGCATGAAGTCAGATTGATAAAGCAGCTTAATGGTATCTTTCCTAGAGAAATAGTCATTCACACAAACAAATGCTTGCCTTGGGCACTATAATTAAAAAAAAAAATGGAACACCTTCAAGTCTTCATGTAAACAAGGAAGTGGCTAACAAAACCACAAAACATCAATATTACAGATTACAGTGCAGAAATTCTTTTCATTGACAAAAAAGATGGCCTAAGACACATGTTTTTGTTATTCAGAAAAAACGCAACCACCAAGAGATTCCAAGTGATACATACTGCATGGTTTTATTTGTGACAACAAAGAATGTTTGTATATATGTGTGTATATAAACACAAAGATATACTTTTATATGTTTGTGTATATGTATATATATATTAATATGTATGCAAATACACAATAATCTACAACGGCATATCAGATCAGTAATAAGGACAGTCTCACAGAGGAGAGTGTGACTGAATAGAATACAAATCTTTTTCATTTACAAGTATACTGCAAATTCACAAGACAAAATATATTTTTTCTATTACTAATGCAATTAAAAATAAGTGTTGCGCAGGGAAGGCCATGCTCATCGGACCGCCTCAGAAACTGTTCCTGGGAACTGCTATTCACAGTTGCCCAATATTCTGGTTGATACAGACACTGCGTCAGAATGTAGGGAACAGAGGGGTATTCTGAGGTCTGTCTTTTCTCAGGTCATCTGAACATGCTTTTCTCCATCTAGTTTCACCTGCACTCCATGTATTTTATATTTCTCCCAGATTTTAGCCTTAGGTAAGCTGCCAGGGTTAGGGTTGGGAATATTGATCTCTTTTCTCTTCTTATGTATTCTAATGCAAAGTTGAGGAAGCCAGCATCAGGGAGCTGTAAAGCCGGATATCACATTAAATCACAAGTCAAATGAAATATTTATAAGATGCATTTGAATTTGCTGAAATATCCTCCTTGGAAATTCATCCTGAGAGCCCCCTTTGATACTAGATTAGTACAAAAATATGAAACAAGATCTAAAATACAGTACACTAAGAATCAGTATGTTGCCTGCTAGAAGCTGAAACTGGTGGCGAGTGTGGGAAGGGGGACAGGTTTGAGGGAGAAAGTGTGTAAAAGACCCTCCAGGATCAGTGTCTGAATTCTACCAGGAAAGACTCAGAGCACTCCAAGCCAAGAACAACTTGTCACAAGGCAAGTGGGCTTCCTTGTCCTGGAAAAACTTAGAAAAAGATTTATAGAATTAAGCTGCCAGATCAGGAAGAACTCTAGAGTACCAGAATAAAACTTTTTTTTTCCAGATTTTATAAATGAACTCTCTTTTCTACCTGAGTAAGAACAAAGTTGTGACTTTGTGTAATCTTATTTCCCATTCTACATATGCTACATTAAGAAGAGAGCTACCAAATATGGAAAACTGTTACTGCCCCCTTAAATTTTTATTGAGTATACTTGCCCTATATAAATTTTGATCTCCTTCATAGTCCCTGAAGGACCAACTTAAAAACTAACCTCCAGATGTGCCATGACTATGAAATCTCTCCAATCAACATAATGACCAGCAAAGCTCTATTATTTTCTTTGTTCCTTTACTCTACACTCTGCTTAGCTTTTCTTTTTCTGACAAATGTTTAACCGAGTCTCTTAGCAATGGACTCAGTTCCTTAAAGACCTACAACTCATCACAAACTGGGAAATCTCCAGTTTGCATCAGATATTAGTAGTATCCAGTGGAATATCTCTGTGCATTTTAGACAGAGCAAGGAAATGTTTAATGGGAAGTGGTTTCATTATAACAAGCTGCTGAATTATTTACACCAATAAAAATTTATCTGCTGGAGTCGCCTGAAAAAAAATTATCCTCCTGGTATACAGAATTGTTGTCTGCAGTGAAATAAGGATGCACAGCACCACCATCCTACAAGCACCACAGGAACATTTAAATTATTCTCCTATCTCTCATTGTCTTCTTGTGTTTGGTAAAGGGAATTTAAGGAAATTAATGCCTAGTTGGACTGAGAGTAATGACCACAAAGCAGTATCATTATCTCTAGAAGATTTTGCAGATTATATGGTTTTAACAAATAGTTCAAACTCCCAAGTCTCGGTTTATGTGTTTATAGACACACACACACACATATATATAAACTATAAATATATATGTATAAAAACCATATATATATATATAGTTTGAAATAACCATGGCACCTATCCATTAGAAAAAAATAGGCCATGAATTTTTCTCTTATACATCAGGTAAGATAGAAAAAAAAGAATTTAGATTGCCATTAAGTTAATAAATTCTTATGGAGTTGGGATTTAAAAACGTAATAAATTCTTCTTTCATTTTAGTTGTATTGATTTCTTCCTTTAGACTCATGGAAAGTTTTCTACAGAAATATTAGTTAGAAAATAGGCCAAGTAAGGAATATTGTCCATTCTGAGACTGAAACATTCACTATCAAAACTGTTAGGTTCTGTGCCAAGATGGTGATCTAAGTAAGCTCCTGGATTTTTCTCCTCCCATAGATGCACCAAATGTACAGTTATACATGGAGCTATTTCCTCTGAAATTCAGAAACTGGCTGAGTAACTCCCATAGGGCGAATGAGAAAATATCCATACTGAAACGAGTAGGAAAGGCTAAGATACCCTCACCATAAGCCCCACCCCCAACACAGCACCATAAAATAAAAGGTGAAAGGTTTAGACCCTACCTTTGGCACTTCAATTTTTAAGGCTCTCGGCAAAGGAATGAGTCCCCCAAACACCTCAATCTAAAAGCCAATAGGGTTTGTGTTACTGATTCCACAGGACTAAACCAAAAAAGCAGTTATTAATGGGAGCAGGAGCACTCACCATGGCTATCCACCCAGGGCTGAGGACAGAGGGAGAAAGTAACAGTGCCTATCTCCCAATCTTTCCCTGGAAGAGGTTTGGCTGTGTATTTTTAAAGCTACAGCCTGAGGGAGCAGTTGCTAATTAGCAAGCATCTAAGTGCTCACTGTGATCCTCCCAAGAACCCAAAAGAGTCAAAAGGCACTTTCCCTGCCTTCTCCCTATGGCTCACTTCAATAATAAAAACAGGATGCCAGTATCCCCCTGGAAGGAGCAGATCCAAATATCTAGAACTTTATCATTTATAGCTTCCATCCCAGGGACAGGCTCCAAAATCACCCAGCTTTGATAATCAACAAGGTTTGCATTCCTGAATGGAAGGTAGACCCTTAACCGCCTGAGCCATCCAGGCATCCCAAGGAAATGGTTATTAAATGAGCCCAGGAGAACTATCCCTGACTATACACATGACCCCAACATAAAGGAAACTCAAAGACCAAATACTAATAAAGATGCTTAATCAGTTATCAAAAAACTCTTAACAAAAAAAGTCCAGGATCAGATGGCTATGTGAATGAATTCCATCAAACATTCGAAGAATTAGTACCAATTCTTACTAAATTCTTCCAAAAAAAATAGGAAGGGAAGGAACACTTCCAAAGTCATTGTACAAAAGCCAGCATTACACTGATACCAAAGCCTAATAAAGGCAGTATAAGAAAAAAAAAAAAAAAACTTACAGGCCAATATCCCTGATGAACATAATTGCAAAAATCTTTAAGAAAATACTAGCAAACCAAATTTAGCAAGACATGAAAAGGATCATACACCACAATGAAGTGGCATTTATTTCTAAGATGGTAAAGATGGTTCAATATATGCAATTCAGTAAGTGTGGTACACCCACTAACAAAATGAAAGACTGAAATCATATGATCATTTCAATAAATGTAGAAAAGATATTTGACAAAGTTAAATCATGTTTCATGATTTAAAAAAAACTTGGTGATAGACATTAAGGAGGGCACGTGGTATAATGAGCACTGTTGTTACATAAGACTAATGAGTCACTGACCTCTACCCCTGAAACCAATAATACATTGTATGTTCATTGAATTTTAAAAAAATGGAAAAATGAAAAATAAATAAATGGATAAACAAAAAAACACACATGGCTATTTTAATTAAATTACAGTGAATCGTGATCTGTTTTTGATGTACCTAGCAAGTCTCAAAGTTTCTTTTGATAAAGTTTTCATAGTGAAACCTAGAAGCACTGTAACTATTGTGATATCATCTAAATAAAAAAAATGCCTTTAAGTGTTTAATTTTAAAAAAATGTTATTTTTTGCATCATTTTGCCGTAAATGTACATGTATCAATTATCAATACCCATGCCTTATTTCATACTCTGTTGACAGTTCCATTTTTAATGGTTACAAGAACTGTCTTATATCTGGAACTCTGATGTTTGCTTCTTACAAAATGCTTATTTTAAGGAAAAAAGAAAAAAACAAAACACTTCTCAACAAACTAGGAATGGAAGAAGTTACCTCAAGATAACAAAGACCATATATGAAAAGCCCACAGCTGATATCATTCTCCATAGTGAAAAGCTAAAAGCTTTTCCTCTAGGATCAGGAACAAAACAAGTTTGCCTACTGTCATTATTTTTATTCAACATAGTACTGGAAGCTCTAGTCAGAGCATTGAGGCGAGAAAAATAAATAAAACTAAATTGGAAAGAAAGAGGTAAAACTGCTTCTGTTTGCAGATAACACAATTTATATACTGAAACCCTAAAAACCCCACTAAAATTTTTTAGAATAAATGAATTCAGTTCACAATCAGTTGTATATATTTCTATATACTAACAGTGAACTACTGGAAAAAAAATAATAATCCCATTTATAGTAGCATCAAAAAGAATACAATACTTACCAATAAATTTAACCAAGAAGGTGAAACTCTGAACTATAAAATAATGATGAAAGAAATGGAAGAAAACAAATAAATGGAAAGATTTTCCATGTTCATGGATAGGAAGAATTTATATTGTTAATACTATCCAAAGTGATCTACAGATTCAAAGAAATCCCCATCAAAATTCCAGTGGCACTTTTCGCAGAAATAGGAAAAAGCAATCCTATAAATTATATGGAACCACAAAAGTCCTGAATAGTAGAGCAATTTTCAGGAAAAACAGGCAAAGCTGGATGCATTATGCTTCCTGTTTTCAAACTATATTACAAAACTAGAATAACTAAAACAGCTAGTACTGACATAAAAACAGACACACAGATCAATGGAACAAAAGGGAATGTTCAGAAATAAATCCATGCATTTGTGATCATTTATGAGAAAAGAACCAAGAATATACAATGGGAAAAAAAGATAGTTTCTTCAATAAATGGTGCTGCGAAATTTAGATGTCCACAAGCAAGTAAAATTAGACCCCTATGGGGCACCTGGGTGGCTCAGTCATTAAGCGTCTGCCTTCAGCTGGAGTCACGATCTCAGGGTCCTGGGATGAGCCCTGCATCGGGCTTCCTGCTTGGCAGGAAGCCTGCTTCTCCTTCTCCCACTACTCCCTGCTTGTGTTCCCTCTCTCGCTGCGTCTCAGTCTGTCAAATAAGCGAAATCTTAAAAAAAAAAAAAAATAGACCCCTATTTTATCCCACACACAAAAATCAACTCAAAATGGGTTAAAGACTTGAATATGTGACATGAAAACATAAAATTCTGGTAAGAAAAGATAAGCCAGAAGCTCCCTGACTGCACAGCAAAGGAAATCATCAAGATAGAAGGCAACCTGTGGAATGGAAGAAACTATTTGCAAACCACAAATCTGATGAGGGGTTTTAATATCCAAAATATACAAGGAAGTCATGCAACCCAATAGCAAAAAATAATAACCCAATTTAAAAAATGGAAAAAGGATCTGAAGAGATTTTTTTTTTCAAAAAAAAAAAAAAAACCCACAGAAATGGCCAACGTGAATATGAAAAGGTACTCAAAATCACGAGTCATCATGAAAAGGTAAATCAAAACCACAGAGAGATATCCCCTCACACCTGTTAGACGGACGTAGAGGAAGAAGAAAAGAAATAAATGCTTGCAGGGATGTGGAGAAGGAATCCTTATATTGTGTTGGTGGGACTGTAAACTGATGCCACCAGTATGGAAAACAGTATGAAGCTCCTCAAAAAATTGAAAGTAGAATTACCATATGATCCATCAATTTTTCTTTTGCATACACAGTATATTGCAAAAAACAAATCACTATCTTGAAGATCTATCAGTACTCCTGTGTTACAACATCATTCACAATAGCCAGGTATTATGTATCCTCAGATGTTATTTATCTGAAGATATAAAGTACAACATGGTTACTGTGGTTGATAAGACTATGATGGATATGTTAATTTAAATGTTGGAATCCTTTCAAAAATCTGGGTATCAAACTATAAGGTGGTACATTTTAAATACATTAAACTTTATCAATTATACCTCAATAAGGTAAGAAAATAAATTGTGGAAAAAACACAGAAAACAAACCTGTCAAAACTTTAATCTCTTCCTGATTTAAAGACAATAAGATACTAAGTGCTTTAGTTTACTCCTAGAAATTGAGGCCTCCTGCTTAAGATCGGAAAGAGTTCCAAGAAATTGGAACATATGCCCTTTTGAGCATGTGATAAATAGTGTATTTCTAAAAATAAGCCATATTCAAAATAGTGTATCCTTAGAACAATGGTTTTCAAATGGGAAGGATTTTACCCCTCAGGAGGCATTTGGCAATTTCAGAAGACGTTTTTTGGTTGTTACAACTTTGGGTAGGAAGTTTCTAGTGCCTAGAGGCCAAGAATATGGCTAATCTATAATGCACAGGAAAACCCTGTACAAAAAAGAATCATCAGCCCAAAATGTCAGTAATGCGAGAGGAGAAAAATCTTGCTCTAGAGTCCTACCTTCTTTAATTCCTTTGTCTATTTATCTATTTTAGTCTAAACCTAAAATAGAGTCTATTTACTTAAGATTTCACAAATTCTAGACCCTAGAGCATTAAATGTACGAATACCAAGACTTCCTATCATTCTTTGGCCAATGACAAAAGTAATGACCTGTAGTTCAAACTAATCCATTAAAACAACAACAAGAAAAACCTCTGGCATTTAGTATTCTTTTAAAATTATACTCTGAACATTTTTTATTTGTAGAAAGAGAAATATCTCATATTAGGGATTAACAGAATGAGGAGATTACAAACTGGTAGAAAATATTAATAAAGGACATAGTTGATATCCAAAATATGTAAAGAACACTTAAAACTCAACAATAAGAAAATGAAAAACCTGATTTTTAAAAAGGTTGAAAATCTGACCAGATACCTCACCAAAGAAGATATGCAGATGGCAGATAAGCCTATGAAAAGATCTTAACATCATAGTTCATTAGAGTAATACAAATTAAAATAATGAAATACCACTACAGGCCTATGAGAATCCCCAAAATCCAGAAAAGTAACACCAGAAGCTAGTAAGAAAGTAGGGCAAGAGGAACACCCATTCACTGCAGCTGGAAATGCAAAATAGTACATTCACTTTCAAAGACAGTGTGGTTATTCTTTAGCAAACTAAACATAGTCCTAACATGCAATCCAGCAATTGAACTCCTTGTATTTATCCAATGAGCTGAAAATTATGCCTTCACAAAAACCTTCACACAGATATTTACAACAGTCATATTCATAATTTCCAAAACTTAGAAGCAACCAAGATGAATGGATAATAAACTGTGGTACATCTATACAATGGAATTACTCAGCATGAAAAAGAAATGAGCTATTGGTTCATGAGAAGACATAGAAGAAACTTAATTGCATATTATAAGTGAAAGCAGCCAATTTGAAAGGCTACACCTACTGTATGATTCCAGTACTATGATATTCTGGAAAAGGCAAACTAGAGAGACAGTAAAAAGATCCCTCATAACCTGTGGTGAGGACAGGAGGGAAGAGTGAGTCAGCAGAACTCAGAGGATTTGGGAGACAGTGAAACTACTCTGTATGATCTATAATAGGGCATATATCATCATACATGTTTCAGAATCCATAGAATGTACACTCCTAAGAGTAAACCCTAATGTAAACTATAAACTGTGGGTGATAGTGACTTGTAGGTTTATCAACTATAACCAATTTATTGCTCTGGTGCAGGCTGTTCATGATATGAGAGCTATGCCTAAGCAGAGTCAGGGAGTATATGGGCACTCTGTACCTCCTGCTCAATATTATTGTGAATCTCTACTCTAAAAGTAAAGTTTATTGTATAAATAATTACTAGTACCATAAGTCAGGATAAATAATTCAAGTTTGTTTTCTACTTTTCCTTTTAGGTATCTCTTTGGAAAAGGAAAGCTTTTATTTTCCACCCGCATGCATAAAAGCATAATTTAGTTTTGAGTTAGGATATGTTTATTAGGCAAATAAGTCCTGACTCTGAAGCTCATATAGCCCCCATAAACACATTTCTGGGTGGCAAGAGTCAAGGGTATCTCTGTGGCATTACATAGTTTGCTGGAATTCAGATGCTTTAGGATTTAGCCATAGCCATCTCTTCCAAATGTTCCCTCAATTTCTCCTAACTGCCAGGTGTAGTGCTGTTCCTCTGACTCTTGAAGACAGAAGAGGAGTTCCAGATTTGCAGCATTTGCTAATCTTCATGGTGAGCATATTCTCAACATGGCTTATGTCAAGGTACAAGCTATACAAGGCTCACAAAATTTTTCATCCTATTTTTATCTCATGTTGTATTTCACCCAACTCCTTTACTTTGTCTTCTGTTTCTATACTTAAGTTTTTAAAAAAATCCACTGTTCTTGAAGCTGATTTTCAAAACTATAGAGAGATTTCAGTATTCAGAAGTAACTGGAATAGTTTGTTGGATCTCCTTACCTGGCCAAACTGTTGGAATTTAAAGTATGTAACTTAAGAGCTAAGAAAAAAATAACCATTTAAAATATTTTCGTCCTAATCATATTACTCAGAAAAGTGAAATAAATTGCAAAGAAAATAAATTACATTTAAGGAGCACAGTCTTATGACAGATAAGGAATTACCATTTCCCCCTGCCAAGATGCATGAGATGGGTGAGGTTTCTATGTGGTTCACCTTGGTGTACGTTTCAGGGACCTCTAGCATTTAATGACTCCACCTTCTAAATAACGATATGTGAATAAGCAGAAGTGATAATATCCAATCATTATCTTGAGTCTATTCTCATTTGTATAAAACCATTTGCAAATTTTAGAAGATTAATAAGTAACGGTGTGACAACTCATAATAGATTGCCATGATCTGATTTGTTTTAAAATACGTCTTTAAAGTAGATATTATTTCTGTATGACTTGATAAGAAAAATAGCATTGAGAAAGGTTTAAAAAAAACGCAGTGTTGTTTTAAGACTTTTTAAAATTTATTTGACAGGAAGAGTACAAGCAGGAGGGAGTGGCAGGCAAAGGGAAAGGGAGAAGCAGATTCTCTGCTGAGCAGGGAGCACAATGCAGGGCTTAATCCCAGGACCCCAGGGATCATGACTTGAGCTGAAAGCAGATACTTAACTCACTGAGCCACCCGGGCACACAATATTGAGTGGTTTTAGGTTTTTTACCCAAGGTCACAGAGCTAATGAATGATAGAACAAAAGTCCAGTCATTCATTCAACAGAAATTAACTCAGTGCTAACATTATCACATGTAAAAAGGTCTCTCTTCTATCCAGCTTATAGTCTGAGGGGCAAATAATATTAATTCATGATCACAATGCAATAATAAATGCTATGGTACAAGTATGCATTTAATACTCTTGGAACTCAAAAGTGGGCACCTAAATAATATTGAGGACAAGAGAAGAAAGTAAAACACAAGCTGAAATTTAAAGAACTATTAGAAGTTAGGTAGATAAATAATGTTAGGAAGGACATGCCCAGAGGTAACAACACACTGAAAGGCAGTGAAAAAATACAGTCAATTTGAATAACTTCCCGGACTTCAGTGTGACTGGATGAGAGAATGCATAAATCTGAATGGTGAAAAATAAGGTTTGAGAAGTAGGCAGAGGCCAACAATGTAAGTCACTTCATCATTTATTTTTTCCTTGAAATACCTCACTTGAAAAATGGGCATTCCACTTAGTACCTGCATCTGTTACAGCAATGATTCTAAATTGATAATGTGAAAGGAGGACATCTCAGACAATGCAGAGTTTCTGACTGTTAAAATCTTCTCAGAAAGCTAAATGGGACCTATGGATGGATTTTGAGCAGGGAAATGACAATCAAATATGAAATTTAGAAAAGGTATTTCAGCAGCAGCACAGAGGATTGGAGGAGCAGATAGTGGAACTATTGGTTAGAATACATTTGCAATAATTCAAATGAGAAGTACTAATAGTTTTAATTAAGACTGTGATAGGGGAATGTAGTAGAAGATTCAAATATTAATCTGTACATGTTGATACCTGATATAGAGATTTAATAATTAGAGAAGAATGGCTCTCTGATTCTGATTTCTATAACACCACTATTCTAAACATTGTGGAGGTCACAAACTTGCTTAAGAATCTGACTAACCCCTGTACTATGCCTAAGAGAAACTCATACTATTTCATGTGTTCCATGAATCCACCTAAAATACCAGGCTAAATACTACTACATTGGATGAATCTATGAAAATATGAATATACAAAAATAGTTTGGAGAGGAGGGATAACAGTTCATTCATTCTAGATATATTCATGTGCTCATAGAACATCCTAAACAAGATATTAAGACCTTGGTTATATTAGTCTGAAGGAGAAAAGAGAAGTTGCTGGTGAAAATATAGTATTAAATATCTCATCTGAGGACACTGTGTAGAGTGAACAGAATGATAATAAAGGGTTTGAGTTCTTGAACCATGATTATGTAAGGAGTGATCAAAGGACAGAGATACACATGGGAAGGAAAAGCAAAAAGAGAAATCTGGACATCAGAGTCAGAGATTTCAATTACCACAGTCAGAATTTCGAGATTAAACTCAATACCATGTGTGGATTTATAGACCTCTCCAAAATTTTGGCCCAACAGAGATTTTAGTAGTGTTTAATGCTCTAAGTGTTACTTTATACATGCTATAAGTGTATGTTTCCTAAAATTTTAAATATTAACCGTACTTGATATGTGAGAGAGAGAGAGTGTGTGTGTGTGTGTGTGTGTGTGTGTGTGTGTGTGTGTAGCTACTTACTCTCCAAATGCCCTATTTTATAAGTAAAGATAATGAAGCTTATGTTCAAACCTGGATATGGCTCCAGCCTAAGAAATCTTCCTATTTTATCACGAGAGAGAAAGATAAATGTAATTGGTTTAGAGTCTATTTAACATTGCTAATTATTGTTGTGTAATGGTGGGTGAATCACTGTTTAATACGCTGTATAGTGTTAAAAAACAATTAAGAGAAGTGAAATCCAAGGAAGTTTCCCCTCCGCCCTTCCTGTTTTATAGAACTAGACCATAGTCTTCTTATATGAATGGGTAAGAAGCTAATATCATGTAAAAAATAATAAAATGAATGGTAGCATTCAAGATATAGGTAATGTTTTTGTAATAAAGTATTCAGATATTTTAGATTCAGGTAATTTCTCTTGACAAGTTCAAAAGACATTGAAACTTTTCCTCAGGATCTATGCAATAATGATTTTTTTGTAAAACTATGGATAACAGTAATGTATACGGATACACTTTTTAGTTTTCAAGTCAACACACAATTATCATTTGATACTTAGAATTCCTTGAGCTATATAGGTAATACTCCTGATGAAAATGGAAGCCTAAGAGAACTGCATAGCAACATAAATTTATTAAGACCTAGAACCCAGTCTTTCTGACTTTAGTCCACTACACTTATCTTTGAGTCTCACTGACTTTCTGACACTGTAGATGACATTACTGGGTTATGTCATTGGTTCTATTCAGGAATTTCCCTTTGAAGTTCAGGTTCAGAACATTATTTTGAGTTCTGTTTAATTGTGGTCATATAACAAAGTTTCAGTAAAATGCATAAAAATTTTAGTTTAGTGTAACAAACGTGGCCCATTTACTCCAGTATACCTAGGTAAGCTGTCTAAAAATAAGAGAAACTGGGTAATTTTTGTTACATTTATGAAGTCACTATGGTGCCATTTTAAAATTCTAATTCTGTGCATCGAGCACTGGGTGTTATATACGAACAATGAATCATGGAACACTACATCAAAAACTAATGATGTACTGTATGATGACTAATAAAAAAATAAAATAAGACCTTAATTCTGCCAAATGATACATTAAAGTGTCATTATTTCAAAGAATGAATAATGACACTTATTGAAAGAAAGAATAAATAACACAACTCAGAAGGAAAACAAACAGGACATAATATTTGGTTTCTCTTTCAGTTGGGTCTACATCACTAATTCACCCCACCCAGGTTAAAACAGGTCTCACTTGGTGTATTCCTCAGGCTAGCATACCAAATAGACCTGCTGAGTACTTCAAAAGTGAATGTGTACTCAAGTACCTGGTCAGAGAAAAGTCAGGGTCTCCAACAGAAACAGCAAATCTAATTTTAGAAATCTGAAGATGACTTATCTTGAGCTCTGATAGTTGATTTTATATTTCCTTGAAGTTTCTAAAGAGATCTGTTTCTGCCCAGCTCTCAAAGTCACCAGGTCACAGTTAGACTATCAAAGAAAGATGAATACTCTGCTGACAGGAACTTTACATCACAAGTCCACTCTCAGTGGCTTTGTTGCACCAAGGAAATTGTTCTCTGACAATAAGTTGTCTTCTACAGACACCTCCTCCTACCAGATCACATCATGTGAAAGGAAGAGGGGCAAAATAATTGATTTGGGAATTTTAGGTCCAGAGGGGGATTTTGAGAGACTAAATATGGATGAGCATTACCATTAATATTTAAAAAAGTTTTTATTGTTCCTGTTATTAGGGACCTATCAAAAAGATCTTTGAGTCAGAAGTCTAGAACAAGACTGTGCATTAGAAGATTTCAAAAGCCCTTTCCATCACCTATCTCAAGGACTGCATGTATCATATACTTAATAAAGATTCTGTGAACACCAGTTTTCAAATTTTTCCATACACTGATCTCCCATAGCATTTGCTTCACCTTACTTATCAGAACTCAGTTGTAAATTCCCTGGTATTTTTCTTCATTTTTCCTATTTTTAAATGATGTCATAACTTTTTAAGGTCATAAAAAAAAATTTTTATACACCTAGTGTACTTCCCAAAGTAGATAACTGCTGGTACTAATACACTTTTAAACAAGATCATTTAAAAATGTCAGGTATAATTATCAGTCATAAACCTTTAAAAATTCTTGAAAGGAAATTTCAGTATTTCTTGAAAATGGAATCTAATAATTCAAAACTCAGAAAGTGATTTTTTTCCTAATGAAAATTAGTCATTACGTCATGGAATATTCTCAGTGAAATTAAATGCTGTACATTTTACTCTCTAGGCTACATCATATATACTACCTCCTTTCCATAAGCCCCTTTACCTAATTCAGTAATTATTTCCATTAACACATCTGATCTTTTTCTATGTTTGCCTTTCTTTTGAAATTGCAGGGACCCTTATTAGAATGCAGTGTGAATTTCATGAATTGAGAACTACAACCTGTTCAGTTTTAATTTCCTTATAATGTACCCACTGTGCTTTCAACATTAGAGAAGCTCATAGCATTTTATACATGAATGAATCATGCCTTCATAATATATTGCTAATAATTATTTTATAAGCAGCATAAAAAATGAGTTTGCCCCACCTTAATGTTTTGAGGGAAATGATTATAAATTATTTAAAGGTAGACAATAATAGACATCGATATATTCTCAAGAGGGGTATCTATTTAATCATCTAATTTTTCTGGTTGTATAACAAAATGTTACAATCTAGAGAGTTAAAGAACAAATATCAAAGTAATAAACTTTAACTCACTCACACTTTGTGGACAGTCATTTCATGTTTTAAAACATTACATTTTGAAAACAAAAGGGACAGTGGCAGAGAAATAGAAAAAGGAGAAAG
>CM053609.1:62748418-62766124 GCA_028646535.1 Procyon lotor
GCTCATAACTGATTAAATCAGATTGTGCACTCTGAATATTAAACACATTAGATAATATTTCAAGATTTTACTTCTGTAAATTGAGGAACTCAATTTCATTTAAATGCA
This sequence comes from Procyon lotor, assembly GCA_028646535.1. Taxonomy (NCBI): domain Eukaryota; kingdom Metazoa; phylum Chordata; class Mammalia; order Carnivora; family Procyonidae; genus Procyon; species Procyon lotor. The sequence goes on from CM053609.1 coordinate 62,748,527, forward strand.
GGTAACAATTAAAATGAAGTTTTAAGATAATGTATCACAGTCCACACAAAATTGGTTTTTATAGGTAGTCTTCTGATAATTTCTTTAGATCTCAATACTACAGTAATATCATCAAATACATTAGACAAAAATCCAAGAGGGGAATAAAAATGCAATGGGGATGGTAAAATGTAATAATCCTGGCCCAGTAAAGAATTAAATCTGATGAGATCACAAACCCTTTCCTCATTTCTTACATTTGTTCCAACTTAGCTGCTTAGAGATTGACAGCTGAAAATAATAAAAGTCCAATTATTTTGATGAGTGCTGCATACTATGTCTGGTGTCTGGAACCAAATTCAGGAAAAGAAATTTTGGTTCCTTCTCCATACTGCCTAATATCCCCCAATTCATATGATTCACATCCTAAGGACTATCATACTATGAGATGAAGGAGACTCAAGACATTATAATGTAACAGAAAGACAAGGTCAGTTGAGTCAGAGGATTTAAAATCAAGGCTTATGACATTAGTTCTATGAATAAAAATGTTCTTTAGATTCTCTGGACTTCTGATTCATTCGACACAAAATGTCAATGACAACATTTATCTGCTGTGTTTCTTCACAGAGTTAATTCACAAGTTATATTAAATAATGTCAATGAAAATGATTTTTAAAATATTAGACTTCAGTAAAATGTGGACAGAAATAATGGCAATAAAACTGTAATAAATAAATAAAATGACAATGTCAAAGAAGGAGAAGAAAAAGAAAGAGAGATTTTTGGAACGCAGTTAAATTCTTCAAACTTGACAATTTAAGAAAGCAATATTCTCCATAACAATTGAGTAATAAAATACCCTGCCACATAAACAAGTAGCAGCACTTTCTATAGCAGCAATTATATTCTATTTTTCATGGACAAGTGAATTTGCCTATTAGGCTTATGTACATGTTAAAGCTGACCTTTAATTTGTCTTATGACTTTCACCAAATACCTACACCAAAAAAGCCCCTTCCCTCACCTTCCCACTCCTGGACAATTGCCCCTTCATGTGATTCAATAGCATATATGATATAATATCTTAAGCCATTCACAAACTTTGTCATGGTACTATAATCATGGATTTCTCAATCCAGACTAAGCTTCTTGGGGTCAGGAATTGGTACTTTGTCTCTGACTCCCAGTAAGAATCTATCAAGTACTCAAAGATTATTGGTCAGTACATTGGTTAAATAAGAATATGCTGCCAGATATAACAAACAAAATACAGGACATCCAGTTAAAATTGAATCTCAGATACACAACACAAATTCGGGACATACTTATATGAAATATTTATTCATTGTTTATCTGAAATTCAAATATATCTAGGTGTCTTATATTTTATCTGACAATGCTAAATGAGAAGGGAAAATGTCTGATGGCTTCAAGGCAATCGAATTCAGATAACTACATCAAGAAATCATTTAAATTCAACTTTAAGTTAGAAATAGTGCATGTAAGGAATAACAAAATCTTCTAGGTTAAAAAGTGAATTTACTGCTCAAAGAAGCACAAAACTTTCTTATATACTAATATAACAAGAAAGGAAACAACAAAGATGTCACCTTTCAAATTAGGATATCAATTTTGCCATCGTTGTAGATTATATTATTGTTTACAAATACATCTCCATTTCCTTGAAGGTGGACTTGAGCAATTAATTTGCTTTGGTTGATTTCCCATGTGTGTAAGCAATAGTGTGCTAATTTCAAGCCTAGGTCTTAAGAAGTTGAGAATGTTTTTTGCTTATTCTTCTAGAAGAGCAACCTCCACTATGAAAATAATATGGCCCAGGTAGTTGCTGCCGTTTTAGCCTACACTCTGGAGAAAAACAGAGAAAGCCAAACTCAGAGGCCTACAGCTTGAGACAGAGTTACTCCAGCTGACCAACAACAGATCTGTGATTAAGGAACACATGTGTCATGTTGAATGCTTCTAAAATTTTGTTGATGTTTATTATGCAGAATTCCTACAATAATCCACATAATAAGAGGCAACTGATAGAGCCTTAGTTCTCACAAGTCTTCTTCCCTTAGTCCAAGGCAAATCTGTACAGTTGGTATACCCTCATCGCAGGTAAAGGATGTGTTAGAGCATTTTCCCCCCATTTTCTTATGTCGGAGGGGAGAAAAACTCACTTCTTTGATTGTTCATTATACTTTATATCAAAGTAATAGTGTATCCTTGGGACATATTTGTAAAACAGTAATTGTTTAGGTCTTGCACCTAATGTAAACTAACTTTTAAAAAAAATGCATTTTATGTAATGAGGAATCAGAGATGTCCAAAAAAGTGACAGCATCACCTATGCTCTATAAATCTTATTGGCAGAAAAAGAATCATTAATCTTTAATGAAACATAGTATTCATGTTTTTCATACAGAAACTCATGAGACAGTCCTAAGAGATTGTGTTGATTTTTCTAGGAGATAATTTTTTTTTTCTTTAAAGGAACTCCTAGGGAATATCTAATTTTCTTCCTAAGTATCTGAAGCTGTATAAATGCTAGGAAATTACTCAGGAACTATTATGCACATAGTCTGTATTTGCTAGGATATCAAAGGATATAAAAGTTGCATTTCTTCAGGCAATTTCTTCAGGCAAAAGCTTCAGGCTTTTGCAGAGCTCCAACTGAGTGCAACACACTGTATTAGAAACCATCTCCCCAAAAATGGAGAACTGATAAAGCAAGTGAACTCTTGCTTTTAAACAAATTATGGTGAGAATTCATAAATGGAGTATTCTTTTTTTCCTATCTGTACACGGAGTTGGTCCTTTCATACTGAATTTTTGTGATTAAAAAAAGATGAATTTTTTTGATATATCTTTGTCTACCATGTGAGTTTCCAGTAATGTTATGAACTGATTGTTTCCATCCTCCCAAAATTCATATGTTAAAGCCCGTAACTCCTAATGTGATAGTGTTAGGAAGTGGAGACTTTGGAATGTAATTAGGTGTAGATGAGATCAGGAGGTTGGACTCATGGAGGGATAGGTACCCTTATAAGAAGAGAAAGAGACACCAGAGCTTCATGTGAGATTATAGCAAGAAGGAAACCACCTGTAAGCAAGAAGAGGCACTTAGCAGGAACTGAATCTATGGACACCTTGAACTTAGACTTCCCAGCCTCCAGAACTAAGAGAAGTCAATGTCTATTGTTTTAGCCACTCAGCCTATAGTATTTGGCTGAGTTATAGAAGCCAAGTTTCTATTAGTTTAGAAGCCCAAGCAAAGACATGTAATAACTGGGAGGACACAAACAAAAATGGTTATTACACAAGAAAATAGACTTTTCTCTTTCATTGTGTATTGGCTCTCAGTCTGGGAGACCAAGTTATTTCATTTCTGCATCCTTATTATCAAGAATATTGTATAATAGATGAAAGTTCTTGGGTATGAATATGTGGAATGAATATTCTATACCAATCTCCAAGGACCAGTCTTAACCTGAAAGTATAGGTATTTAAGATGCTTTCCTATACATTCTAGGAATTAGTGTCAAATATTAAACTAATCCCAAACCTGAATTTAAATCTCAATAATTTGACATCTACTTTTGGTTTAATTGTTAACTTTATTTGCTACTCTATAGTCACTTTCAGGACCCACAGCAACACTTAGTCTAGTTTTGCTAATAGTTCTTCTACCTATGGTTCGGGGTTTATACCTGGACTCCTGTTCCTGTGGGGCAGCTATGAAACAGAGGCCCCAAGATTTTCTTGCCAGTTTCTTTCTGAGGGATGGAAATCTTGTCTCTGACTCTTGATTTCATATTTGGAGCCCCACTACATATAGACAAGCTTTCCTGAGAAGAGCCCACTTAGGTCAATTTTTAATTTGGGTGACCCATGTAATAATTGCTCTACAGTTCTCTTGTGATTTCCCTTGGTCACATTATGCACCTGTATTATTAAATACATGCCTAACTGACCCTATTGCAATTCAAATAGCAAACTCTACCTATAAAAGAGAATCGTGTTTCCATATCTGGTAAATATGGTGATTTCCATGTGCAGACCCCTCCCCACTTGGCTGCCTATTTAAAATATTCTTCCATCTAATTTCTGATTAGTATGCTCATATATAAGCAATTTTAAATAACTTATTGGTCAGCATACATAAATATCTGTTTTTTAAAGGTTTTATTTATTTATTTGTCAGCAAGAGAGAGCATAAGCAGGGAGAGCAGCAGGCAGAGGGAGAGGAAGCAGCAGACTTCCCGCTGAGCAGGGAGCCTAATACAGGGCTCAATCGCAGAACCCTCAGATCATGACCTGAGCTCAAGACAGAAGCTTAACCGCTTAACCGACTGAACCACCCCAGTGCCCCCATATTTCTGTAACAAGATATTCAGGGCAACTTTCATTACAGTAGACTTATTATATGCAAACTAATCCATGTTAATTCATCTCAATTTTAAAATAGGGTATGCAGACATTGAAATTTCTGTAAAAATGTTTGTTTCTATGATTTGGAGGAACACTCTTTGAGGGAAAGAATCAAACAGAATTACCCATCTGGTCATTTCTGAAAAGGAAAGATTAGGTTTTTATATCACTAAAGAAAAACTGTACATTGATAGCGGATCTCTTTACAGTTCCTACCATTTTCTTGATTTGTCTGTTCCTCAAACATGAGAGTACTTTTTCTCTTTTCCTTTCTGAAACAAATATTCTCTGTAAAAACAATTTTTAAACTCCCTATTAAGTTTCCTACACTCTATCAAATTAATTTCCCCTATATCCACCTTATTTCCTAATCATTATTTTAGCATTTTGAGTAAAAAATATATGTCCTCCATTTTCTAATTAAGGTAGGACTACATTTCCCTTTTGTCTTCTCTGAGCAAGCAACTTTTTCAAAATTCCTCTGGATATTTCTCACAGACATTATTAGTACTCATATATATTTACATATATGTCATGCATCTTACCAAGCTCATGGAAAGAACCTTTATATTGTTATCCAGACACCTAAGGGAACTCCTACCTCATTATTTTCCAACTTAAGTACTTATTTGTTTACATTTGGTACCTGTTTTCTCAACTAGAAGATAAGTTTTATTATGGCAGTGATATTGCCAATCTTGTCTTCAGTTTACTCTTGGTATCAGGTTATGTTCCTGGCATATATAGGTTTAGTAAATACTGGTTAAATCTGTCAGTGAATGTAGGCAGTAATGCTACTCTCTTATAATTTATTATATCCTTGCGTGCACCACAGATTTCAAGTAAGACATTTTTAAAATACAAACTACTAAGTAGTCATTTATGTACATGTGAAATTCACGCGAAGATAGAATTTTGATGAAGTGGTTTCAAATGAAGAGTATAGTTCTTCTAAAAGCTATAGTCTAAGCCATGATCTTTACATTACTAGATAAAATACTAGGAGGATTTTTCTCATAGTAGGTACTCAAAAAAGACTTATTTTCATGATGGATAGTAAATAATCATAAGACTCAATAATATTTCATTAAACTGACTCACATGATTTGTTTGGAGGAAAATAGTAGCTGTTATAAATGCAATTTGACTCAAGGATAAAAGAGTCAATTGAGAACTTCCTATTTTTACTTAATCATCAGAATAGTATAATAATTTATAGGGATAAAGGAAACATTCCTTAACTCATAAAATCTATGAAAAACCCACAGCAAATATCATTTTTTTTCTATTTATTTGACAGAGAGAGAGAGATTACAAGTAGGCAGAGAGGCAGGCAGAGAGAGGGGGGAAGCAGGCTCGCTACCGAGCAGAGAGCCCAATGTGGGGCTCAATCCCAGGACCCTGAGATCATGACCTGAGCTGAAGGCAGAGGCTTTAACCCACTGAGCCACCCAGGTGTCCAGAGCAAGTATCATTCTTAATGGGGAAAAACTGACAGCCTTTCCATTGAGATCAGGAACACAACAAGGATGCTCACTTTCACCACTGTTATTCAACACAGTACTAGAAGTCCTAGCAACAGCAATCAGATAACAGAAAGAAACAAAAGGTATTCTGATTGGCAAACAAGAAGTCAAACTCTCTCTTCAGAGATGACATAATAATTTATATGGAAAAGCCAAAAGACTCCACGTCCAAACTACAAAAAACAAACAATAACATGCAGATATTTTACACCTGCATATTTTTTTTTTGAGTAAACATTTTGAAGGCCTAAAGAGTAAGTAAATGGACTTGGGTAGACAGTAAACCTGCTCATGGAAATTAAGACGACGAGTCATTATAGGCAGCCAAAAAATTGCTATTGTCAGAAAAAGAACACATATGCATGTTATTTTTGCCTGTCGGACTATTTTAACAGTTCATGTATAGTTTTAAGAATAAATAGGTGGTGGGGCATCTTTGAGATGCTAGTATAATTTTATGATAAAAGTATACTTAAATTGCTATTTTTGGAGTTAATTATGATGCTTTACTCTAGCAGTGTCAATATAAACATTTTTTGTGCCCTTAGTAAAATATTAGATGTGAATGATTCCCCACTGCCCAAATCTCCCATGCAAGAAAGCAACATCATTTGGTTACATGGGATTATTTGGCAACTTGTCAGAAAAACAAAACAAAAAAGTTTTAGTCATTTATTTTAAGCACAATTCTACGTACATTACATTAGATACTATTAACAGTAATTCCGAAGTTTCATATATATCGGTATAATTATTTGTTCCCATTAAAGACGAGTATCATATTCAAAACTAACCTAGGATCTTTGTAAAATAACCGTGGAGAACATCTTTAATAACATGTTGCAAAGTTGCTGTCATATACAGTTGGTGAATAAATTCCACGGAGAGTGGAACATTGCATGAATATGGTACAGTCCTAATTATCCTTTAATCCATTTCACGTATTTAAGATAAACAAATATGGAAGAACAGTTGAGTCAGAGGGGTGTTTGTAACGTGAAATAAAACGCTCGTTTCTTGAAATAAGAACATTTCACTTAGACTAAGTTCTAAGATTCAAGTTTAGCGCTATGATACATTATTGAGCCTTCACAATAAGAAACCATCAAAATGGTTGACATCAGTTCATGTAAAAAAATTATTATCCATAGATTTTTCTAAAAAAATATATAATGTTTCTGGCTGAAAAGTTTTAATCTACTAACAACCTGTCATAGTAAAGTTCAGGGGAATAAGAGTCTATGGAATTATTTCCCAGAGAATCAAAATGTGAGTGAATTATTCTATTCTCCAGAATCTACTTATATAAATTTTATCCTTTGCAGTTGAAATTCTCAACCAAACCATCTGTCAGGATAAGTAGGATAAGGTTTTAATTACTTACAGCAATGCAATTATACCATTAATGTTCAGCTAAAATTGAACCCATTCAATTTAATTAGGAATGCAGCTGTGAGTGGAAAGAGATAAGTACTTTCAGATAGCCAACACGAGAGGTTATAAAAGCTCTTTTTTCTTTCTTCTTTGTTGTTTGTTTTTGATTTGCCAGGACTTTGTTCTGGCATAATCCCTATTCTGCTGTACTACATTTGAGTATGTGTGTGTATGTGTGTGTACATAGAGTATGGTAGAGATATTTATATATGCCTTTGCTGAGTGTGTGTATACATCACACACACACACACACACACACACACACATAAATTACATACATAATAATCAAATGTTTCCATATGCACATATAATACCTTTAGAAAAGCAAGTCATCTCCTATTTGTGGCCATGACTTTATATCTGCCCCACATATGCCATGGAAATGGGATTAATTCAACTCACTGAGAAACAATCTTCCTTTCAATTAAAATTAATGTTTTGGTTAACACATTCTCATTACAATAACTACACTAGTCATGAGCTAAGGTGAAAATAAAAGATAAGCATAAAATTTATCTAATCATCTGAAAACGCCTACAATCTATTTGAAGAGATGAGACATTTATGTATACAGCAGTTAAATAAAAATGCAAGAAACACACTTGTAAGACACAAGATAACTGAACAAACACTATGTGTCCTAATATTTCATAGAGAAAAAATAACGTAGGCTTGGGAAGAATAAAATTTAGAGTTTTTCTGAACTTCAAGAAATGGTTTAGATATTAATAACCATGTATATAAGGGAAAGAATTATTCAGGTTGAGGCAGCATCTGGTGGATGGCCTGAGATATGGTGAGAGAAAGATGAGTCCAAAGGGAAATCAGGAGTCAGGCCCTCCTGGATAGAAGGCTTATGTTGGGAAATGAGGGTAGGTACCCTGGATTAGACAGCCCTGAAACTATTCTAAGGAGAGCCACTATAAATTTGCTTCTTCCAAGAAGTTTTTGTAAAATCATGAAATTCCTGAAAGTGAAGCAACTAATTCTCATTCTTTGATCTTGCTAACACTTACATTTTCTAAATGGAAATATTTTTTAAATGTTAACACCATGAACATAAGGTAGGTATTAACAGGGTCAGATTTGAGAAGTTTCTCCTATCACATACCTCACAGTTGCTATAGCAATGTTTTCACAAGCAAAGCCAGAAGAGAGAAAACTGGCATGTTTGGAAAATTGACTAGAATTGTTTCAAATCAAGATGGAAATAAATGAAAAGGCAGCATGGTGATGTATTAAGAGCATGGACCCTGGGTGTACTAGGCCCGAGTTCAAATCCTACTAATATGGAGCTGTGTCCGCTGAGACCTAATTATTTAAGCCATCTATACTTTATTGTCTTCATCTATGAAATAACTAAAAATACTTCATAGGGCTGTTGAAAGAATTGAATACTATTTTAGGTGAAGCTCTTACAATGGTGGCTGACAAATTATATAATGTCAGCTATTATAAAAAACCAATTTCGCAAATAACATTGACTAAGTAAATTCCTAAATTATTCTAATAACAAACAACTAGAGAATTTTTTAACTGTGCATATATCATGTTTAACAAGAATCACCTTCAGGTTCTAATTCCAGGAATAACTATGTCAATTATACCTTAAGTTCTACCACTAGGTTCTATGTAATAAGTTGGATCAAGTTTTAAAAAGTAGAATCTAAATGTATAATCTCCTAACTTCACACTTTCTAGATAAAAAAGTGAGTTCTTACAGTCTTATTTTATCTACTTAAATGCCTTTACAGTTCAGATACTTAATAAATATGTGAAGCTGCAGGAAAATAAGCAACAGGGAAGCTCCAGAGCTGTGACTGCATGAAGTGAATGTCCCTACCAGAAGGCAGTGGGATTTGGCTATACAAATTATGTTTGTAGGCTGAGTTTGGCTGTCAGACGATTCAGGTTACAAACCCAGTAATGCAAAACTTAACTCAAGAAAGAAGAACTTCCCTAGTATTCGATTATCCACTGCTGCCGGCAACACCTTACTTAAACTTTCTTCAGGAAAGGAAGAAAGCATTGATTTTTGTGATATTCTTTCATTCTTCCCTCAGAGAATGGAAACATTGTCAGTATCAAGGAAAAATAAGTTTTCTCGCTCATATTTGTTTTCCTCTGCTTTACTAAATAAATAAGTGGAGAAGTGTTTTTTTTTTAGCAATCATCTATGTAGATGTGATCGAGATAAAAGAAGAATGCCCAACAAATTTACTTTGTAGATTACTCCACCCGCTAGATATATTGAATATATAAATGTTAAAACAATCAAGGATTATGGAAACATTCTTCGCTGAATTTCATTAGTCATCGATCCAAGATGAAATAAACCGTATAGATAAACCCACTAGAGATGACCTCATCCATCCATTGCCTTTACAAACATCTAACTGAATTCTGAATCAACAAACTAGTGACTAAAATTTGCTGGAATAAGTAATCATTACAAAGACAAAGAGCAACCCAATAGTTCATCATTAAGGGATGAATCAACTACACTAAGAAACATCTATAGAGTATTTTGCACCTATAAAAGAAATAAACATTTCTAGTTACTGTTATGTAGATCCTCTGGGATATGTAAGTGAAATACATCAAAGTGAAAGAAAATGAGTCTAGTATGTTAAAATAAGCTACCATTTATCTGAGAAAGTATGGAGATACATAAACACTGAAGTAAAAATTTTACCAGTGGAGATGGAAAAAAATAGATGTAGGTATTGGGCGACAGGTATAAAAAGTTAGAATTCTTTTGAATTTTAACTTATTCTGTAGATTTAAATATACAAATGTCTACATATTTGTAAAATATATACATACATATGAAATATATACATACACATCTGTTTATATATAAAACGCATTAAAATTAAAAATAAATGGACATAATACTATACACAGAGAGTAGTTGTGGTAAGAGTGAAATTTTAAAGTTCAGAACAATTCAGATTCCTTATATTATTCATTATATCAGTTTTGGTAATAATATTGTATTGGGATAACAAATTATGTTAATGCTATTAGAAACAAAGATTTTCAGATAAGGGAAAAGAAATACAATGAAAAAAAATCAAAGAAATTAATCAAAAGCCCTGTAAATATTAAGTTTGAAGTGAAAATATCTGTAGGAACTCATGCTATAGTTTCCTTTAAAAAAGAATAGATTTCTAAGTCAATTAATCTTTGACAAAGCAGGAGAGAATATCCAATGGAAAAAAGATAGCCTTCAATAAATGGCTTAGGAAAATGGGACAGCCACATGCAGAAGAATGAAACTGTATCACTTTCTTATACCATACACTAAAATAAATTCAAAATAGATGAAAGACCTAAATGTGAGATAGGAAACCATCAAAATCCTAGAGGAGAACACAAGAAGCAACCTCTTTGACATAGACCAAAGCAACTTCTTACAAGACATGTCTCTGCATGCAAAAGAAACAAAAGCAAAGGGGCGCCTGGGTGGCTCAGTGGGTTAAAGCCTCTGCCTTCGGCTCAGGTCATGATCTCAGGGTCCTGGGATCGAGCCCCACATTGGGCTCTCTGCTCAGCAGGGAGCCTGCTTCACCCTCTCTCTCTGCCTGCCTCTCTGCCTACTTGTGATCTCTCTTCTCTCTGTCAAATAAATAAATAAAATCTTTAAAAAAAAAAAAAAAAAAGAAAAGAAAAAAGAACTATTGAGACTTCTAAAAGGCAACCTTTGAGATGAGAAAAGATATTTGCAAATGACCTATCTGATACAGGGATAACATCTAATATCTGTAAAGAACTTATCAAATTCAACACCCAACAAACAAAAAATCCAGTTAAGAAATGGGCAGAAGACATGAATAGAAATATCTCCAAAGAAGACATCCAGATAGCTAACAGGCACATGAAGAGAAGCTCAACATAACTCATCATCAGGAAATAGAAATCAAAACTACAACTAGATACACCTCACACCTCTCAGAATGGCTAAAATTAACAACACAGGAAACAACAGATGCTGGTGAGGATGCAGAGAAAGGGAAACCCTTTTACACTATTGGTGGGAATGCAAACTGGTGCAGCCACCCAGGAAAACAATATGGAGGTTTCTCAAAGTTAAGAACAGAACCACCTTACTACCCAGGGATTGCACGAGTAGGTATTTAACCAAAGTATAAAAAATACTAATGTAAAGGGGCATGTGCTCCTCAATGTTTATAGTGGCATTATCAACAATAGCCAAATTAGGGAAAGAGCCCAAATATCCATCAAGTGATGAAGAAGATGAAGTATGCATATGACAGAATATTAATCATAAGAAAAAGAAATCTTGTTATTTGTAACAATGTGCATGGAGCTAGAGTATATTATGCTAAGTGAAATCAGTCAAAGATACCATGTGACTTCACTGCTATGTAGAATTTAAGAAACTAAACAGACGAACATGGGGGGAAATGAGAGAAGCAAACTATGAAAGAGACAAAGAGATTCAACTATTGAGAACAAATTGAAGGTCTCTGGAGGCGAGGTCTGTGGGTGGGGGGTGAGAGGCTAAATGGTTGATGGATATTAAGGAGGGCACTTGTGATGAACCCTGGATGTTTTAAGTGATAAATCACTAAATCCTACTCCTAAAACTAATATTATACCATATGTTAACTAAAATTTAAATAAAAACTTGAAACATTGAAAAAAATAGTTTAACAGGCTGGAAAAAAAAAAAAAAGATTCCTTATTGTTGCCCATCAAAAGGTCAAGAAATGATAATCCACTCATGAAGATCATTTTCATTCCCAGGGTTGTGTCTCTAAATACCATTCTTCACTCTAAAGAACCAGGATTTCTTGGAGCAAAGGGCTAAAACCCAGGTTGGTGGCACAAATCTATAATATGAGCTTGGATTAATTTTTGTACACGAAACGAAGGAAGTTCTGACAGACTACTATTTTATGGCCAATGGACTTTCGGTTTTAACTTGAGAAGCTTCTATAAGCCCAAGTTAGAACATTTTGATCATCATTAAAGACATGGCTATAATGGATTGAAATATATCTATATTTTTAAGCCTATAAGCTTCTGATACTTTCAAATATTAATAAATCAATTTATTATTTTAAAATGGGTAAAATTGGCAAATGAGAAAAATCAACATTAAAATGTTCTCTCTGCTTTTGAAATGTTTCATAACAAAAAAAGCAAATTTCTGGCTGAAAAAAATTTGCTACAAAATTATAATAGTTTATGGATCAAATAATATTTTGCTCAAAAGCTAGAATATCTCATTTTGACACCTCTCTGGGAAATAGATACTCAGAAATGTAAGAGATAAAGACAGATAGAGCGAACTTGATAGAAAATATCTAGCAACCTGCCTAGCCCTTAACCAAGGTAAACTTGTTTTGAAAAGTTTGACGAAATGTTAAAACTTTGTGACATTTTGTATTGAAACCCAATTGGTCTACTGAGTTCCATTTTTAGAAAACATAATGCAATTTTATCATGAGTAGAACTTATTTTACTAGTTCAAGAGAAAATTCATCAATATTGCCCTAATTCCCTAAGAAAAGATGGTGTAGTAAAGTCAGCGTAAGTGTTGTCATTAGATGGTCTAGAAATTGAATTCAGTCCTCCCTCACCCTCTGGCATAGAATGTAGTTTAACTTAAATGTGCTTCATTTTACTGTATGGTGAGTATAACAATTTCTAGTTTAGAGAAGACTGTTTGTAATGCAATTACGTAGATTCAACTTTTACCTCAGTGACAGGCACATAGTAGATGTTCTCCTGTGAATTCCCTTCTCCAGAACGTGATCTATAGTCACTGTTCACAGAGAAGTTTGAAGAGTGACAGTTAGGAGTAGCTTTGCAGATAATTCTTAACTTCCAATGAATTGGAATAACTCAATTATTTAATGTTAACTATATTTCAAACCTCCTGCCTCCCGAACCAACATATGTTAGAAAATGGAAATAGAGGGTAAAAGTACACACGATGGCTCCATTTAAGTTTGAATGTGCCAGCCTCTCTTTTGCTGCCTTTTGATTTATTATTTGCACATCTGGTGCCATTGACATTTATAAAGTGACCTCTTTTTTCCTTTCTTCCACATGCACACACCCAGTGCAGGGAGTTGAACAGTTATACATGCAATGAACACAGTATTTCATGGTTAATGTACCATCCTTTATGAGAATATGCTAGCATAATGATAGAGGGCTGAAGCATGTAATCTATAATTAATACAAAGTGAACTGTCATGTAGGGCAAAATGGGCCTTTCTGCAGAAGTATAAGTGCAGTCATGGAAACGGCTATAGCTCCTTGATTGTAATTATTCAGCCTCACTAGGGGTCTGCAGCTAGCTATTAAAGTGCTAGTGGTCCCTCATGGAGTAGTCTACTATCCAATTAAACTTTCACAAGTCTATTCAGGAGGCACACTTCAGGCTGTCAAGACATTGTGGGACACCACTGTGTTCCATTAAATAGTGTCAAGCACCTGCATTTCTAATAGAACATAATGTTTTTGGTTACCTTTTGCATATAGAATTTGATCAGAGAATTTTCTTTTTCTGATTTGAACAATTTGAATCTCTAGAAAGATAAAACATTACAAATTGGAATAAAGGTCTTTAGTATCTGATACTTAGCAGGACTCTACTAATTTACCATTTTCTCTCCTCTACAAAAGAAAAGCATATGCAGAAGTCAGTGAGAAACAAAGAAAAGTTAAATGTTTGGGATAATTGGCAAAATAAATGCAGTTTTAGTTAAAAATCAATAAATAAAGTACTTCAATGCATATTTAAAAGTTTGTACAGCCATATTAGATACAAATCCCAAAATCTAGGAAAAATACACAATGAGAACACCAAAACATTCTACGGTTTCATGAGTTAAGGACTTCCATTAAAACTATTGCAAATTCTACTGCAAACTTTAAAACAAAAATGGGCTGAATTGCCAGTATGTGAAATGAAAATATTTTTGAAAAACCCTGTAAATGCAGAATACACTTAAAAACAGTCTTGATCGACAAATAGGTTACTCATATATTTATATGTTTAATCACCCATGATGATAATCAGATATTTGTTATATATGATTTAAAATCTTCTCAGCCTTACTTTCTACTCCCAGCAATGGTTTATCATCGTCTATTATACACAGGTTTTCACCAGCTTCTGGCACATAAATCAAGTCTATGTTTCACCTTTGCATGAGCCTCCCACTTTTTACATTCTTCTCAGGAACCTCTTTGACTCACTGGCATGAGACATCAGTGTGAAAATGTTTGGTATTCATGATATGCACCACAGAAACATGTGGGACTTAACTTCCTGGGGCCACATTTGACCACTAGGGTATAAAGGAAGGTCAAAGGATAAATGCTGGTCCCATTTGTCCCTGAATAGACAGACTCAAAAATAAATCTGTAGCAGTTGCCAAGTGGGCAACAGAATGTCCCATAGCTTTCTACCCTACAACCTTTCACTTCCCAAACCTCAGTCCTCACCCATGGAATAACCTCCCAAATAAACTAGTCTCACATAAGCCTCTTTCTCTGACCTTTCTTTTGGGGAAACTAGGCTAAGAAAATATGGTTCCCAGCTCTATTCGTGCAGGGTACCTGGGTTATTCAGTCGGTTAAGTGTATGACTCTAGATTTCAGCTCAGGTCATGATCTCAGGGTCTTGAGATCGAGCCTCCGTCAGGACTCCATGCTCAGTGGGGAGTCTGCTTGAAATTCTCTCTCTCTGCCCCCTGTGTGTACCACCCACTCATGTGCTTATGTGTTCTCTTGCTCTCTCTTTCTCTCAAATAAAGACATTTTTAAAAGGAAAAAAAATGTCCTATATAAGTAACTTCATCTCTCTATGTCCTATTTTTCTGATTTAACTGAGGTACTTAGGCAAAACAAGTTTTAAAACTGTGAAACAATGACTTTTTTTTTAAAAAGGAGCAGCCAATCTTGAAAGTATGTATTTTCAGTAAGAATAAGCAGATTTCAGGGAAGGAAAGATCTATCTTCATAATTTTTGCCATCAAATTTTGCTTTTCATTTTAGTTTCCTTTCACTTTGTTTTTGCCTTAGGAGGTAAATGGCTAGAAAGTTACTAACGTGGTATGTTCAGAGATACATGCAGATTATGTTAAATTACCAATTGTACACATGTATTTTATCTGTTCCCTGGAGTCCATAACAACAACAAAAAAATAAAACACAAGACAAGAAATTGCACAACCCTTCCTCCATAGAGTGGATACCACTTTGGAGAAAGCTGGAGGGCTCTTGCATCACTTCCCTCCACAACATCATTACTATGATAGTTCAGAGAACAGTGTTCTCAGAAGAACCAAATAGGACGCAGAGAGAGCATAAGCAGTAAAGAATTATCAACTGAAGTGTAATAGTGAGAGACAGGATGAAGCTTGGTAGACAAAATAGGAAGGAATCATAGTGAGGTTGTTTAAAGTAATTCCCTGGGTCCACATCAGAAAAGCAGGTCTAATGAAAATGTGTAGACACCAGGAACTTTGTAAATAAAAAGCTAACCCCACTGCACTTGTATTTACTTTTTTTTTTTTTTTTTAAAGATTTTATTTATTTGACAGCGAGAGATCACAAGTACGCAGAGAGAGGAGGAAGCAGGCTCCATGCTGAGCAGAGTGCCCAATGCAGGGCTCGATCCCAGGACCCTGAGATCATGACCTGAGTGGAAGGCAAAGGCTTTAAGCCACTGAGAGATGCAGGTGCCCCTTGCATTTACTTCTTAAAGACAAAATTAAAAAAGACTGTTTACTCATAAAACTTGTAGCAAGGACATCTTTCAGCCATAATTTCATTCATTTCAGCAAGGGATCAAAAGTGTTTGGGGGAAAAAAGGTAAATTTTATAGAGTTAAAAAAAAAAAAAGAAAAATCTGAGTCTCTGGCAAGCATTCTATTAAGTGGGTTTTTTTTGTTTTTTTTGGAAGTGGGGGAGACTTGCTAATTAGTCTTTAGGTGCATTGATTGGTATTTGGTTGGTTGCAGAGGGACAACAAGGCAGTTTGAGGACATTTTTTAAATGGAAGGATTGTTTAATATGAGGGTGGATGGTTTCCTGTGGCCTATAATTTTCTCGAGAAAATGTGAGCCAAATGGATCTTTTTTCAGAGGATAACTGTCCTTATGAGAGGAGGGGGATGGAGATCACAGCAGGCAGTTTGTCAAATTTTACTCATTCAAAAAAAATCTAGAAATTTCTAATGGTACACAACAATGTTAACTTAATAAAAGCTTGCTCATATAGGTGGATATTGCATATGATAGACACACTAGATGATATATGTTATATATACGGTACATAACATAATAGATAGAGAGATCCCCTTTAGTCACTCAACAAAGCTTTAGTTTTCTCACTTGTAAAATATGCTAACACCCACTTCACAGGGTCATTTCAAGTTTTTATAATACATGGCAGAAAAGTGCTTGTCACGTAGTGCATTACACACATGCATTCATTTACATCTGTCATATCCAGGAGGATAGTTAATGTTACAGAGAAAGTATCACAGTAATTCTGGGGTGATGAATTCATGTTTGCCCCCAGATTTCCCTATTTTAAAGCTGAAAGTTCCACAGCACAGGAGCGCCTTAGTCCTGGGTGAAGAAGGACTGTTGCTGATTTCAAGGAGTTCATATGGAGTGGTTGAAATGAAATTTATTTTTAGCTCAACATCTAAGCATGAATAATTCCTTCCTAATAAGCCGATGACTTTAAAATCATAACTGAGATTAGTGTAACAATATAATACAGTTTTCTGACCCCAAAACATCCCCACCACTAAGAGTCTACCACTGCAGGTAAGAGTCAGAGCTACCCAACTATGCAGCCATTTTTGGTTGGCAAACAAAACTAACTCTTTGGAATCAAAATAAAAGGTGCTAATGTAGGTAGGATATACACAAACTGAGACTAGAGTACATGGAGTCATAACAAAAAGAGATACAGAGAAAACACAAATTGACCATCTATAACACCATATCCAACACATTGATGAAGATCATTATTAATTCCTTATAAGGATATATAAAAACTGATGCCAGACCCCCATGTTTTTCTATATCTTGTATGTACATACGTACAGAATACATATTACATACATGTAATAAAATGATCTAGGTGTTTTAGGTGTTTTTTTTTATCCTCCATCAACCATTCCCATGTTTTGCTAATCATCTTATTCTTGATACAGTAA
>CM053609.1:62766224-62829048 GCA_028646535.1 Procyon lotor
AAAAGAAATGAATAACTTGGTGGCCAAAATAAATTCCTTATTTAACAATTCCCTTTGGGAATGCTTTATAGCCATATGAAGTCCAGATCCTTTAGTCCAAAGTAGGAAAACACAATTTCCATTTATAGGAGATTGTTTTTGTCATGCATGATACATATCCTCCTATTTTTACATACACATATGTTGTATTGTATTAAGAACTGGGATAATCAATGGATTAATACTACTATCCAAAAATGATAATAAAATAATTGATAAAACTATTGTGCTAAACCACCTCCCTATAATTAAAGGGATTAGCACTTACATTTTGAAAATCTCTCTGAATATACTCAACTAATGCAATGTTTCTACTCTGTATTGAATGTGTTAACCCTACCAAAGAGGCATTTTTCATGGTAATAATACTTGCTAATGTTATTGACTTCCTACCATGTGCTAAGGTATTTGATACATTTTTTTCATTAATTTATTCCATATAATCCCAAAACAAAACTATGAAGTAGTATTTCAACTACTTATATTTTCAGAAGAGAAAATTAGTCTTTGAAAGATAAAGTAATTTACTCAAAGTCAAACTGTCAAGTTGGGATTAAACTAAATCTGTCTTATTCTGATATTGGGTAGAATTCATAAATACAAAACTATTAAAACTAATGTTTAGAATACCATATTCAATTACGAACACAGGGCCACATTTCCTACTCTCACAGAATGGGGGGAAAATCAAGTATCTCCAATTAATTCCTCAGCATTTCCCAAGGGAATAAATTTCTGAGGAAATTAGTTAGAGTACATATTCAACAGGCTGTGGAAGATTTCAGGATCTATGAAGTTACTCAACCTGCTTGCTACGGTTCCAAGAAGTTTGCTCCAAATTAATTAAGAAGTTCTTTCTCTAAATGAGCTAAAAGATGAGACCAACATCAAAATTCCTCTCCTTGAATCACTGGCAGTTCTTGGCACACCATCAACAGCAGGGATGTATTATCAAGAAAGTATCAGGCAGTTTAGATAATCATTAAAGTTCAAAAGACAACCAAGAGCTAGGAAAAAGTGCCCAAGACTGTATATCAAAGAAATAGGTTTGCTAATTTAAAAACATCTGCTGGAGGCATAGGGGACAGTTAAAACTCTACCTCCAGAGAGAGAAGTATCATCAGATACCATTTTTGCACTCTCTACCTACCCTGCTAGCACAGGTAGATGGGCTCAGACATGGTATCTA
Organism: Procyon lotor; assembly: GCA_028646535.1. Lineage (NCBI taxonomy): Eukaryota > Metazoa > Chordata > Mammalia > Carnivora > Procyonidae > Procyon > Procyon lotor. Next base: position 62,767,453 of record CM053609.1, read on the forward strand.
TCCCATTGCCACTGCTGAGATGAAGCTGAAGAGCACCCTAGGTTGCAGCAGTCCCCCCTCTCTGGCTGGCGTGGGTGACAGTGAATGGTTGTGGCAACCCCCTGCTTCCCCGTTAAAGTCTGCACTCCCGGATGATTCAGGCACTCCACTATTCCCCGGCAGGGGTTGCTGAGTATGAAAGGTCTTGGCATTCTCCCACTCCCAGACTAAAGCTGGCGCATACACACAAGGCACTCTCAAAGCTGCATCCCTGAAGCCGGTGGGCACATGCAGTCAAGATATTTTCCTGCTGCCTTTCTGAAGCAGGCCAACATACCCAATCCCTACACTCTCCAGCTGTTCAGCTAAAGCCAGCAGGAATGTGCAGTCCATACAGAGGATGCCTCTTGATTGCTTGGCCCTGGTGACCAAGGAGACTGGCGTTCCAGAGCTCCACAGGAAGGTAACATTTGGAAAGACCGTTCTTGGCAGGCCACCATCGCCCAGGGCACTGCACAGAAAACAGACTAAAAAACAAACCCAGATGTCCTATGAAAAAAGCCTATTTACCTAGCCTGGAGCTTCAGCCTGAGAATCAAACATTAGTTTTTCCACATATCTAGAGGCTAAGGAGGTGTTCCCGGGGAATATAAGCCAGGAGGCACCTCTCCCTTGCCCACTCCCCTGGTGTCACTACAGCTTGATGAAACCTTTCAGAAAGGAGCTTACACACTCCTCTAAAGCCCCGATTTTTTAAATTTACACCCAGGGGACACCTCCAGATCTCCTAGTCTGAAGGCCAGCAGGGATTATGATCACAGCCCCACAGGACTGTATATATTTGCATACTTTAAAAGCTGCTGCGTGGGGGTCTGGCTCCAATCAGCCTGAATCTGGTGCTAAATGAAATTCCTCTCCTGGAATCACTGGCAGTTCTTGGCACACCCTCAACAGCAGGGACATATTATCAAGAAAATATCTGGCAGTTTAGATAATCATTAAAGTTCAAAAGACAGCCATGAGCTAGGGAAAAATTGAATGAAAAAGTTTATTACCTACACGAGGCTATTCTTTCAAGGCTAAGAAAAGTAGCTGTTTCACCTAATTTATAGAAACAGAGAAAGTTAAGCAAAATAAGAAAACAGAGTAGTAGGTTCCAAATGAAGGAACTAGATTAAACATCAGAAAAAGAACTTAATGGAGATAAGTTACCAATCTGATAAACAATTCAAAGAAATTGTTGTAAATATGCTACTCAACTCAGGAAAAGAATGGATGATGAGAACTTCAATGAAGAAATAGAAAATATAAGAAAGTACTAAAGTAGACAGAGGAGAAGAATACAGTAACTGAACTGAAAAAATACACTTAAAGGGGCTCAACTGAAAACCAGAAATACAGAACAGGGAATTGGAAGACAAAGCAATGGAACTCACCTAGACAGGGCAGCAGAAAGAAAAAAACTAATCTTTAAAAGTGAGGATAACCTAAGGGATCTCTGGGATAGCATCAGGAATAACATTCACATTATAGGGTTCCCAAAAGAGAGAGAGAGAGAGGCACAAAATTTATTTGAAGAAATAATCAATGAAAACCTCTCTAAAAAAGGAAACAAGACATCCAGCTCCAGGAATTCCAGAGAGCTCCGAATAAAATGAACCTAAAGAAATCCACACCAAGACACATTATAATTAAAGCGCCAAAAGTTAAGCAGAGAATCTTGAAGGCAGCATGAGAAAAACAAATTGTTATAAACAAAGAAATCCCCAAAAGGCTATCAACAGATTTTTTTTCATCAGAAATTTTGCAGGCCAGAAAGGAGTAGCATGACATATTCAAAGTGCTGAAGGGAAAAACTTCCTATGAAGAACACTCTAGCCAGCAAGGTTATCATTCAGAACTGAAGGAGAAAGAGATAAGCTCTTTCTCAATAAACCAAGTTCTACAGTACTAAACTACCCTTAAAAGAAATGTTAAGGGGACTTTTTTAACTTAAGAAAAATGGCATTAATAACAAGAAAACATACAACAGTAAAAATCTCAGTGGAAAAGGGAAATATATAGCATAAGCAGTGATTTAGTCACTTACAAAGCTACTATGATCGTTAACAGACAAAAGTAGTAAAATTAACTAAAACTGCAATATTTAGTTAAGAGATAAAATAGAAAGATGTAAAATGTGACATCAAAATGAGGGAGAAGGAGTAAAAATATAGAGCTTCAGAACGTCAAATTTAAGTTGCTATCAACTTAAAATAGATTATATACATAAAATGATATATATGAATTTCCTGGTAACCACAATGCAAGCATTTATAGTAGATACACAAAAGAAAGTGAGAAAGAAATCTAAACATAACAGAAGAAAGCCATCAAACCACAAGAGAAGAGAAAGGAGAAAGGAACAGAGAGGAACTATGAACACAGCCAAAAAGCCATTAACAAGATAGTAATAAGTGCATACCTATCAGTAATTACTTTATTTGTAAATAGACTACATTGTCTAATAAAAAAATATACAGTGGAAAGAATCAAAATGCCCTTCAACAGAGAATGGATAAAGAAGATATGGTACACATATACAATGGAATATTATGCCTCCATCAGAAAGGATGAATATCCAACTTTTGTACCAACATAGAAGAGACTGGAAGAGATTATACGGAGTGAAATGTCAAGCGGAGAGAACCAATTATCTTATGGTCTCACTTACGTGTGGAGCATAAGGAAAAACAAAAAAGCATTGTGAGAAGGAAGCGAAGGGTGAATGGGGGGGAAATCAGAGGGAGCGATAAGCCATGAGAGACTGTGGACTCTGAGCAACAAACTGAGGGCTTTGGAGGGGAGAGGATGGGGGTTTGGGTGAGCCTGGTTGTGGGTATTGAGGAGGGCACGTATTGCATGGAGCACTGTGTGTGGTGCATGAACAGTGAATCTTGTAACACTAAAAAAAAAAAAAAATAAACATATTTGGGAAAAAAATATACAGTGGCTAAATGGATAAAACTTTAAAAACCATCCATATACTGCCTATAAGAAATTCACTTCAGATGTCATGACACACACAGATTAAAAATAAAAGGATGGAAAAAAAAGATATTCCATGCAAATGGAAACAAAATGAATGCTAGTATAACTATTCTCATCTCAGATAAAACAGACTTTATTTTTTTTTAAATAATTTATTTATTGACACAGAGAGAGAGAGATCACAAGCAGGCAGAGAGGCAGGCAGAGAGAAAGGGGGAAGCAGGCTCCCTGCTGAGCAGAGAGCCTGATGCGGGGCTCCATCCCAGGACACTGAGATCATGACCTGAGCTGAAGGCAGAGGTTTAACTCACTGAGCCACCCAGGTGCCCCTTCTTTTTTTTTTTTTTTTTTTAAGACTATTTATTTGTTTGTTTGTTTGACAGAGAGAGAGAGAGAGAGAGAGAGAGCGAGAGAGCGTGTGCACAAGCAAAGAGCAGGAGAGGGAGAAGCAGGCTCCCCACTGAGCAATGAGCCCACTGTGGGGCTCGATCCCAAGACCCTGAGATCACGACCTGAGCCGTAGGCAGATACTTACCCAGTTCCACGTAATTTAGGCAGATACTTACCCAGTTCCACTTAATTTAACCACAGATACTTAACCATTCAAGACACTTGAGTCACTGGCATCCCGGAAAATAGACTTTAAAACAAAGACTAGTAAAAGACAATGAGGAGCACTACGTAATGATAAAGTGGTGAATCCAGAAAGGATATATTTATAAATATCTATGAACCCAACATAGGTGCACCAAAATATAAAAGGCAAATATTAACAGACTGAAAGGGAGAAATTGAAACAAAACAAATAGAAGACTTCTAACTCCCTACTTATGTCAATGGATAGATCATCAGATAGAAAAATCAGTAAGAAAACATCGGACTTAAATAACATATTACACCAGATGGACTTAACAAAACAGTCCATCCAGAATTAGCAGAATACATATTCTGAAATGCACATGGAACAGTCTCCAGAATAAAGCAAATGATAGGACACAAAACAAGTCTTAATAAATTCAATAAGCCTGAAATCATATGAAGCCTCTTTTCCTACCACAATAGTATGAAGCTAGAAATCAATTACAGGGAGTAAACTGGAAAAACTACAAATACGTGGAGATTGAACAACACATTACTAAACAACTACAGGGCCATAGAGGAAATCAAAGGAAAAATAAAATACCCAGAGGTAAATGAAAATAAATATGGACATATCACAATCTATGGGATGGTGCAAAAACAATTTTAAGAGGGAAGAAAGTTCATAGCAATACAGGCCTACCTCAAGAAATTAACAGAATCTCAACCAATTTATCTTTACCCCTAAAGGAAAAAAAAAAAGACTAAGAGAAAAAAAAGAAATAATACAGATCAGAATAAAAATAAATGAAAATGAGTCTAATTGAAATAGCATCTAAAAAGAATAGAAAATACCAGTGAAACTAGAATATGGTTCTTGGAAAATATAAACAATACGAATAAACCTCTAGCCAGACTCACCAAGAAGAAAACAGAGAGGGCTCAAATAAAAATCAGTAATGCAAAAACAATGTACTACTGATACTACAGAAATACAAATGTTCATGAAACAGTAGTGTGGACAATTATACACCAACAAATTGGACAACCTAAAAGAACAGATGAATTCCTATAATTTTACCATCTTCCATGAGTGAGTTATGAAGAAATAGAAAATGTGAATAGACTGATTTTTAGTAAGGACTGGATTAAAAACTTTTCAACAAAGTCAAGGACTGGGCAGCCTCACAGGTGAATTCTATCAAACATTCAAAGATTTAATAGCTACCCTTTTGAAAATCTTCCAGAAAATTCAAAAGGAAGGAATGCTTCCAAACTCATTTTATTAACACCAAAACAAGACAAGGACACCACAAGAAAAGAAAAGTACAGGACAGAGATACAAAAATCCTCAACAAAATATTAGCACACCAAATCCAAAAACATTAAAAGGATTAGATACTATAACCAAGTGGGACTTATTCCAAGGATACAAGGATGGTCTGACATTGCCAAACCATAAGAAAATGAAAGATAGAAATCATATGGTCATGTCAATAGAAACAGAAAAAAACATTTGACAAAATTCAATATCCATTCATGATAAAAAAAAAAAAAACTATCAGCAAAGTGAGTATAGAGGGAATGTACCTCAACATAAAGGCCATATATGATAAATGCCACAGTTAATATACCCAACTGTGCAAAGATGAAAGCTCTTCCTCTAACCTAAGGAAAAAGACAAAGATGCCCACTAGCCCCACTTTTATTCAAGAAGTATTGGAAATCCTAGCCATGGCAATTAGACAAGAAATAAACTGCCACATTTTGCAGATGAAATGATACTATATATAGAAAAATCAAAAGACTACCAAAATACTATTGGGAATAATATATGAATTCAATAAAGTTTAGGATGTAAAACTAATGTACAAAAATCTGTTGCATTTATATACACTAATGAACTATCTTATCAGACACTTATCAAGAAAACAATCACATTTATAATAGCATAAAAAAGGAATAACATACTTAGGAATAAATTTAACCGAAGAGGTAAAAGACCTGTACAATGAAAACTACAATGCAGTGATGAAAGAGTCTGAAGAACACAGAAATATATGAAAAGATATCTGGTGGTTATAGACTGGAAGGATCAATATTGTTAAAAGGTCCATACTACCCAATACAATATTATTGCAATCCCTATCAAAATTCCAATGTCATTTTTCACAAAACGACAGCAAATAATTCTGAAATTTATATGGAACCAAAAAAGACCCTAACTAGCCAAAACAACCTGGAGAAAGAACAAAGCCAGTGTTATCACACAACCTGACTTCAAATTATACTACAAAGCTATAATAATTAAATTAGTATAGTATTGGCATAAAACAGACACATGTATCAATGAAATGGAATGGACAATCTAAAAATAAATCCACACACGTCTAGTCAATTTACAACAAAGGAGGCAAGGATATACAATGTGTAAAGGAAAGTGTCTTCAATAAATGGTGCTGGGAAAACTGTACATCTGCATTCAAAAGAATGAAACTGGACACTATCCTATACCACCTAAAAAAAACTCCAAGTGTAAGCTGACTTGAACTCAAGACCTTAAATTATAAAACTGCTAAAAGAAAACCTAGCTCATAATCTCCTTGTCATCAGTCTTACTGGTATTTTATTTTGGATCTGACTCTAAAGTCAAGGGAGACCAATGTATAAGTAGACAAATAGGACTACCTCAAACAAAAAAACTTCTGCACAAAGGAAACCATCAAAAACAAAAAAGCAACCTACTGAATGAGAGAATATATTTGCAAATCATATATCTAACAAAGGGTTAATATCCACAATATATAAAGAATGTATACAACTCAATAACAAAAAAAAAGCAATCCGATTCAAAAATAGAGAATCTAAATAGACATTTTTCCAAAGAAGATATCCAGATGGCCAACAGGCAATTAAAAGATGTCCAACATCACAAATCATCAGAAAATGAAAATTAAAAACACAATGAGGTATCACCTTACATCTGTCAGAATAGTTATTATCAAAGACAAGAAAGAAGTGTTAGTGAGGATGCAGAGAAAAGGGAACCCTTGTCCATGTGACTGTGAATGTAAATTGGTGTACCTGCTACAGAAAGCAGTGTGGTTTCTCAAAAAACTAAGAATGGAAATACCATATTATCCATCAATTCCACTAGTGGGTATCCAAAGAAAATGAAAATACTAATTCAAGTAGATATGTACAACCCTATGTTCATTACAACATTTATAATAGCCAAGATATGAAAACAACCTAAGCATCCACTGATGGATGACATGATTACTAGTAAGAATAACTTTATCCAGTGGATAAAGAAGATGTGGAATAGGGGCGCTTGGGTGGCTCAGTGGGTTTAAGTGTCTGCCTTTGGCTCAGGTCATGATCCTGAGGTTCTGGAATAGATATGGGCTCTCTGCTCAGTGGGGAGCCTCCTCCTCCCTCTCCCTCTGTCTGCTGCTCCGCCTACTTGTACTTTCTCTCAAATAAAAAAACATAAAAATAGCATGGATGATATTAGGAGAAGGAAGGGGAAAATGAAGGGGAGAAATCAGAGGGGGAGACGAACCATGAGAGACTATGGACTCTGGGAAACAAACTGAGGGTTTTAGAAGGATGGGGAGATGTATGAGCCTGGTGGTGGGTATTAAGGAGGGCACAGATTGTATGGAGCATGGGGTGTTGTACGCAAACAATGAATCAGGGAACACTACATCAAAAACTACTGATGTACTGTATGGTGACTAACATAACAATAAAAAAAAAAAAGATATGGAATAAATCCCTCCCCCACAGACACAATGGAGTAATTCCCCACCATAAGGGAAAAATGCAATCTTGTCATTTGTGACAACATTAGTAGACCTTGAGAATATTATGATAAGTGAAATAAGACAGAAAAACAAATACCTCATGATTTTACTCATATGTATAATCTAAAAATCAAAATAATCAAATACACCAAAACCCAAACTCATAGGTAAGGAGTACAGATCAGTGGCTGCTAGAGGAAAGAGGTGTTGGGAGAAACAAAATTGGTGAAGGGGATCAATAAGTACAAGTTTCCAGCTATAAAATGAATACATCACAGGGAATATAGTCAATAATATCCCTTGAACTTTGTATAGGGACAGATGGTAATTGGACTTATTATGGAGAATACTTTGCAATGTCTACAAATGTTGAATCACTACATTGTATTCTTGAAACTAAGATAATATTGTATGTCACTTACGCCTGAATAGAAAAAAAGAATCCATTGTCAGAGTTATTTTACTTTCCTAACTTTTTGAGAGTTCTATGCCTTTAAATAGGATAAGAACTGCTTCACAGCTTATAGATTATCTTTAAAGGTTGCATCACCACATTTTTTAGAAACAGTCTAATACCAGCTGACCTTGTGGTGTGTCGATCGGCTTAAATCAAGGATTGGCAAACATTACAAATGAATCCCCACTCAAGGCACAGTGCCTGCACTATTGACACCTGTCTCACCTTGTGCTGCCAGAGTGCAGACAGATTTCAGAGTATCTTACTCAGAGAATTACTCTCTTGATAGTTGTAGAATTTGAGAGCAAGAAAAAGCAAGAAGAAAATGGACAAAATGTTGAAAAGAAACACCAGACTTGTTATTGGGGGTGAGGGAGAGGGAGAGAGAACTCTCCAACTCCTCCCTATAAGACAGTCTGAGCTCTTTTATCTTCCTCTCAAAAGTACTGCCACACCCAACATCGAGAATTAAAAATGCTGAATTTGAAGGACCATACATCCTGCAACATCCTGCAACCAGAATATACTTCTCAGTAAACTTTAACTAGCTAGGGGATATAGATATTTCAAGGCTGTTTTTCTATATTATATTTCTAGGTCTAGAAATATCAGCTATGCTGTATTAGTCTCCCCTATTGGTTCCAAATAAGCTCTGTTTTTATTAACAGACCTAATATCCCATCAGTTAAAATACCAACACAAATTATGCTCCAAGAATTGCTTCCAAACATCATGCTCTTAACAACTGATAGCTAACACCAAAGATCAACTTGTCACATCAGATTCCCATAGATTACAGAACTTATCCAGTATCAAGATTTACTAAAAAACCATACAGGCATTCAAGAGGACTGGATGAAGCAAGAAGAGGTCTGGGACTTCCTATGTTGATTCTACATCCTTTCTCACAACATCAGGAATTCACTCCTTGGCTCGGCATTAAAAAAAAAAAAAAAAAGGTTCTCTAAGAGAGATACCTGAGTAGGGTATCTGGGTGGCTCAGTCAGTTAAGCATTGCACTCTTGATTTTGATAGGTCATGATCTCAGGGTTTTGGGATCAAGCCCTTGTATAGAGCCATGATGGGAGCACAGAGCCTGCTTAGGATTCTCCCTTTGCCACTCTCTCTGCCCCATCATCTCTTTCCCCTCCAAAAAGAAAAAAGAAAGAAAGGTACCTGAGATCCCTCAGAGAGCAGTGAGAATTTAAATCATAAAATGTCACCTTTTCAGAGAAGTATATGAGAGCCATGTCTCAAAAGTCCATAGATGATTGGTTTTTGTTAATCACAAATAATCCTAAATGTAGGACACTCTGTTCAATCACTGTATAGATAAGGACTTCTCTCCTTAGAAATTTTATTAGTCTACTTTCCCAGAGGCCCAGCTGTCATATTCCTAGGAAGAAACCTAGCCACCTGCCCTCTTTCCTTTTCTCTAGAAACACATGCTCACTCAAAACCCTACACTCAGCAATTAGAGAATAAATGAATCATAGGGCACCTTTTAGCTTTTTCTGTTAGCAATTGACCTTGGAGAAACTCACTGACAACTCACGATGGTAAGGATTCACTGGCCCAGTGACTAAGCAGACTTTTTAGGTCGCAGCCTCCATGACCAGAAAGAGAAATTGTTCCCTCCCTTTCAGCATTTCTGCTTATTCTTGAATTGTGGGGGTGTGGGGGAGCAAGTGACTATCCACATTCTGTTTTATGAATTTTCTAGTGAATATATCCTATTGACCTTATTACTAAAAGCTAATCCTGTGAATTATGAGAAGCTCTATCAAAATTAAATTCCTAGAATGCAATCTCACATGTTATATTTAATTCATCTTGTAAAATAAGACAGGTATAAATCAAGATACATGATTTCTGATTTTGTTAAATAAATGAACATTTAGTGGTAGTGCAACTTCACACATCATACCTCTGTTTGTTAAATGTTCTAATCCTAGAAAAAGCTAGTATTAGGTAGCGATCAAACTATTTAACATGCTTGAAAGCAGCCATTTTGAAACCTGTTCATCTCCAAATGTAGGTTACATTAATTTCCTGATCATTGGCACTTTCTAATACATTAGTACTCTCTATTGGTATCCATTCTCAACAGAATAAAAATACAAATAACTTTATTTAGTTCCTAGTATATGCCAAGACTTTGTCCTAGATGCTTTGATTTAATCATTCATTTCAGTTAAACGCTATTCTCTTTGATGTCAAATAAAGCGGCATTTAGAGAGTACCCAAAGTTCATCATAAGTCTTTATTGCCATAGTTTTAAGATGCACTCTTCTTTAAAATCTCAGTGGCATTTAAAAACCATTAAAAATGACCAAAATGGGGGCACCTGGGTGGCTCAGTTGTTAAGCGTCTGCCTTCGGCTCAGGTCGTGTTCCCAGGGTCCTGGGATCGAGCCCCGCATCGGGCTCCCTGCTCAGCAGGAAGCCTGCTTCTCCCGCTACCATTCCCTCTGCTTATGTTCCCTCTCTCGCTGTGTTTCTCGCTGTCAAATAAATAAAATCTTTAAAAAAAAAAAAAAATGACCAAAATGCAATTTCATTGAGTTGCAACCCCTTAAGCAAATGCAAAGAGGGGTTTTAAATGATACCTAATTTCTGAGTTTTTTGACTTTTAAGAAGTTTTATTATCATTTCAATCAGAGTTGCATATTAAATTCTTCTTATACTTTAATTTATTATGGTTTCCTATTGGTTTCCCTCCCCTCTCCCTCGTATCATCACCTTTTCTCCATAACCTACTAGCTTTAGAGAAGATAAATGTATTTTATTTGTTCAGATGTATAAGTCATCCTTTCCTATAGGTTTACTGTCCTTGTGAGACTGAGGCTGTTATTAGTAAATATTTACTACCCTCTATAGTTTGAACTATTTTAGTATTCAAGAGATTATTTGCATTTAAATTTTTTTATTAAGAATTATCTTCCTAATAGATAATTTGATTCCTAAATTAAATTTTAAAAACAGATACTTGCCTCAATTTAAGCAGAACTACTCAAATTCCATTCCTAATTACTTGACTGTACATTTCTTCCTAGAATTCTGCATTTAGCCTGATAATTTTTAATTATTTTTTCTCTTACCTCAGCAAAGATGTGCAGTAACGTTTTCATTGATTTGCATTAACTTATAAATAAAACTTTGCTTTTCACAACCTAGACATTTTATAATGTAGTATGGACATGTAGTAGAAAAATAGCAGAAACTTTCTTTGCATAGTTTGATCTGCCAACCCATATCATATTTTTTAAAAAGGCAATTAAATGGGGCACTTGGGTGGCTCAGTTGTTAAGCGTCTGCCTTCGGCTCAGGTCATGATTCCAGTCCTGGGATCGAGCCCCGCATCGAGCTCCCTGCTCGGTAAGAAGCCTGCTTCTCCTGCTACCATTCCCTCTGCTTGTGTTCCCTCTCTCGCTGTGTTTCTGTCAAATAAATAAAATCTTAAAAAAAAAAAAAGGCAATTAAATGCAACTGATGAATAAATGAACTCTGCCTCTAAAACTAATGAAATACTATATGTTAATTAATTGAATTTAAATAAAATTTAATTAGAAAATAAAAAGGCAAGAATTCCATATGAATCTTTAAAGTTATCTTCAATATCTTTAGTAATTTCTCTTTAAATTATTTGAATGATGTATTATCTCAACTTGAAGATCAAAGATTAAACACAGTATTAGGTCAAAAATGTATCAGTAATTATTTCATACAACTTATGTTACTTACATGGAAATATAGTTTAGGATAACAAATAGGGAAATCCATGTGAGATGCTTAAGTTCTTATTTAAGAACTGATCCATAACATTGGAGAGGGTATGTGTTATGGTAAGTGCTGTGAAATGTGTAAGCCTGATGATTCACAGACATATACCCTGGGGCAAATAATACATTATATATTAATAAAAAATAGAGAAAAAAATTTAAAAAAAAGAATTGATCTATAAAATTAAACTTATTTACTGCTGAGATAGTATGGAAAACCTGGCCAAGCAACTCAAATTTTAGGAATGCTAAATATTATACTCACTTTTATTTCTGCCAAAATAATCCCATTTCTACTGAAAGTCCTAAGTAGGAACATCCAGTGACAATTATACAAATATTCAAACTTCATACTCTTTTCTCTGAACTTAGGCTTTCTCTATGACTTTTAGGAGAAGTCTGAGTAAGAAAGTCCAATATCTTTTATCAATAAGCGGAAATTAATAATAAGTGAATTACAGAACTTTAGGGATGATGAGAATTTCAGGTAGAAAATTATTGCATGAATACCCAGAGGCAAAGGTTTTTACTCTTTGTGTGTGACTGAAGATTGATATCTGAAATTGATAGTTATTGGAAACATGGGTTTCTGAGGAGCTTTTAAAATGATAGGTCCTCTGGGTACCACTTAAAATTGATTCATTAAGTCTGGGGAAAAATAACTAAATTTTCTTCCTCAGCTAATCCTGCTTATCCAGCAGGTTCCTGAACCACTGCTTTCATTTAAATGCTAACCTATAGGTGCCAAGGTTTTTAAACACTAATGATAAGTACCACAGGACAACCATTTGGGAGGAATGCTCCTGCCTTGCTCCTGTTGAGTACTATGAAGAGTAATTTTCCAAATTAACCCTACTCCCTATATTTCCCCAAGAAGATGACTAATCTCCTAGTTAGTTGGCATACAGAGATTAGTCCACAGTTCATTAGTGAATAGAATTAATCTAACAGAAACCCAGAGCATAAAAATATTTGGTCTTTTTCCTCCTCCTCTTGCCCCATGACCAGCGGCCACAGCAACCTGGCTAAGAGTTTCTCTTTTGCTTGCAGATACTTCACTCTTAGAAAACTGTTACAATGTCTCAAATGGAGAAGAGACAAGATTGCTGCAAGCTCTCAACTAAAGGAGAGCCCTGGCAAGCCACTTTTGATACCCTGTTGCATTCTCCAAATTTGTATTTATGACGAATTATGTGTTTCACCTGGGTTAGAACTTGTAGGAAGGAGGGGTGCTGTATACAGAACCTCCTTAAAACTCCAACAAAAATAAGTATGATTGAAGTTGAAACACAAAAGTAAGTATGAAGTAATTGAATGTATTATTTTAGAAATGTAAAATCCTAGTAGTGTTCAGGTCAGGTAATTTTTTTAGTGGATTCCAGTGGAATGGAAACATACATTTTAATTCTTAGATTGAAAAAAAATTAGTATATATATGCAATAAAAATGTTGTAAGAACAAGAGCTAGTCAGAATATCTAGTTATACTCACTTGTTCCATTTGATTATAAATTACCCCTTCATAACTTTTAAAGCATAATATGATATGGATTATACAAATTTGTCTATAAAAGCCTAGATATTCCTTGCATGAGATGTAATATAAAAACCTGTGACGTCACAATACATATTAAATCTTATTCTTTATGAACAATTGACCTCCCTATTTATTATTTTCTGATTTTTTAAAAAGAAGTACTTTCAAATAGCATTATGAGTAAGTGAAATTATGTCTAAGGAAAAATAAGCTGTACACATAATCTAGTATTTCTCTCTGTGTAGTAGGTATCTAGGTGTTCCAATTTTTTTTTGTCAAACCTATTCTAAATATGTTTTCCTTTCTGAATTCCCTGGGTCATCTTAAATTTCTCATTTTCCACAAGCACTGAATCACTAGTCCTGTTGACTGTATCTCTGCAAATGTCTCTCTGAACTAGTGCAATAGCTTATTTAATCTTCAATTTTCTTATTATTTCCATATTCTATTCAGTATTTGCACAATCACCAGACTTATCTTCTTAAAACACAAATTCCATCATGTTCCTTTGCCATCCCTCATTTTTAAAACTTTCAACAGATACACATTTTTTTTTCTTACAGAGTAAAATATACATCTTTTAGAATGGAACTCAAAATACAATTCCTCTTAGTTTGTAGTACTCTGTCATTGCTGTGTCACCATTCTGTCTCCTGGAGTTAGTGCTGTAATTACAGAGACACACCAATAATTCACTGAGTATGCCACTTACGTGAATGTCCCTCTTTCTCCAGAGAGTGCAAGTCCTTTTTTTAATCTGGAAAAGTTGTAACATATCTTTAAAACCTAGCTCTAGTATTATCTTCATTGAAAAGCCTTTCCAGAGTCTCCCATGTTATAGACTAATTATGTCCTGCTCCTCTGGAATTTTTGTTTTGGTTTGCTTTATTCTTAAGTAGGCTCCATGTCCAACATGAGGCTTGAACTCACAACACTGAGATCAGGAGTCACATGTTCTACCAACTGAACTAGCCCGGTGCCCCACTCCTCTGGGATTTTATAGCACCCTTCATGTTGCCTATGAATTTCCCTTTTTTTAAACAATGAGGCCAGGCAGCAAGAACAAAATCTTTTGTTTCGTCTCCACTATAATTAGCACACTGACAGTAACACTGAATAGAATCTTGATTACAGTTTCCTTGAATTTTATTTTCCTAATATGACCAGTCTTCAGATAATTGTATAGATTAAATGAAATGCACATGCAAAAAATCTCCATCATGACATGTAGCACATGAGTAACATTCGATAAGTACTAAAGTTGGAATATGTGATAATTTCAGAGTAGCATTCAGTTACAAATTTGCTAGGCATACATTAAAATGGGTATTATAAATATAGGGTAACCTTGACACTAACAAAGATATATTACAATTAAAGTTGGAACACAAATGTAAGTGCAAAATAACTGAATATATTATTTTATAAATGTATAGCCTCACAACAAATTTGAGATAGGTTTGATAAATAATGTGCATAGCAAAATGCCTTTATAAAATACTATTTTAATATAATGGATCAACACAGGATTAAATAAATATTTCAATCAGTTAACAAAACACACACACACACAAATCCTTGCATAACATATTGCCCTCCATGTACTGCCTTATTCTTCATTCTTTTCTGCAACAAAATTTATCAAGTTGTCTGTTGTCACAGTCACCATTCTTTCCTCAACTCATTCTACCCCTATTCTTTCCAGTAAACTAAATCTATAGCTACAAGATTACTTCGATCTCCATGGGGATTTTTTTGTTTTCTTCCTCGTCTACCACCTACTCAGCTACAATATAAGTCTTATGAAACAAGAGCCTTTTTACATCTAGTTTACAACTATTTACTGAATGCGCAAAACTGCCTGTAATGCAGTAAGAAATCAGTAAGTATTTGTTCAATGAATAAAAGCTAAAAAAAAAATGAACTGAACTTTAATAAAAATGTACTTTACTCAGGAATTAAAGAGACTTTATGTAGATCATATATTGAAGTAGTTATTGATAATATATTAACTTCTCTTAGGGGCTCCTCATCTCTCTCAAGGCTTTCCAACATTCTTGGTGATTCTTAACCAGCCTCCAGTTTTTGCAATGATTTTGGACCGTTCTAGCTGCAGGAATCCCTGCAGGCTGTGACCAATGCACCACTCCTTGCGAAATATGCCTTCCATGACCCCCCTGAACAACTCCGGGCACATAAGCCAGTTTGTTTCTGCTGACATTTTTTTGAACTTGATTATGTGTGAGCAACTCAATTAACTCAGATATGTACATACCCATCATGAACTTAAGAAGAAAAAGAACTTTGGAGGCATTATGTTAAATAAAATAAGTCAGAAAATATGTATATATCACTTATATGTGGATTCTAAAAAAGCCACACTCATAGAAACAGAGTAGGATAAAGGTTGTCTGTGGCTTAGAGATGGGGAAATGAGAATAGGTTAGTCAGAGAGTATAACCTTCCAGATACAAGATAAGTCCTAGGGACCTAATGCACAGTACTGTGACTATAGTGCAAAACACTGTATTACACTCTTAAAAGTTGCTAACAGAGTAGATTTTAAATGTCCTCACCACACACAGAGAGATAAAAATGGTAATAGGTGATGTGATGCATGTGTCTTATTGTGGTAATTATTTCATAACATATGTGTGTATCATATCATCACATTAGATACCATAAATTTGTTGTAGGTATGTTGAACTTTTTGAAATAGATTATATATTTGATATATTTCAAATTATATTGTATTTAAATATATATATTTCAAAGCTGAGAGGGAAAAGAAAGAACTGCAAAAAAAAGGAAGAAAAGGAAGAAGGACAAAGATGATGGAACTGTGCTCAATCACTATTCAATAATTTTCCAGGGAAAGCATTAAGCAAATACTAAACACAGGTCTTAGGAGTCTAAGAATACTTTGTCTTCATGCAGTGAGCTCCTAAAGAAGTTAAGATAATAAGACATTCCATTCTTGATGTTTTAATGAGGAATACTTGTATCTGCATATAATAGAATGCCTAATAGTCCAGCGGTAGAGAGACTCCAAATGGCCCCAAAGTTCAATCACAGCATCAAAATAAGACATAAAGATGACAACAACAAATGAAAATATGATTAACATCACTCATCATTAGGGAAATATGAATCAAAACCACAATGAGATACCACCTTACACCTGTCAGAATGGCTGAAATTAACAACACAGGAAACAGCAGATGTTGGAAAGGATGCAGAGAAAGGAGAACCCTCTTACACTGTTGGTGGGAATGCAAACTGGTATAGCCACTCTGGAATACAGTTGGGAGGTTCCTCAAAAAGTTAAAAATACAACTACCCTATGACCCAGCAATTGCACTAGAAAGCATTTACTCAAAGGATACAAAAATACTGACTCAAAAGGACACATGCACCCCAATGTTTATAGCATTATCAACAATAGCCAAATTATGGAAAGAGCCCAAATGTTCATTGACTGATGAATGGATAAAAAAGTGGAATGAATTATTATATTACTCAGCCCGAAAGAATGAAAACCTTTTTTTCACTTCCACTAATGTAGATGGAACTAGAGTGTATAATGTAAGTGAAATAAGTCAGTCAGAGAAAGCCAAATACCATATGATCTCACTCATATGTGAAATTTAAGAAATAAAACAGATGAACATAGGGATGAATATGAAGAAGGGAGGGGGGAGAGGGAGAGAGAGAGAGAAAGAGAGAGATGCAAGCCAGTAAACAGACTCTAATTATAGAGAACTGAAGATTGCTGGAGGGGAGGTGGGCAGAGGAAGGGATAAATGGGTGATGGGCATTAAGGGAGGGCACTTGTGATGAGCACTGGGTATTATATGTAAGTGATGAACCAGTGAATTCTACATCTGAAACGAATATTACACTGTATGTTAACTAACTGGAATTTAAATACAAGCTTGAAATTAAGGGGAAGAAATTAAAAATGTAAAAAAAAAAAGAGAGAGAGAGAGAGAGAGAGAGAGAGAGAGAGAGAGAGGTTATACTGTACTTGGGCTAGTTACCTAAAATTCAAAGCAGGGAAGCTGTCTATCATTTTACATCGAGCAAGTTTTCACAGAAACTATGCTCAGAATCCTTCCACTTCATCCCAAACTGGAATATTCTCTCATCTTAATTTCAAAGGAGACTGGTCAACTATTTACATCCTATCTACTCAAAATTCATATATATCCTTCTCTCCACTACACAGCACACTCTCACCCACTATTCAAAAGAGCCCCAATACATGAACCTGAATGTTAATAGTAGCAATGTCCACAATAGCCAAACTATGGAAAGGACCTAGATGTCCATCAATAGATGAATAAATAAGATGTGATACACACACACACACACACACACACACACACAATGGAATACTATGCAGCCATCAAGAGACAAGAAATCCTGCCATTTGCAACAACATAGATGGAACTAGAGGGTATTATGCTAAGTGAAATAAGTCAATCAGAGAAAGACAATTATCATATGATCTCTCTGATATGAGAAATTTGAGAGGCAGGGTGGGGGTAGCAGGGGACATTATGGACATTGGGGAGGGTAAGTGCTATGGTGAGTGCTGTGAGATGTGTAAGCCTGATAATTCACAGACCTGTACTCCTGGGGCAAATAATACATTGTATGTTAATAAAAAAACAAACAAACAAAATCAAAAGAGCCCCAAAGTTCATTCAGCCACTGAATCCAGATGGCATGCCCAAAAGACAACTCATCTGCCAACAACATCTACAATATACAATGGTTGAGAAGTAACTACAATAAGAAAATCCTATTTGGAAGAAGGGAGCATGAGAAACATACAGCAGAATTCTATCAACATATGTCTGAACTAGCTGTAGAATTAGTGAGACTCCCTGCCCTACAATAGGATAAATTTCCTGATCAGACATACTAGAAGTTACATCTACTCTGTGTAAAAATCTTCCTTTTTCATTATCCTCCAAGGTAACATGTCAGGTAAAGGGGATGGGGATATCCCTCTCACAACCTGCATGGCTACAACAGCTTTTTCCCCAATCCAAACAATTTAAGATACATAGCTTTGTAGTAAGGATTGAAAAATCAGGGGCTGTAGCTGGCCCGGCCTGCAGTTTCCTAAAAACTCTGATCTCAAAAATATATAGAAATTTGCAGTCCTTACACTTTTGGACAATTCATCTTACATGCAAACACAGTCAAACTAACCATGTAGGCATAATCTTACAAACAGTAATTTTAGCTTTTAAGTACACTGTATACTCCCCTCAATACTACCAGGCTGTATATCACATAAATTTCATTGGCCAGAATCATATGAGGTCTTGAGCTGTGAGAGAAAATACACAATTAAGATTTTTAGTTTCCTGTGCTATAGAGGAAGGCAGAGAAGAAAAATGGCTGTGAATAGGGTTTGGGTGTTCAAATTTTATGATTGTCTTTTTGGGTTACAGAAAGAGCCATTCCCTTTTCATTGTCTATTTCCAAAGGAGACACTATACTTCTATCTTTAATGTTAGGTTTCTGGGATTTGGTGAACAATCATGCTCACTTGATTTTATAGCATTTAATAATAACCAACATATTCATTTAGCCTGACTAGTGTTAAGTCTTTAAAGAAAAAAATTACATGAATATCATAAAGAACTTAAACACTACAAAAAATTGCAAAATTCTCAAAGAAGTCATAACAGACTTAAAACTCATAAATAACAATTATTAACATTAGGTCAAGTAAGTACAATATTTTTAAAAATATTTTATTTATTTATTTGACAGAGAGAGAGAGAGATTACAAGTAGGCAGAGAGGCAGGTAGAGAGACAGGAGGAAGCAGGCTCCCTGCTGAGCAGAGAGCCTGATGATCCCAAGACCCTGAGATCATGACCTGAGCCAAAGGCAGAGGCTTTAACCCAGGAAGCCACCCAGGTGCCCCAAGTACAATATTTTTCAATTCATACTTAAAGATAGAAAAATAGAGGACATATAAATAGCTAGATATATAGGCAGACATATACACACACCACATGTGTATATATATATAGTTATATGTCTGTATATTCACATGTATTTGTATATACATACACTTACATGCATAGTTACAAATATATTCAGAATTGTGGTTTTGGTAATAAATCAGACAAGTTGAAAAAAGACTCAAGTTGTATAATAAGTCTTACATTATAAACTTTCTTCTATATAACTAGATGAGCTCACAAAAAAGTAAAGAATATTAATGGATATTACTAGAGACCAGAAATGAAGACAGAGCTAAAAGTAAAGGCATTAAATGTATGAGCTGACTCAGTGATCATCTTGGGAGGCTTTGTTGGTGAAGGTCATTATTTCTGAATGAGATACTAGTGGTGTTCAGGGAAGGCCAATTCCCTTATTTTGTAGTTCTACGTAATTGGACATCAGGATGACTAGTATCTCTGGCTCATAACTTCAAATTATCTGCCACAATTATCAATCTCAGTCATTGTGACAATCCACGCCTTGACTAGAGGTACCAAATGTACTTGAAAATCACTAGGCCAAGTAACCTAAGGGGCTTATGTTTTAATGCCAAGATGTGGACAGGAGATAAAGCCTTGGGGCAAGTTAAGACAAGTATTTAGGACTGAAATTCTCATAAAGGCCAGGATCCTCAAGGGGGTGCAACTTAAATGAAAGGCTGAAAAAGAAAAGTATCTATACTCTGGTAAAATGGGATGACAAGGAAAGTGGTCTGTTTTGGCTGTACTCTGATATATTTCCCTTGAGATCTTGAAACCATGTGGTTGATAATAGATCTGGGGTTAAATTTATCAAAAATACATGGTCTATGACCCTCCAGGAAAAGAAATTAACACAAAAATTAGACTCAAGCCATTGAGTAATTAAGTTAATGGGGGAGGGGAGCAAATTTGGAACTATCAGAGAAAGAGAGACTCCCACCAGTTGCCTAGTATTTTCACTTGGATCCCCAGTGAAAATAATGACATCTATAATTTCAAAATATACAGTGAAACCATCTACCTTGAATGAGATTCCTAAGATAAAAATAACATCAATATTAAGCCACTGTGAACAAATAATTATATATTACACATGAAATAATTACATAATTTAAAAAATTAGAAAATACCAGAAATTGTGAAAAAGAGGCAAATATAGAAAAATAAATACATATTTAATCACTGAGATGCAATATTCAATACATGAAACACATAGCA
This sequence comes from Procyon lotor, assembly GCA_028646535.1. Taxonomy (NCBI): domain Eukaryota; kingdom Metazoa; phylum Chordata; class Mammalia; order Carnivora; family Procyonidae; genus Procyon; species Procyon lotor. Next base: position 62,787,855 of record CM053609.1, read on the forward strand.
AATTAGACAGCTAAGGAGAAAATTCATAAACTAAAGAAAGACGGGAGGGAATTTTTCTAAATGCACAGTTACATAAAGAAGGAAGTACTAAGAAAGAGAGAGTAAGGGGCATGAAGAAGAGATAAATGTGATCCAAGATTTGTCTAATGTGAATTCCAAAGGAGAAAAATCAGTAATAGAGAATAGGTAGGTAGAGGTAAGGATTAACAATGAATCTTGAATAGGATACACAGAATAAATCCATGGCTAGATAAACACAGTAAAACTTAGAATATAACCCACAAAGAAAACATTTTTAGGGAACTCAAATCAAAACACTGTATCTTTAAAAACAAAATTATACACATACACACAACTTCTCACAAGCAAATGCAGAAGCCATAACATGATAAAATATTAGGAAAGTAATGACAGAAAATGATTATTGACCCAAATTTTATGTGCAAGTAAACAATAATTCAATAGAGACAGCAAATGAATGACATATTTAGACAACCAAAGGCAGTTAAGAATTCTTCACTAACAAGCACTCGTTAGAAAAATTACCAAAGGAAAAACTTCGTGTAAGAGGGGATTTCAACTCAGAACGAACAACACCAAAAGCCCTTTGAGCAAATAGATCAATAAATAGCTGAGTTGGTCTAACTAAAAATCAGTTGTAGATAATAATAAAGTATTTTGAACAGTTTGAAAACAAATTGGAAATCATATACTGGAAAGCAGTAACAAATCAGATTAGAGTGAGGAAGTAAGAGGAGATTGGAAATAAATTCTTAACTCTTTCTATCATTTGAGAGACAAGAATATCAATTTATATTCACTCAACTTTAAGTTATAATATAAATAACATTTTTTTAAGTACCAATTGAATACATGTACTCCAAAGTAGCAAAGAGAAAAAGGTGAGCAAAGAAGAAAACTAGATCAATTCATTGAAAAAAAAAAAAAGGGGGGGGGGGCAAAAAAACAAAGAAAACAAATAAAAATCAAAATGTATCTACAATCACAATAAATACAAATGGAATAAACTCACCTCCTAAAGGACTCATTTCCAGATTCAATTATTATTTACAAAAGTTATCCCTAAGTGCACTTGTAATGAGCACTGGGTGATGTATGGAAGTGTTAAATCACTACATTGTTACACCTGAAACTAATATTACACTGTATGTTAACTAACTGAAATTGAAATAAAAACTTTTAGAAAAGCGATCCCCAAAGCCTAATGACTTAGAAAAACATTTATGAGGGGAATATATGATATATAGGAGGCAAGCACTAAGCCGAAAAATATAGTGACAAGTACCTTCATTCACAGATGATAATGCAGACTTGGCGTACACTGTTAGGCTTTCAAAGTGGTAATAGTCAAAGACATAATTTACTAGGAAGATTTAACAATCCTGTTTGGATATATTACATTGTACAGCCCATCAAACACAATTTGCAAAGATATAATCCAGGTGAATCAATTAAAAATCTTTAAGTTTCTAAAAGAAACTAGAATCAATTTATAGAATGTTGTCTAAAGAAAATAAAATATTTCAACAGAACACAGCATCGTAGAGAGCCTCAAAATACACATTCTTCTAAAGCACACATAGAAAATTCTATACGGGATATCACATTAGGTCACAAAAGAAGTCTTAATAGATTTTAAAAGACAAATTATCTCAAGTATTTTTCCAACCACAATGGAATGAAATTAAAAATCAGTAGTATTTTAAAAATTAAAACTTCATATAAACATGGAAATTCAACATACTTTTTTAATTTTTAAATTTTAAACAACATACTCTTGGTCAAACATAAAAGACTCAAAAGAGAAATTAGAAAATATCTTAAGACAAAAGTGAAAATACAACATACTTTCTTGGATGTAGCAAAAGTATTATTGAATGATGTTAATTGCAATAAACACCTTGATTAAAAAAGGATTTCAAATACAAACCTAACTTTACACTTCAAAGAAATAAAGGACGAAGCCCAAACAGATTAGAGGACGTGATAAATTTTAGAGCTGAAATAAATCCAACAGAAAATACAAACGTAGAAAAACAACTACTAGCTAGACTAAGAAAAAGAAGAGAGGACTCAAATAAAATCAGAAACCAAATAGGAAACATTACAAATGATGTCACAGATTTTTTTTTAGGAGAGGCTATTATAAACAATTATATACCAACAAATTGAACAACATAGAAGAAATGGATAAATTCCAAGAAATATACAACCTACCAAGAATGAATTGTAGAAACCCAAAAAACCTGAACAGACCTATAACTAGTGAGAAGACTGAATCAGTAAACAAAATCTCCCACAAAACAAAACAAAACAAAACAAAAAAAACCAGGACCAGAAGATTCAAGGTGAATTCTAACAAATTTTAAAAAATTAACACCAATCCTTCTCAAACTCTTGCAAAAATTAAAGACGTGTGAAAAGTTCCAAACTCATTTTATAGGGCCAGCATTGATTACCCTCATACAAAAGCCAGATAAGGACACTAAGAAAAAGAAAACTAGGGGTCACTCTTCCTGATAAATGTATATCCAAAAATCCTCAACAAGATACTATCCAACCGAATTCAGCTGCACATTAAAAGAATCACACATAAAAAAAAAAAAAAGAATCAGATATCATAATCAAGTGAGATGTAACCAGGGGACACATATGAAAATTAAGCAATATAATCCACCACATTAACAGAATGGAAGATAAAAATCATATGATTACCTCAACAGATCTGGAAACAGCAACTGAAAAAAGTAAATGCCCATGATAAAAAATGCTCAACAAACAAGAAACAGAAGGAAATTACTTAACATAATAAAGGTCACATATATACCAGGCCCACAGGGCATATGTACTCACCAATGAAAACCTGAAAGTGTCTTTCTCTTCTAAGATCAGGAACAAGGATGCCCCCCTCATCATTTCTATTCAACATAGCACCAGAAGTCCTAGACAGAAAAAAATTAAGCAAGAAAAAGATAAAAGTCATCCAAACCCAAATGATCTGTTTGCAGATGCTAAGCCGTCACATTATAGAGAAAACCTAAAAGATTCTACCAAGCAAAACAAAAATGTCAGAATCAATCAATGAAAGTGGCAATATACAAAATCAGCATAGAAAAATCAGTTGCATTTCTATACGCTAACAAAAAAACAATCTGAAAAGAAAATTCATAATCCCATTTACAATAGTATCATAAAAAAGAAAACCCTTAGGAACCAAGGTGAAAGACTTCTATGCTTAAAACTATAAATCATCCATCAAAGAAACTTAAAAAGGTACAAATAAATGGGAAAGACAACCCACGTTCACAACTGAAAGACTTAATGTTGTCACAATGTCCACACTATCCAAAGTGACCACTCTCAAAATTCCAATGCTGTTTTTCACAGAAATAGAAAAAAACAATCCTAAAATTTATATGGAACCATGAAGAACCTTGAATAGCCTCAACAATCTTGAGAAAGAGCAAAGCTGGAGAGCTCATACTTCCTATGTCTAAACACATTACAAAGTTACAGTAACCAAAACAGTGATATGGGTCTAACAACAGACCTAGAGACCAATAAAACAGAACAGAGAACCCAGCAATAAACCTCCACACACACATGGTCAAATGAATTTCAGCAATGGTGCCAAGACTATGTATGAGACAAAGGTGGTTTCTTCAAAAACTGGTACTAATAAAACTTCATACACTTGCCAAAAAAATTAAGTTGAACCTTTACCTTTTACCACACACAAAAATCAACTCAAATAAAATAAAGCCTTAAATGTTAAGACCTGAAACTAAAATTCCTAGAAGAAAAAAGAAAAGCTTCTTCAGAGGGACTTTGCAATGATTTCTTAGGTATGACGCCAAAAGCACAAGGAACAAAAGCAAAAAATAGACAATTGTGATTGTGTTAATCTAAAAAGCTCTTGCACAGCAAAGTAAAACAAAAGGCAACCTATGGAATGAGAGAAAATATTTACAAACGATATCCACAATAGAGTTAACATCCAAACATATAAGGAACTCCTATAATTTCATAACAAAAATAATCCAATTTTTTAAAATGGCAAAGGATCTGAGTATTTCTCCAAAGAAGATATATAATATACCAACCAGTATTCATAAAGATAGGTGCTCAGTATCACTGAGCTTGAGAGAAATGCAAATCGAAATATAGTAATGATATATTACCTAACACCTGCTAGGATGGCTATTCCAAAAAACAAAAAATAAATGTTGACAAGGATGTGGCATAAAGGGAATCATTAAGTACGGCTGGTGGGATGTAAAACTGGTGTAGCTACTATGGAAAACAGTATAAAAGTTCCTCAAAAGACTAAAAATAGTACTACCATGTGATGCAGCAATCCAAATTCTAGGTATATATTCCAAAGAATAAAATCTAGATCTTGAAGAGATATTTGAATTCCCATGTTTACTGCAGCATTATTCACAACAGCCAAGACATGGAAGCACTTTAAATGCCCATCAGGGTTGAATGGATAAAGAAAATGGAATGGAATATTAACATTAGAAAAGAAGAAAATTCTCTCATATGCAACAGTAATGTCCTATCCTTGGACCATCCCTATTTTCTTAGACAAACTCCAATTTCATTACATTTTTCCCTTAATGTATTGGGCTGAATCAAAACGGAGATATAAGTTTACTAATAATTTACTACTTATCACCAATTACTAGTAATTACTAAAATAATTTACTAACATGAATATAGAATATTTTAAATTCTCTGTGTAATTATCTTGTTATTAAAAATTGTGTTGGGCATTTCTGGTCACAGGAATATCTAGGGCTGATTTTATTCAAGAACTTGCAATGCCTCTTCCAAGCACCCTTAAAAAATGAGTAGATGAGTAGTTTGGAGACCACCAACCTAAAAATACTGTTTAAGTATTTTTATGTGTAAGGCACTGCACTGAAATGTCCAGTGCTGGAATTCATTTACCATGTTTTGACTACTCTTACAGGATCCTGAAGATATCCTGTTTTTTCTCAACAGCTTGGCATTTCAGTCAAAGTTGGGAATTTTATTGTGCATTTCCTCTAACAGATAGTGCATATGAATGCTAAATAAAACTGGCCAAATAGTTATCTCTGGTGAATTTCTGCTGATACTTAGGCTGCTCCTGCCAGAGAAATGTCTATTTATCCTTTCTATTTGATTCCTCTTTGTAAGATATTCCCCCTAGCTTCTGACAACTATCTTTATTTAAATAGGCTTTGCTGCGAACATTTATCAAAGATTTCCTGAAAGTTTCTATCCATCACATGCAACAGTTGCCTGTTCATACGCCAAATTAAAAATGGTTAGGTTGTTACAATCTCTGCCTATGCTTCACTTGTATATCTTCCATAAAGACAGACTCTTTATTTACCAACATCGCTTAACAGTCTTTCAAGCAAGCTTTCAAAAAAATTAATGCAAAAAAAAAAAATTAATGCATATTTGAGTATTCCATTATCATTTTGATTTTTTGAGTTACAAAAATGAATATGTGTAAAATGAAACTAAATGCTTAAATTGTAGCCTCTTCAACGCTTATAAATGTACAAGATTGGCAAAGTGTTGGGTTGTTAGATTTAACAAATGAAAATAAATCCAGCTAAATTTTAACTTACAGATAAATTTTGGCATAAATATGCCTCTAAGTATTTCACGGGATAAATTTATATTAAAGAGAAAAATAACATCTGAAATAACATACTTGAAATTAGATCTCATTGGGCATCTTGAATTTTATCTGGCCACCCTATAAATTTATATTCTGTAGCTCAGTGTGCTTGTTGCTATTTTAAAGAATAATTTCTTATTATCAACCAAAAGATATCCTTTAAAACTTTAAGAAAGGTATCATATAGCCCAGGTAATCTGTCTTCATTTAGTTTACTAATTAGGTCTAGAACAGCCTGTCCATATACTAATTTGTTATCTAATTCTGCAACCCTATCTGTTTCAGACTACTTTTGAACTGAAATTTTTCTTTACAACATTCCTATTAAAAATTAAGGCAAACTTGGGGCGCCTGGGTGGCTCAGTGGGTTGAAGCCTCTGCCTTCGGCTCAGGTCATGATCTCAGGGTTCTGGGATCGAGCCCCGCGTCGGGCTCCCTGCTTGGCGGGGAGCCTACTTCCCCCCTCTCTGCCTGCCTTTCTGCCTACTTGTGATCTGTCAAATAAATAAATAAAAATGTTAAAAAAAAAAAAAATTAAGCCAAACTTTTAGTTTAGTAGTAGTACTGCTTTCTTGAGTATAAGTTTTCTTCTCCTTATCATCTAGTTTTATTGTAGTTTAAACATATCTTCAAATATTATTTGATTTTGTTGTCTAATTTAAAATACACCTGTTACTGTTGTCAGTAACCCTTTGGTCAGTAGTACCCTTTCCCTTTGCTTCCCTACTTCCAGGCAAAAATACTAAATGTGTGATCTTTTTTTTCTTTTCCAGTTTCCCTGAGCTCTTATCTAACAAGACTAGTAACAAAAAGTAGTGATAGCTTCTGGCAACAGAAGAACATTAACAGAACACTGAATAAACTCAATACTCATTTTAAGTGCTTTAAATGTTAGTCTTTTTTCTGTAAATAAAAATAAACTTAATGTGGGTGTGTCTGAGTGGCTCAGTTGGTTAAGCGTCTGCCTTCAGCTCAGGTCATGATCCCAGAGTCCTGGAATTGAGTCCCACTTTAGGCTCCCTGCTCAGCAGGAAGCCTGCTTCCTCCTCTTCCTCTGCTGCTTCCTCTGCTTGTGCTCTCCTGCTCTGTCAAATAAATAAAATCTTAAAAAATAAAAAAATAAATGTAATGTGAATTTAGAAGGAAATGTTAGACAATGCTCACCAGAAATGGTTTTAAATCAATTTCCATATTTTGTAATGTAAATTCAGACTTCCTGTTATGTTTAATCTCCCTTTCCATTTTTCTTTAATACTATAGTTTTGAAATTGATAGACTTCATTTTTTAGAACTGTAGGTTCACAAAAAAACTGAGTGGAAATACAGAGTTCTCACATATTTCTTTACGTTCCCCAACACTACAGACACACAGATTTCCCTATAGTTAACATCTTGCATTAATGTGGTACATTTGTTACAACTGGTGAGCCAAAACTGATACACTATTATTAACTAAAATACATAGCTTACATTAGGCTTCACTCTTTGTATTGAACATTCTATAGGGTTTTAATACAGAATGCCATATATTTGACATCACAGTATCATACAGAATAGCTTCACTGCCATAAAAATTCCTTGTACTTCACCTATTCATCCCCTTCTCCTGCTCCCTGAACCCCTGGCAACCACTGATCTCTCTGGCTCTCTGATTTTGCCTTTTCCAAAAGGTCACTTAAGTTGTAATAATAGAGTATTCAGCCTTTGAGACTGACATCTTCGATTCAGTAGTATGCAATTAAGGATCCTCCAGGTCTTTCATGGCTCCTTTCTTTTTATTGCTGAATAATACTCTATTATAAGGATGTACCAAAATTTATCATTTCTTGAGAGACATTTTGATTGCTTCCAAAGTTTGGCAATTATGAATAAAGCTGCTATAAACATTGTGTGCAGGTTTTTGTATGGACAAACATAGGACTTTACCAATGATTTTGAATTTCTCCTTCTCTTACTTGGATGTCAAATTCATTTACATTATGATCACCATTACATGATGGTTGATGTACAATTATCTCTATCAGTTCTTGTTCACCTCTCAAGATAGGGGCTAATTCAGAGGATTATAGCATCCCTCTCTGTGGCTCCACAGATATTGTGCTGGTTTTGGTTTCTCCATCAGTCTTGTAATGCAGTAGCTCTACACTGCAATTATGATGGCAAAATAAAAAGTGTTGGAACCTTTATTTGGGAGGGGAGAATAGTAAAGGGAATGGCTTGTGAATAGTCTCACTTGAAATGAACAGTATCACCTCTCAAGAGACTTCAATATCATTCTTAGTTGAGTTGGTACATCACACCAAACAAAAAGCTATGAATATGATCAAGTATGTTTTCAAATATTGTATTTCATAAGGACTTACTCACTGAAGCCATATTATTTCGTATTCCTGTGTGTTACATAAAGGAGCATATGAAGAAAATTAAGTCAGAATCAGACAACTGTTCCAATACTGGAATATTCAGATGTTAGAATTATTCCTAATAAAGAGTTTAAAATATGAGATAATCTTCATTTTTCATATTAAGATAATTATATGCTGCATTTGTGCCTTTTGCAAACATAGCTGTAATTACCCCTGGCATTGTACTGCTTACTGTCTTTTTTCCCCACTTATTAAAGCTATTTATTTACAACAAGTGCTTTGTATGCAAACATTAGTCTGCTGTTAACAAAAGTGAAGCCCAAATTTGTAATTAGCTACAGCTGTACATGCTGCTTCCTTTATTCAAATGTCTTCCATCACTTTGAAGCTGGTTAGCTCATTTTATTTTTTGTGGGAACCAATCTTGGATACTAGATAAAGCCTTGTTCTCCATATGCTGAGTTCAAATCAGCCATTCTTTGTTCCAGTTGGGATAGGGGTAGAGTTCATAGCAATAGCTGGACTAAAAGGAGGAGAAGGAAGAGGCCTTAAGCAAACTTGTGCATGTTGTATTAAGTAAGTATGAATATATACATCAGTAATTTAAACACCAAGTCAAAGTTCCATGTCCAAGTTATATATACATCTTAAATTCCAATTAAAATTAAGTGCTTCTCTTCTATCATATAATCAAAATATGACCTGGTTTTTTTCAAAACCATTTTTTTTTAAAGATTTTATTTATTTATTAGACACAGAGAGAGATCACAAGTAGGCCGAGAGGCAGGCAGAAAGAGAGGGAAAAGCAGGCTCCCTGACCAGCAGAGAGCCTGATGTGGGTCTCTACCCCAGGACCCTGAGATCATGACCTGAGCTGAAGACAGGTTTTAACCCACCGAGCCACCCAGGTGCCCCAATACCATTTAATCCTATCTCATGTATAGCCCATTGATAGAATCTCATATAAATTAGCCTGGGCTCTGTGACTGGGAAGTTACCTAACCCTACTACTCTTCAGTTTATTCATGTATAAAATGGAGATAATAATAGCATATACTTCATTGGGTTTTAGTGAGGATTAACTGAGTTAACATTCATCAAACACTTCAAACACTGCCTAATACACAGTAAGTGATATTAGTGTTGAATTATTTTAAGATCTGGTCTATTTTAGGAGGTACTTTTTTCTACCCACTATTGATGTTATTGATCAAAGTCTACAAATATAAAGACATCTCTATTAATTAAACTGACGGGGATAAAGGGGGAAATTTGGCCAAAGAACAAGGTATTTTCTCCAACGTTTTGTTTATATATGGTTAAACTATAGCAGGGGAAAATGCCCTACCACTCCTTCCTGGGATTTTGGTATTTTTGTAGCACTACATAAAAACAGGAGTATATTTAACTATATTAGCTTACTTTCAAGTTACAGAAAATTATCACAGAGTAATTGACATTTTTACTTTCAAAATTACCACTCCAGTTGTGCCCAGAAAAGAAAATTACGAAAGCTGGTAAGGTTGGGCTTTCACGAATGGCAGTTAAAATTTTCCTGAGATAATTCTGTTAGATATTTGACAAATAAAAATCAAAGAATGTAGTTAAAGAATAGAAAAATGGCATTATGTTAAAAAAAAACCTTACTCAAAAAGATTTATGTGGAAAGATCAAAAGTTAGAATTTCAAGTTATCAATGGAGTTTGATCAGATTAAAAGACACATTCTAATAAATTGGGCTTTCAGTTTTATCTTAATTTAAATATTTCTAAAACTCATATAAATCTCAATAATATCTTGTGATTTTTCAGGTAGAATTTACAGAGTAACATATCAATTAAGACAATCTGAGTATTTCTTTCTTTTCTTTGAGAAAGGCTCCTAATTTGAAACCACGTTGACACTGGGGAAAAAAAAAACCTCTAGATATTCTTTTAATAACTATTAAAACTAAACCCTATATTAACTAATGTCCAAGAAAATATTGGTGCAAAGTAGGAAAGTACTGTCAGAACTGAGTAACTAGAACATACCAGGTTTTGCATTTGTTAGTTCCAATGTAAGATGGTCAAGTGCGTGTGGGTGCATTTTTACAAAGTGAGTGTTGACAAGGAGAGAAAGACAGCCAAGATTAGAGGCTGGTGGGTCTTTGATTCCTGCCTTGAACACTTATTTTCCACAGTACAAACTCCCAAACAGCAAACTTATGCGGTTCCTAACTACTTCAGTTCATTAATAATGTGCTGACAAAACTCCAACACCAAGCAGCAATGATGAATGGCACTCAAATACAAAAACAGGTTGAATAAGGCATCCATAACTTGGACTTTTTGCAGGTAGCAAATTTTTAACACCTATTCAGAAAAGATTTCTTTTCAAAGATTAATTGGTTTCTGTATTCTTTAAAATTTAGAATTCAGTTCAACAGTTGGCAGTTTGAATTTATTTCGCCCCTGTATGACACTTAAGGCCACTATTGGTCCTGACAGAATTAACATAAAAGATACAACTCTTATAATTATCTTACCATCTTGAGTTTCTCGAGACTAGCTTGAGATCTGACAGGCATGTCATGGTAGCCAGCTGGAAGTGATCAGCACTCAAGTCACTAAAGACAAAAATACCTCTAGGGCCTTGGTAGCCATACCAATATCCAGCCTTTTCTTTCTTTAAAACTATTGTTGCCTGAGCCCTGATGGTGGAATGCAGAGCCAACTGTGGCAAAGTCACCAGACATCCCTTGGCTTACTACTTGCCTCTGATTCTGAATTGTTTTCCTGACCATAACTCTTCCCTAATGTACCTTGGTCATCACCCTGGACTTGCTCCTTGAATCACGCCTAAACTTGCTATGTTCTCTGAACTCTGCCTTGGGACAAACAGTTCTTTAGTTGTACAACCTTGTTAGTTGGATAGCTACTATCTCAGCAGCTCATGTCTTTCTCCCTTTCTCCATCCTTTATCCTCTGGAGACACTAGTTTTTCACCTTTCCCCTCTCAAATCAAAGCAGTCATAGAAACACTGTAACTATCTCCAGTAGTAATACCTTGGTTTCATTGCCACAGTAATTGTTCACCACATTCTAGGGTACTGATTTTATGAAGGTTTGTCTGATATCTACCTTAATAAAATTGTTTCCCCTTATTTAAGTAGTTACAAATGTGATTGAGTGTTCCTACTTACGAATTAATTTTTTTTAAAAACTGGCAAAAAGTGGTTTTGTGTTTACCATAACACAATTCTATCTTGCCACAATGAAAGTGTTATATTTTTACAAAACAGTCACAATAAAACATAATGAAGAAATGTTTAAAAGCTCTAAGTGACAGTTGTACTCATATTTGAAATCTTTACCTATTAGGAGTTTCAGACTATGACCCACACCTTAACAGAAATAAAATAAAGATCTGTCTACTTGTGACAAGCTTATTTAAAAGAGAAAAAGAATAAATTAAAGATAATATGTTTTGTTCAACCAGATTGTAATTAGTTTTCCTAAATGGTAGGCATGGTAGTTTTCCTAAAATGGCCTATCCATAAAGTTTTACCTATCAGGAAATGTATACATTTAATCATGATGAAAACAACAAGATATACTGGAGTCAAAAAGCTGAAGAACCAGGAGCAAGGCCAGCTGCAATTATAAAAGGAAAGAGCTAAGAAACCTTAGATACCAAATACATGAAATCACAGAACATATAGGCATAAGCCCAGGTAAAACCCTGTGGCATACTTCCAATGTTCTAAACACAACAAGACCCCAAGCACAACAAATACAAAATAGAATAATACTCGTCTATTAAAGAGAAAGGGGACTTAGAGCTGCTTGACAATAACTCTTGTGGTCCAAAATACAATTCCTGCCCCAAGACCTGAAAATCCATTCATTCTTGAAGACATTTAGAAGATGTTCACATCTTTGACACTACTCCTATTCCACAATTTGGCCCTTTCCGTATTCACTTTCTCTCTGTGAATCTTATAATCCCTAACCCATTGTAATTCCTAGCTCTCTGGTTCTGGACCTCTTATCATTGTTAATATATTTAATTAAATGCAAATTAAAGGGAAAAGTATCAGTAATTTTGTGCTAGCCCCCAAGAAAGGGTCAATAATATCTCAATGGAATCTCACCGGTGTATAGTCATATTATCTAGCTCCTCACAACAGCTGGTAGGAGCCTCACCAGTCTCCGCCATCCTTTACTGTAAATCTCAATGTACAATTTCACCTGCTTCCTTACAGCAAAACAGAGGCTACTAGATGAGAAATCCCTCAACATCTCAATCCCTCCCACCACTGAAAACAAATTGGAACCTTCCATTTATTTTTCTCCTCCTTTTTGGGACAAATTTCTCCTCCTGTCACATGAATTTCATTTTCTCCAATCTTCATGTACATTGATCAGTTATCTCTTCTCTCTCCTGAATTCCTAACATGCCATTCTCCTACAGTAGTATTCAAGCTTGGCTTCAGATTGGAGTCACTTGGAGAACTTAAAAATATATATATTTATTGCTGGATTTTACTTCCCAAGATTTCTATGTAATTGGTGAGAAGTGTAGCCTGGGCATTATCATATTTAAAGGCCCCTCAGCTGATTTTGATGTGCAGCTAAGACTCAGTCACTTAGACTCTACTGGCTCATTTTCCCTAAATACAAAACATTCAAGATTTTTTTTTTTTTTAAAGATTTTATGAGAGAGAAAACACACGGGGGGAGGGGAAGAGGTGGGAGGGAATGGGAGAGAGAGGGAGGGAGGGAGAGAGGGAGGGGGGGAGAGGGAGGGAGGGGGAGAGAGGGAGAGAGAGAGAGAGAGAGAGAGACATGCGGATTCCCCCTGAGCAGGAAGCCTAATAGGGTTGGGGGGTGAGGGGCTTGATCCCAGGACCCCGGGATCATGACAGACACTTAACTGACTGAGCAACCCAGGCACCCATGTGTTTACTTTTAAAAGGCTACTTTTCTAATTATTTCCCTCCTTCCTTTCTGTACAATCCAAATTTTCAAAAAGATACAACCCATTTTCTTCCATCATTGCTTTCTTTTCTCAAGCCCATGTATTTGAATTCTGTCTTTAATATTCTATTGAACCTAGTCCTACCAGTATCATCTTTGGCTTCTACTAAATTCAACCAAAACTATTGTTTTTATACATCATTAGTCTTCCTTCTGAATGCTGTAATATAACGTTTTCCTGGTTTTTCCTCTTTTATCCACCAGATACATTGTAGGGTCAAGATCCAGGGGTGAACAAGATAGAGTAGGTTCTTATTCTCAGGAAGGGGACATTCAACTGTGGGAAAACAGATGACAAAGGAGTAGCAGATAAACAAGATAGTTGGATAATCAGGTAACAGTGGGTTGTTTAGAATGGGCAAGGGGAATGTGCCTGAAGGAGGATTTTTAGGTAAGTAGGTCAGAGAAGGACTAAGTTCTGTTTGAGCTGAGAAAGATCAGAAAATGTGGTAAAAGTCACTCCTGGCAAAAGGAGCAGTAAGTCAAAATGTCCTGGACTTTGAACACACGTGACGGGTTTGAATAAGAGAAAGAAGAGTAGTGTGGCTGCAGCAGAGGGATCGAGGAGCAGCATGGTGGAAACAGTAACACAGAAGGAGTTTGGATTTTATGCCAATTGTAATAGAAAGCTATTGCAAATGTCCTGCCAAAGCCCATAGGGCTTTCTGATTCCCATCCTAAGGTGAAAGTGGTGCTTCCTTTTCTTCATATTCCTTGGGAATAACGTTGTATGAGGCACCTGGGTGGCTCAGTCGTTAAGCGTCTGCCTTCGGCCCAGGTCGTGATCCCAGGGTCCTGGGATCGAGCCCCGCATCGGGCTCTCTGCTCAGCGGGAAGCCTGCTTCTCCTGCTACCATTCCCTCGGCTTGTGTTCCCTCTCTCGCTGTGTTTCTCTCTCTCAAATAAAATCTTTAAAAAAAAAAGAATAACGTTGTATGATTATATTATTTATTTCCCCTTCGTAAGTACTCCATCATAGACTCTCGGTTTTTCTCTCAGTACACAGACTCCTTTGACGATCTACTCTGTGATTTTATCTAACGCTTACATTTACTGATGACTGTCCAGGATCTCTCTCGAGCTCCAGACCTGTTGTCTAACTGTCGGGATCCATCAGCATAGACTCAGTGGTCTCAGACCAACTTTCTCCTTTCTGCATTCCCTAATTTAGTGAATGATACCAGCGTCCAGTCAGATTCATTGCAGGTAGCCTTGGTTATTCCATATATTTAGTCAGTAACATTACTACATAAAATTTCCTCATTAAAATCTGTTTTTTTATTCATCTGTTTCCTGGGCTAATACCCTGCTATCTTTGCAACACCTCTCAAACTGATAAACCTCAAGTGCCTGGCTTCCCTTTTTCTAGTTTCAGCTCGGTCATATACAATCCATTTTGCTTACTGCTGCCAGATGTATATTGAAAAAAAAAAAACAAACAAACAGATTTGATCAAAAGGGACTCATGCTTAGACATATCAAGGGAGTTCTTTTCCACGTGTCTCTGTTTTTATTGTGATAGTTTATTGAGTTGTTGCTATAGGCCAGTGCCTGATCTAACATATGTATTACATAACATAACATATTACATATGTATTAACCCTTTTCTCACATTAACTGTTAAAAGGCAGGTTCTATTAATCCTTCCACTTTACAAATGAGGTAACTGATGCACAGAGAGCTTGAGTAACCTGACCGAAGTACAGAGCCAGGAAGCAGCAGCACTAGGATTTATACTTAACCTGATTCCAGAGTTGTTGCTGACTAGAGGCAAATTTATTAGTACAACGTACAAGTGTCTGCACAGCTACCCTCTGAAAACTTCCCAGCCTTCATTTCTCAAACATTTCCCTTCGATCACATTCTCAGGCTATATTAAACATATTATAGGTCCCTTGCTGACATCGTTCTCTCATCTTCTATGCCAGGTCCTTCTGGCTGTGATAGCTCTCTTCTCCTTTGCTACCCAATTAAAGCTTCCTTGTCTTTTAAGACTGTCACAGTCTATTTTGTCTACCTCCAGGAAATCTCCCAGTTACTGTTGTTGTCTATTAGCACATTATCAATCTGTGCCTTCCTCTATGATAGTAACTAATCCCCTCTAGGCCATTTCAATATTTACTTATTTATATTCTCCTTAACATTAAAATTTTTTTAAAGGATTTTATTTATTTATTTGACAGACAGAGAGAGAGAGGTCACAGGCAGGCAGAGAGGCAGGCAGAGAGAGAGGGGGAAGCAGGCTCCCCGCTGAGCAGAGAGCCCCAATGCAGGGCTCGATCCCAGGACCCTGAGATCATGACCTGAGCTGGAGGCAGAGGCTTTAACCCACTGAGCCACCCAGGAGCCCCAACATTAAAAATTTCTTAAGAGGAGTACATCTTTCTATATCCCAGTAACTTGTGTAATGAGTGGCTCATAATATATCTTTTTTTTAAATAAATTAATGTATAAATACCACCACCATCCATTGCTCTATCATTAAAATTCATTTTCATGGTTATCTAGTAGAGACAGTACCCAAGAATTATGGGGTACATAATTCTCTTATTATGTACCCCATATTTAACGGTGGCCCATTAAATACGGAGTATATAATAAAAGAATTTTGAAAAATTAGATGAGAATATCTCTAAGCATGGGGAAGTTATTGAGTTGTTGACTAATATAGGCAAGAGTAATTGTTAACTATAAAGAGACTACCATCGAGACATTGCACGTTGGAGGAGGGGACAGAGGTTAGAATGCTATGAAGGAGAAAAAGGATACATTAAAATTGTAAACTAGACTCAACCAAGAACTTAACTATCTTGTGCTATTACAATAATTACTACCTTTCCTGGGAAATGAAACCAACTAGCCACAACCATCTCACCACACTGAACTGTTTTCTTTGTTCTACCAGCCTATAGATATTCAGCTACAAATAGGAAAAAAAAGATCTGTCAATCACTTTGCCAAGTTAGAATCTTGGAATTAAACTTATGATTTTTACATTTAAATAAATTGCCTAGGGAATAGCTTTATAGAGAGAACCAGTGGATTTTTTTTTTTTTTTTTTTTTTTGGTAGGGAAGCATTTAAGGAAGAGTAGAAGTGTTAGAAAAGAGGGCTCAAGAGTCTGAAAATCCAGCCAAAACTAAAGCTACAACATTTAAAGAAGATTGGTACTTGGAAAGCTATTCACTAGTGCAGTGTTCCAGCCTGGAAAGGTGGAAAATAAAATGCTGTTTACAAGTTTTCTCTGGTTTGTTATATAAAATGTGTTGTGCATGTGATATCTAAATTTAAAGTAACGTGATTTAAACTGCACTACGTGATGAAGAGTCCTCTGAGGTCACTAAAGCTTTGATTTTCCAGTTAGCTTATTTTATAGCTAGTGCTTTGGAAGCCATCAAGTCCATAACGAGATAGATCAATCAGATTGTTTTTATTGGTCTACTGCGTACCATACACTATACACAGCAGTATTCATTGAATCAGACTGCTTGGGAACAACAGCTTTAACCTTGAGACTAGAGCAGAGAAAATAACAGCTTCAAAATTAAATCTCCATGAATTATATATATTCTTATATAAAATTGAATTTTTAAACAGTGTCAATTGAAATCCGTTGGTAATGAACCAAGAGCAGTTATTTCAAAGAGGAATCATGGTCAAAACATCACATGTTCACTGATTTAAAATAGCTTTCTAAACTTGATATTCAAACATCAGACTTTGCAGTGTTTCAAAGAAACCCATGCTTATCAAATGGCCTCAGTAATATATTATATTAAAGGTAAAGTAAAAAGAAATAGATGACCTCCAGAAATTGCTTCAGATGCTATGATTTTACATTTGTTTATCCCCTTTCAAAAAATAATCGAAGGTAAATTAAAAGAGGTAAGGCAAGCCAGTCATATAAGAAATGGCATGTTCATGGTATTCAACACATGTTAATGATTTTCTCCAGATTTTTGGGAAGGCTCAAAAGTTGATATTAAAAAAAATAAATAAATAAGTTGCCTGACCAACTGGCTTCCTAAGTACAAATCCTTAGCTTCAGCAGTGTTCCGTTTCTTCCACAAAAACTCAATCAGCAATCAAGGAGAAAGTGGAGAAATTAGTGCAAGGAAAGCGAAGCAGAAATAGCACATCTTCAATACAAGGTCAGGGGTTCACATTACTGTATCTAAAGTATCAACAAGGGTAAAATTCATATCCAAAGAATCTGATCTGTAAAATGAGGAAATGGAATGAGAGTCTGTGGAGTTGAGGACTCCCAGGTGGATGAGACTTTCAGTTCTAAAAAATTCCTCCAAGTTGAAGTAAACATACACCCAAACTTCTCTTTTAGGGAGGAAAAAATTAAATCCTTTACGTTAGCTGGTACGGAATTAACCAGCGGCCAGTGCCTTAGAGCTCAAGTTCGTGGTGCAGCTCCCATTGTAGCCGACAACTGGATACAAATCTCCAACTAGCAAACAAGTAGTTGGCTCTAAGGAGCCTGCATAGAATACACCAGTGTGGTTGAGAAACCAAATTCCAAAATACTTATGATGCATACAAGCAGCATACCTGATTCCAAATATAGTATGAACTTGGTTTACATCAACCCAGGCACTGGGGAGGCTGGAATTTCCTGATGGTCTCTCATACCTCATCAACAAGCCCGAGGCAGACAGAGGGCTCTCCTACAGTCGCCCAGAGCACTGAACTGTCAATATTCTCCTGTCCCATCTGATACCATGTCCAGAACTAACAGTTTCTTATAATAAGTTTCAGACATTCCCTAGGTTTACCTCTCAGCCTCTGTCAGGAAGAAGTTCACTAGTACTCTCAATATTTTAAGGCCTCAAAATTAAAACATTACTCCTAAATTTTGGATGATTACACTGACAAGGGGTCAAAAATTATATTCAACTTGCAGATGAGATTGTTTCTGCTTCATCTTGCTTTTTTTTCCTTCTCTGCCACCAGATTATAAATTCCACAAGTACAGAGCCAAGTCTATTATATCCACTATTATACACCCATAACCTAGTAGGTGCTCATCTAATATTTATAGAATGGTAAATGCATGAAGAGATGGAAAAATGTTGCTGCTGGATTAAAAAAAAATAAACCTGCTCTTGAGTTTTTCAGGACAACTCTTAGTGACTCTCTTTTCCTATAGCAATCTCTTTAAAACAGCCCTTTATAACTTGGCATCAACTTGGTTTTTTGGTGTTATCTTTTGCAACATTTCTTTGTTTGCTTCTTAGTATTCACTGGAAATATTCAATATTTTTCTACATTAAATGCCTTTCTTACAATAAAGCAAGCACCAAGTACTTGAGAAAATCCTGTGAGTACTATTTACAAGTTACCGAATCATCTTTCTCAGTCTCCCCTGCCTGCTACACTGTGATTTTGTTGGATCAGAAATAGGGTCTTAAATTAATCTTTGCCTTTCTCCAAACCTAACTCATTATCCCCTTCATGGTGGGTATTCAATATATATTTGTAGATTGAAAGCTGAGTAATAATAATTTCACTCAGCACTAGTGTAAGATAACCACAGTAATAAATAATTTGAGCAAATATAAATCCATGGTTTTATTCAATACAGTAGAGCTACTGATTGTGAGCTGAGACATCAGGGTCTTAAAGGAGGACCTATAGCTAGAGGCAAAACATATGGTCAAAGTCACAGAGTAATGGTGCCTAAGGACCACTGTCTAAATAGAAGGCATCTCGTTGGCATTTTTCTTCAAACTTCTCTGAGCCTGTGGCATTATGGCAAGAGACTGTGAGATATATTAATAGAGCTCGCAAGCTATAAAGAAGTAAATGTGACAGCTGCAATTTAAACATGCCTTGGGGCAAAACTTAGGGATAAAAGAGAGGAATGCTTAACAAAGCTTCCTACTTAAGAAAAAGTCCCCAAAAGTGCACAAAATGCACAATTGTGTAAAACTAAATTTTATAATAGATACTTGTCTATAGAAACTGACGGAGAGTTTATGATGGAAGAAAATGGTCCATGCCTTTGCTGTTGACTCAGACATCACTCCTCTCTGTCCTCTTTGCTCTGAGACATGGGGTTATTGGCAACAGAGAATGCAAATCAGAGGGTGATTACCAGAGCAAGACACCCTCATGCAGAGGGTGTCCTCAGCTATGTTCACAAAGAAGGGAAAGGTGCTACCATGGAACGATTCCTTCAACTGACGTTCCCTGTGACTCCTGAGTTTAACCCAGTTCGAGAAGTAGTTATCTACCACCTATCATGCGGCATACACTGAAACAGCTTTGTATAACAGTAAAGTAGGAAAAAACAGTTAATGCAGATACAAACTTCAGCTTCAATCCATGCCTCAACAAATTAGCTCCATAAGCTTTTTTAGTATTAATGGTAATAATAATAGTAACAGTACTGGGGACACCTGGGTGGCTCAGTGGGTTAAGCCTCTGCCTTTGGCTCAGGTCATGATCTCAGGATCCTGGGATGGAGCCCCTTGTCGGGCTCTCTGCTCGGTGGGGAGCCTGCTTCCCCCCTCCCTCTCTCTCTGCCTGCCTCTCTGCCTGCTTGTGATCTCTGTGTCAAATGAATAAATAAAATCTTTAAAAAATAATATTAACAGTATTTGTTGAGGGGTTAGTAATCACCAAACACTGTGCTAAGAGTTATATAATTTAATCCTCATAACCAACTAATGAGATAGATACTGTGATTATGATCCCCCTTGTAGAAATGAGGAAATTGCAGCCCAAACAGGTGAACTAATTTTCCTTAATACATAACAAAGCTGGGATGTGAATCCATGCAATCCGACTCTACACATGAGATCTTAATCATCACTTTATGTTTCTCAATTCATTTACAATTTCTGGTACTGTCTCCTCATCTGAAAAAAGAAAACTGACAGAAAAATCTTCCTTGCTGCATTATCATGAAAGTTAAAAATACTGTAATTTTAATGACAAAAGTACAGAAAGCATCTAACATAGCAAAGTCACTAAATTATCTCTATTATAATTTAGAATTATATTTTTCATTGATTTTCCCCATTCTTGAAATTTCACATACATCATGGTTTAAACTATACAATTTAAAATTCACTTATGTATTTTTTTAACTTGAGTATAGTTGAACCTATGTTTTATTAGTTTCAGGTGTGCAACATAGAGATTCAACTTCTCTATACATTATGCTATGCTAACAGGCGTCACTACACCTGTTATTCCTACACAGTATTCCCTATGCTGTACCTTTTTTTCCTGTCAATTATTCATTCCTGTACAGGAAGCCTATACCTTCCACTCCCTTTCACTCATCTTGCCCGTCCCCCACCCCTCTACCCTCTGGCAACCACCCTTTTGTTTCCCCGTATTTACAGGTTCAATTCTGCCTTTTGTTATTTTGCTTATTTGTTATTTATTCGCTTTGTTTTTTAGATTCTACATAAAACTTCCTCATATACTATTTTGTCTTACTTGCTAATATTTCAAACACATTATGGCCTTCTTTTCCTACGTAGTTAAGTAATACATTTATGGATGAAACTATGACTCATACAGCACACACCCCACCTAATTTAGCCACTGTCGACCTTACCTTCATTTCATTTCTCTGCGGCCTTCTGACTGATTAGTGAGATCTGGGTTCTTGATGTGCTGAGTACTCATTTCCTCCACTGTACAAATAAGCCATCATACTCAATCTTTCCATTTGGATGGCTGCCCGAAGGTCTAAATTTGTGGATAAGAAAGACTGGCAAATCCATTTGATGACCATGATTCCCGGTCTCAGGCATGCATAGTTTTTGGGCCAGAACCCATTGCCCTGCACCTGGCCTGGCGCCTCCCCTTAGGCGAGGCGCCTCTGCACTGTTAATCTGATAGGAGTGGGGTGTACAAATCATCCAAGGAGAGCTGGAGTTTGTACCATCAGTGGTGTGAGGCAGACTCCTTACGGACAAGTCTGCAAAACGGACCCTCCTTCCACACCTCTAGCATCCAAGTGATTCTTACCTCAGGACGCCACCTACCAACCTTATATAGAGTTCCTCCTCCTTATATAGATCAACACCCTGGGGGGCTCCACCTGTGTCTCGCTTGTCTTCCTAGGAAACATCACGTTCCCCTAGCCCAATCACACTCCAGCCTGGCCCATGGGTTTTCCACACTGTTCAAGACAAAAAAAAAATTCATACCTGAATCATGTTCACCAAAAGCAATTTTGGTAATAAAGATACAATTTGATCTCTAGTTGCTTAATTCCTACTTCTGTTAGGTTGGTTCTAATCTCCAGGAGGTAAGGGGGGGATTAAACATTAAATCTTTAAGCAGCCCCCAAATCCATATCCAACTAGAATACTTTTCACCCTCGTACTTTTGGCTTAAAAACTACCTATGAAATGCTTACATTACTACTTCATAAGCTGACATATAATAAATATAATTTTTTCTTTTGCTTACTGAGAAATCTGCCTTGTTTCTCACTGTGCTAGAAATGACGTAGATAAAAGTATCTGCTACAGTTCTTAATACATAACTGGTATTTAATCAATCTAATTTCCTTTTTTTCCATTCTAAGTATAAAACATAGTTTTTAGTAACAAAACAACTACTACAACAACAAAACAGTTCTGTGTAAAATGGCTAGCTAACCGAGGATGCCTAAAACTCATATCTTTGTTTTGGTCTCACAATGTTTATCTCACATGGAAAGCTTTTTAAATCTATTGGCATGCTTTCTAACCAGGAGTTCCTTGTAGGAATCATGGTTCATTGTAAGGTGCAGTTGTAAACAATCTGTATCAATTACTTCAACATCAAGAGCCTGTGAGAAGCTGCCATTTGCCTTCTCTGAAAGTCAGATATATATTTGGGTCCTTTTGCAAGTTCTCACTCCAGCTTGCTTCTGGTTTGAACTTCTGTATTTCCAACATTAAAAAGTTGAGAATTGTACTTCTGAGACCCTCTTCAGATAGGCTTCTGGAGTCCAGTTTCCACCAATTAGAGAGCCAAAAACAATATATGGAAGGTAAAAATAACTCAGGAGCTTGCTTCCTCCCACTTTGTCATTTGCTGCTACTAAAATAGTTCACGGACATGGTCATTTTTGGTGCAGTATTTCGCTCTTAACACTCATGGGTCACAAAGACACCGAAAGCCCCAGCGGTGACAGGATTCAGCCTCCTGTGAAGGCTGGTCAGTACCTGTGAAACTAGAGGAAGGCGCAGTAGTGGAGGTTAGTTTTCAGTACCTGGATTGGAGCTGCAGTGGGTTTTAAACTGATCAGTTCCAATATTGCCCTCAGATTTCACTTTCCCCAATAGCTGTAGCATATATTTCTGAGTGTCCTTGGAGGACCAACCTAAGCCTTCATTCAACTCCTCCATTTATTTTATAATCATTTAATTTTTAATATTAAATGAAGTTCTGTTTAAAATTATAGCAGTATTTTCTGATGCCCGAAATGATCCCTGACCGCTACAGAACTTCTCAAGTTTAATTCTTGAGTCTGTGCTGATTTTGCAGAATTAAAGACTTATTTTATAAAGCACTTTCATTTTTTATATATTTTAACACTACTCTGAAAAGCCTGAAAGGACTATTTTTCATTCAGTACTTTAAATTTGTAAGTGAAATGTCATGGATGGGTCATTATAGCAAGAAATTACCTAATAGTCTTCTATTTCTACTATCACAGGTGTCCTAGAATTTGAAGTCAGACATTATTGATGGATATACTAGTTGCAAATAATTTAACAGGCATTAAATATAAAATTAGCAGATATGGGTGGATTTTTATATAACCCTATATAATGTTTTAAATGTTAATAACATTAAGTAAATGTTAATAAATGTATCCTCTATCAATTCTTTAAGGGTTACAGGAACCCAAAGGCATTCCAATTTCATCAATAAAATAACTTTATTAAAAAGAGACTAGCAGAAAGGTTATTTAGCTTTGGAAAGGATCAGAGCTTAACCTTTACAAAAGAAAGAGAATGCTCCTATATACACATATTTTTTTCTAGCTGCTACATTTTTGGGCCATATCTAATGCTAACAGAACCAGATGTCAGCTCTAGAAAAGCAAACCGAAATAATGGAATTTTTAAAACTCTGAGTGAAAAGCAAAACAAGGCAATAGACAATGAAGAATATGGGTGGGAGGAAGAGGGGAATAAAAGTAATCAAAACATGAAACACATCTTTCTGCTTAAGAAATTCAAGCTCAAATTTTATAATTTTGATGAAATCTAAACTTTATCAAAACAGTAGTATGAATGCAGAATAGACTGAAATCTGAGATCAGATTTTATATGTAAACCAAGAGTCCATCAAAGGAAAAACCAAGTACAATGTAAAACAGACATATTTGTGATTTGCAGCATTAAGGAGGTTTATTCATTGAGGTTTTACCATCTAAACTCTTACTGAGTTTGTTTTTCGTAGAATGGCTAGAATGTGTTCCCCTTGTTATATATTGATTGGTTACTTTCTGTATTTCATTACAATAACATGTTAGGAAATAGATTGCCAACATTTTATATTGCTGGGTAAATTGCAAGCTGCCAGAGCCAGAAGATCTTGTAATACAAATTTCAAGATTCTGCAAATATAGAGACTGTATTTAGGTTTATTTTAGAAACAAGATTGCAGGGTCTAGACGGGGTGAAATAGGGTTCTAATAGACAAAAATTTGGACCTGAGGTAACCAATCACCTTGTCACTCTTCCAACACATTTTTCCCACTTACTGGCTTTTAGTGCCCAAGATAGTATTTAGTTTTCAAGTATGGGCTTCGATAAAGAATTAGAGTTGATAGGGAGCCTTATGGGAGAAGAAAAAGACAAGATAATGGATGATTTGTGTAGCAGGCTTGCTGTACCATTGACTTGACTGTTTTATTTAAAATATAGACTCCTTCAACTTCTGCATGAAAATTCAGCTCTATGTTATTTATTTGCCTAAATACACTTAAAAGTTATCGTATAACTTCAATTAACTTTGCCACTTTGAAATATTGACACTAAAATAAAGAAAGAAGAAATCAAAGATATCTGCTTATAAAAGGGATTGGCCTAGGTTGCATGTGAGTTTTTATAATTTAATCCTAGATTTCTCATGTATGATTCCTATCAACTGGATAAATGGGATTGAATAACACCCATCATAGGTATGAGGGGCCACACAGGGCTTGTCGGAGTTTTGCATCCATTCCAGCATAAAATGACCTTCTACTTTTTCTGCAAAGGACACGGTTCCTATATATGTTTATATTTTCACTCAAATGCAAGGGTGTTTCCCTTAATCAGGACTCCTGAAAACCAGATACGGACCAATCATGTATAATAAGTCTTACATTTCTCAACCATTGAAAGGGAAAAAATGTTGATTTATCCTGTCAACAAAATCACGGTAGGGATATCCTATTAGAGAATATAAATGTTAAGGACAAATATGTCAGAGTACCTGAAAACAGTTGTGAAGGCTAAGGCATACCATAATCTATGTAATTTTAGTGACGTTTATAATCAGACTTGGAGCCCAATTTATATTTGTAGGGCTCAAAGCCCTATTTTAAATGTGACTCAATACAAATTTTATTTTCAAATTACTAAATCAAATTTGCATTTGTATCTTGATTAGTCGATGGAAAGAAACAAGTAATAAAATGAGTTTTCTGGCTCTGATAGGAAACAAAATATTATGAAAATACTGTGATAAATATTTGCTTGATCTTCTGCTTATTGATCTATTCAAAGATTACTTTTTTCCCTGCATGAAGTATGACAAGAAATAAGTAGTGATTATCTTTTATATAATTAGTGGACTCTGCTAAAAAAAAATGACCGTATCCTTGAACTGTCTTTGCCCTAGCCATGGTCAATGAACTCATGGGATCTTAGTTAATTTTACTTGTGATTTGGTGTTTTTTAGAATATTCTTTTTCATCATACCATGTCTTTTCTAGAGTTAACAAGACCATACTCCACATAATTTAGCTTTGGTTAGGTTATTATAGTTAACGAATAGAAACAATCAATAGAATTCTTATGATGAAGGACATCTCTCTATACCTGTAAATCGAAATTTGAAACATCTTTTTACATTTTGTTTTCCTGATTTTAATATAACCTGTATTTTCACTTGAAATATATCTTTCTTTCTCATTTTCAAAGTCATTCCTCACTTTAACTTTCTTGTCAGTTTCATTCATTTAATGCTCATTGAGTTCCTACTGTGAGCCATATCCTATATACTCTTCCAAACCAAGCACCCTGGAAACCTTGATGTGCCCTTCACTGATTACAGGATACTTCCTAGCAAATTTTGTGATAATTAGTTTCTCATTTTTCCTTAGTTTCAAAACCTGTGCATGTGTTGTTAATTATTATAGTTCTAGTTTGGTTTTGTCACGTTTTGAAAATGGAATCATAAAGTGTTTGTCTTTTGCAACTTGTATGTTTTATTCTTTTGCTCAAAATTATGTTTTATATATTTATCCATGTTGAATGGTATACTTGTAGTTTATTCATTTTAATTGCTGTTTATTATATGTTTTATTATTTTTAAAGATTTTATTTATTTATTTGACAGAGAGAGAGATCACAAGCAGGCAGAGAGGCATGCAGAAAGAGAGGAGGAAGCAGGCTCCCCGCTAAGCAAAGAGCCTGATGCGGGGTTCGATCCCAGGACTCTGAGATCATGACCTGAGCCAAAGGCAGAGGCTTTAACCCACTGAGCCACCCAGGTGCCCCTATTATATGTTTTAATATATCAATTTATTCTACTATTGATGAAATTTCAGTTTTCCAACTTTTTCCCATATAAAAATAGTGAGAGAAGGAACATTTTTGCATATGTATACATGCTTGTGTATACAATATTAACAAAATATATATACATATACACATATAAATGTGTTAATATATAATATTTTATATATAATTTTTTATATATCTACTTGTATATACATAGAGCTTTGCTGGAATGGAATTGGTGGGTCACAGGGTATGTGAACCTTTAATTTTTTCAGCAAACTGTTTTTTAATGATATGGTAAAATCAATAGTTTTGTTAGTACTCAATGTTCCACAATCTTGCCAACACTTGATTTTCTTAGGTTTTTAAATTTTTTCCATTTGGGTGGATATGTAATGCTATCTTGTTATGTTTTAATTTACATTCACCTGATTATAAATGATTTGGGTGTCATCTCATGTTTATTGAATCATATTGTGTTCTGAATGCTTTCCTATTTTTCTATTCACAAGTAAGGTTTTTAATCTACTTGGAAATTATCTTCATTTATAATAGGAAGTTTGTGACAGATTGTATTTTTTCTGTACATTAACCCTATTTATTGAAAATTTATTGAAAACTGTCCTATCCATGTTGATCTGCACCATGATCTCTGAGGTATTGTACATTCATACGCATATATGTGTGTTTCCAGGTCTCATATTACTTCATTTGTTCAAATTTTCCATCTGTGTGCTAATACTATTAATATTTAATAGTATTAAATAGACTTAAATACTCCAACTTTATAGTTGGTAGGCATTTGGGCTATCCTATAGAGGCAGAATAGACCCCACCTAAAATTTGGTTAGCATGTGATACTCCTGATACCACACACAGAGCAAGAGTATAATAAAAAGGTTTAGTGCTTATAAATGATTCTGTCTGAAAAGAGACTCTGGACTCCAGGAAACAAACTGAAGTTTATAGAAAGGAAGGGAGTGGGGGGATGGGGTAGCTGGGTGACGGCTATTAAGGAGGGCACGTGTTGTGATGCGTACTGGGTGTTATACACAACTAATGAATTGTTGAACACTATATCAAAAACTAATGATGTACTATATACTGGCTAGCTGAACATAATAAAAAAATTTTAAGTAAAAAGAAAATGAGACTTGGTTGGGGTTTTTATAAGTTAGGGAGTGAGGCCAGGTTAAGTGTTCCCACACGTGGACAGGGGCTTACTTGGCTTAAATCTCCTGCTGAGGTCAAGAGTGAGTGCTTTCTTATCATCTTGCCTAGATATGGGGCAGAATTGGAAGGGGGAAGAGGGAAGCTCTCAGCAGTTAAACATTAAATTATGGAGTCAGATTCTTTATTATAATTTACTCCTGATATTTACTGATTACTAGATATGCCATGTTTCATTTAGTTGAATTTGAACTTGTTTAAGTCATTATGATGTTATATGAGCCTGAAGTCTGAAAGTAGGTAAAGTTCCATTGAATGCTTTGTTCAAGAGCCCAACATTATGTATTTCACTGAGAAGTGAAATGAGTGTCTTGGTTATAATTAGTAACTTCTGAAACTCCAAAAGAGAGAGAGTGTTTTTCTGAGACCTTGTAGATATAGATGCAAATGTAGATTCATGTGTGACCTTGATTTATATTTGGACTATCTGCAAGGCAAGAGATTCCCAGACTCTTTACCACAAAGGGGGAAACCTTAGACAAGGATTTGTTTTGCTGCATTTGGCTGGACCGACACCCAGACTATTTGCAAAGTCCCATATGCATAATAATATGCATATGCAGTCTATTGTTGTCCAGGGCATCCAGTGCTAAGATGACTGCCTGAAACATAGTCATCTGTGCTGGCCTAGAGTCCAATCCTTTATCAGGGACATGAAAGGAATGAAAAGCAGCAACTCTCTGAGTTTTATCTCACACACTGATGTTGCACTGTCCATAAGAGCATGAACTCCCCTTGTTATTCATTTAATAAATTGCAATGAGTCATCTGTTGGACAAGGATCCTCTGGCACTAGAGCAATTGACAAAGGACTGAATACAAGGAAGCTCATGCCTTCCTGCAGGTGGGATATTGTAGAGTGCTCAGATTTGTCTCCCATCACGTAGTGAGGAGGCCTTGGAGGCCATGCGGAGCTTATAGTGAGCTGCTTCCATGACCTAACGTGTAATAGGCAGCCATGTATGGACAGTCACAGGCTGAGGGTCTGTGAAAGTTTCTATTTCCAGGAGAGTCCAGAGTTCCATGGACAATGATTGCCGCTCTAATGCCACATAGCATGAGACAAAGATGGACAGTTTCTTGCATCAGAAAATGGGCAAATTATGACCTCAATGGGAGATTACAGGAGGAATGAGAGGCTGCTGCTAAAGTCTTTAAAAGGAATGATTAGCTAGGATTCCTTCGAGAACTATCAGGAGTGTTTGTGTATTTCAATTTGGGCAGATTCTAGAACCTTTTGTTGGACAGTCCATTGAAAGGACATAATTATGTCCACAGGATAGAAAATGAATATATGGCCTCCAGACCCCAAAAAGGCCTAAAAGATATTGTGGGTATTGAGAGGGTCATCAGCTGTTTCTTTATGGTGTGAGATAAGAGGGCCTTAGTTTATCAAATAATTTTCAGGAACTTAAGTAATATGACAAGGGCTTACACAATCTGTAAGTCAATGGTTCATCTCCTTTTTTGTGAGTTTTGTGTATGCATGTTCTGAAGGAATGTGTGAAATGAAACTCCTCAGAAAAGGATCTTATCAAAG
This sequence comes from Procyon lotor, assembly GCA_028646535.1. Lineage (NCBI taxonomy): Eukaryota > Metazoa > Chordata > Mammalia > Carnivora > Procyonidae > Procyon > Procyon lotor. Next base: position 62,816,461 of record CM053609.1, read on the forward strand.
TAATGTCTTACTTGTGTTTTTGGAGAAATCTGCATGCACTTAACATCTTGCCTGCAAAGATGTATTTATGTCCCTACGGAAATTAAGGCATTTTGCAATAGATACTTCTATTAAATCATCATGTTGTACACCTTGAACTTCATAATGTTGCATGTCAATTAAATGTCAATAAAGCTGGAAAAAAAAGAAGTTAAGGCAAATTATAGTTGAAAGCTGTTGAAATAAGCAGTGAACAGAACATATTAGCCAAATCTATAATAGCAAGACATTTACCAATTGCTGAAAATTGGTAAAATTGGATAGAATCAGTAATTTCAAATTTCAAAAACACTGGATAGCAGGACATAATAGGGCCCACAGTATCAAGGTTGTGGTAATCTACTAAGAAATGGTATTTTTTTTTTGGTAGGTTTAAGAATAGGCCAAATTGGATTATTTAATGGAGAGGCTGTGAGGATAATCATACTTTCTCAAAAAGAGCTTTGTATAGAGTTTCAATCCTTGAAGGCTCTGATTTAATTTACATTTGTCACATTAATTATTTTAACTAGGAGAGAGAGGACATATTTATGGGGTCTCATTTTGCCAAACCAACTTTTAAGTGACAAAGATTCTGTTTAATTTTATTACTTACTAGGTCAGAATGTCCATGTCCACTATGGGGATACTATGACCATGGAAAATTTAGGTCACAAAATAGTTCTGATGGTTAACATGAAGTGAACATTTTTGTCCTCCATTGTACAACTTATAATTCCTCTAAAGGTATAGGGGGGTTACCCTATTTAAATTTAGTGAAACCCCTGGATATAACTTAACCCCACTTTTATTTAAGACTATGAGATTTGCCAATTGGTGCATTTAGCAGGTGTTTATAATCCAAGTTGTCATGTCATAGAGTGCAAAAGCCAATCAGCATCCTAGCTTTTTGCAATATAAATTATTTTAGTAAATTTTAGATTTTGATTGGATCAAATTGTGGACTTCACTTTCAGTTGTTTGTTTCCTCCTCTAGTATCCAGGTTTATTTCTTTCTCCACCTCCCACATTTTTTTTTGTCATTACTAGATTGATTTTGTGGTGGAGAAGGTCCTCTCTAGTCTATTGATAAGCTACTTTCAGAAGACTACAAATCAGTATTGTCAGGGTTAGGAGAGTTTCCCATGTTGAGGGTTTCTTCATAGGGCTTAAAGACCTGGGGACAAAGTAAGGTTTGAATTAACTCCCTTTCTGTTACCACAGGGGCGTTATGCTTGTCTTTCCCTATAACCTTTGGGATTCAGATCTTTTGTGCAGATAGAGGGAAAGGCAGCAGCAGCAATAGCAAAGGCAATCTATAGGGTTCTAATAAGCCATCTACCTTTAGGATCATAGATCTCAACAATTCAAATCTTCAAACAGTAACCAATGTTCAAATAGTGTCTGCTCTTCCTCCACATGAGTAATCACCCAATGCGCCTGTATGTAGCACAGGATGTAGTCTTTCTCATGAGTGCTCTACAGATGAGGCCAATACTTGGTTGAGACACATAAGCAGTTGGTCACAAATTAAGTCTATCCCCTGATCCTAATGTCAGCCACAGCTTACAATGGAATAAAGACACATGATACAATCTAAGACACACATATAAGTAGAGGCTGAGACACATGATACAGAGCTACTTTCATGTGTGTCCCAATCCTACAACTCTATCCTTAAATGCCAACTAGTAATTCAACTGACTTAGTTTGGTTAAATCTGTAATAGAGTGCCTGAGTCAGTTTGATCGGCTATAGAATACTATAAACTGGGTAGCTTAAAGAGCAAACATCTCTCCCACTTTGGAACATTGAAGTCTAAAATCAGAATGCCAGCATGGTTGGGCTCTTTGTGAGAATTCTACCTGGTTATGTCTTCACATGGCCTCCTTCATGCATGCATGCATAGCAAGATCTTCTGTCTCTTCCTCTTTTTATAAAAAGTATTAATTTCATCATAAGGGCCCCACCCTTGTAACCTAGTCCAATCCTGATTACCTCCCAAGGTCATATCTCCAAATACAATCACACTGGAGATTAGAGTTTCAATGTGTGGACTTTGTGGGTCACAAACATGCAATTCGTAGCACAGAGCCATAAGGGAACCCAACAAATGTAGCACAGAGCAGCATAGCTCAAAGTGCAAGCTGGCAGGTAGACAGTAGATCAAAATATATGCATACCACCAGATTTGAATTGTTGAGATCTATGATCCTAAAGGTGGATGGCTTATTAGAACCCTATAGATTGCCTTTGCTATTGCTGCTGCTGCCTATCCCTCTATCTGCACAAAAGATCTGAATCCCAAAGGTTATAGGGAAAGACAATGGCAGCAAAGCCATTGAGCAAACCAAAGCAAAAGAACAAAGACCCCTGGTGGTGATAGACATCCTACTCATAGTGCTAATGCTTGTGTCTACCCATAAGAAGCTGTACAGAGCCAAACCCAAAATATGGTTCTAAAGTCAAGACTGATGATGTCATATCCACATGAAGAGTAGGTGAAAATGTTTATTACTTATCAAATGAGGCTTTCTGGGGACAGCAAGTCAGCGTTCTCAAGGAGATCCAAAAATGGCTTCAGAAGGTAAGGAAAGGGGACTTGTTCGCGGTTTTTACTGTGATTAGTCCTTGAGGTCAGACTAAATGTTCCCATACTAAGGCAGATGTTTCGAAGATTTGAATCTCTGTCTACCAAAAGAAGGAAACTCAGACTTTCTTATTAGTCTGGTCATTTGTGTGGCTGAGGGGAAGAGGAAAAGCTGAAACTTAAAAGCACTCAAAATCAAATAACAAAACATGGACTACTTTCTTGAGTAAAACAACTTCCCACTTACATAATTATAATATGCTTTGCTGGGATTCTCTTTGTGTTCATCCTTCTTGGAGCTTATTGGGCCTCTTAGATATATACATTCGTGTCTTTTATCACATGTGGGAAATTTTTGACTATTCTTTGCTCAAACATTTTTCAAACCCAGTCTCTTCTCCTCTGGGACTCTTAATATATTCATATGTTGCTATACTTGATGGTATTCCATGGTCTCTTAGACTCCCTTCATTTTTCTTCATTCTCCTTTCTTCTCTTCAAAGAAGATAATTTAAACAAACTTATAATCAAGTTTGTTCATTTTTTTTCTTCTTTTTACTCAAATCTATTTAAAAACCTGTCATGAATTTCTCATTTCTGTTATTGTACGTTTTAGCTCCAGAATTTCTGTTTGGTTCTTTTTTATTATTTATATCTCTTGGTTAATATATTTTTTTTTTGAAATGTCATTCTTCTGATTTTCTTTAGCTCTTTTTTTGTTTTTTAAGATTTTATTTATTTATTTGACAGAGAGAGAGAGCACAAGCAGGCAGAGGAAGCGGAGGAAGCAGGCTCCCTGCTGCGGCGCTCGATCCCAGGACCCTGAGATCATGACCTGAGCTGAAGGCAGAGGCTTTAACCCTCTGAGCCACCCAGGCGCCCCTTCCTTTAGCTCTTTATCTATGATTTCCTTTAACTCTTAGAGCATACTTAAAATACTTGATGCAGTCTTTGTCTAGTAAACCCACTGTCTGTGCTTCCTCAGCAACAGTTTTTGTTAATCTCTCCTATAAATTGGCCATAACTTTCTTGTTAGAATATGAATGCTTCATAATTTTTTGTTAAAACATCATTTTGAATATTATAATATTCTAACTCTGGAAATCAGGTTCTTCTTTCTCCTCAGTGTTCTTTTTTGTTGCTTGCTGTGATTGTAGTATCTTGTTTAGTGACTTTTCTAAACTATTTTGTAGTCTGTATTCATTGTAATGTTTTGACACTCGAGTCTCTGTTCCTTTAGCTTGTGGTCAGCTAGTGTTTTGAAAGAGATTTTCTTGAATGCTAGGAATCAAAATTTACTTTTAAAAAAAGTTAAAAAAAAAAATCTTCTAGTTTTTACATATTGGTTCCATGTTGGAATATCTTTCAATGCTTAGCCAGACCATTTACAAGACAACCTTAGGCTCCACTTCCTGCTTGTGCTGAATCAACAGATTTACCAAAAGTAGAAATCTTAAGGGTATAATTTTTTATGTTCATTACTACTTGATTTTCTTCTGCTTTTCTCATGTTTTTCATCTTTTTGTCTAATTGTCCTGCTTTATATTTCAACTCTTTGTAAAAAAAAAATAGTATCATATTTAAATTCACAAAAGATTTTTTTGTTCTATTCATTATTTTTTTCCTTTCTTATAGCACCTTGCTCTTCTTTATGATGATTTTATTATTTCCTTAAGGTGTCATTCTACTGCTTATATTCTCTCTTTATTTTCTTTTTCCCTTTTTGCTTGTTGGCCCTGAAGGTTATTTTGTATTCATGAAAGTCTACTAAGGACAAATATTTTATTTTTAAGAATTAATATTTAATTTATTCATGCTATTATTTTAATTTATTTAAGTTTTAAATACATTTTATAAATCAATTATAAATTTAGAAGTCTTTGAACAACATATGTTCAATTTCAAAGGAAGTTAAATGTAAACTTTAAATTGCATTTATACATGTCATATTTTTAATTTCCTTCTAAATTACTTCAATTGTCTGATTAAAACAAAACATTCCTGTGTATTTAAATGATTTATAAATCTAATAAAGTAAACTTATGAATATGATTAATCCAAAGTTCTCTCAGAGTTTAACACTGAGTATATGCTTAATAAGATTACATCTCTAAATCAAACAACTAAATCAATTATTTAATAGTAATTAGAAGACTGTCACTCTGCTAGGCCAAATTCTCTTAAAGATTATAAGTGCATAAAATACCATAAATGTAGTTACAAATCCAAGTGGCCTAGGAAACTCATTCCCTTTTTCCTTTATATACTTTGCCGAACATAAAGCTCAGCAGATTAAAGTGCCACAATAGAAAAACATAAAGTTCTCCAGATGCGCTACCTTTTCAACAAGGATATATCCTCCCTTAAGAAGCACCTATTGTTATATAGTCAATGAGGTGATCCCTACCTTTTTCTAGCTCTCTCATGATTATGCACAGAAACATAGAAAACGACCTCTTCTTCTGCCTCTCTTACATCTTGTCTTTCTCTGATGGACCCACAGAAGCTTTTCTGTGGGATAATGAGAACTCAAAAAATTATATACACTCTTACTACAGAGTTCTCTGCCTGAAAGCTACTCCAATAAACCTTGTGGTCTTTAATAGTAATGTCAACACACAATTTCTCTACTAACAGAAATATATACTTACCATGATTTTATGTATGAGGAAGACAGTTCCTCATATTTCACTTTATTGAAATAACTTACTATTGTATAGTTGCTTTGTTTTGAGCTTCAAAATTTCGACAGCACTTGTCTTTGATATTATAAAATCAGTGTCCCTGAATTTATTAGGAAATTTTACATTCACAAACACCAAATTCTATGGTCAGTACCTATTAAACTTTTATAGGAATAATGAAAGTGTATTCTTGTCATACAGAAAATTATGGTTAAGATAGACTATAAACATTAAAGACTATAACATTAAAGAGGTCAATGTCTTTTAAGGAGGAGAATGTAATTTGAGTTGTGGTAAAATTATCAGATATTTCTGGTAATCCTGAAAGAGAGGGAGCATAGAGGATGCTCAAAATGGTGGAAATATCAGAAGAAAATAAGTTGGTAGTAACATATTTGTGAATGTTTTTAGATCTAACTCCCTTAAAAATGTTGCAACTATAGCAATGTGGAGAGAACTTTGTGAAATTTAAAATAATAGGTTTATTATAGCAAGTCCTTCTGTATTAATAGTAATTAACCATCTGCAGCTTTCATGTCACAAGCAGAAACTCATGATAATTCCCTGTTCACTAAGGCATGCAAAAGCTATTATTTACTCATTAGCACATTAGTTTGGTATTGTTCCTTTAATTACCAAATTTTGAGATATAAAGTAATACAAGTTTTCTTTCAATTTAACTCACAAAATATAGAATATGTATTTGCTCATATGCTGCCAATGAATATATATTCCCTGAATGATTATTTTCAAATTTTATGTCTAGAGAGAATTAAATGTTGACTACTCATGTTTTCCTGCTCGGGGAAAATAGATTTCCCGTCAATGCTTAGGTGACATCACACACTCCAGAATACACAATAAAAATACATTTATTTCATATCTGAGATGTCTGGCCCAGATATTTCTGAAAGGCAGAAGGCACGTAAAATGTAAAAACTCCTAGAAAAGTGCTAAATGCTGTAATCCAACCTGTCATAACTGTATTGCTGTTTAAAGATACTGCCTGAAAAGAACATTTAGAAAACTCTTGTATTGTAAATCAAAATACTTCACTTTTCTCAGTACCCAATCAAATAAATATAATTTCACTCCTAAATATAGTGCTGTATATACAGAAGTGGGGGTGTGGGAGCTGAATTTTTCTGATTTTTATTTATTTTTTCTTCTTTTAGAAAATTTTCTTTTCTATTAGATAAAAAATTAGGGAAGAGATATTTAAGGATGTCACCCAGCTCAATTTTAAAATTCATCCCTATTTAAAAAAAAAACTCACTGCACATTTTGTAGGGCCCAATACAATATAAAAATGCAGTACCCCTTCTTCAAAATGATTAACAATTTCAAGATGGCATCAATCCAGTTTCAGGGTCTTCCTGTGCTTGGAGACCATTGTAAATGCACAAATCACATATCCTGCTTGTATATAAATAGAATTGTATGGATTATAAAGTTTAATATTCTCAATTTACAAATCAGGAAGCATAAACCCAGAAAGGGTAATGGCTGACCCATAATTAGAGAAGATATGAAGATCTGAAATATCCCAGGTTCCAGTCTTCAAAATAAATCTGGTATTGCTGTTTCTTTAAATATATGTGAAAACATCTCTTATGTTAAATAAATTTTATAAGTAGAGACAGAATTGGGGAAAAAAACTGATGTGTTTTCAAAGATTATTGATATCTAAAATATGTAATAGCATTATTAACTATTCACCTAATGGATAGTGTGGTATTTGGACAACATCATGAATGTACTTAATGTCAACGAAATGTAAACTCAAAAATCATTAAAATGATAAATTTTACGTTCTGTAAATTTTGCCATGATTAAAAATTCCATGTAATGGTTAAATTTTTGTGTCAACCTGAGTAGACTCAGGAATGGCTGGATAGCTGGTAAAACATTTTTCTGGTTGTGTCTGTGGGGGTGTTTTTGAAAGAGATTAGCATTTGAATTGGTAGACTGAGTAAAGAAGACAGCCCTCACCAGTGCAGGTGGGCATCAACCAATTTCTTGGTCTGAATAAAACAAAATGGTGAAGGAAGGACAAATTTGCTCTTCTGAACTGGAACACTTATTTTCACCTGCCCTTAGGCCTCCTGGTCATCAGGCCCTCAGACTCAAACTAGGATTTATACCATTGACTGCCCTGGTTTTCAGAACTTAGAGTGTGGGCTAAAACTACACCACCAGTTTCCTGGGTCTCTAGATTGAGGATGGCAGATTGTGAACCTCCATAATCATGTGAGCCAATCCCTCATAAAAACTCTCTTTTTCTATTTCTCTATATATTCTATTGGTTCTGGTATGGTTTTTGTTTGTTTGTTTGTTTTGAGAATCTTCTGAGATCTATTTATAATAATGATGATGATATCATTATTTAACCCCCCATTTTAGTCTTAAAAAATTCTCTTTCACTTTCTTGTATCTATTTGGTGCTCATAACAAGTAAAGCAAACTTATCTAAATTAGATGAACTTTCCTATCTCCATGTCTTTGCTTGATCTGTTTTTCAGACTGAAATACTCTTCCTTTCTGACATACCCTCTTTATCCCTGATTCGGGAAGCCAAATTTTTTCCCTCTTCACAAATACACATACTCTTATTTCAGCTTTTGAAATCCAGCTTATGCACCAAAACCCAAGTACAAGGGAGTTTCCAAGAAGTGTTCCTTATGTTCAACCTTTTATAATTTCATGGTTTTCCTCTCAGTCTGCAATGAATTACAATCAGTTATATACATATCTGTCTCATTAGTTCAAATTGCCTTAAAGTCAGAAAACTCAGCATATATTTTATAATAATATTTGCATTTGATGCCTCATAATAAACAATATTTTTAAAAAAGCACTCTAACCTTGGCTTACCTTCTAAAGCTTAAATGATAAACTGTACCTCTCATGAATTTACAGGGCTATAACTCACATGAAACTACAAATCACCTATGTATTTAATATTCAAAAACATTAAAATTTCACATTTACTTTTTAAGGTTACAGAATAAGAGAAAACAAAGTATCAAGTCTTTTCTTCTACCCTCAAGTCTTTTCTTATACCCGTGAGGATGCACTATGAATACCATACTTTTCTATGTGTGTTAGATTTCTATCAGAATATGTTGTTTGAGTACTAGAGATAGATTTAAATTTTCTTTAATTTTTCTTTAACTTCAACTTACAACTAGTTTTAATACCTTTTCTACAAACTTGAGTGCAAAATTCAGAGAGAAATTGTTCCAATGCATCCTTATGCAAACCAATGTTATGTTATGCTTATAATCCACTACACAAATGAACATAGCATTGTAATATCATGCCAGCCTGGACTTTCTTTTTAATTCTTTTGGAAACTTGGGCATATTCTATTAAGTCTGAAGAAAAACCTATAACTCCCCCTGAATTAATTCCTTAATAATAAAATTCCCTCTTGATTACATTCCAATTGAGATCTATTTCACTAAGACTATAAATATTAAGCTTAAAAGACCAAGTTAAGATAGTTATCTTGTTAAACCAGATACAATATTGACTTATAAAAACAAGAAAACTTGACATCAAGGTCACTTAGTCCTACACTAATAAGACTTTGAAGAAATATAGGTTCCCTGTTTTAAATGATTTACATTATTTCCTAATTTTAGCAACTGGTGACTAAGAATTAATTGACTTTTATAAAGTCCTTCAGGAGTATTAATTTAACTTAGTGCAATTCCAAGTTAATGAAGTATGAGCAATATGCATCTCATTTTTAATTTATATTTAGTCCTTAAAACTAAAATAATTTTAATTAACATTTTTCTGGAAATGAAACTTAGTTGCTTTTGGCTTACTAAAGTCTGATACAGATTCCAATCTAATATTAAAATTAGTCATTCTCACATGGAAGAAATAGATTTAATCTAGGATTTAGGAAATTAAAATAATTTAGAATTAGAAACTCTTGGTGTGTGTATATTAGCTTTATTTTGTGCTTATTATAAATATAATTGCATGCCTATTTCTATAAGAATAAGAATATACCCAAAAACATAAAGGAGAGGAAAAATTAATCCCAAATATTCCACTTCTAGAAAATATTTTTTGTATTTAAACAGTTATGTCCTTTAAGTATATGATGTGTGTACTAGAATTTCTAAGGACTGAAAAAGGTCAAAAATTTCCTGCTATGATTGGAAAGCTGTCATTTGCACCTGTAATTGAGTTAATTTGAATTAAAAATGGTAATGGTTTCTAATTTCAAGTATTAAAATCATAGCTAGTTTATCTTTATTATAATAAGCAGTATGGAGTACTGGTCAAGATTATAGTCAATACCTCTCAAATCATTGGGTTAAAGAGGTACTTTTCAATTTTTTTAAAAACATTTTTTTAAAGTAATCTCTATGCTCAACATTGGGCTCAAACTCATGACCCCAATATCAAGAGTTGTATGCTGTATCAACTGAACCAGGTGGGCACCCCAGAACTTTTAATTTTTTAAATTCTTTTAATTTTTAATTGTTTGGAAATTTATTACTTTTATTAATAACTTATGTAATAAATTTTTGTAATAAGTTTGTATTGAGTATGTAATAAACTTATAATTTATTACAATTGTTTGGAATATTTATTCCAATAATTTGGAAAATTATTACCAATATTACTCAGCCATTGGAAAGGATGGATACCCAACTTTTGCATCAATATGGATGGGACTGGAGGAGATTTTGCTAAGTGAAATAAGTCAAACAGAGAAAGTCAATTACCATATAGTTTCACTTATTTGTGGAACTTAAGGAATAGCATGGAGGACATTAGAAAAAGGAAGGGAAAAATGAAGGGGGAGAAAGCGGAGTGGGAGACAAACCATGAGAAACTATAGATTCTGGGAAACAAATGGAGAGTTTTAGAAGGGAGGGGGTTTAGGGGGGTGGGTGAGCCTGTGATGGGTATTAAGGAGGGCATGGATTGTATGGAGACCTGGGTGTTACATGCAAACAGTGAATCATGGAATGCTACATCAAAAACTAATGATGTACTGTATGGTGACTAACATAGCACAATAAAAAAATTGTTTATTGAAGTATAGTTGACAATGTTACTAATTTCAGGTGTACAACATAGTGACAATACACCTCTATACATATACTATGCTCACCACAAGTGTAGCTACCATCAGTTACCATACAACGCTATTGCAATACCATTGACTATTTCCTATAATGCACCTTTTATTCCCATGACTTATTCATTCCATAACTGGAAGACAGTATCTCTGAATCTCCTTCACCCATTTTTGCCCACACCACCACCCCTGACTCCTCCCCCATAGCAACCATCAGTTAGTTCTTTGTATTTATGGATCTTTCTGTTTTTTGTTTGCTTGTTCATTTGTTTTATTTTCTTTTTTAGATTCCACATATAAGTGAAACCCTATGATGTCTGTCTTTCTCTGACTCATTTCACTTACCATGTTACTCCCTAGGTCCACCCATGTTGTCACAAATGACAAGATCTCAATCTTTTTTATGGCTAAATAATGGGCTCTATTCTGTTCCATTGAAAAGATAAATATTTGAGTAAACAATTTGGCAACTACTGGATAGCCATTTGGAAAAACAAATTTAGATCTGAGTATTATATACCAAGAATTCCACATAGAGCAAAAAAAAAAAAAAAAAAGTAAAATAAGTACAAAAAAATCATACAATTATTAAAAGAAAATATGGACAACTTCCTTTAAAACCTGAAAGTAGTTATGGTCTCTCTAGGCCTCAAAGACCAGAAGCTATTAAGAGAAAAATAAAATTAATTTGGCTAAAATCAAAATTTTGATTTTGCCAAAAGCATGAAATATTAATATATAAAAAGCTATATGACTAACTTGGAAATAATATTTGCTAGTTATATCACAGACCAAGATCTAGAAATGCAGAACAAAATAACCCAATACAAAAATACATAAATGACATTTTTAGAAATTCATTGAAAGAAATACAAATGATATTAAATAATGGAAAGTTGCTCAAACTCAGTCATAATATGAGAAATATAAATTAAAAGTACTAAGATAGCATCTCTCAACTATTCTATTGAGAAAAATCCAAACATAAAGAAATCCCTTAAATAGAAGAGAATTCCCCAAATGGATAAAGCTAACTATGCATCAAATTAGAAACTAAATCAGAGAAAGTATTCTTTGCAAATAAGGCAGTATTATAATTATTTATATTTAGTAAGATATATTTAAAGACACATTCTTCAAAAAGCTTTTAATATTTAAATTTCTAGTTTATTGGTATGTATTTTGAAATTTTAGTTTTTTGGTAAGCAGAAATTGATGTTTTATACATTGTAGCAGAGAATAAGTAAATACTATCAATATTTTCAGAAGATAAAAAATAAAATTAGAAAATTAAAGTAGTTATGTTGGGACACCTGGGTGGCTCAGTGGGTTAAGCAGCTGCCTTCTGCTCAGGTCATGATCCCAGGGTCCTGGGATCCGTCTGTGCATCAGGCTCCTTGCTCGGCAGGGAGCCTGCTTCTCCCTTTGCCTCTGCCTGCCTCTCTGCCTGCTCGTGCTCTCTCTCTCTCTGACAAATAAATAAATAAAGTCTTTAAAAAAATAAATAGTTATGCTGTACTAAAACAACTGGAAATATTATAAACTTATGACATATATTTTTTTCTTGCTCTGAACTTTGAAATGACTCAGAAACCACATTACCTTGCAATTAGTACCTCAAAAGTCACATTTTGCACTTCAAAACCATTTATAGCTAAAAATAGGTTTTGGTAAGGAAAAGAACAGGAGATTGGGATATTTTATTGTGACAGAAAACAAGGAACCTTTTAAAGGCTACGACAAAAAGACTGGTGAGCCAAGTTCAAAGAACTCAGAGTGAAAAAGGCTGTGACAATTTGAGCATCAAAAGAATAAGAATTGCCATTGAAACACTTTAAATCCATGAATATCCAGAAATTTAAAAAGATACTTCAAAAATAAAAATCAAGAAAATACCTTTCTCACCACCTAAGATGATATATAACCAGATTTTTACTTTGAAAAATGGAAAAGGAGAAAGAAATAATTAATATTGCCTGCCTTTGAAATAGGAATTAGGCTTCATGGTAACCAAATATTCTAAGCTATTAAGGGAAAAACAGATTTAGAAAAATAGCCAGCTAACAAAAGTGCAAGAAACAATAAAACTAGGAGATTATCAATATACATCTCTAATAAAATGATTCATCCATGCAAGCTTTATTAACAGGAACTAAAATCATTAGGAGAATGGTGCATGTGGAACG
>CM053609.1:62829548-62848440 GCA_028646535.1 Procyon lotor
AGATGTTTTTTATAAGCCCTATGGTAATTCCAAAGATAATAGCTATTGAAGATACACAAAGAAAAAGAAAGGAAAGAAGGAAGGAAGGAAGAAAGGAAGGAAGGAAGGGAGGGAGGGAGGGAGGGAGGAGGGGAGAGAGAAAGAGAAGAGAAGAGAAGAGAAGAGAAGAGAAGAGAAGAGAAGAGAAGAGAAGAGAAGAAGAGAAGAAAGGGAAGAAAGAAAGAAAAAGAAGGACAAAAGAGCTACAGAAGAGAGTTAAAAATTTAGCAAAATGGCACTAGTGAGTTTTTACCTACCATGAAACTGGATTAAACTCCCCAATCAAAAGAGATAGAATCACTAAATGGATTTAAAAAATAAGATCCAACTATATGCCGTCTACAAATATCTCCCTTGAGATTTAAGGACACACAGGCTGAAAGTAAAAGGATAGGAAAAGATATTCCAGGCAAATGGTGACCAGAAGAAAGCATGAGTAACTATATTTATATCAGACAAAATAGACTTTGTCAAAAACTGCCAAAAAAGAGAGAGGTCATTACATAACTATAAAGAGATCAACTTAATAGGAATATTTAACAAGTGTAAATATATATGCACCCAATATCACAGCACCCAAATATATGAGGCAAGCATTGACATAACTGAAGAGAGAAATAAATGCAGTACAATAATAGTAAGACATTTTAATACCTCCCTTTTAATAATGAGTAGAACATTTATATAGGTGATCAATAAGAAAAAAGCAGATTTAAAAAATACTATAGACTAAATGGACTTAATAGACATACAGATTATTCCACTACAACAGAATATTCGGAAGCACACATAGAACATTTTCCAGTATAGATCATATAAATCACAAAACAACTCTTAAGCATTTTAAAAGATTTAAATTATACCACATGTATTTTCCAAAAACTAAGGGAAACACAAAATTATTGGCAGAAGGAAAACTAGAAAATTCATAAATGTGGAAATTAAACAAAATCCCCTTGAACAATCGGTAGAACAAAAATAAATTCAAAGGGAAATTAGAAAATATCTCGAGACAAACAAAAACAAAACAACCTACCAAAACTTATGGGATATTATAAAAGCAGTACTAACAGGAAGATTTCTAGGGATAAGCTCCTACATTTTAAAAAAGGAAGATCTCAAAAACATATAAACGACAACCAAAAAAAAAAAAAAAAAAACAACAACAACTAAAAAATTGGCAGAAGGACATAACAAAGATTAAAGAAGAAACAAACAAATAGAAAAGAGAAAACAATGGAAAAAATTCAACAAGACTAAGAATTATGTTTTGAAAAAATCAACAAAATTGAAAAAATATTAGCTAGACTAAGAAAGAGAGGATGGAAATACCATAAATGAAAGAGGAGATGTTACAAATTATGCCACATAAATAAAAAAGGATTATGAAACTAATGCTAACAATTATCCACCAACAAAGGAAAACCTATAAAAAATAGATATATTCCTAGAAACATATAACCTACCGAGACAGAATCACAAAGAAATAGAAAATCTAAACAGATCAATAAAGAATAAAGAGACTGAGGCAGTGATCCAAAATTTTCAACAAAGCCAAGAACCAGAGGGCTCCCATAGGTGAATTCTACCAAACATTTAAAAAAGAATTAATACCGGGGCGCCTGGGTGGCTCAACCGTTGAGCGTCTGCCTTGGGCTCAGGTCATGATCCCAGGGTCCTGGGATCGAGCCCCGCATCGGGCTCCCTGCTCAGCGGGAAGCCTGCTTCTCCCGCTGCCATTCCCTCTGCTGGTGTTCCCTCTCTCGCTGTGTTTCTCTCTGTCAAATAAATAAAATCTTAAAAAAAAAAAAGAATTAATACCAATCCTTCTAAAGCCTTTCTAAAAGGATTGAAGAGGATGGGACACTTCCAAATTCATTCCAGAAGGCCAAAATTACCCTGATATCAAAGTCTGGAAAACTATAGGTTATTATCTCTGAGGGATATACATACAAAAATCTTCAACAAAATACTAGTAAGCCAAATTTATCAGCATATTAAAGGATCATATACCATGATTGAGTGAGATGTATCTGTGAGAGGCAAGGTGTTTAAATGTATGAAAATAAATCCTTGTGATAGACTAAATTAATAGAATGAAGGATAAAAGTCAAATGATCATATCGAAAGGGTGCCTGGATGGTTCAGTCAGTTAAGCATCTGCCTTCAGCTCAGGTCATGATCCCAGGGTGCTGGGATTGAACTCCCATATCTGGCTCCCTGCTCCATGGGGAGCCTGCTTCTCCCTCTCTCTTAGCCTGCTGCTCCCCCAACTTGTGCTCTCTCTCTTTGTTCAATCAATCAATCAGTCTTAAAAAAAAAAAATGATCATATCAATAGACACAGCAAAGAAAAATTGACATGTGGGCAAAAGATAGTTTCTTCAACCGTAGCATTGTGAAAACTGGATATCCACTTGCAAAAGAATTGAATTAGACCCCTGTCTTATACTACACACAAAACAATCAACTCAAAATATATTAAAGACTTAAACATAAGACCCAAAATACAAAATCTCAGGCAATACATAGGGGCAAGTCTGAATATCATCAGTGTTAAGAATGATTTCTAGATAGGATGCTAAAAGCATAGGTGACAAAAGCATAGATACGTAGGACTGCATCCAACTAAACCTGGATAGCAAAGGACATAAGAGTGTAAAAGGCAACCTACGGATTGTGAGAAAATATTTTCAAGCCTATGTCTGATAAGGTATTAATATCCCAAAAAATATATATATAAGGAGCTCCTATATTTCCATAGCAAACAAAACAAAACAAAACCCATGTAACAAAAAACTTAAAGATGGGTAAAGGTCTTCAATAGGCCTCACTCCAAAGAAGACATCTAAATGGCCAGTAGATATTTGGAAAAATAGTCAAAATTACCAACTGTAAGTGAATTAAAACCACGATGAAATGTCATCTCACATCTGTTAGGATGGATATTATTTAGAAAAATCAATAACACAGAAAATAACAAATCTTGATGAGGATGTAGAGAAATCAAAATTCTTATGCACTATAAGTAGGAACATAAAATGGTATGATCACAATAGAGAGCTGTATGAAAGTTATTCAAGAATTGAAAATAGAACTACCATATTATCTAACAATTTCCCTTTTGTGTATTCATCCAAAAGAACTGAAATCAGGCTCTTAAATAGATAACGACATTTCCTGTTCATCGCAGCATTATTCACATTAGCCAGAAGGTGGAAACAACTTAACTGTCCATCAAGGGATGAAGAGATTAAAAAAAAAAAGAAGTGATATATATATTATATCACAAGTGATATATATATGATATATATATATATAATATTCCATTGTATATATATATATACAATGGAATATTATCCAGCCATAAAAATGAAGACTATTCTGTCCTATGCTACAAGATGGATGAACATTGAGGTTATTATGCTAAGTGAAGTAAGGCAGTCACAGAATTAACATTGCAAAATCTCCCTTGTATTAGATGTATAAATTACTCAAACTCTTAGAAACAAAGTAGAATAATAGTTGCAAGGCACTGGGTGGAGCAGGGGAAAACAGGGTGTTAGTACTTGATAGATACAGTTGTAGTCATGCAGTTGGAGGAAGTTATGGAGACATGATGTTCAACATTGTGCTTATAGTTAACAATACCGTACTGTACACTTAAAATTTTATTAACAGGGTAGATCTCATGTTATATTTTTTGTAATTACAAAAAATAAAGGAGCCAAACAGAAAAGCATTGGTCATGATAAGTCGCTTTCTTTTTCAGTTTCCTTCTGTTCACTACTTCCGCAATACAGAACTTCACACCTAATGCCTTTGTAAATTTACAAATTGCTAAATTATTCAAGTGTGGAACTAAAATGAGCAAGGTTCCAAGAAGTAATAAACAGTAGATCAACACTGTTACATTTTTAAAAGCTGGGCTTCTTCAACATGTACCTGTCTTTTTCCATGCAAATACTGATACTATTTTTTACCTGAACTAATGTCAGAAGGCCTCCTCAAAAACTGAGTGTATTTTTTTTCTAATGCCTTAACATAATATCAAGGAAAAGAAATTTAAAAATGAAATTAATATATTCAAATGTGGGTATATTTGGAGCACTGTGGTTTAATCTATGTATAATACTTTATAATTCTTAAGTGCCTTATTCTTTTGGATGCTTATTATTGAAAACATGAGCAATCATGTGAAATCTTCTGCAAGTTTTATGATGGTTTTAAATAAAGGACTACTGAAAAAGTCTGCCCATCCTTTACTGAAAATCCGCATGTTCAGTATAAAGTTCCCCAAGGAAATGGAGCTGGTATGCTTTTTTACATTTCTCAGCATCTAACAATGTGGGCAAAGAACAAACATTCAATATACTTGTAAAATTAAATATTAAGTTCTGCACTAGAATGAAATAGAGCCAGGAAGCAGGGAGCGAAGATGGTGGAAGGAGGAAGAATCTGAAAATAAAAGAAAATATGAATTTACACTCAGTACATTCAGCTCAACGTGAATCCCACGTTTGTCCTGAAACTTAAGTATAGTCTCTTTTTTACCATGGCGGATCCAGAATTCACTGGAGAATTTGATATCAGACATTCACCTCTTACATATTCTTAAGTATAAATATTTTTGCTTTATTTAGAAAGCCCTGAACAGAATAATTCTAGAATAACTACAGATCCAAACATAGGCTATAATAAGCCTTGTCATTAACCTTGTATTTAAGGAATCAACATGGTGATAGTTCTTTCCTAAATGTCTCAAAAATAAAATGAATGCTTCTTCCATTTAAATGTCAAGCACAACAAATACCTTAAGATTCAATTGAACAATAGTGAAACAGCAAATATGTGTATGTGTGTTTATACACAAAAACGTGAATGTGAACATATTTATGTGAGCATATTGATAATAATGCAGCTTCAAAGCTATAGTTCAGTCAGTAATAATAGATAATCAGTGATGATTTCATTTTTAAATAATGCATTTATATATATAATTTCATAATATTTTCATTTTTGAAAATGAAAATAATAATGCATTTATATATATTTTTTTCCACTTACTTTCCCCAAATTCATTATGCAATATGTGATGCTAATCCATACTGAAAATGTATAATTCTTAACTTGCTAATAATCTAGTAATAATATTATCTGGATGGAATGTGATCCTTAATTTATCATTATCATAGACTAATTGGGGTGATTATATGACTTATGCTGACATCTTTTAGTAAGAATTGTGGTTAAGATCAGGAATCACCTGCTACGTTGTCATGTATGTGCTATGTAAGTGAGCATACTAAATTATATGTTGCATCTGTGTTTTAGCAAATTCATTTGAAAGTCTTTCATCAAATACATTTCTAATTATTCCTTAAGACTTGACTCAAATAGCATCCCCCATGTGATGTTTTATCTGACTCCTTTAGCTGGCTTTTTGCCATTGTGCTTCTCTCATACTTTACATAATTCTGCATCTCTCTCTCTCTCTCTCTCTCTCTCTTTCTCTCATTAGACAGGACCCTCTACAGCCATCTCTGTATAATAGTCTTCTTTGAATTTCTGGTATTTAGCATAGTATCTGGCATATGGTCATTTCTGAATAATGCTTTTTGAGTAAACTTAGTGGATATACCTCCAGTATGCTAATACTGAAATATTTTACATGAATGTCAGGCGAAAGATGGAGAATCAACCTCACAGATAAGTTTCTAGCGCACTCACATTTGGGAAGGAAGACGGTTAAGATATTGTGCTGTGTTTATAGGAAAGTAGTTGAAGTACAACCTATAGTAGTCCAAGGGATTTTAGGTATTAATAGAAAAGGAATTTACTTTATACTTAGTTATCTGATAGTCACAGGGTGGCAAGGTACAAATTCTACCTTTTGGTCCTGAACTAGATGTCTAGTCACCCTTAACTCTTTTTGGTAATGTAACACAGAACAGTAGTCTTATAAAAACTCTAACTTGTATAATGACTAGACAAAAGTATGTAGGTTCTCACCATTCATTGCTTAAATATTTCCCTGAAAACTGTCAAAGGTGTATTCCCATCCTAGCCAAATAGAAACCATTATGAGGGGCCCAGCTAAACTGTTCCTTCAATTTCTAGAGCACCACTAATGTCAAAGTAGCTGCTCCTAAGAAAACCATGGCCTTTATTTTTTTTAAGTTGATCAAAATCTTTAAAATAGTAGTAAGTGCCAAGAAATAGTTAATACATACATCACTTCTCCCTTAGCACTGCAAGATTTTTATTTCTTTCACAACACTTCAATCATTTCAGTGTGTCATCGTCAACCACTAGAAGTTCATGAAAATGCAAAGGATTAAATCATTTGGCTCTAAATCATCATGTGATATGGCCTTGTCAATCTTTTCAAAGAAATTTATATTCTTTGGGATTTTTCAGCAGATTCTGCAGAGTCTCCAAAAGGATTAATGGTGACTTGCACGGCACAAGCATGCAAGAAGGCAGAAAATACAGAACTAGGCTGATAATTGGGCTGAATATCAGAGTACTCTACTCCAGGCGGTAAACATCTTACCTCAGCCTTTAAGGCTCTCTCCAGTATTTGATTGAGCCACGGGGAACAGCATATCACCCACTCATTGCAGAACTGCTGTTCTCAATGTCTCTTTCACTTTCAAATACCTTTGAAGTCCTACAGCACTCCATATTTTGCAAAGGAATGCTCCATTCACGCTCAAAAATGATTTGGAGTGGATGAAGTCTACATATTTAGTGCAACTCAAGTTTGATTCCTTTATGTCAAACATAAGTCAGTATTAAAGATTTAAGAATATACATACTCAGTGTACACTATGACTTAAGAGCTGTTGATTTTATTAGTGAGTTTTTTTATGTGTTGAATGTGGAATTTTTAAAGAATCTTTTGAAAGAAGTATATCCTGTTTTCAGGTGATGTCAGACTGTGCTTTACCTAAATTAAGATATTTGTATTAAATTGTCAAGACTCTGTCTATAATAGTAAAATCTTCCTATTCTATTTCTATTATACTAGGAAAGCTTATATGTACCTGGTAAACCTTCATTTCTATTACACTAGGAAAGCTTATATTTACATAGTAAACTGTTTAGAAGTCTGGAAATTTTATGCTATAAAAAGAATTAGGGAGAATTTATATTTTAATTCATTTTGTAGTGCTATTTAGTTTTTGAAAATGTATCCTTTATCTTTCTTCAAAGCTTACAATTTTCTTATATTTCTGTTATACCTTTGATTTCATTTTACACATTATGGGCTAAATAAATGCTTGCTATATTGTAGTATGAACAATGATTCTTGAAGAAAGGAATTTCCAATGCAGATTATACAGGATTATTGTCAAAATATTATTAATATTCTTTTTTTAAAATTTATTTGAGTCAGAGAGAGAGGGAGTATGAGCTGGGTGGGGGGCAGAGAGAGGGAGAAGCAGACTCCCTGCCGAGCAGGGAGCCCTGCCAGGGGCTGCATCCCAGGACCCTGAGATCCTGAGCTGAGCCAAAGGCAGAGGCTCAACCGACTGAGCCACCCAGGCACCCCAATATATTACCAATATTCTATAAAAATAAACATGGAATCTTTATACATACCTAAAAGGTATAAATTGTTAAAAATGCTATAATTAACATAACATAAATAATATAAAATTTTCTGAGATAATAGAAATACTTTCTAAGAAGCATTTCTCAGAAAGATCCATAAGTGATTATGGTGTTTAAGTGGTACTGGAGAGGCATCAGTGTGGCGCAGTCAGTTAAACCTATTTTGGCTGATGTCATGATCTTGGGGTCCTGAGATCAAGGCCCATGTTGGGCTCTGTACTAGGTGTGGAGTCTTCTTAAGATTCTCTACCTCTACCCCTGCCTCTCCCTACTCTCTCTCTCTCTCAAAAAAAGAAAAAAAGTGTTATACAACAATGGGAAAAATCCCCATGCAATTTTTAACTTACAGGGATAAAAGCGTAGAGATATTCACCTTTATATTAAAAGATAAATATGCTTACTAATCATTTGCAAGTATTCCATATATGGTGTATCACTCCATATATGGTGTGTGCATTGAAGCTTGGTTTTATATGTGTGTATGTGTGTGTGTGTATTTACCTCTATATGGAAATGCATATACATGTGAAATTCATATTTTGAATTTGCATTTATATTCCTTTTCCTACATCAAGATTTTATTATTAGATCATCTTTCAACTCAACCACCAGTACTTTAACTGGCTCACAAACTTTTAATATCAGAAGTTGACAGGTTCATTAGTCATGTTGCTGGATTAACACAAACAACAATCCTAAACCTGTCATAATAATCATATATATAGTAGATTTTTGTGTTGTTCACTGCTAAAGGTGTAAAACTGAGATTTGCTATCATCCTTCAGAGTAAAACTGAAGGAATTAAATAAAACAATTTTAAAGTAATTTTGCTTTTTTGGGATGTAAAGAAATACAGACAGTCATTGTTATTAATAATAAAGAAAACTAAATAAATTGACATCCAAATAAGGTAATTAATACGTATTTAATAAGTACCAACATTTTTTACTATTTGTGGATAACTTAAAATTTACAATTTGGTTGAGTCACCAATTATTTAATGTAAAATTATTAGAGAATTATTGTTTGGCCATAATTTTCCACTATAAAAATAGGAGTTAAAATATGAATTGATGAATATAAACTGGAAATTTCAAAGCAGTACCCAATAATCATGTGAAATCTAATGCCCTCAGCCTTAAAGAAAAACGATTTCTGGATCCATTGAGAAACTGTGAAGATGGGAGGGACAGCCTGAACCAAAATACAAGGATACTAAGAAAAATGGTGTATGTAAGAATCAATGAAAAGACAGATATGTTAATAGAGAAACATAAAAATTTGTGAGTAATCCTTGGACTCAGTGAGGTTCTGAGACCATGCAAGATGGTGTGTGAAAAATCTCAAGTATAATCTTACAAAATATTTTCTATTTTTTATAAATCAGACTAAGGAGAAATTAATGTTTCTTGATAATGAAAACAATTTAAGAATTCCAAAAATATGAACTAGGACCTGTGAATATCTTTCACTTCGTGATTTAGTATAATACATACATACACAATAGAATAGCATACTGTACATATAAATAAGAAGTAAAACAGAAAACAGACATTTTTAACAGCTAACCCTTAAAGAACCACCCAAGTCTGCTTTATTGTCTAACTTTACTTTTCAGATTTTCAGTTACACTTGGAGTGCAACATATTTATCATTTCTTTTTTAGTGAATCACTGAATTTATTTAGTGAATCATTGAATATAGTATATTTACAATAGATACTTACTAAAGAGATAAATGAATTGGATGCTATTTTCTTAAAGATAATATGTCCAAACACATTGACAATCTTCAGCTTTTTTAAAAGTATGTGTTACAGATTAATTATAATCATGGGGCCCAAAATATTTTGAAAAAGATATCATGTTTTTGCTTTTCTGAACCAACTGTTAATTTCTTTTTTTTTTTTTTTAAAAAGATTTTTTTATTTATTTGACAGAGAGAAACACAGCGAGAGAGGGAACACAAGCCGAGGGAATGGTAGCAGGAGAAGCAGGCTTCCTGCCGAGCAGGGAGCCCGATGCAGGGCTCCATCCCAGGACCCTGAGATCATGACCTGAGCTGAAGGCAGACTCCCAACAACTGAGCCACCCAGGCACCCTCCAACTGTTACTTTCTTTAAGAATTAAGATTGCCTGTTGGATACAGAATGGGCTGGGCAGTTCTTTTTGATGATTACTGCTCTGAAGAGCTGATATGTAAATGTAAATAAGTTTGTATAATACACACATTATAATAAAACACTTATCAAAATATATAATTATTTAATAATCTATTTTCCATGTTGAGAATGAGAAACCTCAAAAAAGAAATTAGTGGCATTTGCTCTTTGTTGTTTTTTTGAAAGAATGAGCAAGTAAATAAATAAAAAAAGGAAAAAAATTAGAAGTGATAGTAAAATTTTTTCTCATGTTGAAATTATATGATTTTAATATAAGAATATGAACTTTAAAATGAACTCACAATACACAGAATTAAAAGTCAAATTACACATTTTTGTTTCTATTGTTTCTCCTAACCTTATGTAGGATCGAACTGGCATATTAGATTCACATGAATCAGAGTTCTGACCCAGTATCAAACTTTACTAAGAAGGTCAATAACACAGCCTATCCATAGACATTGACAGAACAGTAAAAAGACAGATACATCAAGGAGAATATTCCAGGTCCTAACTTCCAGAATCAGATATACAGCTTCATGAAATCTCTAACACAATGGGAGCATTTGCATCATAAACTGTCTTCATTCTATTTCCCCAGAAAGTTATAAAGCTTAAACATTCTCCATATAACTATGTATCAGAGATCCTAGATTCTAGGATATATTAAATATAAATATATAAATATTACTAGTTATATTTCTAAAAGCATTCAGAGATAAAGCCTCTTGTTCCTATAAAATATCATTAACCTATTTATTTACCCAGAAGTCCAGCTGACAAGAAAAATTGCCAGGTCACTTACCTCCTTTTCTTTTTCCTGAAGCATCCTCCCTTCAAGGAAAGGAAGAGAATGTATATCATTCTAACTATTGAATCTCCTTTCTTTATGCATATTAAAATCTCACCTGCTTTATAAGAACTTATAATATTCAACATAAAAAATGAATAATCCAATTACAAATGGGCAGAAGACATGAACAGATATTTTTCCAAAGAAGACGTACCTATGGCAAACAAACACATGAAAAGATGCTCACATCACTGATCATCAGAAAAATACAAATCAAAACTACAATAAGATATTATCTCTCTCTGGTCAGAATGGCTAAAATCAAAAAACAAGAAACACAACAGGTATTGGCGAAGATGTAAAGAAAGGGGAACCCTCTCAAACTGTTGGTAGGAATGCAAACTGTTGCAGCCCCTCTGGAAAACAGTATGGAGGTTCCTCAAAAAGTTAAAAATAGAACTACCCTATTATCCAGCAATTGCACTACTAGGTATTTACCCAAAGAATACAAAAATACTAATTCAAAGGGCTACATGGACCCCGATGTTTACAGTGACATTATATAAAATAGCCAAATTATGGAAAAGGCCTATGTCCATCGACTGATTAATGGATAAAGAAGATGTGGTATATATACACAATGGAATATTACTCAGCCATAAAAAAGAATGAAATCCTGCTGTTTACAAGGACATGGATGGAGCCATAGTGTATTATGCTAAGCAAAATAAATCAGACAAAGACAAATACCATATGATTTCACTCATGTGGAATTTAAGAAACAAAACCAATGAACATAGGAGGTAAAAAGAGAGGCAAACCATAAAGCAGACTCTTAACTATAGAGAACACACCGAGTGTTGCTGGGTGTGGGGGTGAGGGATGGAGTAAATAGGTGATGAGTGTTAAGAAGGGCGCCTGCTGGGAGGAGCACTGGGTATTATATGCAAGTGATGAATAACTAAATTTTACTCCTGAAACCAATATTATACTGTCTGTTAACTAACTGGAATTTAAATTCACACTTGAAACAGTAAATAAAAATGCTGTTTGTTCCATTCTCCTCAACGAAATATCTTCTGATAGGCCTATATCAGCTCCTTTGCATATAATATCCACTGTTTTTTCTGTCTCCCAATTAGAATTTTTCATTATTACTTACCATGGGAATATTGGTTGTAATGTGAGAGTCTAGTTTTCTTCATTTTTTTTCTTGTGATTGGGATTTATTAGCTTTCTTAGAACTTGGGGTGTAATTTTAATCAAATTTGGAAATTTTTCAGCCATTATTTCCTTAACTATTTTTCCATCACTTCCTCTCTTTTTTCTTCATTTGGAATTCCAATTCTACATGTATTAGGTTGCTTAGAGTTGTCCCTCAGCTGACCAATCTTCATTTCTTAAAATCTTTTTCTTTTGATGTTTCATTTTGGGTACTATTACTATGTCTTCAAATTCACTAAGTTTCTTCTTCCCTCTCTAATCTGCTGTTACTCATCTGCTGTATTTTTCACCTCAGCTTTTGACATTTTCATATCAAGAGGTTCATCTAAGTGTATGAGGGGTGTGTGTGTGTGTGTGTGTGTGTGTATAAAACACTGTAACACAATAAACCACTTCATATTTAAAAAACTATATATATATGAAACTCTACTTCATTACTTTCCATTTTATCACTCTACTTAACTTTTTATCTTAAAGTAAAGTTAACTTTACTTTAGTAACTTAAGTAAAGTTAACTTAAAGTAAAGTTAACTTTAAAGTTAACTACTTAACTTTTTAATCAAGTCATAATGAATATGTTAATACCCTTGTTTGCTAATTCTAACATCTCTATCACTGGGTAAATTTTTGATTGGTTGATTTTTCTCCTCCAATCCTTTTGGGTGCTTCTTTCTCCCAAGCTCAGTAGTTCTCACATATGTACTGATTAGTACTGGTTAAATATTTGAGGAAGACATTGCAGGTCTCTGCACGCTGCAGTTTTCAGTCTCTGCAGCTTTCTCCTCTCTGGTGCTTTTCCCTGAGAAATCTGACTGCATTTGGACTCCCAGTCTCCATGGTTCATTTCCTCACTTCAGGGAGTCAGCCAGTTCCTGCACATATCCCCCTCGTGTACCACACCCTGAAAAAGTTTTCTCAAAGTAATAAAGTGAAGAAGTTTTAGAGATCATATCATTTGTTTCCAGTCTCTTGAAATAATTGTTATTCACTCTTTATGTTCTTGAAAATCACTCTTTCATATATTTTGTCCTTTTCTATTAATTTTTATATTTTTTAAAGATTTTATTTATTTATTTGACAGAGAGAGAGATCACAAGTAGGCAGAGAGGCAGGCAGAGAGAGGGGGAGAAGCACGCTCCCTGCTGAACAGAAAGCCCAATGCGGGGCTCGATTCTAGGACCCTGACATCATGACCTGAGCTGAAGGCAGAGGCTTAACCCACTGAGCCACCCAGGCACCCCTCTTTTGTCCTTTTAAAAATATATATTTATTTATTTGAGAGAGAGAGAGCATGAGAGAGAGAGGAGAACAGAAAGAGAAAATAAGCGGGGGTGGGGGGGTGGTATGTAGAGGCAGAGGGAGAAGCAGACTCCCCATTGAGCAGGGAGCCCGCTGGACTCTCTCCCAGGACCGTGGGATCATGACCTAGGCCAAAGGCAAATGCTTAAACAACTGATTTGTCCCAGGTAACTCTATTTTGTCCTTTTTTTATTGTTATGGTATATCTAGTTCCCATTATTCCATCTTGACCAGAAGCAGAGTCAATATTAGGCAACTCTTTAATTAATAGATAATATACAAGCAGGAAAAATCTTTTACTATACTACAAAGTAGAAAAATCAGAAAACATATGATTACATATGGATAGAAAAAGATAAAGGTAAGAAAGGAAATATACTACAATACAGTAATATTAGTATTTAAATAACAGATTTGTATTGATGTTTTTTCATTTTCCCCCCACTTTCCAAATTTTCTCTAAGCATCATGGATGACTGATTCTTTAAGTAAACAGTGAGATTCTCTTTTGAGTGAAGTAATTGGATTTGCCTAACAGAATGCTTTAAAATTTCAGCTCCTGCAAAAGAGCTCTTATATAGAAAATATGGTGCTAATGTAGCAAAACCTCCATAACAGTTCTCTTTTAACCCAGGAGTAAATCACTCCTCCTGTAACCAAAAAATTACTATCTCTAGCTTTTGCCAATTTGGCTTCTCTAACCCTATAAACATCTCCAAATATGCCTTTTTGCTATTTGTTTATCGTACAAATTGAAAAAAGAGGTAAATGGCTATTTCTCTTTTTTTTTTTAAAGTCACCTTATTAAGAAAAAAAGAAAAAATATTACCCATGGAAATAACTTAAATGGATGTTAGCTCCAATTAACCTCACAAACTGATATCTCTTCTTATTTTTATACTTATACCTCATTAGTCTAAAGGAATGAAAATACTCATCTTTGAACAACATGTTTTGTGTTCACAATATCATCAGTGATAAAAGAGGGTAAAAATAATGTCTAACTTTAGTCTATTTTGTAAGTGATTCACTTATTTATTTTCTCAGCAGATATTTACTTAGAGTCTATCATGTGCAAGGTCCTGTGTGTGGCATTAGGTACATAGCATGCTGAAAAAATCATACATAAGTCTTGCCCCCATTAAAAAAAATCTTGTCACCCAATGTGTTTGAGATCCAGTTGGAGAACACAGAAATGCATGTTCCAAGCTAGTTATTTATTTTTTCATAGATACTTCTATCATCTTATTTTTACAGGGCTTTGTATTGTAGTCCCATTGATGGAGCCATCTGCATTCACTTGTTTTTGTTTCTTAGAGTATCATGGCCAGAGCTCAGATTTTTTTCCATATTGGGCCTTGTTAGCTTATACAGCAGTTAAAACCAGGTCTGAGCTGAAAACTTTCACAAATCTGCCTTATTTCTGCTTCCTGGATTCATTAAAAGTTCAGAGTTCCTGTGACTTCCTGAATCCAATAAGCATATACATGCATCTGTGCTTTGGGGCATCCAACAACATCTGGATAGCCATTTCTGCAACTCTCAGTTTGTATTTTCCAGCATATTTGGCATTTTAGAACAATGAGATATTTCACACAAATTATCTAGAAATGGATTTAAAATTTAAAATTCAAGCAGGCAGGCTTTGCTTACTTTATCCATTATTACAATACAGTTTTGTAATGTATTTATTTCCTTCCTTCTTAAATGGAGAATATATACAAGGTTTTTCCTGAGGACTTGTCCATTAATTCTTTAAGTGGTCATATATTAAGATTCTACTATGTGCCTAGATCTTTGGAGAACAATGTTAGATGGATTTAAAGATATAATATATTCATTATCTTTGATGGTACAACTCACAGTTGAGGAGATGGCTAATAGACAAGTGTGTCAATAGTTTTATTTTTTTAACTAGGCTTTAATTATAAATATGAGGCCCAGACTGAGGAAAGAGAAAAGAAACCACAGTGAAAATGGTTACCTTAGGGGCTAGATAAAAATTGTAATATAAGGTACATGATAAAGAAAAAGATAAAATACGGAAAATAAAACTCAAAAATGGTTTTGGGCCAGGATATTAAGAACCGGATGCCAAGACAAAGAGATTAGATTTTTTTTTCTGTAAGGAATTGGGTTTTATTGGGATGTTACAAGATCATATTTGTGTCTAGAAATATAACTGTGAAGATGGTTCAATTATTATCTAAATGGAATTATATTTTTTCTTAACTTAATAAAAAGTTAAATTATCACATCCAGGGCACCTGGGTGGCTCAGTCATTGAGCGTCTGCCTTCGCCTCAGGTCATGATCCCAGGGTCCTGGGATCGAGCCCCACATCGGGCTCTCTACTCAGCAGGGATCCTGCTTCTCCCGCTACCATTCCCTCTGCTTGTGTTCCCTCTCTAGCTGTGTTTCTCTCTGTCAAATAAATAAAAGCTTAAAAATAAATAAATAAATGAATAAATAAATAAATAAATAAATAATCAAATCCACCCTTACATATTACTTCTTTAGAAACATATATTGCCTATGTTCTGTATGGTTCTTGTTTGCCAGGCACCAATATGAGAATTCTTAAGTAGCTCCTGGCAAAGTTTCCAACAATCACTAACACAAGCCAGACATCCAGAAAATACATGTCTTTTTTGATTTTCCTAAGCCTCAGGTAGGTGGTAATCTCATACTATCTCATAGAAAAAAACCCAAACAAAACAAAACTGCTCACTCAGAGTGTTTATGAATTCGCCATATGGTATTTAAAACCTCAAGTCAAAGTAGTGTTAGAAATTGTGTAGACAGAATCAGAGCATGCTGGTTAATGTTGTTCTCCATTCAGGGACCATGGAGATTACTTTGTTTGCCAAAAACTGAAGCCAAAGCATCTTAATATTTGACTTTTACTCTATTTTTTTAATCAACTGCACAAACCAAGAATTACATTAAGAGCCTGGAGGGGTTTTTTCCTCACATGAAAGTTACACAGACAAACATGATCTTTCCAAATCTACCCCATACAAGAATGCTTCCAACTAATTTATGTAGCACTATGCCTGTTCATGTGCCTAATTATCTTCACTGATTATTTGCAGGTGTCAATGAATGAGAAGCCAGGGAATGGGTCCATTGGTTTATAATAAATATTGAAATGACTTGTAAGATATATTGTGAGGGATCCACATGATGGAAAAAAAAGGAAAATATAAATATTTGTATAATTCTTATCAAAATGCTTTTACATAACAAAGATTATAAATGTGAGAACTACAGAACTTGTTCCGATTATTGGATAAAAGAAATCTGTGATGGAAGATGGTCTGAGATTACAGGGACTCACTTTCTTCCCTCATGAATAGAAAATACATTTACATTATGTCATGTGAAATTATTGAACAGCTGCTTGGAAAGAGAGAAAACAAGAACAACAGCCTGCCAAGGGATGCAGTGCCGACATGAGATCAGATGCATAGAGTAAATAGAAATGGCATTCAGGAAAGGTGATAAGCAATCAAGTAAAGACCAAAGTGAGATGCTCTGACCTTATATTTAGCATCCGTGCCAAATTAGCATAGCTGTGCAGTGTACTAGAAAATTAAGTGGAAAAAAAGGACAAAGTAAGTGTAAAATCAAAGCAGAAGTTGCACATGTTTGGAATATCTGAAATAATTATGCTCTATTTCATATCCAGAGGGTTACGCTGTGGTCAGCTTATCTTTTCATGAGGAGCCTCAGGTTCAAAAGAAAATACTATGAGCTTGACCTATACTAATTAAACAGAAGCAGTGTGCTCTCTCCGGGTCTTGGCCTAGATGAGTCTGAGTGGTCTCAGGGTAAAGAGGTGACTTAAAGAGAGGAACAGAGATCCTTAGCTTCATTCATTATGCTACCCTCATTTTCTTTGCTGCTCAGCCACAGTTCATTAACTCAGCAAGTTTTCTTTCCACATATTGTGCGAGGCAATGTACCCAGTTCAACATATATGGACTCACAATTGGTCAGGTAGCCTCAAGGAAAGAAACTGTGAGGTAAATCAGTCCTTTGTGTTCTATTCCTCCACCAGGATGCTAATCATTTCTTGACTATGTAAATGAATTTTCTGGATGCCCTAAAGCTTCCTGAAATAAGTTATTTGAGCAGAGGTAATTGATTCCAAAAGAGAGAAAGAGCAAGAGTCATTCAATTTCTCTTTTATTCTTAACATTAAATCAAAGCTATTCAGACAGATGAAAGAAAATCAAAGTCCTGTTTTATTAAAGTAGTAGACACCAAGTTCAAATCTGATCACAGACTCTCCAAAGAGCACAGCACATAGAATGTTTTAAAAGAACCAGTGGCTATCTTTCTAACACAGAGATCCTTTAGCAGACTGCCACCTGTCCTTTTGCAGCTGGCTCCTATGAAAAAATCCATAATGAGTATAATCAGTCCTATTTCCCAGCATCCTAACATACAATAGAATCTGCAATAGGCCACCTACCAGGACAGCATAAACTTATTTTCTGTGGCTAATTTTTTTTTCTTTTAAGAGAGAGATCAACTAATCACAGTCAGTTTTTCTCAGCAGGAATCATAGAAATGATTTACACTTGGAAAGAAAAAGAGACTAACATTCTAGAGCCAAATTTGCTAGGGGTCCACATTCTGGAGTCTCACTGGGCAAATACATCTTCCAACAGCATCTGGCTCCACATAAGTTTCTTTTTTCTTCACATTACTAGTGCTTCCTCATGTGACTTTCAAGTAAGTTCAAAAATAAAAAGAAATAAAGGCAGATCCACATGCTATCTCTGTACTCCAAAATCATTTATGTTGCAGTAGGGTCAGAGAGACTTGTGATTATCAAGAGTAGAAAATACTGTAAAATTGAATACTTTTTGTTTTCCTACTCCTTTTCCAAGAACCATGACAGTGCTTTTCAGATTCATGTCTCTCATTAACTAGATAAGAAGCTTTTTCCTTTCTTTTCTTTCTCCTTAAAATTTTAGGAAGACAGGTTGGACATGCCTTTCACAGGGTCCAAAATGCTCAACATTCTCTTCTACAAGATATGACCCTGCCGTGGACTCCTGCTCTGGGAAATGGTGCTAGGTCATCCTCTATGCATGGGTAACCACTGAATGGATCACTAGGACTCTTAATTGCCCATTGCAATGTTGCCTATGGAAAGGTTGCCTTCAGTCCATTGATGACAATGAGTTGAGTTAATTAGACAATTTCCCTCTTGGACTGTGACTTGAGAATATAAAGGGAAGTGGACAATTGGTCATGGGAGAATAAATCAAGAATAAAGTAAAAGAATGGTTTGTGAAAAAGCAATCAAAGGATTGAAAGAGATCAAAGAGAGAAGGAAAGAGCATTTCCTGGAAATGCCATTTATCTCTTTCTTGTTCTATTCTATGCAAATAATAACAGTTACAACAAAATCCCTTTTTTCATAACATAACTTATATAGTTCTCTTTTCTTTGCTGATCAATAATCATTTAACACAAAAAACCTGCTAGTGGTGCCCATAAATCAGGAAATTGAAAATAATGATACTTTTTATAATAATTAAGACAGTGTGGTACTGGCACAAAAACAGACACATAGATCAATGGAACAGAATAGAGAACCCAGAAATGGACCCCCAACTCTATGGTCAACTGATCTTCGACAAGGCGGGAAAGAATATCCAGTGGAAAAAAGACAGTCTCTTCAACAAATGGTGTTGGGAAAACTGGACAGCTACATGCAGAAGAATGAAACTGGACCATT
>CM053609.1:62848940-62883094 GCA_028646535.1 Procyon lotor
ACACTGTCTTAATTATTATAGCTTTGTAATAGAGTTTGAGTCAGGAATTGTGATGCTGCCGACTTTGGTTTTCCTTTTCAACTTTCCTCTGGCTATTCATGGTCTTTTCTCATTCCATATAAATTTTAGGATTATTTTTTCCATTTCTTTGAAATAAATTGATGGTATTTTGATAGAGATTGCATCCCAAAGCAACAGAATACACATTCTTCTTGAGCGCACATGGAACATTCTCCAGAATAGATTACATCCTGGGACACAAATCAGGTCTCAATTGGTACCAAAAGATTGGGATCATTCCTTGCATATTTTCAGACCACAATGCCATGAAACTAGAACTCAATCACAAGAAGAAAGTTGGAAAGAACTCCAATACATGGAGGCTAACGAGCATCCTACTGAAGAACGAATGGGTTAACCAGGAAATTAAAGAAGAACTTAAAAAATTCATGGAAACAAATGAAAATGAAAACACAACTGTTCAAAATCTTTGAGACAGAGCAAAGGCAGTCCTGAGAGGAAAGTATATAGCAATACAAGTCTTTCTCAAGAAACAAGAAAGATCTCAAATATACAACCTAATACAACACCTAAAGGAGCTGGAGAAAGAACAACAAAGAACACCCAAACTTAGCAGAAGAAGAGAAATAATAATTAGAGCAGAAATCAATGAAATAGAAACCAAAAGAACAGTAGAACAAATCAACAAAACTAGGAGCTCTTTGAAAGAATTAATAAAATTGATAAACCCTTGGCCAGACTTATCAAAAAGAAGAGAGAAAGGACCCAAATTTGCCCACTTTCTAATGAGAGATTTGGCTTTTAATTGCTTGTTGATGCATTAGATCTCTTTATAATCTGAGGATGTTAAATAGATGCCTGACATGTAGTTGCAGATAATTTCCTTCATTTACTTTTAGATTTTTAATAATGCTTATGTTTTTGCTCATAATATACTTTATGAATTTCTATTTTTTATATATCTATAGCTATTAATAATATTCTTCACAATTTCTGCCTTTGGTGTCTATATAAATGTTTTCTTACCACTGAGTTTATATAAAGATCCATCTATTTTTTCTAGAGAGAAAATATTAATCTCAACTTTTTCAAAATGTTTTCCCAACATCATTATTTATATTTAACCTTTAAATCTATTTGAAATTGCTTTTGAATAAAATGCGACAAGCTTCTAATTTATTTTTTAAGGGTAGATAATTATCAATCAGACAATTCTCTCATCTATGATTTACAGTATAACCATTATGATATGGTAAAATTTGATTGTGTCTCAGTGTTCCATTTTATTTTACTGGCTCATGCAAGTGTTAGAAGAGTTTTAATGTTTAGTAATATTGGACTTTCCTGTTGTTTTTTAACTGCTGCATTAAGGTATAATTGATATACATTAAATTGCACATATTTAAACTATATAATTTAATAAGTTTTAAAATATATAAACATCCACTAAGTCATCTCAGGACAATAATTAGCATGTCCCTTATCCCCAAAAGTTTCCTCGTACCTCTTTGTAATCTTCTTGTCTTCCCAGCCCACCCAGTTTCTGCACCACCTTTAGGCAACCACTGATCTGTGTTCTCTTCTGTCACTATAGAGAGCTTTAAACTTTCTAGAATTTTATATAAAAGCAGTTAATCAGAATGTAATTTTGGGGAAGGCGTCTGGCTCTTTTTACTTACCATAATTATTTTTATTCATATATAGTGTTGCATGTATCAATAGTTTTTTTTTATTTTACTACATAATATTTTGTTGTATTTTTTTTTAAAGATTTTATTTATTTATTTGGTACACAGAGAGAGAGCTCACAAGTAGGCAGAGAGGCAGGCAGAGAGAGAGGGAGGAAGCAGGCTCCCTGATGAGCAGAGAGCCTGATGCAGGGCTTGATCCCAGGACCCTGAGATCATGACCTGAGCTGAAGGCAGAGGCTTTAAACCCACTGAGCCACCCAGGCACCCCTTGTTGTATTTTTATACTACAATGTGTCTATCCATTCAACTATTGATGGGTATTTGAGTTGTTTCCAGTTTTTGGCTATTAGAAATAATATTGCTTTGATATCTATGTACAAATATTTGTATGAATGTATGCTTTAATTTTCTTGAGTAAATACCTATATGAGAAAATGTCTGGATTCTATGATTGAAATATGGTGAACCTTCCCAGAAACTGTTAAATTAGTTCCAAAGTAGTCTTACCATTTTACATTCCTATCAGTGTATATCTTCTTTGTAGACAATCTATTCAAATCTTTCTCTCAGTTATTTTCTTGAATTGTTTTCTTTCTTATTCCTAAATTTTGAGGGGGTTTTTCCTATGTTTTCTGGATATAAGTCCTTTGTCTGATATATTATATGTAAATAGTTTTCCCTAGTTTGTGATTTGCTAGCATATTCTCTTAACATTATTTTACACAGGTCTTAATGAAGTCTAAAAAATGGTTGATTGCCTTAAGATTACAAATTTGTTCCTTTATGTTGTCTCCTTGGAGTTTTATAGTTTTACATTTAGTTCTGTGGTGTGTTTTGATTAATTTTTTAGTATAAATTTTGAGTTATAGGTCAAGGCTTATCATTTTGTATATGGATGTCTAGCATCATTTGCTGAAAAAGATTAACTTTTCTCCATTGAACTGCCTTGGCACATGTCAAAAATCTATTTATATATATATATTATATCCATATATATATATGAATGTATTTTTGGACAACCTGCATCATTCTATTGATAAATTTCTATGTCAATTCCACACTGACTTGATTACTAAAGCTTTATAAATAAGTCTTTAAATCAGATGGTATAAGTCCTTCAACTTTATCCTTACTTGTTAAACCTATTTTTAGTTATTCTAGGTCTTTTGCACCTTTTACCATTTATGCAGGACTTCTTCAGCTTCTCTTATTTTGTAGTTTTTACTGTGCAGATATTGAGTATTTTTTCTTGAACTTATTCCAAAGTATTTCATATTTCTCATGTTTCTTTTCTATTCTTGAATATATGTTATTATATGGAGAAAAAATAGATTTTTCTATCTTAGTTATCTTGAAATATTGTTAAAGTTATTTATTCTGGTAGCTTTTTGTAGATTCTGTAGATTCATTTATACATAGATCATGAATTTTGCAAGTGGAGACATTTCTCCCTTTCAAATCTGAATGAAATTTATTTATTTTTCTTACCTGATTACACTAACTAGAACCTTTAGTTCAATGATGAATAGCAATGAATAGAGAAATTATCTTCATATTGCTGATTTTTGGTGAAAAATATTTAGTATTTTGGCAGTCAGTATAATATTACCTGTAGAATTTTATTGGAGATGCCTTTGCTCAGATTGAGGAAAATCCATTTTATTTTGAGTTTTCTGAGAGAGATTACCAGGAATAGATTTTTTTTTTCAGGGACTTTTTTGGGCATCTATTGGAATGATTATATGATTTTTTTGGTTTGTTTATTAGTCTATTTACATGGTGAATTACATGACAGCAATTGTAATTTTGTTTATTTGTATCTGCAGTTTTATAAATTTTTGCTTTATTTGTTTAATGCTCTGTTATTAGGTACGTATCCATTTGCATTCTTATGTCTTCATGAAGAAATCTCACCACTTTACTAATATCCCTGGAAATATTTTTGCTCATAAATCTAAATTATTTGATAATAATAAGGCTACCTAATTTTCTTTTGATTAATATTAGGATAGACTATCTTTTTTATATTATTTTAATTTATTTCTGTCTTTATATATCAGCAGTATAATGTCTCTTTTTCTGTCAGAACAATCTCTTACATTTTATCTTGTGTTTTTAGTGCATATCTTAGGTTTGATAGTATTTATTTTTAACTTATCTTAGTCTGCTTGGCAAGTTATATTTTTCACCCCATGTGCATAAGAACCAATGTGCATTTAACAGTGTACTCCCATTTCTCCAATCCATATTACGCATTATTTTTGTCACACAGTTTATTTCTACTTACATTAAAAATTACACACTACATTTTTTTGCTTGAAGGATTAATTTTTACAAGGTTAATATTGAAGAAAAAGTATTTATGCTTACTCACATATTCACAACTCCTAGTGTTCCGTGTTTGTGTGAAAATAGTACACACAATTACCATATTATCTAACAATTCTGTCCCTACATTTATCACCTTGAAAACTGAAAATAGGTATTCAAGCAAATACTTGTACACAGATGTTCATAATTGCAACATTCAAAATAGCCAAAAGTTGAAACAAGCTAAATGTTCATCAACTAATGAATGGATAAACAAAATGTGGTATGCCCATAGGCTGTAATATTGTCTAGCCATAAGAAGGAATGCAGTACTGTATATTCTATAACATTGATGAACACTAAAAACATTATGCTAATTAAGAGAAGTCAAAAATGTCCACATATTAAAAGATATATCCAGAATATGAAAACTCATAGAGATAGAAAGCAGGTTGTTATTTCCCACGGGTTGGAAAAGGTGGGAGAAAGGGGGGTGACTCTTTTTTCTTTTTTTTAAGATTTTTTTTATTTATTTGACAGAGAGAGAGAGATTACAAGCAGGCAGAGAGGCAGGCAGAGAGAGGGGGGAAGCTGGCTCCCCGCTGAGCAGAGAGCCTGATATGGGGCTTGATCCCAGGAACCTGAGATCATGACTGCAGCCAAAGGCAGAGGCTTTAACCTACTGTGCTACCCAGGCACCCTTGGGGGTAACTCCTTAATGTGTGAGAGTTTGCTTTTGGGGTAATAAAATTTTCCGGAACTAGACAATGATTATGGTTACATATCATAGCAAATGTACTTAACAATATTGAATTGTACATTTTTAAATGGTTAAAATGAGTATTGAGGAGGGCACGTATTGCACGGAGCACTGGGTGTGGTGCATGAACAATTAATCTTGTAACACTAAAAAAATAAACATATTTGGGAGAATAAAAAATGATCAACTTTATGTTATATGTATTTTACCATGAGACCCAAAAAAGCTTGACATCCTGATTATATTCTTACTACCATTTTCTCATTCTTCCAAGAATATTTTGGAATAGAAATTAAAGAAACTTTGTTATAGAACTTTTCTCCATCTTTCCAACTATATACCATGTAATTTCAGAGAATTTATAAGGATAAATATAACTTGGTGGTCTCTTGGCTAACTGCCTAATTTATTTTTTTTTCAGGGTTACACTAGCACTGAATTTAGTGCTTTGTTATTTATTTTGTTCAATTTAATTATATATGCTTTTAAAGTATATAACCTATTGATTTTTCTTTTGGTATAATTCAGCTCTTGCTGATGTCTTAAATGAAGGCAAAGCCCTAAAGACATCAAGAAACATACACATGGCAAAATAAGAATAAGAATTCAAGACTCTTGACCCTCAGATTAAGATTATTTTCATTATTGGGGCGCCTGGGTAGCTCAGTGGGTTAAGCCTCTGCCTTCTGATCTTGGAGTCATGGGATTGAGCCCACATGGGGCTCTCTGCTCAGCAGGAAGCCTGCTTCCCTCTCTCTCTCTGCCTGCCTCTCTGCCTACTTGTGATCTCTCTCTGTCAAATAAATATATAAAATCTTAAAAAAAGATTATTTTCACTATTATAGAATCCTGCTTCACCAGCAGATATGCATATATAAAAAATTTATGTTACAGATAAATCTTTGTTGATTAATTTTCTATTTCATTTGATACATTTACAAATTATTTTTGTTATAAGTAATAAATGAGAAGGGTAAAGAAAAATAGAGGAGGTGTATACAATTAGGTAGAAAAGGTAAAATTAACACATATACTATTAAATTCATAAATGTTTTTCTAGAGGTAGGCTAAA
The DNA here is from genome assembly GCA_028646535.1 of Procyon lotor. Lineage (NCBI taxonomy): Eukaryota > Metazoa > Chordata > Mammalia > Carnivora > Procyonidae > Procyon > Procyon lotor. The sequence goes on from CM053609.1 coordinate 62,854,795, forward strand.
ATGTAACCTTTGAGCCTCCTGAAATTCAAATAAAAGAAACTTGACTAAAGATGGAAGGTATTTTTAAGATGAAAATATATGTATGTGTTTATATATATTAACATTTATAATATTGTGTGTTATATATATGTGTTATATATACACTTATATATAAATGTGCGGGGTGAAACTATTAATAACGTGAGACTTTAAATATGCTTCCTCTCATGGATTCCCAATAAAATATCTTACATAATATATAGAACATAATCCATCATTTCCATGTTTTTTTATATTTTTCATAGCATGTTCTTTAATTCATCATGCTTATGATGTAGTGTTTTATAGCATTTTTGGTAACATATAGGCTAAAAGCATAACTCCATGTAGCTTTCAGATTTTTCAACTATTACACTTTTAGTAAGGTGATTTAAAGAAAACAAATTTTAGCACCCAAAGAAAATAATCATCAAAGTTTTATTGCATTTTTTCAGTTTTTTATGCATTGGATATTAATGTAGTTATAATTACATGCTACACAAAATTGTATATCTCAATTCCCAGTGTTTTTTCACTTAATATACTAATATTCTAAGCATCTTACACATAGGCATAGTACCTTTTGTTTTGTTGTTTGTTTTAGCAGGTTCCATGGAGCCCAACTTGGGGCTTGAACTCATGACCCTGAAATTGAGACCTGAGCTGAAATCGTCAGACACCTAACTGACTGAACCACCCAGATGCCCCAGGCATAGTATCCTTAAACAATTTCTGGTGACGGCATTATAGTCTATATAATGAATTTGTACTGTTACAATAATCGACTTCGTATTGCTGGACATTTAGTGATAGATTGCTTCTAATTATTCAGTACTACACATAATACTGAGATGATAACTCAATAACTTTTTCTTTTAAGAATTATTTCCTTAGGATAGAATATTGTCAAAATGTATGAACTTATTTTAGGCCCTTGAGATAGATATAGATATAGATATAGATATAGATATAGAGTCAAATCTGTTATCAAAAAGATATTCTTGATGGCTGCATAGTATTCCATTGTATATATATACCACATCTTCTTTATCCATTCATCTGTTAATGGACATCTAGGGTCTTCAAGAGAAATGAAATCTGGCCATTTGCAATGACGTGGATGGAACTGGAGGGTATTATGCTAAGCGAAATAAGTCAGTCAGAGAAAGACAATTATCACATGATCTCTCTGATATGAAGAATTGGAGAGGCAAGATGGGGGTTTGGGGGGTGGGGGAGAGAAATGAGACAGGAAGGGATGGGAAGGGAGACAAACCATAAGAGACTCCTAGACTCACGAAATGAACTAAGGGTGCCTGGGAGGCAGAGGGGTAGGGATACGGTGGCTGGGTTGTGGATATTGGGGAGGGTATGTGCTATGGTAAGTGCTATGAAATGTGTAAGCCTGACAATTCACAGACATGTACCCTGGGGCAAATAATACATTATATGTTAATAAAAATTTTTTAAAAAAAGTAAAAAAAAAGATATTTTAGTTTATAGACCCAATAGTAATGTTTGCTATATCTCTTTTCTCCACATTCTTTATAATATTCAATATTAACTTTATTTACTCATCTAACTTGGTGGGTAAAATGATGAATGCATTTATTTGTATACTATTGAGACTGAGCATTTTATTGTTGTTCAATATAATGATTATTTTTTCTATTTTCTCTTTTAACTTCTTTTGTCTTTAGAGTCCTCTCTTAACTATATTATCCATACATGTAACAACATGACTTATTGGTTAATATCTATTCAAATTTTGATATATTGTTCAACTTATAAACAGAAATCCTCATTCATACAGTAATAGACACATTGAATAAGTGGGAGTATAAGGTGCAATAAGAAAGCAATCTAAATCCTTACCCTTGTTTCTATTCAAACCATTTTGTAAGGTAAACTGTTGTCTGCCATTTGGGTGAAATTGTAGACAGGTGCCATTAGCAAATCTGGTCACTCTTGCTTAATGAAAAGTCCTTCTGTGACTTTGAGTGATAAAAACTACCTCACAAAGATAGTTGAGATTTTAACACCGCATAATAATCAAAATCTGATTTTTTTTCATCAAAAGTTAAAACCTCTCAACACAACTAAAATGGAACCTACAGAATGGGAGAAGAAATTTGCAAATGTCTTATCAGATAAAGGGCTAGTATCTAAAACCTATAAAGAACTAATCAAACTTAACAACTCCAAAAAAAAAAAAAAATGGGCAGAAGATATGAACAGACATTTCTCCGAAGAAGACGTACAGGTGGCCAACAAACATATGAAAAAAAGTGCTCCACATCACTTAGCATCAGGGAAATACAAATTAAAACCACAATGAGCTACCACCACACACAGGTAAGAATGGCTAAAATTAACAACTCAGGAAACAATAGATATTGGCGAGGATGCAGAGAAAGGGGAATCTTCTTACACTGTTGGTGGGAATGCAAACTGATGCAGTCACTCTGGAAAACAGTATGGAGCTTCCTCAAAAAGTTAAAAATAGAGCTATCTTACGATCCAACAATTGCACTAGTAATTATTAACCCAAAGAATACAAAAATAGTGATTTGAAGGGACACATGCACCCCAACATTTATAGCAGCAACACTTGCAATAGCCAAAATATGAAAAGAGCCCAGACAGCCAATGACAGATGAATGGATAAAGAGAATGTATAAAGATACATTAAGATAAGATGTAAAGATAAAGAGAATGGATAGATGGATGGATAGATAGATAGATAGATATAGATATAGATATATAAAATGGGAGATTACTCAGCCATCAAAAAGAATGAAATCTTGCCATTTGCAATGACATGGATAGAGGATATTAAAGCAAAAGAATTCAGTCAGAGAAAGCCAAATACCATATGATGTCACTCATATGTGGAATTTAAGAAACAAAACAAATGAGCAAAGAGAAAGAAAAATGGGGGGGACCAAGAAATAGACTTTAAACTATAAAAAACTAAAACTAAACTAAAAAATATATATATATAGAGAGAGAGAACAAACTAATGGTCACCAGAGGGGAGTTGAAAGGGCAGATGGGTTAAATACGTGATGGGGACTAAGGAACACACATGTGATGAGCACAGGGTGATGCATGGAACTGTTGAGTCACTATATCGTACACCTGAAACTAATATTACACTGTATGTTAACTAACTGGAACTTAAATTAAAATGTCAAAATAAAGATTAAATTTATTTGCTTAAGACATGCTAGCAATAATACATTTATAATAAAATAGAATTTCTTCTGTTTGAATGGTTGGTTTAGTTTAGTTTAGCATAATTTAAGATTGGTAAATGAATAAGCATTCTTTATAGTCCTATAAGATACATTAACCAGAATAGTGAAGCACTAACAGTTATATACACATAACACTACTATCTAAAATTATATATTTTATCTTCACTGAAGTAACTACTAACATTCATTGGTACAATAATATTTAAATGGTGAGTTTGGACTTGTAGTTCTTTTTCTCCAGTTACACCGTTTAACAATATTGACATATGTCAGGTCTGCAAAGCCTGCTAAAACAAAAGTTTATAGCCATGCACTTTTTTATTTCAAGCAGTTGTATGAGTCTCAGATCTCTCGTCTTCCACTATGCTAGCCAAGTGAATGCTTATAACCAACACAAGTGGCATGAGGAGTAAGTAATACCCGTATCCTTATGTTTACTCTCAAATGAGTTTCTCTGTGAATTTTTGTTTATTCATAGCAAATGCAAATGTATCATTATTACCATTGAAAGAACCATTAGTACTGATAGCCTTGAAACAGTGTTAGGTCTAGATTAGCAGCATAGGAATGCCTTGCCAATGGAAGTTCAGAGTTAAAATGTTCTTTAGAAAAAGAATAGTCCCCTACATCATGTGGCATAAAACATTTCAGTAAGTGTTAACTATTTCACTGTAATTCTGCCCCAAAAGAGAATATTTGCCTGATGTGCATAGAAAATAGAAGATGCTCAATAAATACAGGATAAATTCCATAGTATTCATTAAAATCTTTAAAATCATTATTAAAATAATGTTTTCCCTTAATTTACCATGTTTAGAAATATAAATTTGATTATATAAGAATCTGTTTGACAGCTCAAGTCAGTGTTCTTAAATATGCTGCTAAATTAACACTCTCCTTGGGCAAGTGTGGTGGTGGGTATTGAGGAGGGCACGTATTGCATGGAGCACTGGGTGTGCTGCATGAACAATTAATCTTGTAACACTGAAAAAATAAAATAGACATATTTGGGCAATTAATTAATTAATTAATTAGCACTCTCTGCAATGCATACCTCAACTCCAACCCTAATGGAGAAAAAAACAATCTATACATGTTTTTCTTCTGCAAGCTTCCCATCTGGAGCAGGTTATAGTTGGAACAGAGAAGTTTTAACTTATCTTATTAGTTTACAAGTGGATTTTAGTGATTCATCAGTTGCATATAACACCCAGTGCTCATTACATCAAGTGCCCTCTTCAATGCCCATCACTCAATTACCATTTCTCCCACCTACCTTCCTCCAGCAACCTTCAATCTGTTTCCTAGAGTTAAGAGTCCCTTATGGTTTGCCTCCCTCCTGTTTTCATCTTATTTTATTTTCCCTTCCCTTCTCTTATTTCATCTGCTCTGTTTTTTGAATTCCACAAATGAGTGGAATCATATAGTGTTTGTCTTTCTCTGACTGATTTATTTCACTTAGCATAATACTGTATGTGTGTATATATCACATCTTCTTTATCCATTCATCTGTCAATGGGCATCTGGGCTGTTTCCATATTTTCACTATTGTGAACTTTGCTGCTATAAACATTGGTGTGCAGGTACCTCTTAGAATCACTATGTTTGCATTCTTTGGATAAATATCTGGTAATGCAATTCCTCGGTCATAGGGTAGCCCTATTTTTTTTTTTAACTTTTTGCGGAATCTTCGTACTCTTTTCCAGAGTGGTTGCACCAGTTTGCACTCCCACCAACAGTGTAAGAAGATTCCCCTTTCTCTGCATCCTCACCAATACCTATTGTTTCCCAAGTTGTTAATTTTAGCCATTCTTACTCATATGAGGTGAAATAGTTCATTGTGGTTTTGATTTGTATTTCCCTGATGCCAAGTGATGTTGAACATATTTTCATGTGTCTGTTGGCCATTTGCATGTCTTCTTTGGAGAAATGTCTATTCGTGTCTTCTGCCCCATTTCTTGATTGGATTTCTTATTTTTGGGGTGTTGAATTTGAGAAGTTTTTATAGGTTTTGGATATTAGTCCTTTATCCGATAAGTTATTTGCAAATTTCTTCTCCCATTTCATCAGTTGCCTTTTAGTTCTGTTGACTGTTTCCTTTGCTTTGCAGAAGTTGTTTATCTTGATGAAGTCCAGATAGTTTCTTTTTGCTTTTGTTTCCTTTGCCTTTGGAGATAAGTCTAGCAAGAAGTTGCTGTGGCCGAAGTCACAGAGGTTGCTGCCATGTGTTCTCCTCAAAGATTTTGATGGATTCCTGTCTCGCATTTAGGTCTTTCATCCATTCTGAGTTTATTTTTGTGTGTGGTGTAAGAAAATAGTCCAGTTTCACTCTTCTACATGTGGCTGTCCAGTTTTCCCAACACCATTTGTTGAAGAGATGGTCTTTTTTCCATTGGATATTCTTTTCTGGTTTCTCAAAGATTAGTTGCCCATAAAATTGAGGGTCCATTGCTGGGTTCTCTATTCTGTTCCATCGATCTACATGTCTGTTTTTATGCCAGGACCATGCTGTCTTGATGATTACGGCTTTGTAATAAAACTTGAAGTCCAGAATCGTGATGCCTCCAGCTTTGGTTTTCTTTTTCAACATTCCTTTGGCTATCGGGGCTCTTTTCTGGTTTAATACAAATTTTAGGACTGTTTGTTCCTGCTCTGCTAAAAATGCTGGTGGTATTTTGTCAGAGATTGCATTGAATGTGTAGATTGCATAGACATTTTCACAATATTTCTTCCTCAATCCAAGAGCATGGAATGTTTTTCCATTTCTTTGTGTCTTCCTCAATTTCTTTCAAAGCTCTATATTTTTAAGAGTATACGGACACTTTACTTTTTTGGTTTGGTTTGTTCCTAAGTATCTTATGGTTTTTGTGTAGTTGTAAACGGTATTGATTCCTTGATTTTTCTTTCTCGTGCTTCATTGTTAGTGTATAGAAATGCAACGGACTTCTGTGCATTGATTTCATATCCTCTGATGTTGCTGAAATCCTGTATCAGTTCTAGCAATTTTTTGGCAGAGTCTTTGGGTATTCTACATAAAGTATCAAGCCATCTGCAAAGAGTGAAAGTTTGACTTCTTTGCCAATTCGAATGACTTTTATATCTTTTTATCATCTGATTGCTGATGTTGGTACTTCCAGTACTATATTGAACAATAGTGGTGAGAGTGGACATCTCTGCTGTGTTCCTGACCTTAGGGGAAAGGTCTCAGATTTTCCCCATTGAGAATGATATTCACTGTGGAACTTGTGTGTATGGCTTTTATGATATTGAGGCATGTACGCTCTCTTCCTATAGTGAAGGGTATTTATCAACAGAGGATGCTGTATTTTGTCAAATGCTTTTTCTGCATCTAATGAGAGGATCATACAGTTCTTGTCCTTTCTTTTATTTATGTAATGTATCACATTGGTTGATTTGTGGATGTTGAACCATCCCTGGAGCCCAGGAATCAATCCCACTTGGTTGTGGTCCTTTCAATCCTTTTAATGTACTATCGGATTCTTTTAGCTAGTCTCTTCTTGAGAATTTTTGCATTCATATTCATCAGGGACATTAGTCTGTAATTCTCCTTTTTAGTGGGGTCTTTGTCTGGTTTTAGGATTAAGGTGATGCTGACCTCATAGATTGAGTTTAGGAGTTTTCCTTCCATTCCTCTCTTTTGGAACAGTTGCAGAAGAATAGATATTAATTCTTCTTTAAATGTTTGGTAGAATTCACCTGGGCAGCCACCCAGACCTGGTCTCTGGTTTGTTGGGAAATTTTTGATCACTGATTCAATTTCTTTGCTGGCTTTGGGTCTTTTAATGGTTTCTCTTTCTTCCTGTTTCAGTTTGGTAGTTCATATGTTTCCAGGAATTTATCCATTTCTTCTAGATTATCTAATTTGTCGGCATATCATTGCTCATAATATTCTCTTATAATTGTATTTCTTTGGTGTTGGTTGTGATCTCTCCTTTTTCACTCATGATTTTATTTATTTGGTCCTCTCTCTCTCTCTATTTTTTTTATAATTCTGGCCAAGGGTTTATCAATCATATTAATTCTTTTAAAAAAAACCAGCTCCTAGTTTAATTGATCTGTTCTACTGTTTTTGATGTCTATATCATGGATTTCTGCCCTAATCTTTATTATTCCTCTTCTGCTGGATTTGGACTTTATTTTCTGTTCTTTTGTCACCTCCTTTAGGTGTAAGGTTAGGTTGTGTACTTGAGACTTTTCTTGCTTCTTGAGGAAGTCCTATATTGCTATATATTTCCCTCTTAGGACCACTTTTGATGCATCCCAAGAGTTTTGGACTATTGCGTTTTCATTTACATTTGCTTCCATCCATGTTTTAATTCTTGTTTAATTTCCTGGTTGACTCACTCACTCTTTAGTAGATGCTCTTTAACTTTCATATATTTGAGTTCTTTCCAAATTTCCTCTTATGATTGAGTCTGGTTTCAAAGCATTGCATGGTATGATCCCAATCTTTTTTGTACTGGTTGAGACCTGATTTATGGGCCAGCATGTCATCTATTCTGGAGAATGTCCCTGTGCACTCAAAAAGAATGTGTATCCTGTTGCTTTAGGATGAAATGCTTTGAATATATCTGTGAAGTCCATCTGGTCCAGTGTGTCATTCAAAATCCTGTTGTTGTTTTATTATTTCCTTGTTGATCTTCTTAGATAATCCATTGCTGTGAGTAGGGTGTTAAAGTTCCTACTGTTATTATTATCGATGAGTTTCTTTAATTTTGTTATTAATTGATTTATATATTTGGCTGCTCCCAAGTTACAGCATAAACATTTACAATAGTTAGATCTTCTTGCTGGATAGACCCCTTTATAATGATATATATCATTCTTCCTCTATTATTATATTCTTTGGCTTAAAATCTAGCTTGTCTTATATAATGATGTCTACTCCAGCTTTCTTATGGGCCATAGCATGAAAAATTGTTCTTCATCCCTTCACTTTCAATCTGGAGGTGACTTTGAGAATAAAATAAGTCTCTTATAAGCAGCATATCAATAAGTCTTTTTTTAATCCATTCTCATAACCTATGTCTTTTGATTGGAGCATTTGGCCCATTTACATTCAGAGTAATTATTGAAAGACATAGAATTCAGTGCCATTGTATTGTCTGTAAAGTTGCTGCTCCTGTATATTGTCTCTGTCTCTGTTCCTTTCTGGTCTTTGTTACTTAGGCTCTCTGCTCAAAGGATCCCCTTTAATATTTATTGCTCCATTTGTTCATGGACAACATGTTATTTTGTTAGAGATACAAAAATTTGTTTGATCATGTTTTTGAATAGGAAGAAAAGAGTGCATAGAGAGAAACTTATCCATAGAATCTAAGTTAGAATAGAGAATGAAGAAAATATACGATACCACTGCACAAAAATGACCCAATATGTGCATGATGTTCATTGTTATCTAAATTCAGTCTAACCATGTAAATTCTCCTGAAGTTGGAACCTATGCCACATGGCAAAGATTTGACCAAATCCTGAGCAGTAAACCAGCCAGCCTAGCAGATGGACATGAAAAGCATCAACCCAGGATGCACTTGCTCCATGCTCAGCAGCTATGAGGTGTATATTAAGTCTATTATTTTCTGATGAGCAATTCAAAACATCTACCTATTTGGGGTTGCTCTTTCGCCAGTTGGAAGCTTGTAACAACCACTAAAAAAAGTCTTTGAGTGGCTTTCTAGATTACCAAACAAAAATCATTTATAGCTGAATGTTGAGATGAAGATGGTTAGTCTTATTTAGAATATTTTTTCCTAAAAATTTCTTAAAGATAACACTGAATGTAACTTAATATTTGTTTAAAGGGCTTTATTAATAAGATATTTTACCTCTATTAATATGATGACTAAATTTTTTCTGTTTTCAAAAGCAGATGCAGATCTGTTTGCCCTATCATTTGCCATAAGCAGATTCACTGTTTGCCCTATCATTTGTGATAAGCCTCCTTATAGAAATATGACTTTGACAATATGAATGTAAACAAACTAGAGTATTTTTTCAAATGGAATCTCCTGTACCCATCAGCAAAAGTATGGGTAGGAAACTAGTTTCATACCTCAGAGGATTTCTGTGTCATCTTGACTTTTATGTCTTCAGAATCTTTATTCAGCTTTTCACATCACTTTGCTTATTTCTTATTGCACCTCAGTAAATGAATTTAGTTTCTCAGTTAGGCTCAAGAGATCTATTCTTATAACCTTTTCTCATCTTATCTTAATTCCTTCGGGGCTGACTGCACTTATCCATTGCCAAGGTATTGTCAGGAGATTTTCACCTTTTCCGAGGGATATCAAGATGTACATTTTATGAGATGTCAACAATAGTAATGGGAATAACTTTTATTTTATTATTCCAGAGCTTTCACAGAGATTACACTGTATTTCTAATTGCCATTCTGCATATAACCTTTGATTAAAATATTTCTTTATTTCACAATGTTCTTTTAGATATATAAATTGGATTAATAATAATTGGTTATACAGTTTCAACCATATAGTCAAGCTTCATTGAGTTGTGATGATTTAACAAGAATTCTTCTTTTTTTTTTCATTTAGTGTCTCTTTTTGTTGGTTCTCTGTAATTTGGTGCCCTCAGAAGGTAAGAAAGATAAAAGTTGGAACTGCTGCTTATCAAATGTAATTCATTGGAAATTCTGATAGGTTTTGGTAAATATGGAAATAATTAAGGAAAGGATGTTTGAAAGTTATCAAATATACTTCTATTTACTATTCAAGCACTTTTTATTTTTCACATCTACTGATAATTGATTTTCATCATTGTAAATTAGAAATTTTAAATTTAAAAATATTTTTATTATGATTTTAATAACTCCTGTAACCTAGATACTTAGTACTTCTGACTCCTTGAACCTGAAATATTTAATAGTTTTCAACTAAAGAAAAGATTAAATTTTAAACATAATATGTAAATTATATCTATTTATTACAATTGATACAAAATGATTACATAGGTTAAATATAATTTGCCAGGTAACTTTATAGATTATAATCATTCTTTCTTCAAATATTAAGTTAAATTAAATTAAATTTGCTATGTAATTTGGGAAAATGTTTACAGTATGCATTGTAAGAAAAATAAACAAAAATCAAGAGAATAAGAAGACAAACCACAGACTAGGAGAAATTATTTGTAAAGGACACATCTGGTAATGGACTGTTATCCAATATATACAAAAGCCTGAAAACTTACTCTAAAAAAATCTAAAAACTCAACAAGAAAGAAATGAAAAATACGATTTTAAAAAGTTCTCAAAAGACTTTGAACAAATACCTTACCATAAAAGATATAAAGATAGCAAATAATCATATGAAAAGATGTTCAACATCACATCATTAGGAACTACAAATTAAAAAAAGATGAGATACCACTGTATACTATAAGAATGGCTAAAATCCAAAACACTGAAAAAATCAAATGCTGACAAGGCTGTGGAGTAACACGAACTCTCAGTTACTGCCGATGCAAATACAAAATGGTATAGCCACTTTGAAAGACAGTTTGGAAATGTTCATAAATTAAAATTTTAGTTCCACCAAAAAGTCTGCAGAGAGATATTTATAGCAGCTTTGTTCATAATTGCCAAAACTTGGAATCAACCAAGATGTCTTTCTAAAGGTGAACAAATAAATAAACTCTATTACATCCAGCCAATAAAAAACTATTTAGCATTAAAGAAATGAGCTCCAAAAGTAAAGGAGAAATAAAGACTTTCTTGGATAAACAAAAATTGAGGGTATTTGTTGCCATTCACACACACACACACATACACACACACACACACACACACACACACACACACACATAAACATACACTGTGGAATATTACTCAGCCAAAAAAAATAATAATGAAATCTTGTCATTTGCAATGACATGGATGAATCTAAAGGGTATAACTAAATGAAATAAGTCAGTCAGAAAAAGACAAATACCATATGATTTCATTCATATGTGGAATTTAAGAAACAAAACATATGAACAAGGGGAAAAAAAGATAAAACCCCCAGATAACAACTGTAGAGAGTAAACTGGTGGTTGCCAGAAGAACAGTGGTGGGAGGGATGTGTGAAAAAGATAAAGAGGATTAAGAGGACACTTATCTTGAAGAGCACTGAAAAATGTATGGAATTGTTGAATCATTATATTGTAAATCCAAAACTAACATAACACTGTACATTAATCATACTTGAATAAAAAGTACCGATAAAAGAAATAAACACAAAAGGAAGAAAGAGTGTGAAAGACAAAAATAGAAACAAAGAAGGACAACAAGTAAAAATTAGTAACAAGTATGTTATTCTACTCTATCAGTAATCATTTTGAATGCCAATGCTTTAATGTACAATTAAAACATAGAAACTGTCAGATTGGTCAAAAAACAAAATCCAAGTATATGTTGTCCACAAGAAACCGACTTTAAATATAAAGGCATATATAGATTAAGAAAGAATGAATGGAGAAAGATATAATACTAACACTACTCCAAAGACAGTGAAGTGGCTATATTAATTTTAGACTGAGCAGACTTCAGACCAAGGAAAGTTATCAGCAATAAAGAGGCATATTTTATAACGATGAAGAGGTCAATTGTCCAAGAAGACATAATGATACTTAACACATGTACAAGTAAGAATAGGGCACAAAAACACTGCAGACAAAAACTCATAGAACTGCAAGGAGACATAGATGAATCCACTATTATAGTTGGACATTTCAAAACTCCTCAATCAGAAATGGACAGATTTAGCAGGCAAAAAATCAATAAAGACATACTTGAACTCATCATTAATCAACTGAATATAATACATATCTATAGAATACTTCATCCAATAACAGCAAAATATACATTCTTCTCAAGTTCATGTGAAACATTTCCCAAGACAGAACACTTTCTGGGCCATAAAACACACCTTAAAAAATTTAAAAAAAAAAAAATTGAAATCATATAATTTCTGCTCTCAGACTAAAGTAGAATTAAATGAGATTGAAAATCTAAAGATAGCTTAGAAAATCCCCAAATGGGAAATATTCTGAGCAGGGAAAGATACAATAAGACTTGCATTTTGGAGAAGGGCTGGCAAGATGGCGGAGGAGTACGAAACCCTATTTCAACTGGTCCCCTGAATTAAGCTGGATATCTACCAAAGCACTCTAAACACCCATGAAACCAGCCTAGGATGTAAGATTACACGTCTGGATCTCTTTGTGGGCAGAAGATCATCAGTGGAGAGGTACAGAAGACAGAGTTGGGATTGCTGAAAGATATCAGAGGATAAACAGAAGGGGGAGGGAGCCACCAGAAAGGAGCCATTGGAAAGTAACACCTCAATGCAAAAGTGCCCTGTGCTTGGGAACCAGTGATAGCTTAGAGACCAGTGGCTGTGAGACTGAAAGGGACTGATAATGGCACTTAAACAGAACAAAGGGGTTTAAGGGACAATTGCTGAGACCTGGCAGCAGCAGGTGCAGATCTAAGCCCATGGTCCCAGGACTGGCCACAGCCACTAACCACTCATGCCTGAGAGGACCCGGCAGGGACTTGAGTCAGTGGTCCTGGGAAGCCAGCCACCAGGGCCAGGCTCACCCAGACTAGTATGGCTCATGGTTTTAGTGGCATGGGAGTGCAGAGACAAGCAGGGGCCTCGGTCAACCACTGAGAGGGTCTCTGGGGGCACGCACCACCTGTGGGAGGCTGTGGTACTTAACAGGGATTGCAGAGGGAGAGATTGTGTGTTGGAGGATTCAGAGAAGATCAGTCTGTGGCTTACCTATCAGGCAGAGATCTGGGTGCTGACAATTTAGTGCTGTCTTTGTCAAAGTCAGCGTGCTGACTTTGCTCTGAACTTCCAAAAGGCACCAAAAGCCACCAGAGAACAAAAGCCTCCAGAGAACAGCCCAAAAAAATGGTTTCCATGGAGCCCAGCCCCTTGATAGGGGGCAAGGCAACTCCCCCCAAGCAGGACCAACTGAAAAACAATGAGGCAGGGCCCTCCCCCAGAAGAGCTGAAAGAACAAGAGAACAACAACCACAGGGTCCCCATAACACTGTAAAACCCCAACACGAGAGGAAAACAGTATATTAAGCTCCTGGTATTGCCTCACAACCTGTATATTTCTTAGATACAACTTTTCTCTCTCTCTCTCTCTCAATTCTTTCTCGTGATTCTTGTTTTTTCCTACTTATCATCTCAACTAGATGTTTAATACAACATATTTCATAGTAACTTTTTAACTTGAACTTTTTCATACATATACTTTTTTCTTTTCCTTTTTTTATATAGATATAAGCTTCCGTGTAGCCCTTTTTCCCTATTCAATACTACCTTTATATATATATATATACACACCAGTTTTAATTTCCCTGTATACCTGGAAACTTGAGTTCTCTAACAAAGATAACAAGATACACCCAGGAAGACTTGAAATACTCTTCCTTGCCCACATCAAGGAACTATAATCACCTTCTCATCACCTTTCCTTTTTATTTATTTTTTTTTTCTCTTGTTGTTTTTTGTTTGTTTATTTTTGTTTTTATAAATCTTACTCTTGGGGCTCATTCTGGCTGGGTTGTGTTTTTTTATTTGCCTTTTCTTTTTGGTGGTGACTTCCAATTGCTCTAAAACTTCCCAGGGTGCATCTTGCCTGGATAGTGGTTGATATTTTCGGGCTGTACATCCCCTCAAACACAATTCAACAGAATGACAAGGGGGAGGAATCCCCAACAAATAAAAGACCCAGAGACAATGGCCTCTCCAGCAGATGGATATGGATCTAAGCAAGATGTAAGAAATAGACTTCAGGGTAGCAGTTATGAAGACAAGAATCAGGCTGGAGAAAACTATTAATGGCGACATAGATTCGTTAAGGGCAGAAGTAAGAGCAGATCTGGCAGACCTTAAAAATGCTATCAATGTGATACAGTCTAATCTAGATATTCTAACAGGGTAAGTGAGACAGAAGAATGAATTAGTGACTTGAAGACAAACTGATAGAAAAGAAGGAGCAGGAGCTGGCATGGAAGAAACAGCTTAAAATCCATGAAAACAGAATCAGAGAAATAAATGATGCCATGAAACATTCCAATGTCAGAATTACTGAGATCCCTGGGATGGTGGAGAGAGTGAGAGAGCAAAGACTAGAAGATATATTTGACCATATGGTAGTCTAAAACTTCCCTAATCTGGGGAATGAAACAAGTAATCATGTCCTAGGGGCAGAGAGGACACCCCCCAAAATCAGTGAGGGCAGATCAACACCCAGGAATGTAATAGTAAAACTCACAAATCTTAGAACCAATGAAACCATTCTAAGGGCAGTTAGGGGAAGAGATTCCTTACATACAGAGGAAGGAACATCAGAATAACGTCAGACCTGTCCACAGAAACCTGGCAAGCCAGAAAGGGCTGGCAAGACATATTAAGGGTACTAAATTAGAAGAAAATGCCGCCAAAAATTCTTTATCTGGCAAGGTTGTCATTCAGAATAGCTGAAGAGATAAGAAGCTTTCAGGACCAGCAGAAACTGAAAGAACATGTGACCACTAAGCCGGCCCTGCAAGAAATATTGAGGGGGGTTCTATAAAAGGAGAAAGACTTCAAGAGTGATACAGAACAGAGATACATAGAAACAATCCATAGAAACAAGGACTTCACAGGCAGCCTGATGACAATAAAATCTTATCTGTCAATAATCACTCTCAACGTGAACAGCCGATTCAATCAAAATTCCAGCAAGTCATTTTGTGGATATCAGCAAAATGATTCTTCAGTTTAAATGCAAAGACAAAATACCCACAAGAGCCAATGTATTGGAGGACTGATAATATGAAACTTAAAATTTACTAAAAAGCTAAAGTAACCAAGACAGTGTGACAATCATGAAAAATAGATAAATAAATCAATGGAACAAACTAGAGAGCCAATAAATAGATTCACATAAATATAGGCAACTGATTTTTAACAAAAAACCAAATGCAATACAATGGAGCAAAGACAGTCTTTTCCATAAGTGGTGCTAGAACAACTGGACATCTGTATGCAAAAACAGTAAGTCCAGTTACACATCTTATACTCTTCAAAAAAATTAACTCAAAAGGAATCAGGGGCGCCTGGGTGGTTCAGTCGTTAAGCGGCTGCCTTCGGCTCAGGTCATGATCCTGGAGTCCTGGGATCAAGCCCCACATCGGGTTCCCTGCTCAGCGGGAAGCGTGCTTCTCCCACTACCATTCCCTCTGCTTATGTTCCCTCTCTCACTGTGTTTCTCTCTGTCAAATAAATAAAATCTTAAAAAAAAAAAAAAAGGAATCAGACCTAAATACAAAATTCAGAATTATAAAACTCCAAAAGATAACTTAGAGGAAAACCTGGATTACCTTGGGTATAGTGATATTTTTTTGATACAGCACCAAGAGCAGAACCCATGAAAAAATAATTGATAAACTGGGCCGTATTAAAATTAAAAACTGTTCTGAAAAGGATAATATTTAGAGAATGAGAAGATAAATTACAGACTGAGAGGTAATATTTGCAAAAGATACATCTAACAAAGACAGTCATACAAAGAAATTTTAAAAATCAACAAGAAAACAAAGTCCAATCAAAAATATTTCCAAAGATATTAAAAGACACCTCAGCAAAGAAGATATGCAGTGGAAAATAAGTATATGAAAAGATGCTCCACATCATGCTATTAGGGAAATACAAATTAAAACAGTCATGGGGTACCTACCACTAGACACCTTTAGAATGGCCAGCATCTAGAACACTGCTAACACCAAATGCTCATAAGGATATGGAGCAACAGGAACTCTCATTCATCACTGGTGAGAAGGTAAAATGGTACCGCCACTTTGGAAGACAGTTAGGTACTTTTTACAAAACTAAACATACTCTTATCACATGAGCCAGGTGTCACACTCACTGTATTTATTCAAATGAATTGGCAAACTATGTCCACACAAAAACCTGAACAGTTGGCCCTTGAACAACACACGTTTGAACTACACGTATCTACTTTTTTAAGAGTCAACAGCAAAAGCCACAAAAAGTTTATTTACACTGCTCACCCCAGTCTCCATGATACTGAATCAAAAGCAAATGTCAGTCTCTCCTGACTGTGGACTCTGAGCAACAAACTGAGTGTTTTGGAGGGGAGAGACTGGGGGGGTTGGGCGAGCCTGGTGGTGGGTAATGAGGAGGGCACGTATTGCATGGAGCACTGGGTGTGGTGCATGAACAACGAATCTTGTAACACTGAAAAAATAAAATAAAAGTATTTGGGGGGAAAAAAAAGCAAATGGCACATAGGTAGAGCCTGCTGCTCTCCGGGTACCCAGGGAGGCCCTCCCAAGCCATCAGGAGCCCCAGTGGGCCCTGGGACTGAGCAGCTTTGGAGGTTGTCCCCATTTCTATGATGTGGTTGAGTTGAGCACTCAGTGCTGGCAAACAGGAACCTAGGCTGAAGTGAAGGAACATGCCCAGAAGTCAGGGACAGTGCTGGGCAGGGCAACTTTTTAGGCATTCTTTTATTTGTTAAATGAATTACTGAATATTAAAAAAAAATTCAATATTCTTATTAAAAAATAGCTAACATTTATCATGAGCTTATTTGGAGCAAACCATTCTTCTAGAATTCACTTCCATTACCTCACTTAATCTTTAGAGTCCTGAGTTTCATCTCTCTTAAAAACTAAGGAGATAACTACTACTTTATTCCTATTTTATGTATTGGGAAAATGAAGCCCATTTTTCCTAATCTATCTATATAAGTTTTATATAGGTAGAGCCATTGGGACTTAATCCAAATAGTGTAATCACAGAGCCTGAATTCTAAATGCCTATATTATATAAATAGTAACACTCATGTCCCTATTCACTTTATTTTTTGTCTCCTTTGCCCTAAAGTATATGTTCCACAACGGGAGAAATTTTTCTCTCATTTATTCACTGCTCTATCCTCAATGCATGTATTAATGCATGTAGTATATATATATATTCAATGAAAGAATCAATGAATGAATACAAATGGATAGACTTGGAAGGATTTTATAAGATAAATTAATATAATAAAATAATTTATAACTGAATATGCCTTGACAAAGAATCACTGCTTCTGGAGGTTCTGCCATATTACCTAAATGTTCAAGATATAGTTGGATCAAAAGACTTGGATTCAAGTCACATGTCAGTTACTTACTGTTTGATCTTCAGAAGGTTCTTAAATTTTTTGATTCTGATTTCATCTCTATCATTAGAATGTATATTTGTAAGAATTAAATGAGTTAATATATATGAGATATATATGAGACAGCACTTGTAGATTATAAAATACCATGTTCATGAAATTCAATATTTTTAAGGCATTTCCTTCTATAGCATTTTATGGGCCACAGAATTTATTTAATTTCCTTTTATGAAGTACTTCCAATATGTTGGCATATCTTTTTGGACAGAAAAAAACTAATTTTTTGAGCCTCATGATGACATCAGAATGAGCAGTTAACTAAAATTTAATTTTTTCAGTGAGTCCTATCTCTGAATGCCATCTTGTAACTACATAATAGAATATGAGATAGAAAATAGAAATCACTGTCTAAGAAATTCCACAGTAGCCACACATTTTGCTATTGTATAATAGCTTAACTCAGACTTATTTTTTATTTTCTGACTAGAATAAAATTCTCATAAAGAATTAGTCAGAAGTGTTCTGTGAAATACAAGTATTAGCTGCTATTTTATAAAGTATATTGATCAAAATAGAAAATAAATATTTTTTAAAGATTTTATTTATTTATTTGACAGAGAGAGAGAGAGATCACAAGTAGGCAGAGAGGCAGGCAGAGAGAGAAGGGGAAGTAGGATCCGTGCTGAGCAGAGAGCGCAATGTGGGGCTCAATCCCAGGACCCTGAGATCATGACCCGAGCCGAAGGCAGAGGCTTCAACCCACTGAGCCACCCAGGTACCCCGAATATGAATATTTTTCAAGAATTGTTTATTGTGAAGCATTCACTGTAATCAAATAAAAATACAGTTAGCTAGACCATCCATCTGCTAGGACATGAAATTATTTATAATTATATCCAAACTGATGTAATATTAAAAATCATGTAGTGGAAAGAAAGACCTTGGTTTCCAATCCTAGCTGGACAATCTTAGGCAAGTTAACAAACATATCTGAAATTTAGTATCTGAATATTCTTAATATGAGCAAAATGATAACTATCTTTCAGGGGTATTGTAAAGATTAAGTAAGAAATGGGTTTCTGCCACTATCTCAAAGTAGAACATTCTTATGAAATCTTTCTTAAGAAACCCTAAACCAAAATGGCATAAAATGAAGAAGAGTATTCCCTACTTTTTGAAAGTTTGTTATGTTAATTAATTTTACAAATGACCTACATCAGTACCTGTTTTTTCTAATTAAAAGAAATCCAAAGGATGTATCAATTTTATAGAAAAAAAAGTTGCTACTATACTAATATAGGTCTTCCATAAAACAGAAGTGGCATAACACCAACATTCAGAAAGAAGGTAATACTTATATACGTAAATGGATCTATCATACTAACTATCTTTTGGAAGGCATCTGAATATATTTCTTTCCTTCCCCCCTCATTCTTTACCTCATATTTTTTTAAACTTTTATTTCAAATTTTAATCATGGATCGATGGGTAAACATTATTTTAGGGTGAAACAGGAATAAAACTAGAGAGTTTGGCAAAAAATACTTTATCTTCTCCACATTTATCTTGACCACCATCCCCAGTTCTTATAATTTTCAAGTGCTCAAGTAAACTTAATAGTTACAATTATTTCCATGCATAATTATCTCATTACATTCTCACAACATAATGAAAAATATATTTTAATAAAATAGACCTGAATTCAAAAATTTTAGAAGAGAAAGAAATTGCCAGTGAACAGAGTAAGAAAGAGATGATGGGTATAAAGTGCTATTATGTATATATTCGTCATTCGTCATCCCCAACAACGAGAAAATGAATTGGAAAAACAAGTGAACAGAGCCCCCAGATCCTGTGGAATGATGACAAAAATCGCACATGGAAACACTGGTGTCTCACCAGGAGAAAGAAGTTGGGCTGAAAGATGTTCAAGGAAATCCCTGCGAAAATTTCCCAAATTTAGCAAAAGACACGAACCTACAGATGGGAGAAGTCGAGGATAATACAGGATAATCTCAGTGAAACCCACACGAGAACACATCACCGTCAGATGGAAAACAGGAGCAGAAATCTCAGGTGGCGGGGGAAACGAGACCGCCTGCCGGCTGACTTGCCACCAGGAACAGGGGCGGCTGGAAGATGTGGTGTGTCTCCCTGTGAGTGGGGACAGAAGACCGCTGTGGGCCCGGAATCCTGCCCCCCAACCCCTGTGGGGACGCCTGTCAGGAACACAGAGGAGAGCGAGACAGGCTCCGAAACAAGGAAGACGTCTTGGAAGTCGGTCCCCAGCAGACTACTCTGAAAGATCTTCTGGAGACTGAAATGACAAAGAAGGAACTTGGAAACAGCAGGAAGGAGGCAGAGAGACACAAACGGTAAAGCTTTGGGTAGACCCAGCGGTCTCCCCTCAAGCCTTCTCCATCGATTGGGGCAAATCGGTGTTGGGGTGAACCAGGGAGCAGGAGCGGCCCGGTGCTCGAGCGACTTGCTGGCCAGGCACCCCCAGCAATGCCTGATGCTCTAGGAAGCAGTGCGGGTCATCGTCGGTAACTATACAGTTAGTTAGTTAGTTAGTTAGTTAGTTAGTTAGTTAGTTAGTTACAACGGTAACTATTATATATATATAACTTTTCCAAAGAGATAGAACATTTGCCATTTTGTCTTTCGGTTCTACACTTAGGTCTTTTAAATGAGTGCAATAAATTCTAGGACTAAAGATCAGAAATAGCAAAGTTTTGAACAAGATAAATGTTAAATTCTCTTTTTTCTAACATAAGAAGTCAGTAATTCTCAGTATAGTAGCTCCATGCAACATCCAGGACATGGCCTCCTGCTATCTTTGTGCTCTACCATTCTTAGCCCAGGAAGTTTCTGCTCCATGCAGCATTACAGTCTTAGATGATTGCTGAATTCCAAAAATCTTGTCTGAATTATGCGCATGGATGGGTTGAGGAGGATGTAAAAAAAGAACATATGCTTACTGTGTGGTACCACTCTTAATAAGCTTTCATTAGAGTACCACCAAATAATTTCTACTTGTATTTTACTGTTCACCTTGAAGTACAAGAGAAGCTGTATTATTGCCATTTAACTGGGAACATTGCTACCCAGAATAAAATCAGAGTCCTATTACTAATTTGTTATTGTAAAAGCAATAAGAAGACTGCCTCAAGGAACTAATTTTTATTTAGTGCAAAGTTGAGGCTTTGGAGAATCTGAAATAGTGACACGAGAAACTTCTATCAAGTAGCATTAAGATAAAGAATATGGATGACAGCTATCACCCTAATCAGCCAATTCAGGTACTATACTTCATTGGTTTAGACTTTGCTGCATTAATGTGATTTATTATTCTCCACCATTTAAGCATCTCTAATGAAATTGACAGGAAAACTTCATTAACTTTCATTTAATTAACCTTAACTGATAATTAATAAAAAATGTTTCTCTCTCCATTTATAATTTAATTACAGAGTTAGATAATAAAGTTCACTCTGATTTTCATTTTTCTATACCAACAAAATACAGTTTACTTTTTTAAAGATTTATTTATTTTAGAGAGAGAGAGAGTGAGCGAGCAGGAGAGAGGCAGAGGGAATGGGAGGGGGAAAGAATCTCAAGCACATTCCCCACTGAGTGTGGAGCTTGATTTGGGACTCAATATCATGACCTGAGCCAAAATCAAGAGACAGATGCTTAACCAACTGAGCTCCCTAGGCACCCCAAAATACAGTTTATTTATAAATATCTAGTAATACATATTTGGAACTAAGTTATAACTTTTAAGAGCTCTAGAATTTGGAAAAAAAAAGAGCTCTAGAATTTGAATCAATTACTTAAAATACTTGTTTTCTTGTTTGGTCATTATTACATTACTTACTATTTAGTAAACTTTAGTTCAGGACTATATCTACTACTACTACTAACAATAATATTAAAAATAATAGTAATAGTTATCATATGTTGCTTGTGCCATTTTATCATTAATATTTACAAGAAACTTAAGGGAGTATCATTATTATTGTAAAAACACAAATGAAGATGAAGTTTAAAGAGGCCACATTTCCAGATAGAATTTGGGCCAAGTTCTGAATAGAAGAAGGCCTATACTGTTAAACATCATATAATTGGTTCCAAGTCCTGATGGCATTGAAGCCCCAAACTAAGACTAGAACCACTATCTCCAGGTTTCTTGTAATATTAAAAAATAAAAAATCATTACTGTCTAGGTCATATTACCATGGATTCTTGTTATTTGTAGCATGCTAACATATATGTACATCTATGAACAAAAATCAATTTTTTATATTAGACACAGAGTAAAAAATGTAATTATAGACTAATGTAAAGCAAGACAGTTTTTATTATAAAGTTCACAAGAACTAAAGAAATATTAGGACAGATTACTAATCATAATATTTCCAAGCCAAAAATGGAATACACTTGAACATATCTGAAGAAAATACTTTGGTAATTTTAAATTTGTTCATATTAAATATTTAACGCAATGTTATAGGTATTACTTATACTTATCAACACCCTATTTTTAATTAGATCTTAATGATTTTAATCAGGTACTTATATGTTTAATTGAGTTCAATGCATATCATCAGACTTCTTACATCTTTGCTACCTTTATTCTTGAGTTATTTTTATTTGCAATTGGTAATCACGACATAAAGGTTTTTGAGCTTTTTCATATTTTTCAAATGTAACATCTGGAAGGTAACTGAGGTACATGAAAATAATTTTTGGACCACAATCATTTTTCACTGAAAGCTATAAAAACGGTGCTTTAACTTTGCTATTTATTGGTTTTTTATTTTATTTTATTTTTTCAGTGTTCCGAGATTCATTATTTATGCACCACACCTAGTGCTCCGTGCAATACCTGTCAAGTTCTTCCTTTATTTTCCTTTAAGTAAACATTTTTTTAATTCAAAAAATTTTTAAAGTCTCTGTGTCTATTCTTTTTCTTTAATTATAACACAGTGTACTGTGTCTAAAATCCATCTGGTCTTTTTGAGACTTGAAATATGTTTAACTTTTTTTTCTATTCATATTATTTTAATTATAATTCCTGTTCCATGTGCTCACTCTGCTTATTATATAATAGCTAATATTTATGATTGTGTTTTCATGATTTGTTCTCCATTGTCTACTATCTTCACTTGACTCTTTCATTATTTTATCTCCATTTTATATGTATTCTGGAAAAGTTTCCCACATGTTTTTGTGTACAATTACTCTGCTATTTACTGCCGTGAATTCTGGCTTGTGGTTTCATTATTTCTTCTCATTATCTAATCCTGATTTCTTTTTATTTTATCCTATTGTAGTTTAATAGGAAGGCAATGTTCACAAGGGTTAGGCATATGGTTTCTGGAGCTATCTGCACTTACCAGTTGTATCCAAGGGCAAGTTAGTGAATCCTGCACATCAGTTCCTCATCCATAAAATGGAAGAGTAATGGCAATTTCTTCAAAGGCAGCTAGAAATAAAAGAGTTATAATATGTAAAGTTAGAAGAATGCTTCACATATGTTACTGCTATATAAATGTGCATTACTAATAGATAAAATATATCTCTATATCTGAATGCTAAATTGTTAACATTTAATATTTACCTAGTTTCCTGAGCTGACTATTCCTGAGAAAAACTTTTTTAACAAGGTACTTAGAAAAATTTTTTTAATTGGATATGTTTTCATTATGCACATGAACCAAGAAATTAACTTCATATAAAGAGAGTTCTAACTATTCTGGATTTGGAAAACATAAGAAACTGTGCTAACTCCTTATATAAAATCAAACCTTGGATTAAGAATCCAGGAATACTCTAAAATCTATAAAGAACTCATCAAACTCAACACTCAAGAACAAATAATCCAATCAAGAAATGGGAAGAAGTCATGAACAGACATTTCTCCAAAGAAGACATACAGATGGCCAATAGACACATGAAAAAGTGCTCAACATCACTTGGCATCAGGGAAATACAAATCAAAACCACAGTGAGATACCACCTCACATTGGTCCAAATGGCTAAAATTAACAAGTTGGGAAATGACAGATTTTGGCAAGGATGCGGAGAAAGGGGAACCCTCCTACACTGTTGGTGGGAATGCAAACTGGTGTAGCCACTCTGGAAAATAGTATGGAGGTTCCTCAAAAAGTTGAAAATAGAGCTACCCTATGACCCAGGAATTGCACTACTGGGTATTTACCCTAAAGATACAATGTAATACTAAGCAGCCATCAAAATACTAAGCAGCCTCCCATTTGCAATGACGTGGATGGAACTAGAGAGTATTATGCTAAGTGAAATAAGTCAATTAGAGAAAGACAATTATCATATGATCTCTCTGATAGGGGGAATTTGAGATACAGGGTGGGGGGTTGTGGGGGTTAGGGAGGGAAAAAATGAAACAAGATGTGGCCAGGGAGGGAGACAAACCTTAAGAGATTCTTAATCTCAGGAAACAAACTGAGGGTTGCTGGAGGGGAGAGGAGTAGGAAGGGTGGGGGGGGTGGCTGGGTGATGGACATTGGGGAGGGTATGTGCTATGGTGAGTGCTGTGAATTGTGTAAGACTGAAGATTCAAAGACCTGTACCCCTGAAACAAATAATACATTTTATGTTAATTTTAAAAACGTAAAAAAAAAAAAAAGAATCCAGGAATACTCTTTATAGAAGGAGATCTTAACACTTCCAATGAGGATTTACAATATCCATTCTTCTTTTTTATATGCTCAATGAAAACCCTACTTTCACACACCTAACACATGTCAAATATTGTTCTAGGTACTAATGTCCCTGTTTCTTGGAGTTTAAACATTTACATTTAGAGAGACAGATGATCATGATCATGATCATGTTGATACATTCTCATCAGTGATAAGTGCTACAAAAATACAACACTAGAAAATGGAATATGGACTTATTCTAAGTGCAGGGCTGACAACTTTAGAAAAAAAAATCAGTCATGAAAAAAACGTCTTAATGAAGCATCAATTAAAGAAGGAACTGAATAACAAGAAGTAGTCAAATCATAGAAACATCTCTGGAGCGGGCCTTCTAGTTAGTGACAGAAGAATGAATCTGCTGAGTTAAAAACAAAAACAAAAAAAAACCAAAACCAAAAACAAACAAACAAAAAAAAAACATGGTCAAGGGAGAGAGACTTGACAGAGTTAAATAAGATATAGAAAGAGGAAATCATGTAGTAAATTATAGATAAAGACAAAAAAAGTATTTTATTTTAAAAGGCTACAGTGAGTTTGATGTAGGGTACAATCATTATGTGTATTACATGGACTGTAAGTGCAAATATGGAAGCATGAAAAATCATTCAAGAGAATATTACTGTTGTTGAAATGAGAGATGGTAATACTGATGGGTGGTAACAGTTAAATGTTGGAGAGTAAGTTGTGAGCCTATAGGAACTCAGACAGAATGAGTACGGGAGAAGAAGGAAAGAGATACACACAGATACATACATATATATGTAAATATAAGTGAGTGTAGATATGTACACACATACATATTTACAGGTACTCGTACTATTTAAAAAATTCTTAACAAGCTCTCTATGCCCTAAGAGAATCCTAATACAGGAGGAATAGTAGTATGTAGTCCAAGTAAGAGATGACCAGGATTGAAATAGGGTCAGGAATAGAGGAATTAAAAGTAAAATACAAATGTTTAAAAAACTAAGAAAAAAATCATCAGGAAATAGTAACTGAATAATCATATTAGTGATAGAAGGGATTTGGTCATACAGAAGGAAAAAACCAAAATTTAGAGCTGTATGCTTTGAAGCTAAGAGTGGATATCAGTTTGGGAAAGAAGGACATGAGTCTTGTTTTAATCATATTGAATTTGAAAAAAAAAAAAAAAGTTAAGCAAGTAGAAATGCCCTTTGGGCATGTGCCATCATCTCTCCGTCTCTCCAGAGAGCATGAGACTACAGTATCTGCATATAGGTGATAGCTAAAGTATCCAAATAGGGTTCCCTGTAAGAGAGAATAAAGGATCAGAGAACAAAGATAACATTTCTAAAAGTATTATGTCTCTTCCCTTTCTGTTCGTTTTTATGTAGTCACGAATATTTAAGAGCAAATAAAGGAGTAAATGTGGAATGGATTAGCTACTTTAAATTCTTATTTAAGAATTTAATTACTGCTTGAAGTATAACTACCACCAAATTCATGTATTTTATAAGTAAGGATAAGACAATATGTATGAATGGATTTCTCTTGTTAATTTCAATATAGGCACGTTGTGTTCTAAACTTTTATTTAGCACATATCTTTTAATGTCTAGTTCTCTGTGATAGCAGCTTATAAAGGGTAAACTAAAATGATATACAAAATTAGACATGAACTATTATTTTTCTTAAAGGAAACTGGCCCTTTATGATTTTCTGTCAGAATAAATTAAACTATGTACTTTTATAGGAATAAATTCCATAATTTTATACTATCTTACTTTCTTCAACGTCTTCGGAAGAAAAAAAAGTTAGCCACACTCTTCAGCTTGTTTTCAGTAATACTGTGCCTGGAACTCTCAAGAATGATGGTACTAGAAGAAATCAATAGAGATAATCTGTTCTATATACTATCTTCTAAACTAAAATCTCTCAGATAATAAATATTTATTGTGTGGATCTCAAATTTTAAAGTACATCAGACTCACTTAAGGTGCTCCTTAACAATAGACAATCTCGGGCTTTGCCCTCAGAGGTCCTAACTCCAAAGACATAAAGTGAGGCCAAAAATCTGCAGTAAGACTGTTAAGGCTGTTGCATCTGGTAGACCAGTCTATTAAAGTTACTGATTTATTAAATCTTCACAGATTGTCCGACACTGTATTCAATGACATAACTAAAATTCCTAAATAGGTGATTTTGTTTAATCATCAATTCTGCAAAGATTTTCTGTTTATGTTGGGACAGGAGAGATTTAGGCTAGATTAAAGACCTCTGGCTGAGCATCAGTTCAAACAATAGGAAGGTAAGCACATTAGACTTCTGGAAGAGCATATTAAGTAGGGGCATCTAGGTATCTCAGGTGTTTGAGTGTCAGACTTTTGATTTCAGCTCAGGTCATGATCTCAGGGTTGTGGGATCAAGCCCTGCATCAAGCTCCACACTCGGCAGGGAGTTTGCTTGAGATTCTCTCTGTCCCTCTCTCTCTGCCCACCCCCATCTTTCAAAATAAATGAACAAATATTTTTTTTAAACTACAATAATTAGCAAAGGGATACTTAAAGTAAACGTGACATCAAAAACATGAAATGTAGGGTGGAGGGAGTAAAAATGCAGTTTTGGAATGTGTTCATATTTAAGTTGTTAATCAATTTAAAATACATTTATATACATAGGATGATATATGTGAACCTTACAGTAACAACAAAACAAAAATTCATAAATGTACCAAAGAAAATGAAAGAGAAATCTAAACATAACACTAAAGAAATTCATCAAATCACAAGGGAAGAAAGAGAATAGAAAAGAAACAGAGAACTACAAAAATAGCAAAAAAATCAATAAAATGGCAATGAGTACATACCTATTAATAATTAAGTGTAAATGGACTAGGGTACCCAGTTAACATACATAGAGTGGCTGAATGGATAAAAGGTAAGGCACATCTGTATGCTACCTACAAGAGACTGATTTCAAAAGTAAGGGCCGCAGAGACTGGAAGTGAAAGTTTAGAAAAAGATAGTCTATGAAAATTAAAAGAGAGCTCTTGTAACTATATTCCTATCAGACAAAACAGACTTTAAGGGCTATACTGGACTTTTTTTTTTAAAAATTATTTATTCATTTGTTTGTTTATTTGACAGAGAGAGATCATAAGTAGGCAGAGAGAGAGGGCGGAAGCAGGCTCCCCGGTGAGCAGAGAGCCCGATGCGGGGCTCGATCGCAGGACCCTGAGATCGTGACCTGAGCCGAAGGCAGAGGCTTTAACCCACTGAGCCACCCAGGTACCCCTATACTGGACTTCTGTGAAAGATGGTGGAGTAGGAAGATCCTAAGCTCACCTCATCCCATGGTACAACTAGGTAACACCCACCTAAGTGTAAATAACCCAGAAAATGACCCAAACACTAACAGAACAGACTCTCCAGAGGTATATGTAAAGAAGAAGCCACATCAAAGAAGGTGGGAAGGGCAGAGATGCAGTCAGAGTAGAAATGTCCTCAGGAGGGAGGAACACCACAGGAGCGTGGAAAGAAACAGATCATCACACCAGGCACCCCAGGGATAAAGAAGCATATTCAAAAGGCTATAGCTATACATTTGTATTTATGTGGCCTCCTGGCAAAATCAAAACTATAGGGAACAAACTGATGGTTACCAGAGGGAAGGTGGATCGGGGATGGGTTAATCAGGTAATAGGAATTAAGGAGTGCACTTGTTATGATGAGAACAGGGAATTGTATAGAAGTATTGAGTCACTATATCGTACACCTGAAACTAATATTACACTGTATGTTAACTAATGGGAATTTAAATCAAAACTTAAAAAAAAGGAATGTGGGGGTGCCTGGGTGGCTCGGTCGCTGGGCGTCTGCCTTCGGCTGGGGTCATGATCCCAGCGTCCTGGGATCGAGCCCCGCATAAGGCTCCCTGATTGGCGGGAACCTGCTTCTCCCGCTACCATTCCCTCTGCTTGTGTTCCCTCTCTCGCTGTATTTCTCTCTGTCAAATAAATAAAATTAAAAAAAAAAAAAAGGAATGTGAAAACAGTAATTTGAAAGGATATACGCAATCCAAGTTTATTGCATAATTATTT
>CM053609.1:62883594-62935892 GCA_028646535.1 Procyon lotor
ATATGATCCCTTCCTCTCTCCGGTCCTTGTAAGTGTTTTAATACTTTTACTTGGATAATCATGTATTTCTTGGAACTTCATTGGGCTAGAGCTTCGTATTGATTATTTTGCGTTAATTTTTCCATTAGCATGGCATTTCCTTTAAATTGACAGGTTTAAGTCCTTGTTTTAAGAAAGTTTTCTTCTTTTCTTTTAGACTATTTTTTCTATTTAATTTTTTTCCTGTAGACTAGCAACTTCTTTAGTCATACTTTCTGTATCTCTCATCTTTTCTCAGGTCATTTTTATAACTTCATTTTTTTACATTTGTTTTTATTTTATTTTCTCTGGGTTCTCCATGACTCATTTAATTTTTGTTTCTATTTTATTTTATTCTAATGTATCTCTATTTTTATTTTATCAAGACCTAAAGCTGTGCCTACCAATTTGTCATTCAATAAATATTACTAGGTGAACAGAGATTTATGTACAAAGGACTACCTAAGATGCATTAAAGAAAAATGACTGAACATGGTTTCTTTTCTTCCAAATGGGGAGATAAACCATGAACAGTATGGCCTCTGCACTCAAAGACAGAGTATAATTTGGTAGGACAGTAAAGATCAGATTTTCAACTATCCATTCCATCTTTATTATTTGATATTTTTAGTTTTTGTCTACATACATATTGAATATTTTATAGATGTCTGAATGTAATAAGGTAATAAAACTACTTTTGTAAAGTATATTTCTTTTATGTAATTTTGTATTTTAGATTTTTTAATCTTACAACATTCTCCATCAACATTCCCAATCTCAGAAATTCCATGTTAAAAACTTCTGTTTTCCTCCATGAATTTATATATATGTAAAGACTTATTGTTTGACAAAAATAGGATATTTCAGTTTCTATGATATGTTCTTTTCTCTCAGTGTCTTATGAAAATTTCTTTAAATCAGTTAATCTAGGTATAATTCATTCCTTCAATGACTATAAAATATTTCATGATATGAGAATAATTTATTCAACCACTTCAAATGGATAGCATTTACTTTATATACAGTTGTTTTTCCCAGTATAAAAAAAGCTTCATAGCTATTTACACAAAGTATAGAAAAAAACTGACCCAAAGGGATACATGCATTCTGATGTTTAACAGTATTATCAATAATAGCCAAATTATGGAAAGAGCCCAAATGTCCATTAGCTGATGAATGGATAAAAAAGGTGTGTTATAGGGGCCCCTGGGTGGCTCAGTCAGTTAAGCATCGGCTTTCAGCTCAGATCATGATCTCTGGGTCCTGGGATCAAGACCCACATTGCATTGGGCTCCCTGCTTAGTGGGGAGTCTGCTTCTCCCTCTCCCTCTGCTCCCCTCATTGTTCCGGCTCTCTCTCTCAAATAAATGGATAAATTTTTTTTTAAAAATAATAAATCTTGTAACATTGAAAAAATAAAATAAACATATTTGGGGGAAAAAAAGATTTACTCTCTTAGCAACTTTCAAGTATGCAATACAGTATTATTAACTGTAGTTACCATGCTAAAAAAAATAAGATTTTATATATATATGCCGTTGTATAATATTGGTATATTCCAATATTATTCCATTATACCATTGCAATATATCCTTGTATATTCCAATATACCATTGGAATATACTCATGTATATATTCCAATGGTATATACATTAGTATATTCCAATATTATTCCAGTAATATTTATTATATATCATACACAATTATTTATATAATTTTATTATATATTTTATTATATATACAATGGAATACTACTCAGCTGTAGAAAGAATGAAACCTTGCCATTTGCAAGGATGTGGATTATGCTAGGCAAATATGTCAATCAGAGAAAGACAAATACCATATGATTTCATTCATATGTGGAATTTAGGAAATGAAATAAAGAACAAAGGGTGGGGGGGAAGAAAGAGACAAACCAAGGAACAGACTTAAAAAAAAATTCAATTAGCCAACATATAGTACATCATGAGTTTTTGATGTAATGTTTAATGATTCATTAGTTGCATGTAACACCCAGTGCTCTTCAAGGAACAGACTCTTAACTATGGGGAACAAACAGGATTGCTAGAAGGGAGGTGGATGGGGGGGATGGGTTATATGGGTATTAAGGAGGGCATTTACTGTGATGAGCACTGGGTGTTATATGTAAGTGATGAATCACTAAATTCTACTCCTGAAACTAATATTACACTGTATGTTAACTAACTTGAATTTAAATAAAAACCTGAAACTAAAAAAAGAAAGAAAAAAAAAGCTTCATTGTTGTACATATTTACTGTAATTCTTAATGAATCATTACTATGGAATACATTCTCAAGAGTGAATTTGATGGATCAAAGGGTCTTTGCATTTTTAATTTTTTAAAAAATATTTTATTTCTTTATTTGAGAGTGAAAGAGAGAGAGAGCCACAAGCAGGTGGAGGGGTGGAGGGAGAAGAAGATGCAGATTCCTTGCTGAGCAGGGAGCTCAATATGGGGCTCAGAGTCCTATCCCAGGACTCTGAGATCATGACCTGAGCTGAAGGCAGATCCTTAACTGAATGAGCTACCCAGGTGCTCCTCTGCATTTTTAATTTTTATAGATATTTCCAGATTGCTTTTGGTAGAGGTACCAATAGTTCATATTTTCTTCAATAACGAGAGTTTGTTTTCTTCACATTCCACACAATATATACGAACACATTATGAGATTTTAGTGAGGCTAATATGTGCAAATGTTTCTTATTGCTACTTAATTTATATTTCCCTGATAAATGGGATATTCAAGAATATTGTTTCGGGCCTTTTGAATTTTCTCTCCTGTTGTGGCTCATTGTGCCATTTACCCACTTACCATGTATTTTTTTCCCCTTTGGTCTCATTTTTCCAATTTGTCTTAACATTTTTCATATTACAGATCTTAACCTTTTTAATGAGCACTCTGGATTATAAATTTTTGTTTCCAAAACAACTGCCCATATATTTTTTTGCTTATGCTATCTTTTGCTGACCCAACTTGAGTTTTATTTTTATTTATTTATTCATTTAAAAAGATTTTATTTACTTGAGAGAGAGAGCGAAGGAGCCTGTGAGCATGAGCCAGGGGGAGGGGCAAAGGAAGAAAGGGAAGCAGACTTCTGACTGAGTGTAGAGCCAGATGCAAGGATCCATCCCAGGACCCTGACATGATCTGAACCAAAATCAAGAGTTGGCCACTTAATGGAATGAGTCACCCAGATGCCCACCCTTCATTCCTTTTTTCTTTTGTAAAGATTAGCTGCTTTAGGGGAGACTTAGAGAAAGTGGGCAGCTAGAGTCATTCGGAGTTCGTTTAAGTGGATATGATGAAGAGACAGAGGGGCTGAGGCAGTAGAAACTATTGGCAAAACTTTTTGAATTGACATCACATCACACCTAAACTGCTGTAGGATAGAAATAAAGGAGAGAGCCGAGGAGTTGTGATAACATTTTGTGATGTAAGATTGATTTGAGAGGATATGCTACAAAAATTTGCATTGCAGTCCCAATTCCCATTATTTTTAGTTCCTTCACTCTTGAATGAACAATGGGATCTTTTTCT
The DNA here is from genome assembly GCA_028646535.1 of Procyon lotor. Lineage (NCBI taxonomy): Eukaryota > Metazoa > Chordata > Mammalia > Carnivora > Procyonidae > Procyon > Procyon lotor. Next base: position 62,887,173 of record CM053609.1, read on the forward strand.
TAAATACTTGATGGGTACTTCTTTTGTTTTTGATCTTTGATGTTGTATACATTCTTAACAATTTTTGATCCTTTTATTCCAGAGATTCGGATTCAGCAAATCTTAGGTGATTGTAATTTTTAGGATATTTCTCTAGCAAAGTTTTTTTTTGAACCATTTTTTTTTCATTATCCTGTGGTAATGTCAGTACTGTTCTTGCTCTAAGAATGCTGCCACTAAGAGAGAATAAACAAAGAGGTGGAGAAAGAGTGGGGGGAGATTGCATTCTGTTTCCCTTAAGAAAGGTATCCTTTCTCCATTAGAAAAGATCATAAATATAGTTGAGGATGCAATATACATATTATATATAATATGTAATATATGTAATTTATATGTATACACATACACACACAATTTAAGACAATTAAGATAATTGTCCCACAAATATAAGATTATATATATATAATTGTCCCACAAAAACTGTAGGGGAAGAGCAACAGAAAACAAGCTTAAAAATTCCTAAGTCATTTGCAAAGACTGTTTTCCTACTGATGGAAACTGAAAGGCGTGATTCTATGTTTTTATAAATAAAGATACTGGGTGCTCACCTTCCATTGTATCTATGACTTTGCCACGATAAATATTTCCTTTCCCAGGGAATTATCCCCTTCCTTCCTTTATGCCTCAGTTCACATCAGACATTTAATATTCTCTGTTTCACATCTTCCTTTCTCAGTAGATCAAGCCATGGAATAGAGAGAAATTTTGCATCTTATGGTTCTGACTTGTAAGATCTAAACATTACAATAAATTTAATCAAGGCTGAGTTCCCTAAAAGGAGATGGAACCTGAATGATTATCTGAAAGACACTTTGAAACTGTAGCCATTTAGTAGGTTGACAGTTGAGGAATAGTATCAATACATCATCATTCCTCACTTCAGTCTTTTTTTTTTTTTTTTTTTTTACGATTTATTTATTTATTTAAAGGATAGAGAGAGAGAGACAGGGAGAGAGAGACAGAGAGAGACAAAGAGTAGGCGGAGGGCAGAGAGAGAGAGAATCTCAGGCAGACTTCCTGCTGAGCATGGAGCTCAACCTGGGGCTTGATCTCAAGACTCTGAGATCACGACCTGAGCTGAAATCAAGAGTCAGACACTTACCAACTGAGCCACCCAGGCACCCCTCCCCTTCAGTCCTTCTATCCATCATTATAGAGAGATTTGGAGGTGAAATGACCACTTCTTAAGGGAAACCATATTGAGAAGACATTTGTCTGAGGAGTTTGTGTATCAGACTTTCTTTTAGGTTGCTATTTAAAAGGGAACTTTTATGAGAGGAGGCTCTGATATCCAAAAACAGGTTTCTATTAAGAGCATTTTTTTTTGTGTGTATTATTATAAGGAATAAAACTGTAATGGTAAATAAAATGCTTTGAAATAAGTCAAGTAGAGAAAGTCAATTATATGATTTCACTTATTTGTGGAACATAAGGAGTAGCATGGAGGACATTAGGAGAAGGAAGGGAAAAATGAAGGGGGGAATCAGAGGAGGAGATGAACCATGAGAGACTATGGACTCCAGGAAACAAATTGAGGGTTTTAGAGGGGAGGGGCGCGGGGGTGTGGGTAAGCCCAGTGATGGGTATCCCCAGTGATGGGTATCACTGGGTGTTATACACAAACAATGAATCAGGGAACACTACGTCAAAAACTAATGATTTAATGTATGGTGACTAACATAACATAATAAAAAAATACAATACTTTGAAAAGAGATTGTTTCAAATGGTACTTTGATTCCTGCTGTGGCCTTTCTAAAACCTACAGTTAAAATGGTTATTCCAGAATTCTTTTTTGAAGAACAAATAGAAATAAACTTGTCTTAGTATGGTAATTGAACATCTATTGTTAATATGACTTCCTTGGCTATAAATATCCTAGATCAAACTTAACCTCTGTGGAAGGTATGTTTTATGATGTGACCAGTTTACTAAGATATAATAACATAGTTCACCTAAGTCTGAGTTAGGCAAGATCGAGAATATTTAGTTTCTACTGCAATGTTACTTGAATTAAAAACTGAGAAGTCTTCATAACACCTTGAGGCTGGGGTGAGATGAGGATTGTGAGAACTTTTATGTGATAAAGTTTAGGTTCAGTATTTGCTGTATGAATTATGTCAGAATATTTGGAAATGCAAGACCATCATAGCAATGTTAGGATTAAAGGACATTGCATAAGACATCAACATATATAGGCTGCAGAAGGCTAATAGGGCTTCTAAATCCCCTTTAATATGTGCCTTATCAGATTTCTTCCCTTAAAGCTTGCTCATGTTTACAAAAATTAACAACTCTGAGGTTTAGAAGTTTTTAGAAACATATTAGTGGGTATAAAGAAAGAGTTGTTTTAGTTTTGTTTGGTATCTTGTAACCTTAATCAGTACCAACCATCAAGATTTATTTTATATACCTATGTAGGGAAGATTAGAAAAAAATCTAATTAATCGTAACATCCCATTTTACTCCTCTGTGTAATTCGCTCCTAATTTTTTTGCCTCATCAACAAAGTTTTGCAATCTTTAGTTCTGTGAATGTTAGCTGCTGCAGAATCATCAATAAAACAAATGCACCGTTTCAATATTTCACTACAAAAATGTCAATATTTCCTCTCAAGGAAAAAAAAATGCACACTGATGACAATAATTAGGAAGACAGAGTAGAAAACGGGGCTTGAGAAAAAACTGTTATTAGGTCCCACATCTGATTTAAGTGCTGTGGGTAGCATTTTACTCTCAGTTCATTTTAAGACCTTGCTGGAGAACAGTACAAGAGGTGTTAAAAGGAGGTAGTTAAAAGTATCAGGTCATTAGGATTTATGTCAGCACTGCACTGAGAGGAAGGCATTTTTTCCTGCAACTCTGAAATGTTGTTTTGGCCCATTGTCATCTGGAAAACAGATGTCTTGTAGGTGCGATGTTTGTTGCACTATATCACCTAGTGGAAGATGGTACTTCATTCCACCTAGGGGAATAGAGAATTGTATGTCTTGAATTTAACCATCTATGGTTGGCTTTTTTCTTTTTTCTTCCTTTTCTTTTTCTCTTTTGGTATACAGTTTATTGCACACAGCTGCTTAATCAGGACAAAATCCTAATATGTAACGATATCCTATTTATTCATCGAGGTAATTGATACTTGATGCTTAACAATAGTGTTTACTATGAATGCCAACTAAAAACTCATTCACTTAGAAAATTCTATATTTTCATAATCCCTTGTATTTTAGGCAGTTTCTTTCATGTGTTTTGCCCTAACATTGTTAAGAGTCAGGGATGCCTCTTTCATAAATCTTGAATCTTTCCTAGAAGTTATTTTAAATTTTTAGATAGTGAAAAAGATTCAACCCAGTGCAGGGGTTCTAACAGATGGCCATAAAACCACTGTTTGGAAATATTCTCTAACAGTGTGCTCATTATATTACCATGAATTTTAGCTTTGAAGTGGGTACCATCTTTTTTAAAAATTTTAACTCAAGAAAAATTTAGGATTTCTCTAAAATGGAATCTATTTGTAGCCTAAGAAAACTGACAATCAGGAACTTCTGGTAATGACCATCATGCTTGAAATGAAGTAAAACAAATACAAGTTGTTTTATTTCTCATCATTAGCTGGAATTTTTCTGCAGATTTTAAATTGAGGTGGTAAATGTACCAGATGGAGTCTAGTTGTAGTACTTGGCAAAGAAATTATGGACTGACAGAAGACAAACACCAACTTGCAATGTGATAATAAAATCTCCATTTTGCTCCTTTCTTTGATGTGTGAGTGCCAGGACTAATGACAGTGAGGACTGCTATAAATATGAGAGAATTCAGCAATTATAAACATATTTATTAACTCAATCCATTTGGTATTTTTTCTTTAATTTGGTGATATAAATTTAATTCAAATACTTTGAACTAAAGAGAAATAATTTTTTTCTAACATCATTCACATTTATGAAGTTTAAAAGACCATATTTTAGTTAAAACAAAAACAATAATGGTTTTTATATTTGGAAAACTTAACTATATCTCAGTTCCTCCATAAACTTGAACTCATACTGATTTGGATTTGGTGGAACCAAAGTCAATTTGAACACCGTAAGAGCTTTCTCAAGAAATGGGCTTAGCCTTTAACCATTAAAAAATAAGTGTCAGGTATAAGGGAGACTTTAAAAAAAATTGCACTAACATTATTCTCTTCAAAATCTATAGATTGTCTGAGAAATACTTGTCTTTGCTATTTTCCCATTATAGCTATGAATTAACTTTGGAGAATTGACTTTGTGTGATTTCTATATAGAAAAATTGTATGAGTATAGTTGCTTTTGTAAATAAATTTAGATTTCTATAAACACCTCAGGTTTATGTGATGCACGTGCATATATTTACTGGTTTCAGTAACTTATCCCTGAATTTGGTGTATGCTTTTGGTTACTGGTGGCTGAGAATGGTAGTGATAGCTTGCCACAAAATTCTGCTTGTAAATTGAAAGAAACTAACATGTTGGAAAAAAGTCTTAATGATTTCACAGTTTTAGACAGAAGGTGATAAAGAACATTTTTATAATATTGACTTATGGTAAATTGTAGAGCTTTGGAACTTCTGTAATAAAAAGTAGTCATTCCATATAGAATGTAGATTGCTAGCTTAAAAGACAATGGGGATTTAATGGTGCTATTGCATTTACATTTCTCAAATACTGAACACTCTAATTTTCACTTTTAAAAAGTTAATTACAAAAGGAAAAAAACTTTGCTCTGAAATTAGTATGCCAGTTTCTTTGACTGTACATGATTTATTTGTCAGTAGTTGTTTAAAGATAGGGGAAAAATAAAGATAGCAAACGACCATAGGGGTGGCTCAGTAGGTTAAAGCCTCTGCCTTCGGCTCAGGTCATGATCTCAGGGTCCTGGGATTGAGCCCCGCATCAGGCTCTCTGCTCAGCGGGGAGCCTGCTTCCCCCTCTTTCTCTACCTACTTGTGATCTCTCTCTCTCTGTCAAATAAATAATAAATCTTAAAAAAAAAAAAAGAAAACGACCCACAAATCTATTCCCTTCTCAAATACATTACTATACCCCTTAAGGATTAGCACTGAAGATTTCTTTTCTAATAGTAAGAAGACAATTTTTAAAGATGCTAAATACATATTGATGCCTTACAGAAATTTTGGTTTTGCTTTGTTCTAATTATAAAATGAAGACTATTCTGATTATAGGATTAATTTGGAAATTCATCTTCCTTTATGTAGGAATTGAAGACATTATAAAAGAGTCAGATGTTGTATTTGTGCATTTGTATGAATGACTAATCATGTTAGAAGAATTTGGTTTGCTTGTTAGGTTTCCGTACTTCCAACATTCTGGAAAGCAGTTATTGCCAATTCTTGCAGTACTGCTACTGGTCCAAAAATTTTTACTGACTAACAAATATCCATTGCTTGTTTGACAGTATATTAAAAAGACAACATATGAGTCACTGTACACCATCAGAAAAATTGATTATCTTTCCATTGCTTAGCACCTCAGTTGTCTTCCATAATGTATGTCACCTTGGCTGATAGAACACCATCTTGAGTACTCGCTTTCTAGAGCTATATTCATTTTATCATTTGCTTCCAATGAACCTGCTTGATATATAGATTTCTGTGGCAAAAATCAATCTTGTAATGTATGTTTGCCTTATGTAAGCTTCCAACTGTTTTGAAGCCATTGATTCACAGCCCTTAAGAACTCTAGCAACAACTTGCCAGGTATGCTAAAAATCCCAAATGGCTTTTTGTGATGTTTTATTTTTCATTATAAAATAGGGTTCAATGTTCATTTATAATATATTCAAGTCCATTTATGTTTCCTCTGCCATAAACTATGAATCCAATGTATTACGCTGTTCCTTTTCCCTGGATTACTAACTTCTCTTCAACATTGTATCATTCTATAATGTACAACAAATTCTATGATCCTGAGCATATGGAGTCTGAACAGATAATCATCATTCCTTCATACATTGGTTTTTTACACAGGAATTTTATATTTGCAATTGTGTGTGCATATACATGCACACACATGTACACATACACCCTTAAAAATGAAAAGATTAAGACAATTTGCCTGAAGCATTATAACTGGATTAAAGTTATATTTTCAGAGAAGGCTCAGGTATGGCTTTGAAAGATAAAATATTTCATTCTGGGAAAATTTCACTTTATATTTTCATTGGAGGTGCCATAACAAACAAACATTTGTTTGACAAGAAATAAACATGTTGCCACAAAATTACTTTTGTGAATAATATTCTGAGAAAAGGCTCTAGAACTACATTTTAAACTGTAGTATCACAGTACCCAGTAATCATTTGGTGAAACATATAGAGACAGTGCTAGTTTTCACAATTTAATTTGTAAACTCTAAAACATTGAAAATGTGCTTTGTATATATGTCAAAAAATTTGGATATCATTTTTGAAGTTTTAGCAGCTCTACTGTATTTAGTATTATATTAATTAGTGCTCATTTTAAATTAGTTTTGGATTTTTTATATATATTTTAGACACTGTCGAGTCTATAATACGGTGAATATTTAGGGGTTTATTTTGGCTATTAAAAATCTAAATGCTCTCCACTTGTAAATACCTTTTTTTTTCCTACAAGGATATGCATTTCTTCCTCACAAAATTTGCTTTCCGTTTTTATACAATTTTTGTGACTATGTCTTCTCTTTCCTTAAGCCCTGAGTACATAGATTTTACTCGTATCTCTAAAAAACAGGTTTTCTAGTGTTGCCTTAGGGAATATTGGGAGGTGTTTTATAGTGAATTCTGTAGTTATTAACATATTTTATAAACTATTGCCTTAACATCGACATGAAAAGGACAAGTGATTTGTACTGTAAAAATGGTCCATTTTAGATGTTTTTTTACTAATGAATTTGTATCAAAAATTTAAATTAAAAAAAATTTAAATTTAAAAATTTAAAAGATGTAAGTGTTATCTACATTAGCCAGCTGATTTTAGAGCTGAGCAGTATTTAACAGTTTGGGGGCCTGTGGCTCAGTCAGTTAAATGTGTGCCTTGTCTCAGGTCATGATCCCTTGTGTCAGGCTCCTTGCTCAGTAGGGAGCCTGCTTCTCCATCTCCCTCTGCTTGTTTCTCCTTCTTCCTCTGTCTGCTGCTCCCCCTGCTTGTGCGCACTCTCTCTCTCTCTGTCAAAAAAATAAATAAAATCTTAAAAAAAAGTGTTTAACAGTTCAAGGTCACTCAACCAGAAAACAATGGTGGTGTGAACATTGGCCGCCATCTCAGTTGCTATTTCTTGACCCTGCATTCAAATTTTGGTTAGAGATTTTCAGCACTATTATTAATCAATAATTATCATAAGGAAGAGTATTTGAATATGAAATGGCAATGTTTGTATTTATTGCACTCAAAAATAGTAATTTTGCCTTAAATTCATTGGAAATATCCTATTCACTTTCAAATTGAGGTTCATCAATTAGTTTTCCTTAGATAAAAATATTTTTCTGAGTTTATTAGATACCAACGTCACATATTTAATCCCCAGTTCCTATCTGGGCCTTGGGCAATACGTAGCACGATTGCCTGCCCCACAATGTGCTGCCGCCTATGGGTTTGTCCCTTAGAGCACTGCATCGAAATGGGAGCAGGGAAAATGGAGAATTCTAGTCAACAAAGTTTATGAGCAGATATCACCTAGGTATAATTTTTAAGTGAGGATGGGCAGATGTTTAAGGATATTATTTGTGACTACCATATTTGAGAATAAGGCATTTCACTTTTCAAAATTAACATTTTCCCTAGATATATGTAGTATTTCATCATGTATATATTTAGTGATTGAGTCTTTGAATAATAGATTTTTTCAGTCAGACTTTTCTGATTAACGAAGAATTTAGGATTATGTGAATTATAGGACTTTAGAGATCCAAAGAAACACAAAGGACTTGCAAGAGTTAAACCAAATGAAAGTCTATAATTTTCAGTACATTGAGAATGAATATAAAGGATTTAAATTATAATGTTTTTATGTGCAATTTTGGCCAATTAAAAAATTATATACATGCTTTCCTTCATTTTAGAAAAATACAATTAGATAGTTAACTGTTCTTTTTGTTTATTGTTTCTAAGATTCTGTGATAGTTATTTTCTTGGTTGAATGGATAAACCTAATGATAGTTAATGGGAAGTCTTTTTTTAATTGTTTGTCAGTTTTGTGGGTTTTTCCTATTTTTGCATTTAAATGATATCCTTTTCCTCTTTAATGAAGCAAATTATAAGTCTACTTCTATAAATTTAAGATGTTTCTTTCAGTGCAGCCAATTGGAAACTATTTTACGAAAGATGATGAGTGTTTTCATATTTCATCTACTATTTTTGGTGAATGAAATAGGGGCATTTACAATTTTGCTTTCTGCTGTTTTGCTGGAATTGGAAGTTTAGCTTCAGAACATTTTTTCCTCTTTTAACATTGAGTTTTTTCTATATTCAAAAAAGCTTCTGTTTGGTTGTAGTGTAGAAAGATATCTGGTGTTATACTAATACCCTATTTTTTGGTACTTCTCACAGCTACCAATAAATTTGTAAGATGTGGTTAATTTATCTTTTAATTAAAAAAGTTACATTATAGTTCTTATTTTTTCACCAAGTACCCTTTAGATTACATGGGGCAAATAGTGTTATACCCATTTGGCCACTGAAAAAGCTGCGACAGTTTAAAATAAACTGATTTGACTAAAGTTCTTTAACAAACTTAATACTAAATTTGAGATTTAAATATAGGACTTTTGCATCTCAGCATAGCTAGCATCCTATTAAATATGATCTAAGTTGTTAATTCAGTAATAGCTTCATATACTTGATTTTTTCATACTTCAGTCATTTGAATTCTATGACCACAGAAGAGAAATGCTGAAATAAAAAGTAAACAATTCTATTATTGAAAATTGTTTTTGTTCAAATCCATATTATATATTCTTAATTGGCAGCATTGAAAGTCCGTTCATTTTATTTTTACCTTTGGCTAATCCTTAGTTTTTTTTTCCAGCTCTTTTTTTCTAACTCATTCCATGCCGGTCAAGCCCTCTGATTCCTAAAAAAAGGTAGGCAATATTGCTCCTATTTAATTGAGGAGGTGATGGCCATGCCAACTTAGTGTTTTTCTGAATTTTTACTTGTCCACTTTTTCTTTTCTCTTAGAGAATACATTTTTCTATTCTAATTTTTTTTTTTTAAGATTTTATTTATTTGACAGAGAGAAACAGCGAGAGAGGGAACACAAGCAGAGGAAATGGTAGCGGGAGAAGCAGGCTTCCTGCAGAGCAGGGAGCCTGATGCGGGGCTCGATCCCAGGACCCTGGGATCATGACCTGAGCCGAAGGCAGACGCTTAACGACTGAGCCACCCAGGCGCCCCACATTTTTCTATTCTATTACAAAATTAAAACTTCCAACTATTCTCTTAATCTCATAGTTGTAGGTAATTTGCTACTTCAGGTGTCTTCATTCTGCTTTTGAATGCTCCCATTCATAAATTGTTTTCCTTCCAAATGTCAGATTCTTATCTTTCTTAAAAAAATTCTCTTAAATAGGCCTCCTTCTCAAAGTACCATCCCATACATTTCCTTTACTTTGGTGTAAGAGTTGTCAAGTGTAAGCTACACTCTTGCATCCTTTTCGTCTTCACTCATTCCTTAAATTAGTTATTCTTAAGTATTGTGGGTCATAGGACCTTTCTAGCCTTTAAAAATTCGGTAAACTAACCTTAGAAAAATGCACATGATGAAAATGTTTTCCATAAAATTTCAGATATTAGATGCAACGAAGCTCACCATAGACCTGATAGATAACCTGTTTTTAAGTTTTATTTTCCAAAAGAAGTACCGAAAAGGCTTATATAAATGTAAACCAGTGTCTTATCCTAGAATTTCGTTCACAGAACTTTGGAGGAGAGCCTTAGAAATTTATATGTTTAATAAATGTGCTTGGTGTGGTAGAATTCTAAAAACTTTCCCTCATTTCCTGTCTTCTGTTTATTCAATTAAACACTAATCTAGGTTCTTCTGTGAGGACATTTTACAGAGGGATGTATGGTTAGTTGTCAGCTGATCTTAAAATAAAGATGTTATCTTGAATTATTAGAATAAGCCCAATCACTCTAATCACATAGGCCTTAAAAGCAGAAATGAAAACCAAAAATCAGTCAGAGAATGAGGCCAGAAGAGTATGGCAAAAGAGATTCAAAAGAAGGGGAAGTTAGGAGAAATTCCAAATACTCGAAGGCTGTGATGTACCTTACTGGTTCTGAGAAGTAGGGGGCTGTCTACAAAGAAGATATAAGGTCTTTAAGAGTTAAGGACAGTTCCTGGCTGACAGCCAGCAAGGCAGTGGGTTCTAAATCATACAGCTATTAAGGAAATGAATTTGGCTAATGCCTGAACGAGCTTGCAAATGGAGTCTTCTCTTGAGCTGCCAATAAGTAACATAGCTCTGTTCACAGCTTGATTTTAGCCCAGGGAATCCTGTGTCAGATTTCTGACCCATAGAATCTGTGAGCTAGTACATTGGTGTTGTTTTGAACTAACTTAGTAGTAACTCGTTACATAAGCAATGTAAAGTCAGTATATTTAATAATATTTACATTATTACATATTCATGTAATCCAAGGGCCCATACCAAAGGGTTCTTAGGTTGAGGTCATGAACACTGGCCTTCCTTGACATCTTAGTTCTTCAAATATGTCAAGCAAGCTTTGAAGATGATAAATGATCTGATTTCTAAAGCCAGAAATCTCTTCTTAGATTCTTCTTAGTCCTCATCCTTTCCATTTTCTTCAATATTCAACATTTTCTGCAGTATTGCAGATCACTTCCTTATTCTCGAAAGTTTTTCCTGCATTAACTGTTCTATCACTGCATTTATATGTTTTTTTTTTTTCTGGTCTCCTTCCTATCTCCTCACACTTTGTGTATTGACAAAATGGAGATTTCCCAAGATTGTCCTTGAACATTTAGACTCAATTCTGAATTGTATCATCTACACATGTCTTTACATATCCTATAATGAGAGAGAGAATGATTTCATAGATTATGCATGGGATTTAAAGCCAGATAAAACTTCTTTTGACAATGAGCTCCATGACTTACCACTGTATTAGTTGACTTTTACTAGGTTATGTTGCATAAAAAGCAACCCTTAAATCTTACAAGATTATAACACAAATTTTGTTTCCTTGCTTATATTTTTTATCAGATGTTGTCTCTCTTGTTTTACATGCCTTCTTTCTACTGGATCCAAGCTGAGGGAAAAAAACCCTGTCTTCTGGGAAAAGGAAAGGGAAAATAACAAGTCCATGTGATCATTCTTTTTTTTTCTTTTAAACATTTTATTTATTTGATAGAAACACAGCGAGAGAGGGAACAAGCAGAGGGAATGGTGGCAGGAGAAGCAGGCTTCCTGCCTGGCAGGGAGCCCGATGCGGGGCTCGATTCCAGACCGTGGGATCATGACCTGAGCCGAAGGCCTCTGCTTAACGACTAAGCTACCCAGGCGCCCCTCCATGTGATCATTCTTAAAGTTTCTAATTGAGTCCACAGACTGTGGACTCTGAGCAACAAACTGAGGGTTTAGGAGGAGTGGAGGTGCTGGGCGAGCATGGTGGTGGGTATTGAGGAGGGCACGTATTGCATGGAGCACTGGGTGTAGTGCATGGACAATAAATCCTGTAACACTGAAAAAATAAACATTTTTGGGGAAAAAAATTAAAAGTTTCTAATTGAGTATAGCATACATAAATATCTAGAGCACGTCACATAGATAAACATGATGTTCATGATCTGCAGAAATATACTCCTTCCTTAGGGAGGTATAGCAAATCATATGACAAGGGGCAGGAATATATCATCTTTCCACTGGGAAGGAGACACAAAACTGGAAACAATAATATAACCTATAAAAATATACTTACAACAGTAACTTATACCTTTTTTAGTCTTGGTTTATTAATGGATAAACAGGATATTCTATAAAATGTCATTCTATAAAATGTCATTGAGAGTAAATCAGTATATGTATTTAAAATGCTTGCCTTAGCTCCTGATACATTGTAGGTGTATAATATATATTGGTTAACTACATTCTTCTTTTCTAATTATTCTGATAAATTTTATCCTGAGCTCTAGGGCCCAAATTTTTCATTGTTTGATGGATATTTGACCATGTCATTCCAACATGTCATACTCCATTTCAACATGCCCTTAATTCCTCATTATCTTTCCTGACAAAATATTTTTTTTTCTTCTTGTTCCAACCTTTGATTAGAGTAACTCTGACCTCTCAGTGACTTAGGAGCAAAATCTATTAACTGTTCTTCCTCAACCAACGTCTCCAATCAATATGCCAGGTTCTACTAATGGGCTTTCTAGTACTCATTCTAATTGCTTCAAACATAATTCAAGAGCCCATTATGTTTTCTTTGTAATATTTAAAAATTCTTTTAAGTTGAAAATTTAGTTAATGTTCAATTCTACAGTTTATAATTAACCTCCCCCACAGTTTTTTATCTATTTAAAAAGTTTATATTACTTTTTTCCTCCATGTGCTGCTTTAACATACTTTGACCATTTAGTATGGTCAAAGAAACCAGAGAAACAAGAAATGCTAGTATTTTAAATTTCAGACAACATGTATCTCAAATAATAAGAAGTTGATGAATAATGGGGTGGATTATTTCTCTTCCATCATATTTTCAATCCAGTGCCATGAATTTTCAGTTTGTTTTTAATTCATGTGAGTTGAGTTCAATGAAAGTCTGTTTTAAGCATGTCCTTAAAATCAGACACTGATCACTTTTTTCTTTTGCTTTTTTAAAAAATAAAACAAAACTATTTTGAATAAGAGTGTTGAGAATGGGTACCCTTGTTTTGTTTCCAGTCCTGGAGAAAAAGCTTTTAAAGTTTCACTACTGAATGTAATGTTAGCTATGGTCTTGTCATATGGCTTTTATTATCTTAGGTATAATCCTTCTATATTTAATTTGTTAAGGATGTTTACCATGAATGGATGCTGAATTTTGTAAAAAAATATTTTTTAGGGGCACCTGGGTGGCTCAGTCGTTAAGTGTCTGCCTTCCGCCCAGGTCATGATCCCAGAGTCCTGGGATCGAGCCCCACATCGGGCTCCTTGCTCCGCGGGAAGCCTGCTTCTCCCGCTACCATTCCCTCTGCTTGTGTTCCCTCTCTCACTGTGTTTCTCGCTGTCAAATAAATAAAATCTTTAAAAAAAAATATTTTTTACTGTTAAGATAATCATGCAATTTTTTTTCATTTTATTAATGTGATGTATCATATTGATGAATTTGTGTATGTTGAACTGCACTAGCATCCTAGGGATAAATCTCACTTAATCATGGTGAACTATCTTTTTAAAGAGCTGCCAAATTCAGTTTGTGAATACTTTATTGAGAAATTTTCCTTGTATATTCAACAGGAATGTTGACGTGTAGTTTTCTTGTAGTGTCCTTTTATGGCTTTGGTTATAGGGTAATTTGTCCTTGTAAAATGAATTTGGGAGTATTCTCCCCTCTTTAATTCCTTTGGAGGAGTTTGAAATCAGTATTAATGCTTTAAAAACTTGGTAAAATTCACCAAGAAGCCATATAGTCCTGGCCTTTTCTTTATTGGAAGATTTTTTATACTGTTTCAATCTTCTTACTAGTAATTGGACTATTCCATTTTTTTTCTTCTTGATTCCATCTTGGTCAGATATATGTTTCTTAGAATTTTTTCATTTCTTCTAAGGTGTCCAGTTTATTGGTATATAATTGTTCACAGTGGCTTCTTATAATCTTTTGTATTTTCATGGTATCCATTGTGACATCTCCTTTTTTAATTTATAATTTTGTTGCTTTGGAACATCACTCTTTTTCCTTCATTAGTGTAGCAAAAGGGCTATCAATTTTGTTTATCTTTTCAAAGAACCAGCTAAGTTATATTAATTAATTTAGTTATATTACCTTACGTTAATCTTTTCAATTGCATTCCTCTTCTCTATTTCATTATATTAGTCATATTATTCTTTTCTATTGCTTTCCTCTTCTCTATTTCATTCATTTATATTAATTATATATAATTATATTAATCTTTTTTATTGCTTTTCTCTTCTTTATTTTGTTCATTTATACTTTAGTCTTTATTGTTTCCTTTCTTTTGCTATATTTGGGGTCAATTCTTTTCTAGTTCCTTAAGGTGTAGGTTTAGTGTTTTTTTGTTTTATTTTGTTATGTTTTTGTTTTTGTTTTTATTTGGTTTTTCTGTTCCTTAATATAGGCATTTCCTATGTCATAGGAACTTTCCTCTTATGCTTGCTTTTGCTGTATCCTATTAGTTTGGTATGTTGTGATTTAATTTTTGCTTTTTTTTCCCAAGATATTTTATTTCTTCTTTAATTCCTTCCTTGATTCATTATTCATTCAGGAGAGCTTAATTTCTATGTATTCCTGAATTTCCAGTTTTCTTCCTATTAATAATGATTTCTAGTTTCATACCAAGGTGGTAAGAGATGGTTGGTATTATCTCGAAATGCTTGCATTTGTTAAGACATTTTTTTTGGCCTAACATATGGTCTGTCCTAGAAAATGTCCCGTATGCACTTGAGTAGAATGTATATTTTGCTGTTGTGAAATAGAATGTTCTGTATATGTCTGCTAGATCTATTTGGTCCTTAGTAATATTCAAATCCACCGTTTCCTTTCTATATCTTTGGATAATATATACATTGTTGAGAATGGGATGTTAAAATACCCAGCTGTTATTGTATTAGTGCTTGTTTCTCCTTTTAGCTCTGTTCACTTTTACTTTATATATCTGTGTGTTCCCATGTTCCCATGTTCCTAAGTCTATAAACATAGAGGAAATAAAACAGCTAATGTGTGTATACATTTTTATATCTTGATGGATTGACAATTTTATCATTATATAATGACCTTCTTTTTCTCTTTTTGCTATTTTTAGGTTAAGGTCTATTTTCTCTGATATAAGTAGAGCTACCTCTTTTTTATTGTTTTTGCTGTTTGTTTTGAGTATCATGTGTTTGAAATACGTTTTTCTGTCCTTTCACTTTCAGTCTACATGTATGTTGAGGACTAAAGTGATTCTCTTGTAGGCAATATATCAGTGGATCTTATTTTTTTATCCATTCAGTCATTCTCTTATTTTTTTATTAGAAAATTTAACTTACTTATATTTATAGTAATTATTGATAGGTAAGGGCTTACAGTTGTCATTATGTTAATTGTTTTTTGGGGTGTTTTGTAGATTCTTTGTCACTTGTTTATATCCTGATCTCTCTTTCTCTTTTTTTGTATGTTTTGATGTCCTTTTGGTGTAAGTATGTTTTGTTTTTTTATCATTATCTTTTATGTAATTACTATAGGTTTTTCTCTTGTGGTTACCGTGAAGCTTACATGAAATATCTTCAATAAAATAGCTAAAGCTTGCCCTTTTACTTCTTTACCTTATCACATCTGTCACAATCAGATTCTCAGTGATCAAGGCCTGCAGATTTCCCTACAATCCCCATGGAGCAAGATGGGAATAGGGACTCCCAAGAAGTGACTCACAATGCTGGGGACCTTGATGTCTACCCTAGGCTCTCTTTTCCTACTGGACAAACTGCAGGTTCAGTAAGATCTCTCAGTGTGGTGCTGCACTGGCCAGGAGGAGGGTCAATGTGATCAGTGTATTGCTGCTCCTCTCACTCTTTTAATATGGTCTATCTTGGTCTCTGTGGTGTAGGGGAGTGCTTCAGCCTCTCTCCCATGTTCTAGGATTCCCAGTGGTGTCTTGTCTATGAATAGCTGTAGACTGTTCTGTGATGTAGAGTGAAGTTGGGAACAACCTATGTTGCCATTATGGTGATGTTATCTCTGAGCGCTTCTTGAATAATCAACATTTTATATGAAAATTGGTAGACTTCTGCTTTAGTGCAGTTTCCTGTTTTCTCTATTTTTGTGAACTTATGTCTGTTCTAACTTACATGAAGTATGTGTCTAATTTGGAGTACAAGTCCCACGGGTTAAGAATTTTGATAAATTAGAAAGTTAACAGTGATATGTGAAAATGTATATGTACACATAAATTTTGTTTGCTTACTGACTAAGTCTATAAACATAGAGGAAATAAAACAGCTATTAAATTTCACTTGAAGAAATTTATCATTTCATGTATATGATACTGAATGGCATGATGCAGGGGATTCATGAAATGAGAAAAATATGAACAATTAATTTGATCCATTTAAAATAGATGGATTCTATTTTAATAGAATCCATTTAAAATTAGATCCATTTTAAAAAATCCATTTAAATAGATCCATTTAAAAATTTCAATATTAAGAAAAGGGAGAAAGATAATATTTGCATTAAAAATGTCTGAAAGAGATTGACCCATTTCACTGTTTAAAAAATAGTAACTGGAAAAACAAATTCATTTAATATTGCTCTTTCTGGTACAGCAACTGGGGCAAAACAAGTAGGGCAAAATGACTATATTGAAACCTAATCTCTGGGAGGAAAATGTTTGTAAAGCTTGTTGAAATCTTCCGCTGCAACATAAATTATTATGCATTTTATAAGTAATCAGTAAAGTCCATTTTGAGGAGAAGGGCTAAAACAATTTGGTGAATTGGTCTTTTGAATCGGTCATTAAGTGAATTGGTCATTTGGTGAACTGTATCCCTTTCTGCCAGAAAAATGTCCTTCAACAGAATAGCTTTCAGAGAATTAGTCTGCTGTCTTTATTACCTATCCTCTGCATAATCTCTTGCTCCTCTAATTTATTCTGCTCATTAGTGCCACTCTGCATTAAAAACGAGCTGACTGTTATCCATGTAATTCTCTTTTTTTTTTGTTTTTTTTTTCATCCAACAAGAAGCCATAACTTTATTAATGATAGAAACTACCAATTTCAAACCAAGCTACAGTTATTCTTTTGAAACACCCAAAAAAGTCCTCCTTTTCAGATGGTTACATTGTTAATTCCATAATAGCATTTACAATATCATTACTGTTGTTCTTCAGGGTTCAGACTGCCTTTGCTCTGGACACATTTGCTTGTGGCATGACCAATCCTATGTCCTTAACCTCTACACCGGTTTCATCAACCTCTTCCTCTTCACTCTCCTCTTGTACAGTTGGAGTCTGTGTGTTTTCTTGAATGTTTGAGACAGCTTCACCTTGAACTTTGATTTCTCAGCAGCTGCTAGTTGTGCTTGCTGAGATAAATCCTCAATGTTGGCTTCCCCAAAAACTATGTAGGTATCTGAAGCTGGGCTCTTGTAGACATCTGGTTTTGTGATGACAAAGAGGATATTCTTAGATTTCCGGATAGTGACTCTTGCAACCCCTGTAACTTGTCGAAGACCTAGTTTGGACATAGCCTTCCATGCCTTCTTTTCACTCCGGCTCTGTTTTGCTTTACTGACTGGTTCTTCATCGATTTCAGTGGCTGCTGCCAGCTGGGCTTGTTGTGTGGTTGCCTGTGTGGAATCTTGTTCCTCAAGCTCTGGCACTGATTCATCACTGTCCAATTCTGTCCCAGACCTGTGCGGGGTGACGCGGAACCAGGATGGTGGCAGAAAGAAGAGCTCCATGTAATTCTCTTAAATGACATCCAAAGTTCTGTAGAATATAGACTCATTCCTACTATCCCATCATAGCTTCTTCATATAGTCTGTGCTATGCCAGTTCAGACCCTGCACCATGTCCATGTGAGGTAGTGCATGTTTTATCATGTTGCTTTCTAGCCTGGAAAGACACTGACCCTCTTTCTTCCTATCACCTGCTCTTCTGGTCCACTTCAGCTACTCTTTAAGTGAATTTTTCTCCAGTATTCACAATTAATCCAAACCTATAACTCTTCTACAATGTCTGTAGGTTTTAAAAAATATATATACCATGCAACATTGGAAAGGAAAATAGAACAAAGAGAGATTAAGAGTGCTCTGGTGGGTCCCCAAAGAATGACAGTGCTTGGATAAGACTATCACAGGCCAAGTTTTCTCAACAGATTCATTGAGCTGTTAATCTAGAAATAAGACTTAATTTTTTAATCCGTGAATAATCTGACTACATGTCACTGATTAACATTTAATGACTTCACAAGCAACTTATATTTGATAAACAGATGTCATTTATTTTCATTAGAAAATAAGTACTTGGTTTAAAAACACAGTCACCATTCAGCATTCAGGACTGGACATACCTTCCTAAGAAGAAAGTCTACTACGGTATTGCTACATGAAGGAAGGAGCTGTGTATAATGTTCTCCAGATGACCTAGAGTTGTGTACATGCAGGTGAGCCTTGCATGTAGCAAGTGCTCGAAACTATTTGTTGAATGAATTAATGAATAAAAATAATTAAATGGATCATTATTATTGATGCTTGCAAACCACGAGCCAATTTATTGCCATATGTGGTGACTAGAGTTTGGGAATAAAAGGATTGAAAGTTTATTGGGATCACCATCTTCGCCTTCTTCCTCTTTTTTAAACTTCTTTTTCATCTTTATTTTTGTCTTCTTCATCTACACCTCCTCCCACCCCTTCTCCTCTTCCTTTTCCTTTTAGTAATCTCAAGGTAACGCAATTGGATAAATTATAGTGTTCAAGGTAACGCAATTGGATAAATTATAGTGTTCCATAATAGCAGTATTTCCTCCTTAAAAAGTGGACTTGGTTGCCTATCACAGCTCCTTCTTCCCCATGATAGAATTAGGTACATATTGACATATTTTTGAGTCTTGCCTACTTTTTTTTGGGGTCACACATAAACCATCTGTCAAGTGTCACTCTTTTAATACAAAAGATGATTAAGAAGAAAAAAACTGAAGTATGTTATAATTCCTTTGTGTCAGAAATCACAAATTAGTTGTTCCTGGCCCATGCTATACATTTTGTCTTTGTGTGACTTTCTTTCTATATTTGATTTGGTCTGCAGTGTGTTTTAAAGAAATATAATTTTTGGAATCATTATGCTAAATTACACCTCAAGAAGTTTAACTTTTATATCTCTTACATTATTTTGCATGATGTACCCCATAGTCTTTGAAGTTGTGATCACAAGTTTCAGTCATTACATTCTAGGAGATCATGACCTCTGCTGAAATCAAGAGTTGGCTGCTTAACCAGCTCAGCTACCTAGGTACCCCTAGAACTGTATTTTTAATTAAAAAATAAGGTCTTTGAGTTTTTATTACATTTTTATTCCAGAATATTTAGCACAGTGTTTTTGTATAGTAAAACAAAATAAATGTTTGCTGGTTTTCTTGAAATTAAAATGCCACAGGCAAACATGATCCGTACACTATAGGTTTTGAATCAGAAGTTTAAATATGAAACTGGCTGAAGAGACCACAGTAGATGTTTGATATCTTAGGTAAACAAAATTATAGTCAAATGGTTATGCGTTATTCACATGTCAATTATTATTCATCAAAAATTTATTGAGCACCCACATAATTGGCATTTGTTTGAAGAACTGGGGATAGTATGGTTAATAAAAGAGATATAAATTTCTGCCCTTAAATAACATATTTTTTTAAGGGGAAACACACTAAAAATATATAATAAGTACCATAAAGAAAAATAAAGCAGAGAAGGGGTATAGAGAATGTAAGTTACTGTTTTTAAAATTGTCATCAAGAGAGGTAAATGGATAAAGTAACATTTGTGAGAAGTGCTAAGGTAGTCATGCAAGAGCCATGTAGGATATCTGGGGGAAGATCATTCAGGTAGAGAGAACAATAGAGAAAAAGAAGATGCTTATTGTTCTCAAGGAGAAACAGTTCTGTCCGAAGCAGATAGATAAAAAAGAAATAGTAGAAGATGAGACCAAAGAAGAGTGGGGTGTTCAAATATGTAAGTGTTTATAAGCCATCATAAGGATTTGGGATTCAATAAGAAGTTGAAAAGCCACTGAACAATTTTGAAGAGAGATGTGACAAAAATCCATCTTATACATTAGAAGCATTACATGTATTGAGAATGGAATATATATGAGGTGTGGAGCAAAGGCTGAAACAAAGAGACCAGTTATTATTGCAATAACTTAAGACAGAGATGATAGTATAGTGGAAGTAGGGAGATGTGGTTGTATTCTGTATACTGTTTGAAGCAGAATTTGCTGATGGATTGGATGTTTTTTCTGAAAATATGAAAAAAGTCAAGGACAGCTTGACTTTTTTTAGGTTTGACAACTTGACAAACTTTAGGTTTGTGAAATAACTCAAGAGGGTTGCCATATCCTGAGATAGTGGATACTGTGGGGAAGCAAGACTTTGAGAAGAGCAAGTTTTGAGGGATAGATCAAGAGTTTATTTTTGGATACATTACAGTACCTATTGAGTCACCTATTAAATCATCTAACTGATGATTTGGATCTTTGGCTCTTATCATCTCTACTCTTTTTTTTTTTTAAAGATTTATTTATTTATTTGACAGAGAGAGAGAGAGAGAGAGAGATATCACAAGTAGGCAGAAAGACAGGCAGAGAGAGGGGGAGCAGGTTCCCTGCTGAGCAGAGAGCCTAATGGCCTAATGTGGGGCTCAATCCCAGGACCCTGAGGTCATGACCTGAGCTGAAGGCAGAGGCTTCAACCCACTGAGCCACCCAGGTGCCCATCTGATCATCTCTTCTGATGATCCAGACTGGAGATAAAATTTGGGAATAATTCTCAATTCTCTTTGCTTTATCATACAAAAGCATTCTACATGTTGTGAGAAAAAAAATTTCACTTTAAAAGTAATTTTCTAATTTTTTAAAAAGATTTTATTTATTTATTTGACACACAGAGAGATCACAGGTAGGCAGAGAGGCAGGCAGAAAGAGAGAGGGGGAAGCAGGCTCCCTGCTGAGCAGAGAGCCCGATGAGGGGCTCCATCCCAGGACCCTGAGATCATGACCTGAGCCGAAGGCAGAGGCTTAACTGACTGAGCCACCCAGGCGCCCAGTTTTCTCATGTTTTTAATACTAGTTCAATTTTTAACACATTTGATAACAGCAACTTAAAACTCTTAAAGCATTGTTTGGGGTTAACCTTTATTTTTTTGTCAGACCTTAAATATAGTTTTATAGGTGTCATTATTGATTATTGTGGGCCCTGACATTTTCATAACATCTGTAAAACTATTTCCTAGTGAGTCTTTCCAAAGTTGAATGTATTTTCCTTTTAGGAATATCACTATTTTATTCTCTATATAAGTTCTACGTACATTACAGGTATTGTTAAGAATGTTTCCACCCAACATTGAGAAGACATTTACAATAAATGGTAAATTTGCATTGTTTCCACTCAAAAATGAATAAGTAGTATGAGAGATTCTATTGCATCATTATATGCATGGAATTTAATTTGACTAATATAGCACTATATAATGTTAATATGCTTTGGTACCGTAAATCATATGAACTATAACAGATTTCAGATTCTTCGATTTAAAAAAAAAAATTCTAGATGATATCTTGTGAAGTATATGAGATTCATGACTTTAAATATACATTGCATATTTAGGCAGTTTTTAAAGGATGCTACTGGTGTAATATTTATGATTAATTTTTAGGTTTTATATTCTGTTTTTTCTTTTTCTCCTGATATTAAGAAGGAAGAGCTGGAATCCATTTCAAGCTAAAGAGAAAATTCAACCTGGACTATCTTTCTCTTTCAAGAAAATTAACAGACTACCAAAGGACCCCTTTATCTATTGAGTGCAGACTTCATTAATTAATCCTTTTTATCTGCGACAGTTAAAGGTAAATCTAGAATATTTGGCCTCCTTGAAATGATTTCTACTTTTACTAGCTAAAATACATTCTTTCAGCTATATGTTATCTTTTGTCAACCATGTATAAATTAAATCAAATTGCATTGGGCTGTTTCTTGCTTTGCATGGACTTTAAAAAAAGATAGCCATTTAGATAAATACTTTTTCATATTAATACCTTAATATTTTTGAGAGTGACAGAAAGAAAATGGAGTATCTTTCTGTTACTCCTCATTTTCATAATAGTAGAAAGTGGAATTCATATGGCATTAAAAGTAGAAATTTTATGCATCACTAAGAACATGGCTTAACGTATAATGCCTCCTGGACAAGTCAGAAAAGTATTCTAATAAGAAACAATTCTAGTTATATATCATACACTGCACAATTTCTCTCCCTTTTCACTAAATATGCTTTCCACAAAAAAGCAATACTGGTGCACTGGTCCTATTTGTTCCTCATCTCACTCCACATATATATTCTGATCATTTGCTTAAGAAGTAATTATTTTTCAACCCTTCAGATAAGACTATAGGGAAGCAAGACAGAATCCTGAGAATATAGAAGTATACAGTTTCTTTTGAATTTGATGCTTTAACTGTTTTTTGTTAAGGCATCAGCTGCTTTTAATGCCACTGTTTTTTTTTTTTGTTTGTTTTGGTTTGGGTTTTTTTTCCATGTAGGGCTGTGCTAGTAGACTATTACCTGCCAGGAACAAATAATGGGAAAACATTCTAGTTACATGGATATTTGCCCATTTATACTCACTTTTAACAAAAAGTGACAAGCATGTCACATTTCATCAAGTCACATCGACTGTATCTCAAGAAAATGGAGAACATAAGATTATCTAGTTCAAAACAGCATGCTTCATCCAGAAGCACAGAAGCAAGAAAACATCAACTTCTTAGGACAGGAGAAAAGCTAACCTATCTGTAGATCAAATGCACTTTTCTGTGTATCAAATACACCTAAATTTGAAATGACTATTGGCTAACAACTATAATTGTTTATCTTTCTATTTATGTGTTAAAGTGATAGTATTTCTATTAAATATAATTTTTCTTTGCTTAATATATTAAAGAAGCTCCATTAACAATGCAAAATCAATTATGATGGTGATCCCTTGCTTTGAGGGAACATGCCCTCAATGGATTATCTAGTACTGTGTTGTCCAACACAATAGCCACTACTCACAAGTGATTATTAAGTAAAAATTAACTACATTTTCTCAGTCTCATTAGTCACATTTCAAGTGCTCCACAGTCATGTGTAGTTAGTGCCTCCAGTATTGGATAGCACAGGTAAAGAACATTTCATCATCACAAAGTCCTGCTGGACAGTGCTAATTTATAAGTACAGGTAAAATGCAGTCCCATTATATCTCTAATCTCCCTAGCACATTGAAACTATATATAAAGCACTCCAAAAAGGGATTTTAGAATAAATTACCTATTAGTTAAATATTTGTGGTTTAAATGAATAAACTATATCGTAACATATATAATTATATTTTTATTTTGAAAATTTTACTTTGGAGAGTTTTTAGATTTTTAAAGGTTCATCTAGATTCAGTTTTGCTAATGTAATTTTCTTACATTGGTCTGATATATTTATCAAAATAAAGAAATAAACAGACTATGTTAAATTCTAGACTTAATTAAATTTTCAATAGTTTTTCAGTTAACAACATTTTTCTATTTTAGTATCCAACCCAGGATACCACCATTGTATTCACTTGTCATGTCTTGTTAGGCTTGAGTGATCTGTAATGGTTTTTTAGTCTTTTCTTTTCTTTTCTTTCTTTCTTTCTTTTTTTTTTTTTATTAGTTTGAAAGTTTGAGGAGTGCTGGTAGTCATTTTGTAGAATGTTTCCTAGTTTGGGTTTGTCTGATATATTTTTTATCCCTAGACTGTGGTTATGTATTATTAGAAATAATACCACAGAGGTGAAACTACTTTCATATCCTGTCACATTACATTCTATGCACATATGATGATTTAATCTTGATCACTTGAATAAAGTAGTGTCTTCTAGGTTTCTCCAATAGTATTAAGTTTCAATTTTCCCTTGCCAAATTCTTCCCTTTCCATATTTTGAAAGCAAGTCATGAAGTTTAGTCTGCACTCAGGATAAAGGAGAATTAAGCTCCAACTTCTATTGGGGTAGGGTGGGGGGATGGAATCTGCATATATGTAATATATGTATACATATATATTTTCAATTCCTCCATAAAGAAGAATTATCTCTTCTCATCTTCTCATCTTCTTTTCAAATTAACTAGTTAGATCACTTATTTATATCAGTCCGTATAGACTAATATATATTTTATACTATGAGTTATAGTTCAGTACTACTGTTTATTTTATTGATCAGATTATTAGTGGTGTTGAGCACCCTTTCATGTACCTGTTGTTCATTGGATTTTTTTTTTTTAAATGTCTATTTAGTTCTGCATTTTTTTCATCAGATTGCAGTTTTGTTGTTACTGTTGTTGAGTTGTAGGAGTTATTTTTATGTCTTGGAGATTAAGATTAAAATTTTAAAAATTAAAAATAGAACTTCCATGTGATTCAGCAATTGCATTTCTAGGTGTATATTCAAGGGGAATGGAACACTCTCATGTTTATTTCAGCATTATTCACAATAGCCAAGGCATAGAAACAATTTAGTTGGATATTAATCCCTTCTCTGATATATAGTTTGCAAATTTTGCTCCCATTCTGGAGGTTGGTTTTCATGTTGTTAATTGTTTCTTTTGTTGTTCAGCAGCTTTTATGTTTGATGTAATCCCATTTATTGATTTTTGCTTTTGTTTTTTGTGGTTTGGTGTTATATGCAAAATAATTTCTACGACCATTGTTAAGGAGCCTCTTCCCTAGGTTTTCTTTTAGAAGGTTTATGATAATCATGTCCTATGTTTAAGCCTTTGATCCATTTTAAGTTAATTTTGTAAGTGGTGTAGGGTAGAGGTTCAATATCATTTTTTTTTTTTTTTGCATGTGTTTATCCAGTTTTCTAAGAACCCTTTGTTAAAGAGACCATCCTTTCTTTCCTCATTTGGTGCTCTTGATTCCCTTGTTGAATATTGACTATGCAGAGGTTTAATTCTGGGATCTTCTTTTTGTTCCATTTGTCTACATGTCTGTTTTTATGCTAGTACTTTACCTTTTTAGTTACTATAGATTTGTAGTATAGCTTGAAATCAGGAAACCCGCAAGTGTGATGCCTCTAGCTTTGTTCTTTTCTTTCATCATTGCTTTGGCTATTCAGGATTTTTGTGTTTCCAAACAAATTTAAGGTATTTTTGTTTATTTGCTTGTTTTTGTTTCTGGTAAAGAATAGCATTAGAATTTTGATGAGGATTGCGTTAAATCTGTATATGGCTTTAGTATGGTTATATTTAAATATAAATTGTTTTGATCCATTGAGATGACAGGTCTTTCCATTTGTTTTTTATTTTCCAATTTCTTTCATTTCTTGTAGTTTTCACTGTATAGATCTTTCCTTTCTTTGATTAAATTTATTCCTAGTTAATTTATTGTTTTTGAAGCTATCATGAATGGGATAGTTTTCTTTATTTTTTTTTCAGATGTTTCATTATTAGTATATAGAAATGCAACTGATTTCTGTTTTTTTAAAATTTTATATCCCGCAAATTTATTGAAATCATTGATTAGTTCTTGCAGTTGTTTGGTTGTCTTTGGGATGTATGAAATACAAAGTCATACCATCTGCAAATAGTGACATTTTTACTTATTCCTTTCTGATTCAGATATCTTTTATTTCTTTGTCTTTCCCAATTGCTCTAGCTAGTACTTCTACTATAGTGAATAAGAATGATGACAGTGAGCATCCTTGTCTTATTTCTGATTTTAG
This sequence comes from Procyon lotor, assembly GCA_028646535.1. Classification (NCBI taxonomy): domain Eukaryota; kingdom Metazoa; phylum Chordata; class Mammalia; order Carnivora; family Procyonidae; genus Procyon; species Procyon lotor. Next base: position 62,912,904 of record CM053609.1, read on the forward strand.
AGGAAAATGCTTTCAGTTTTTCTCCATTTGAGAGCAATATTAGCTATGAATTTGTCATATATGGCCTTTATCATGATCTGGTGTATTTCTTCTATTCCCAGTTTCTTGAAGGTTTTATCATGAAAGAAAGTTGCATTTTCTCAAATGCTTTTTCCACATCTTTTGAGATGATCATATGATTTCTATCTTTCTTTGCATTAATCAATTTGTAGATACTGAAACATTCTTGTGTTCCAGGCATAAATCCCACTTGGTCATGATATGTAATCCTTTTAATGTGTTCTTAAATTTGTTTTGATATTTTGTTGAGAATTTTTGCATCTGTATGCATCAGAAATGTTTGTCTATAGTTTTCTTGTATTGTCTGTGTCTGGCTTTGGTATCAAGATAATGTTGGCCTTGTGGAATCAGTTTGGGAGTGTTTTCTCCTCTTCAAATTTTTGGAAGATTTTGGCATTAATTGACATCAATTGACATTAGGGATTAATTAACATTAATCCTTCTTTAAATGATTGGTAGAATTTTCTAGTGAAGCCATTTGGTCCTGGAGTTTTCTCTGTTGGGAGGTTTTTGATTACCAATTCAGTCTCTTTACTCATTGGTCTGTTCAGATTTCTGTTTTTTCCTGATTTAGTCTTGGTAAGTTGTGCATTCTAGAAACTTATCAGTTTCTCTCAGTTATATAACTTGTTGGCATAGTAGTTGTTCATAGTAGTGCCTTATGGTCTTATGCATTTCTGTAGTTATTGGTTGTAATGTCTCCTCTTTGATTTCTAATATTATTTATTTGAGTCTTCTATTTTTCTTCTTTAGTCTACATAAAGATTTGTCAATTTTGTTTAGCTTTAAAAAATGAGCTCTTACTTTCACTGATTATTTCTTTTTTTTTTTTTTAAAGATTTTATTTATTTATTTGACAGAGCAAGATCACAAGTAGGCAGAGAGGCAGGCAGAGAGAGAGGGAGAAGCAGGCTCCGCGCCGAGCAGAGAGCCCGATGCGGGGCTCGATCCCAGGACCCTGGGACCACGACCTGGGCTGAAGGCAGAGGCTTTAACCCACTGAGCCACCCAGGCGCCCCTCACTGATTATTTCTATTGTTCTGGTGTCCATTTCATTTATTTCCACTCTGATCTTTATTATTTCTTTCCTTCTGCTAACTTGGGGCTTATCTTCTTCTTTTTCTATTGCTTTGAATTATAAAGGTAGATTGTTTATTTGAGATCTCTCTAATTTCTTAATATGTGCATTTACTGCTATACATTTTCCTCTCAGAACTGCTTTTGTTGTAGCCCATAAGTTAACTGTGTTTTTATTTTTATTCTATTTAGACAACTTTTTCTTTCTTTTTTTATTTCTTCTTTGATCTATTGGTTGTTCAGAAATCTGTTGTTTAATTTCCACATATTTGTAGATTTTTCATCTTTCCTTTTGTTGATCTGTAGCTTCATACCATTGTGAGAATTGACTAATATTTTGATTAATTTATTGTTTTATGGATGGCTTCTGAAACTAGCTGGAAGTACATCTCACAGGCTTATATACTAGCTGGCCAAAATGCTTATGTTTACAAAGTATATCTAGAAAGGGCAAAAAGTAAAAGAGAGAAAGAGTAAGAGAGTATAATCAAGAATGTTTATAAAAGGATTTTATAGACCTGTAAGCATAACATTAGAAAAGCTAAAGTCCAAAAGAAACATACATCCATAAAAAATAGTAAGGACCAACCTATGAAAATTTAACTATATGTTCAGAGCAAGAAGATGCAAAAGACAGGACTGACAGAAACTATGAATGGATGGTAGAGATAAAGCAAAACTTTCATTTTCTTTCTTTCTTATCTGCCACAAAGATTGGCAAAAAAAGAACACAGTATTGGTCAAGTGGAGTAGGAGCTCAGGTTTAAGTGAAGTAATTAGGGACTGTCATCTAATTGACAGCCTAGAATATGGAGATTTTCCAGGTGAGATCATTAGAAGTTGCTGATAACTTTGTAAGAACTGTGAAGATTGGCATACATACCAAATATTGGTGGCAGGCTAATCATTTACCAATATTCAAAAGCATGTAGAAATTAAGTGGGTTTCCTAATTTAAAAGCTTCTGAATGTGCTACTAATCTTGTGGATGTTTTTAGAATAGAGTATGAGACTGAGATATATAAATCTTCAAGAGTTACTCTGTGTTTCTATGCCCATTTAGAAAGAAATCCATGGGCACATGGCTCAATTGGTTAACCATCTTCCTTCAGCTCAGGTCATGATCCTGGGGTTCTGGGTTTTAGCCCTGCATGGGGCTTCCTGCTCAGCGGGGAGCCTGCTTCTCCCTCTCCCTTTGCCCTTCCCCTCCTTGCTCATGCTCTCTCTCAAATAAGTAAATAAGATCTTTTGTTTTTTTAAAGAAAGAAATCCAAATGAAAATGTCCAAGTAGAGATTTTATGGAAGTTTCAAATTGGTTACTTTTATAGGTGTAGAGATAATTTGTATGTTAAATAAGCACTAGGATAAAAGATGTACATTTTCTTGCAATAGCATGTTCTTCAGAAAATGAAGACTTTAAGTTTGTTAAACATCATGTCTAAGATTGATAGAAAGTGCAGTAAAGTGATAAATTACTTCTTGATATAAGGAAAATAATTATTTCAGAGTTGAGGTATTGTATAATATATACTAATGGAGTTATTGATGACGTATTTTTATCTTTGCTTATGGAGTCATTGATTTTTATATTGTCCTAGGCAGTTTTACTTGACTCTAGCATGTTTGGTCATATATTTAATTTCTGAGGTATCCAAACCATTATATTTCAAAGCCATATTCAAGAAACTATGCATTTCTTAAATATTTCTGTAAATAGTCTAATAAACAATTTCACATTAAAACGTCTATGATGTTATTATGACTTTTGTATGTTACAAATTGTGGCTTTAAGGCAATGTTTCCATTAACTAACTTCAAGTTTTTTAGTAATAGTTAACTTATATCCTAAGATATTATACTTTAGATTTTATTAAAATATTCTATAGTTTAACAAATTCAGTATGGCTTCAGATTTATTAAATGGTCGTCAAATTCTCCAAGTGGTCTGTATCAGTGTTACTTCATTAACTTGCTTCCCTTATGTTGCTTTAATATTGACAGGATTACCCAAGTAGTCTTATAAATCTATCCTAGAGAAAGTTGTAGAAGAAAAAGATGAAAAGGTTTTTAATAATAAAATTTATACAAAATACAAAAGGAAGCAAACTATAAATTAAAATTTATAAGCAAGAGCTTAGTTTCTCATTTTTAGTATTTTTAAACTTGACTGTATACCAACACATTAAAAAGTTTTGTCATTGTTGCTCTTGTTGAGATATAGGTCATCTTCTCCCTTTTTTTTACAGGTAGGTATATAACTAAGCTCTTCTTACTGCTTTCCTTAAAGAATTTTTGATAGAAAACACAAGCTACCAGAAGACAAGGCTTTCCCTAAATTTTCTGAAACCTGTGTAACCAATTTATTCAATGTGCTGGATTTGGTGGGGAACAAATGAACAACTTTAAATGGGTTCACAATATCTCTTTAGCCTTAATCCTGAGACTCATTCTTCCTCTTCTCTGGGATAAAAATTTGGGGGAATCCTAGAAATTTCTCATGACTTTGAAATAACAAAAGTCTAGTCTGGTGTAATATAACTCCAGTCTGTACGTTATGATATCAAATTTCTGAAAACTTAACCACATAAAACTTTCTTCTCTCCCCTAAGCCAGGTTCGATGTAGCCAAAAGCCTTCAGTGGTTTGGGAGGCAGGATCAGCTCCTTTCTCCTTCCTAGCTCTACCTTCTCAGTCTGAATTAATTGCTGTATTTGGATGCTTGAGATTGTGGCATAAGAAGAAAGGAAAAGTACTAGTACTGTTAGAATACCACCTTTATTGCAGAATCATAATCCTTGGCCTTTCTTCCCTTGGGGTACATTTGCTGGTTGTTTGGAGTATTCATCATGTAAAGCGATGGACAGTTATTTGTTGCGGGAAATAAGAAGTCTGAAGGTAGGAAGTTCAGAAATAAAAAAGGCAGTTCGGGGGAGGGTGTGGGGGGGTAGGGATAGGGGGGCTGGGTTGTGGACATTGGGGAGGGTATGGGCTGTTAAGTGCTGTGAAATGTGTAAGCCCGACGATTCACAGACATGTACCCTGGGGCAAATAATACATTATATGTTAATAAAAATTAAAAAAAAATTTTCATTTTCTCACTTAGAATATGAAGGATGAGATGAGAGGTAATGGTGACGGGGCTGCCCAGAAAAAAAAAAAAGGCAGTTCAGTGAGGTTATCGTGAATTCAGTTTCTTCTCATCTTTCTACTTCTTCATCCTAATGTGTTGGCCTGTATCTTTCTGCCTGTTCTCTCCTGGTGGCAAGACAGAAGTTGTACTTTAAGGCTTATATCCATACTACAGGTAAATATGAAAAGAAAATATAGAAATCCATGGGACATATTAATTATTTGTTCCTTTTTAAATGACAATAATAGAGAATAATTTTATGAAGTTTGTCATGTGACTTTTTAAAAATGAACTTTGTAATCTAGTGACAATTTCAGATTCAAAGACAAATTACAAAGATAGTACAGAGTTTCCATCTATTTCACACTCGGTTTTCCCTATTCTTAGCCTGTTACATTAGTATGCTACATTTGTTATAATTAATAACCAATATACATTATTATTCATGAAAGCATCTCTTGGTTGAGGCAGTTTCTCAGACTTTCTTTTTTTTTGATGACCTTGAAAGTGTTGAGTTGTACAGTCATGTGTTTTGTAGAGTGTCCCTCAATTGGTATTTGCCTGATTTTTTTTTTCATGGTTAGGCTGTGATGAGGTGTTATGGGGAAATAAGATCACAAGGATAAGGTGACATTTTCCTCATAACAAATCAAAGTTACATTTGATCAACATGGTTTGTGACCGTTGATGTTGACCTTAAGCATCTGGCTGAAGTAGATGTCACGTTTCTCCACTATAAAGTTATTTTTCTCCTTTTCCACACTGTACTCTTTGGAAGGATATCATTATGTGTAGCTCTCGCTTAAGGAGTGGAGAGTTATGCTCCAGCTCCAAAAAGGTGGAGCATTTACACAATTTAATTGTGGCTTTTTCTGCATTGGACATTTCTCTCTTCTCCCATATTTATTGCATTTTTCACTCTTTTTATTATTTTTATCAGGATGGACTTTATGTTGTACTTTGGATAATAAAAACAATACTACATTTTGTTGCTGAAATTATTCCAGCTTTCATCCTTAGGGGCTTTGTCAGTTGGCTCCTGTTTCTCTTTGGAAAACTACCATCATTGTATATTTTATAATTTTTAATTATTATTATTATCATTAATTTGAGCATTTTCTTCTTGCTACCACTACAGTATACTCCAGGGAAATTTTGCATATTTCCTGCCCAAGTCCTAGAATCAGTTTTTTCTCCAAGGGCCATTATTCCCTTTGTTGGAGTATGGCATGGAAAACCAAGATTTGTGATGCCTCGGTAATGGGTCCAGAAGTAAGGGCTGGAAGGAGATGAAGACTTCTATAATTACAAAGCAAATCAAGAAGAAAAGGAATCTTCTCATAATAAGAGAGTATTCAAGTTTCTATTTCCTGGCAAAGGAAAAGAGGCAGGGATAAGGTTGATGACCTGGGAACCTAACTATTGGGCCACAAAATATGTAAAATCCTTCCAATGTTTACTGACGTCTCTAAGAAATTATAAAAGTAAGCCTATTCAAAATCCATAGTATTATTTCCTAAAATGGTCTTTCCTCACCCACTTTTCAGTATCTTTCTTAACTTGCAGATTCACTGAAATCTCTAAGTTTTATTCCTAAATTAATAACTAATAACATAGAAAACAAATCAATAACATAACAATACCCCCCTCTGAAAAATTTTGGTTTAAGGCTCTTGTTTCCTCACTGTGTCTTCACTTTTATTCTGTCTGTAATTTTTCTCTCTCTCTTTTTCTTTTTTCCTTCCTTCCTTCCTCCCTGCCTCCCTCTCTCTCTCTCTTTCTTTCTTTCCTATAGGGATATACTAACACCCATATGTATGCAAAAAATCTCCCATCAGCTTAGAGGGTTGTGTACTTCTCTATTCTCTTAATTCTAAAGCACATAAGCCTTTTAACTAGGCTGGCTAAACCTCCCTTGAATTATGGAGGAACGCAGTGAAGTCAAGAGAGAAAAACAGAATTATTTTTAGGAGTTGGCAGCGGAGAGTCAGAAGAATAGATTGCAGGCAAATGTAATACAATAAATTTTTTTTTGCCCATAATAACTTCAAACTTGAAAAGTTGCTGTTCCTTAGGTTATATCTCTGACCTAATACACAATTTATTTAGCTCAAAAAATGGCATCAAATGAACTGTTAACTAAAGATCAATGATGCAAAAATGTACTTAATTAGTGCCTACAGTGCCCGAGGAATGCAATACCTAAAACTACCACTTATGATCAGTCAAGATGCACTTAGTTTCAATGCCCACTAATATGATCTGCAGCACTTTGCTTAGATATTAATAATGGCATTATTAAAGAAAAGCTGGCTCACTTTAGTTAAACTATAGAAAATAGAACCCTTCCTTTCTGCAGTTGTGGTTGATAGCATGTTCATTGGGAGTGGAATTTTGGTTATGAATCTAACTTAAATGTATTTGTTGCCTAACTTCTGATACAAGTTTTCAGATTAATCAAATTTAAGGGGCTGATACTTGAGCCATTAATTTTGAAGGGAAATATGGGAGGATGAAAAATATAAGTGTCTATCATATTTTGAAAATAAATTAATTTTAATAACACTGCTCTAGTTCAGTAGGCTTTTCTTATAATTCCCCTTCATTATCTCCTTGGCTATTCATTTCTTCATGTGACTGTGTCTGTTGCAATGTTTCCTGTGGGACAACTGTGTCTTAATATTTTAGCAACAGCATAGCCATGTAATTATCTGTAAATAATTTAGCATGTATTTCATTCATGTGGAAATGATCCAATTAGCCAAAGTGAGGAAAAATAAAAACTTCGAATGAAATGTTAAGCCACTCACAGTATGGTTTTATTTATTATTATTATCATTTAAGTTCTTCAGTGTTAGCTAATTAAAAATATTTTCTATTTCAAATTATCTGCTAAGTTTCCCCAACTAGTTTGAAGCTATTAATACTCATTTTCTCTTTCTTGAAGTGTTTGGCACCAAAACAAATCTTTGCCTATGGTGGTTGTGGATTTGTAGGAAGGTTAGCTAAGATTGCTTTCACTGTGCTAAGGCTCTCCTTTCAATAAGTTAATTGGCTCACCCCCTTCCCCCAGAGATATAGACTACATCATTCATCATGAATATAGATTTCCCCACTTGTCTACTTATCACAAGGCTAATGATAGGAGTGCAGCAGTGGCACAGATAATTAAAAGCTGTAGATTACCCAGTACTCCTTTCCACTAATATTAGTTGTGAAGGTCTTAGAATTTACAGGAGAGAAGGGAGATGATTTTGGGGACATGCATATTCTGACTTATGCCAGCAAAACCTATGGTGTAGATGTTCTGCTGATACATAACCTAAAATAACTGAACTTAAATGAGCAGAATCCTCACTGTTTGGTTTTTCTTCCTATGAGTTACAAATAAGTTTGATTTTAATAGATTAAATAAATTAAATTCAGTTCTGAAAACTATCTTTATCGATAAGATGTTTGATTGTTGAAAAAAAAAAAAAAGAACGCTTCCTTCCAAGGTTTACTTATGCAAACGGATTCAGTTGAGTACCAAACACACAAACAAAACTATCATCAAGATAACCCATTCATTTTAAAGTGAGATTGATTGCACAGCCTTCAGGAGCTCTGGCTCATTTATATACTCACTACAATGCTCAGCACTTTCACTTGTCATGAATGTGGTGCCTGATGTACCAGCTAACTGTCTGACTTTACTACATGGTCTTTGAGGAACGATTTTCTGCAGGTGAAATGTTTTTAAATGCTTATAAAATACTAAATAAGTTAAGGCCTGATACATGAAAATGTATAGGTTAAGTCATAGCTGATTGGAATGAATGATGTCACTTGTTAGTGTTGCAGGTTATACTAACCTATCATCTAACACAGTGAATGCATATGTACTTAGGTATAAATTATTTTCTCCAGATTAAAATTACTCAATACTAAATTATTTTGCAAATTGAAACCTAAAAAAAGGGTTTTATAAGTAAAACTGGGAGAAAAATGGAAATACCAATGAAAATACATTGTGTTTTTGTCTCTCAAATGTCAATTTTCTATGCATTGTAAAAAATAATGCAGAGATATCTCATTGTACTCTTCACCCTGTGCCCCATAATGGTAAAATTTTGCAAAAACTATAGCAGAACATCACATTAGGATATTGACAGTGATACAATTTACTTATATAATTCAGATTTGCCTGGTTTTACCTATACTCATTTCAAATTGTGTGTGTATTTTAGTTCTATATAATTTTGTCAAATGTGTAGATTTATTTATTACCATAGTCAAGATTCTGAGGGCTTTCATAAAAAGGATTGCTCATGTGGCTCTTGTCCATTGATAATCACACCCACCTCTCTTCCCTGTACCCCTATCCACCATGTCATCTAACTCCTCAACCACTACTCCCCTCCATTTCTGGAATTGTGCCATTTCAAAATATTATACAAATAGAATCATACAGCATATAATTCCTTAGGATAACCACTTTTTTTTAAAAAAAGATTTTATTGATTTGACAGAGAGAGAGAGATCACAGTTAGGCAGAGAGGCAGGCAGAGAGAGAGAGGGGGAAGCAGGCTCCCCGCTGAATAGGGAGCCCAATGCAGGCCTCAATCCCAGGACCCTGAAATCGTGACCTGAGCCGAAGGCAGAGGCTTAACCACTGAGCCACCTAGGCACCCTAGGATAACCACTTTTAACTCATCTTAATACCCTGGAGATTCTTCAAAGTTGTTGCGTGAATCAATAATTGTTAATTTCTATTGCTGAGTAGTATTCCATGGCATGTTTGTAATGGTTAATCATTCACATGTTGTTTCCAAATTCACATGTTAAATGGTGTCTAGTATTTGGCTATATCTGGTATTTGGCTCTTCCAGTATTTGGCTATCCAGGTTTTGGCTATTATGAATTATATTATGAATAAAACTGCTGTTATGAATAATAAAAGTGCTACGTTGACTTATGAGTTTTGGGTAACATAAGTTTTATTTCTCTGGGGAAAATGCCTAAGATAAAATCGTTGGATTTTATGGTGGTTGCATATTTACACTTATAAGAAACTTTGTAACTGTTTTCCATTGTTGTCATACCATTTTGCATTTCTACCATCAGTATAAGAATACTCAATTTCCCCGAATCCTGGTATTTTCATTTTTTGATATATTTATGATTTACTATTTTATGATAGGTATATAGTGATATCTCACTGTTTTTTTATTTGCATTTTCCTAATGTTGAATATATCTTCTCATTCTTATTTTCCATCTGCATATACTTTTCAGTAAGCTGTCTCTTTACAATTTTTGCCTATTTTATTATCAGGTTGAATTTTTCCTATTAAATTTTAAAGGTTTTAATATACTTTAGTTGTCCTTTGATGGATATGTGGTATTCAAATATTTTCTACAATTCTATAGCTTGTGTTCTTTTTTTTAATCTGACAAGTATTTTGTTTTATTATTTATTTTTTATTTTTCCCCAAATACGTTTATTTTATTTTTTCAGTGGTACAAGATTCATTGTTCATGCACCACACCCAGTGCTCCATGCCATACGTGCCCTCCTCAATACCCACCACCAGGCTCGCCCAACCCCTCACCCCCTCCTTTCCAAAACCCTTAGTTTGTTGCTCAGAGTCCACAGTCTCTCATGGTTTATTGCCCCCTCCGATTTCCCCCCATTCACCTTTCCTTTCTTTCTTACAATGCCCTCCAGTGAGACCATAAGATAATTGACTCTCTCTGCTTGACTTATTTCACTCCGCATAATCTCTTCCAGTCCCATCCATGTTGATACAAAAGTTGGATATTCGTCCTTTCTGATGGAGGCATAATATTCCATTATATATATGTACCATATCTTCTTTATCCATTCATCTGTTGGAGGGCATTTTGTTTTTTTCCACAGTTTGGCGATTATGGCCATTGCTGCTGTGAACATTGGTGTACATGTGGCCCTTTGTACTGCATCTGCTTCTTTGGGGTAAATACCCAGTAGTGCAAATGCAGGGTCATAGGGTAGCTCTATTTTTAATTTCTTGAGGAATCTCCACACTGTTTTCCAAAGTGGCTGCACCAACTTACATTCCCACCAGCAGTGGAAGAGGGCTCCCATTTCTCCACTTCCTCTCCAACATTTGTTGTTTACTGTCTTGTTGATTTTGGCTGTTCTAACTGGTGTAAGGTGGTATCTCAGTGTGGTTTGGATTTGAATCTCCCTGATGGCTAAAGATGATGAGCATTTTTTCATGTGTCTGTTAGCCATTTGTATGTCTTCTTGGGAGAAGTGTCTGTTCATGTCTTCTGCCTTTAAAAAAAAAAAAGATTTTATTTATTTATTTGACAGAGAGTGATCACAAGTAGGCAGAGAGGCAGGCAGAGAGAGGGGGAAGCAGGATCCCTGCTGAGCAGAGAGCCCAACGTGGGGCTCCATCCCAGGACCCTGAGATCATGACCTGAGCCGAAGGCAGAGGCTTTAACTCACTGAACCACCCAGGTGCCCATCTTCTGCCCATTTTTTGATGTGATTATCTGTTTTGTGAGTGTTGAGTTGGAGGAGTTCTTTAGAGATCTTAGATATCAGACCTTTGTCTGTAGTGTCATTTGTGAATATCTTCTCCCATTCTTTGGGTTGCCTGTGTGTTTTGTTGACTGTTTTCTTCGCTGTGCAGAAGCTTTTTATCTTGATGAAGTCCCAAATGTAGCTTGTGTTCTAATTTCCTTCACGTGGGACTTTATAGAGAAAAATTTTTAATTTTGATGAGATCCAATTTACCAGTTTTTCCTTTAATGGTTATATTTTTGTGTCAAGTTTAAAAACCCTGACTAGCTCTAGATCCTAAAGATTTCTCTTGTCTAAGAGAAATATTTTGTCTAAGAGTTTTGTAGTTTGAAATTTTACATTTAGAACCATGATCACTTTGAAGTAATTTTTGATTAAGTAAAAAGTTTAGATGAAAATTCATTTTTTTGCTTAAGGATTTCTAATTTTTTCATTACCACATGTTGAAAGGCTATCTTTCTTCCATTGAATTGTTTTTACATCTTCATAAAAAATCAGTGGGGCATATTGATACGACTTAGACCTCTACCAAATTTACACTATTTTGATTAATTTGGCTATATAATAAGCCTTAATATCAAGTAGAATGATCCCTCCTTTATTTTCTTTGTTAATATTATTTTAGCTAGTTTTGGGACTATAAGGTCTATGGCCTAAACTTTTCCATATAAATTCTAGAATTAGCTTGTTAATGCCTACAAAAAACTTTGCTGGAATTTTGGCTGAAATTTCATTAAACCTATAAATCAATTTGGGAGTAAATGACATTTTTACTCTGTTGAGTCTTCTAATCCATGACAATGAAATATTTCTCTATTTATTTAGGTCTTTGACTTCTTTCATCAACATTTTATAATTTTCAAGGTAAAGGTCCTATACATAATTTATTAAGTGTATACCTAAGTAATTTTCTTCAGAGTGATTATAAAGAGTATCATGTTTTTAATTTCAGATCCTACATGTTCATTTTTAGTATATAGAAATGCAGTTGATTTTTGTGTTGATCCTATGACATTGGTAAACTCATTAATTAGGTATAGGAGGTTTTTTTTTTTAATTTTGGTAAATTCCTTGGGATTTTCTTATGTAGACAATTATGTCATCTTTAAATAGATCAGTTTTATTTCTTCCTTTCTGATCTGTATCCATTTTTCTTTTCTATTCTTACTGTACTCACTCAGTACTTCCATTGTTCAGAATAGTGAAAGCAGACCCCCTTGCCTTGTTCCCTATTTTAGGTAAAATGTGTTCCGTCTTTCAGTCATTAATATGATATTAACTGCAGGTTTATGTAGATGGTCTTTATCAAATTGAGATAATTCCCCTCTATTCCTAACTTGTTGAAAATTGATGTTGGCTTTTGTCAATTTTTTAAAAAGATTTTATTTATTTATGAGAGAGATAGAGAGAGAGAAAGAGAGACAGCATGAGCAGGGGGAGGGGCAGAGTGAGAGGGAAAGAATCTCAAGCAGATTGCATGGAGTGTGGACTCCATCTTGGGAGTTGATCTCCTGACCCCGAGATCATGACCTGAGCTGAAATCAAGAGTCAAACTCTCAGCCCCTGATCCATGCAGGCACCCCATTAATTTCTTTTTTATTTTCTTCTTTTTTTTTAGTCAATTCAGAGTGTATGACCTTTCCTTATCAGCGTGTTAATATGGAGGGCTACTTTGATGGATTTTCCAATGTTGAATCAGCCTTGTATATCTGGACTAAATCTCACCTGGTCATGATGACATATAACTTTAATGTATGGCTTTAATAAGAATATTTTCAGAAGAATTTTAGATGGCTCTGATGGAATTTCAAATGATCAATAGACCTCTTATTTCATAGCAGCTTTGTGAAAAGTTCATAAAATTGATAGTACAGTTATTTTTTACTTATAGAAAAAATCATCTACCTTTGCTCCTTATGCAACATTTGCTTGAGAAGTAACATGATCATTGAATGCACTCATTTTTTATTCATCTGCAAGGGATTTGGATAATTCTGACTTTTTAGTCAGAGTCCTTTGAAATTTCCCAATTTTAGAATGACAGGTATTTTGTTTTGTTTTTTGTTGTCATACATAGGCAGCTTTTTAGGTTATACACAAAATTTAACAAATTGGTCCTGTTGATAAGAAAAGCAGAGGCATAAGTTCCATTGCTAGGTCTGTTGAGGCTCACTTCTTTTTAAAATGAGTCTCTCCCAAGGAAGGGAAAGGTGAATGGGGGGAAACCAGAGGGGGAGATGAACCATGAGAGACTGTGGACTCTGAGCAACAAACTGAGGGTTTAGGAGGGGTGGGGGTGGGGGGCTGGGCGAGCCTGGTGGTGGGTAATGAGGAGGGTACGTATTGCATGGAGCACTGGGTGTGTTGCATGAACAATAAATCTTGTAACACTGAAAAAATAAAATAAACATTTTTGGGGAAAAAAAAGAGACACTGTACTTCAGGTAAAAAAAAAAATAAAAAAAAATGAGTCTAGATAAAAGTAAAATTTATCTAAGTTGTCGTAAAGACAGCTAACCCTAAGAAAAATTTTAATATAAATAAATCAATCCATTGGAAAATAAATGCTATATAAATATAATATATCAGGTAGTTATCTTAAAAATTTACAGAATGTTTCTATCACATTAGAGAGTTAAGAATCCAGGGGTGCCTGGTGGCTCATTTGGTTTCAGCTCAGGTCATGATCTCACAGTCCTGAGATCAAGCCCTGCATGGGGCTCATGGATAGCAGAGTCTTCCTGAGATTCATTCCTCTTCCTTCTCCTTCCCCTTATGCTCCTCTTCTTGCTCATGCTCCCTCCTTTACTCTCTTTCTCTCAAATAAATAAACCTTAAAAAAATTAAGGTTCCAGATTTATCTTAAATTGTAATTAATATGAAACTTTTCAAAATGATAAGTAGTCAGAATTATTTAATACAGGCTAACCATAAGAAATTTACACTTTGTTGGCCAAAACATAATTAAGTACTGGCAATTTCATATAGTTCAAACATAATATTTTTTCACTGCGAGTGGTCTGACAATTTTCTAAATTAATTTTTAAGGAAAGAGGAAATGTAGCACATATATGTATACTACTTTTTTATTTTCTTATATTTCTTTAAGTAATTCTATTATTATTTTATAATCTTTATTGTATCACTTACATGATTACTCACTTTTTAAAATCATGGACTTTACTGTTTCTATTTTTAATAAGAAAGATTCACAATATAGGAAAATATATAGAGACCAAAACAATGAAATACCTATTATCAACATCCAATTTAAAAAAATTTTTGCCTTTTTGTTTTCATTCATTATTTTGAAGAAATAGACTATTGCAGATACAGTTAAGACCCAAATGACTTCTCCATTCATCACTTTTAATATGAACTAGACGATAGAATTGTGTTTCAGTGGGAATATTTATAACAACTCTAAAATGCATGATATTGATTTATTTTACTTGTGTTTTTAAATCTACTAAAGTAGGGCTTTTGATGTATAACCTTCTTCTTTTTATTTTTCTTATTAAAATAGGAATACAAATATTTTTAAAATAAGCATATTCTTTCTTGAAAGGAGTGCCTGGAAAGTTGTTTTTCTTTTAATCAAAAGCAAGCTAGAAAATTTTATGGATTTTCTTGATAGCTTTGTGAGTGAGTTGACAGAAGGTGCACACTTAGATGAAATATATTTAGAATTTAGTGAAGCCTTAGATACAAGATAATGACATCTTAGCCATAGAATGAATTCAAATTGCTTAGATATGAGCAAAGGTTTAAGGAGAGAAAACCAGCACTGGAATTACAAGGTAAAGATAATAATTGCACCTTCCACATAGAACACTTAACTTCATCAAAACACTTTCACTTGCATTATCTCCTGTGAGTTTCAATAGTATATATTTAAAAATAAAAATGCCATTGTATGTAACTCATTTATAATTCTTAAATTTGACACTGCACAAGCAAAACAAATTTACCTATGCATTTAATCATATCCCAGTGGTTCATGAAAACGATAGACCTAATTTCACCCATTTCTTCCTCTTTCTCCAGTTCTTCCTTTAATTATGTAGGCAGTTTCCTCAGCCTGCTTTGTACTTTTTGTATTCAACCTATTTTATGTGCTCCTGTTTTGGTCTATAATCTACAGAATTATGTGTGCATGTGTGTACATGGTCTTTTCTTTAACTCCTTTATTTCTATTGCTACATTTTCTACTTCTCCTTTTTTTTTTTTTTTTTTTTTTTTTTGATAAGAATTCATGAGAATCTGGGCACCTGGGTGGCTCAGTCATTAAGCATCTGCCTTCGGCTCAGGTCATGATCCCAGGGTCCTGGGATTAAGCCAGGCTTGGGCTCCCTGCTCAGCAGGGAGCCTGTTTCTCCCTCTCCCACTCCCCCTACTTGTGTTCCCTCTTTCACTGTATCTCTCTCTGTCAAATAAATAAATAAAATCTTAAAAAAAAAAAAAAAAAGAATCCATGAGAATCCATAGTTCTCTGCTTTTCTTCTCCATGAATTTCCCTAGGTGTTTCCGTATTCCTTTTAACAAAAGCTGTTCTTATAGGCATGGCATGCAATTATATTTTCCAAAGCAGGCCCACACTCTAACTTAGGTTATTTTCAGCTAATGTCAGATTGTCCATTGTTCCAGTCTCTGAATACAAATGTTATTTTCTGTGGAAGCTCCGTTTTACTGTCTTCCCTTTCCCTTAGTCTGCTCTTCTCCTATGACCACTTACCTCTCTTTTACTGAGCCAATGGTAGAAGCCCATATTTTCCATTTTCAGTTTTATATCTGGGCCTTGGAAGTTGATTTGGTTCTAAGTGTTTCCTATTGTTGAACAGTCTGCATGCATCTGTCCTTGTTTGACCTAAACCTGATGGTGGAATGGCATTATTCTGTCAGTATTTGGAACACTCGAACACTCTAACTACATTAGACATTACACAGACTTTCTGTGGAGTTCTTAAACCACATTTTTAGCAAGTTTTCAACTGTTCCTTACATCAATCAAAACTCTTCTCTACCTCTAAATCAAATAATTTGGCAGATACTTAAACCTATTGTCTCATTTCTGGATGAGTTACTATTTCACAATATCTTTTTAACCATGTCACTGTGTACCCTGCTTTTGCATCTTATTTCAGATTTTATTCATGAAATGTCTTAGCTTGGTGGACTTATCAAAAATATTCTTAGCAGTTCTTCGGGTTCTTTTCTTTTTTCATTCGACTTGACACACTTTCAAATGTAAATCCAAATGGTCTCTGATAATGTGGAACTGTTAGCTAAATTCCTTGCTCCTGGGAGTTTGAACTAGGTTAAATAGGTTAAATATATCCCTTGAGTTCATCCATTAGGTCTCTACCACATACTGCGTTTCACTGTAAATGTTATAATCCTTTGTATATATAATCCCACCATATTCTTTCATACTCACACTATTATTTTCCTCTTTAAAGAGCTTAATTTATCTACTTATCGCACTTTCATTTTTTTTTTTTTCCTCTGCCAAGGTTAGTGGTGACTTCCTACAACCCAATACAATGAGTTATCGTTAGTCTCTATCTTACTTGACCTCTGGGTCTTTTTGACAACTCTCTTCTAAATAATTCCCATCCATTTTAAACTCACTTTAAACTCACTTCTCTGATCATTATTTCCTATATGTTTTTGTTAGACGATTTTTCTCCACCGGCCCCTGAAGTACTAATATTGGTTATGGCTTTCTTCTTATCTCTTTCTCTCTCACTTGATAATTGATGGGCTAACCCTAGTGGTTATAACTATTACTATAGAGTGACGCTTTCAAAATCTTGATCTCAGCCTACTCCAGATCCAATCATGCAATTCTCTTCTAAATTACATTATAATATATATTATGATTATATATATTCAGAAGAGAGTATAGATACACACACACACACACACACACACACACACACACACACACACATTTTCAAGTTCCAAAACTTCAACACATTTGGAAATGACCTCATCTCTCCTCTTTTTATCTTGGTGAATTCCAATTTATTAAATTGTTTATTCCAAGTCAGATACTTTTTTTCTGCCTTTCCTTCACATTTATTTATAATAAGTTATATTTACCAGTTTCTGCTTGTTATACACCAAAAATATCTCTTTAAAATGATTCTTCCTCTACAACTTCATGATTAGTTAGTTCAGACTTTTATATTCTCTCTCATGGACTATTGAGATATTCTCTTTACTGATTTCCCTGATGTCTATATGATCCCCTAGTCCATTCTTTAGTTCCCTTCCTACAGCAATTTACTAGTTCCTCATTGCCATTTTACAAGTTCCCTGGATAATTCTTATGTGGCCAACTGTAGCAAGGTCTACTTAGATTTCTTTTTGATTGTAAAATCTTGCTACTCAAAATGAACTCTGGTTCCAACAGCACTGACAACATGTGGGAACTTGTTAGAAAAATGGAATCTCATGACTTGCTCCAGACCACCTAAATCATATTCTGCATTTTAATAAGACCCCCAATCGATACACAAGACATTAAAGTTTGAGAAGAATTGTGTGGCAGTTCTGTCCTGAACTGTAGCAATCTGAGTGTGTCCTAAGCCTGGGGGATATCTTATCTATTCTGTACAGTCCAGGGAAGACTCAATTTGTCCCTATACTTCTTTCTCTTACTTCACTTGCGTTGCTGACTCTTCACATCACTCCGTAAGATCATTTTTCCTAAATTATTGGCCTCAAACAAACTATTTTCTTTTTTTTAGCCAAAAAAAAGCTTGTAGCTTTTAAAATATGTTTGATTTTTTTTGCTTGTTTTTAAATTTCTTAGATTTCAAAAGGGCTCAGTTTTAGCTTGAGCACATGCTCAAAATACAATGCGTTTTCTTAATATTTACATTCAACAGATTGTAGTAATCTTGCATAGCAAAAACTTTGCCTATAAGTTCCAGTCTTGGGCTTTCCTAATAAACCTTAGCTTGAAACTTTGGTGTATATGATACCATAATGGTCACTGAATTTGATTCCTCTGATGCAAAAGTTACACCTTGATTCTGTAAGAGGATTTTTGAACTCAGGTATAAGCTTTTAGAAGATCAGTGGATGTGTACACTAGAGCAGCAGTTCTCAAAGTGTGGCTCCAGGACCAAGAGCATCAGTATCACTTGTGGGCTTATAAAAATGGAACTTACCTACCCATCAAAGACATACTGATGCAAAACATTTTGGTGAGGACTCATGATCTGTGTTTTTATAATTCTCTTAGGTGATTCTTGATGCAAGTTTGGAAGTCACTAGTTTTTCTAAAGCAATTGCTTTGATTGATTTAGATATGGACACAAAATATAGTATGAGTCAATGAAAAGGGAGAGGAATAGGCCAACGAAGCACTTGGGAAAGATACTCATAAAATAATGAGTAATGAAGATACTCATAAAATAATGAAGAAGGAGTATTTTCATGATTGGCTTATTAATGTGTTGCAAAAGATTCCTGGTCTACACATTTATCTATTTGGCCACCATTAGACAGAATAGCACTGATACTGGGGTTGGTTGAATAAAAGATCTTAAATGCATAGATTCTTGATTATGTCATTGAGTTAGTGAATAAACAAGCCCTGGAATTATGCCTCCTCTGCATTTCTTGTTATATGAAATAATTCTCTTACTACATAAGCCAATTTAAGCTGAGTTTTCTGTTATCCACACTCAAAAATATTTAAACGTATAAAACACGTTTCTTTTATAGTCAATAATAATAACATAATACTATTTAACAATCAGTGATGCATAAACATTTTTTATGAATTTTTCCTGCCCATGCAGATAATGCTTGAGTCAGTGGTACATAGCGGTCTGCAGGTTTTAATAGGGTAAACACAAAACAATTTAAAAAGTATATTGGAAGCTAAAAATAAAAACACTTAACATAAAATAGATAAGATTAGCCACCTCTGAAAAGCTTCTGAAGCATAAAAAAAACTATAAAGTAATTCACCTTTGTGATTGGATTAAAGTTCCTTCTTCAGTCTTATGAGAGATTTGAAGTTGGTCTGTAGGGAAAAAAGGTGACAATTGAAATGTAATTAATAAAAAATCAATCTATAATGAAAACATGTTTATTATATAGAAATGTCCTAAAAATAGAAGATTTTGTTGAGTAATAACAAATGTGGGAAGTGGATAGTAAGATCTTTTAAGTATTTATTCAGCTGCTATATCTGGTCAATACTACCTTTAAAAATTCTTACAGCTTTACCACATAGGATCAAATAGCAGGTAAAACTGTTAAACTACTTTTATTCTGACTTCACACATACATAACTACTTTATAATTCTAAGTTTGCTTTTTTAAATATCTTAGTTTTGAGATGATAGTGTTATAGAGAACAAATTGATTCATTTTGGTAACTGGAAAAATAGATCCCATATTCTCAGGTATAAAACATAAGTATTCAGGTGTGTGAATCAATGCTTTAGGAGGAGTGGTTAATGTGATCTACTTACCTGTTCAAAATCACCTCATGGTAATAAAACTCAGCTTCTGTGATGTAAAACTGAGAATACAACTTGGATTGTGTAGTACCCCGACTGCCACAAATACTTAATAAAACATCTTTTTTCCCCTTTTTTGATAATTATCTTAACTGCTGGAATGTTATAATTCTTCTATCATATGTTATTATATATGTTATATATATGTTATAATTCTATTCTGAATACTTCATAAGAGCGGTTTAATAGTTATAAACAGAAACAGGAAATAATTTTCTTTTGTAAGTAGAGACATAATACCTCTTCAGCTGTTACTGTGGGGGCGCCTGGGTGGCTCAGTTGTTAAGCGTCTGCCTTTGGCTCCGGTCATGATCCCAGAGTCCTGGGATCGAGCCCCGCATCCAGCTCCTTGCTCGGCAGGAAGCCTGCTTCTCCTGCTACCACTCCCTCTGCTTGTGTTCCCTCTCTAGCTGTGTTTCTCTCTGTCAAATAAATAAAATCTTAAAAAAACAAAAACAAAAAAACAAAAAAACCCTGTTACTGTTAATTAAAGCACATCGATACTTTATACTTTCTCTTCTTGCTACTTCATATACCAAAGGATCAATAGGATGAACAAAATTTTTCTTGTACTTAGTAGACACTTTTTCTGGTTAGCAGTGATAACATATGAAAAGTAGTAACAGTATCATCCTTTTCAGGTAGTATGAATAGCAATAGAACTCACAGACAATCTGGCTCATTATTATTCTCCAGAAGTATTTATATGTATGATATTGCTGTGAAGATGAGAGATGGATGTTGTAGAGTTTTCCTTTAAAATTTCAGTAAACTAAAATTCCAGTAAACTCATATTCAAAGAGGCTCAATGATAATTTTTCCTTCTTGCATTCTTATGGACAATTCTGAGAATTGTATGTAAAATGTCAGCTGCCATTTTAGTGGTTTTCTTTACCCAGAGTGGAAAGATAGTATAGAACACTTATTATAGTTTCTGCTATAAGAAGAGGAAAAAATCTGGTCTTCATGTGGGGAGAATGGAATTCATTATTATTTCTCTCACAAAATTAATCACAGTGCACTTTTTAAAAAATTTAAAATCTTAATGCCCATTACAACACATTTCGATAGACTTTGACTATATTGTTGGGAAGGAGGAGCTCTTTTTCTTTTATTGACCTTTTTCTTGAAGTGATTTGGTTAAGCAGGAAAAAAGAATGAGGGAGTTTTGACACCTCATCCTCTATTCTATTAACCAAACTACATAATCCTCTCCTTTGCTCAGTTTGATTTTCCTTTATTGAATTTTGCTTTCTGCGATGTTCTCATTTCCCTTATTAGATTAAATCAGATTGTTCTTACCCATCCAACATTATCCCTTTGGGAGAGCAAAATTCTGTCTCCTGAGAGAAAAATGTAAAGAAAATCTACTTAGAGAAGATTACTCAGCTACTGTTATTATCCATTTCCAATTTCCTTTTTGCTTTACAGAGTAAGTTTGACTCATTCCCTCATGGCAAACTTTCCTCCCTTCTATGTAATAAGAATGAGGACAGGTCATCTATAATGGATGACTCCTAAGGTAAAGTGCAGAACCTCAGGATTGATAAGTCATGTTATATATGATAGGTCAGAGAAACTCATAGCTCGTAGCTTGTGCTTGCAGCTACTGCCTTTTGAATCCATGGAACTGTCCCACTGAACCAAGAATTATTTGGGAAATTGTATTAGAGCATTTAACTGACACACAGGTGATGCTCTTTTGGTGATTATGATGGAACTGTTGAAGATCTGTGACAAGAATGTGAGAACAGAGCGACTTTATCTGTATTGCTTTGCCTTCTGTTCCACTTCTGCACAGTTTGAAGAGAAAGCTAAGGTACATAGCCTTAGTGGAAATTAGGTTTTTGTTCTTTACAAACTGCTGTTTAAACCTCAACATAGAAATTTCTATGGAAGTTTTATTTTTTCCCCTAGGTTTTCAAAACTGCTGAGAAACAGTTTATGTTGTCATTGTAGTACCAAACATTTTTTAAAAAAACTGTTTATTCTGGTCCAAAGTATAGTAAGTACATGCAAAACCCACAGAATGCTGGAACGAGAGAGAGAGAGAGAGGGAGAGAGAGAGAGTTGCGTGCACATGTGCTGTGTGTTTTCTAACCCAGCATCTTAAATTCTCTTGAGGTCACCCTGTCAGCATCACTTCTGTGGCCTGGATTTAGTTGAATCAATCCTAATTGCAATTCTGCACAGGTCTGGTCCTCTGTGGAGATTGCTGATGAATGACAGTGCGGTGGCAGAAAAGATAAATATGCCGGCAAATAAGATCCTGGCTCTCCACAGAGGATGGAATAAATTACTTTACCAGTAGAGTGGAGGTAATATGTTGAAGAGAGAAAGTGAAATCGAAGCCACTCTAATACTAGTTTTTTTAAAGTTTAAAATAAAGCATTTTAAGCTTACATAAAATACTGATGGTGATTTGTTTCTATTTAGGACGCATTCCATTGCCCTCCATTATGAAAAATAATGGCATACACTAATTCTGTTTATGCAGATGACAGCCTGGACAATTTTAATTCATGTAGCATCCTCTGGTAGCTGAAGGCCTGGTGTAACTGTGGTGTAGCATATTGATTAGTAATTTGATAAATACACAAAATGGCACATTGAGCTTTAGGTGCTTCATGCAAAATGTATTTAAATGACCTTGACTAATTAGAGTGCATAGCTGCGAGGCAGTACCGTATGAACAGGAGCCAGTTTGTTGGTTGGAGATTTATGTGAGTTTATGAATAGGAAGAGAGCTGCACGCTAACACTAAGACTTCTATCAAAGAAGTAGACAGAATACATCAAGAGGAGAAAAATCTTATTTTTCACTGTGATAATTATTACTCTCCTCCTATAAAATTAATACAATTCATCCAAAATGTGTTTCATAAATTTTTAACTAGCTAATGTATAAACATAAATTTTACTAGGATTAAACAACCAGGCAAAGATTTTTAAAACAGTCTTAAATAATTATTTTTTTATACTTAAAGATGAATATTAATTCTTCCAATTATTACCTCTTTATGTTTTATACCTGCATGAAGTATGAAGTTCCAAAATAATATGTTATTCTTATAGACCATACAACTACAGTTTACCATCACAAATTATGTTAGGTGTTCTGTAATTATATCTTGAATTAAACTTTCTTATTAGGCATCATGGATGAAGTATAGGTTTTTACTCTACTCTTTTTTTTCTATTTTTTTTAACTTTCAGTTTTTATTTTAATTCCAGTGAACATACAATGTAATACTAGTTTCAGGCGTATATTATACTGACCCAACACTTCCATACATCACCCTATGCACATCACGACAAGGGCACCCCTTAATCCCCATCACCTATTTCACCCCCTCCTCTCTGGCAACCGTCAGTTTTTCTATAATTAAGGATCTGTTTTTTTGATTTCTCTTTCTCTCTCTTTTTTCCTTTGCTTCTTTGTTTTGTTTGTTAAATTTCACATATCATTGAAATCATATAGTATTTGTGTTTCTCTGACTAGCTTATTTTACTTAGCATTATATTGTCTAGCTCCATCTATGTTGTTACAAATGGCAAGATTTCATTCTTTTTTATGGCTGATTAATATTCATGTGTGTATGTGTGTGTGTGTGTGTGTGTGT
>CM053609.1:62936392-62965140 GCA_028646535.1 Procyon lotor
AGTCTAAAAGAAAAGAAGAAAACTTTCTTAAAACAAGGACTTAAACCTGTCAATTTAAAGGAAATGCCATGCTAATGGAAAAATTAACGCAAAATAATCAATACGAAGCTCTAGCCCAATGAAGTTCCAAGAAATACATGATTATCCAAGTAAAAGTATTAAAACACTTACAAGGACCGGAGAGAGGAAGGGATCATATTGTCTTAAGAATTTTCCAGAGCAGTCTTTAAGGCCAGAAGACAGAAATCAACATCTGCACATTCTGAGGATAAGGATGTAATCTAAAAGTGTAATACACTGCCAAATAATGTTGCAATTTAAAAAAAAAGCAAAAATATAGCCTTGAGAACACGAGAACTGCAGGAATATGGCATTTTGTTAAACAAAAACAAATAAATAATAACAGCCAAAAACATTTACTGAAACAAACAAAAAAAGAAATCAATATAAAGAATGCAGGACTGGAGACTGTTGCTAAAGAATTAGAAACAAAAATTAAATAAGGTTTAGAATTGATTTATACTTATAGTCAAATGAAGTGAAATCAACTATGAAAATTATGGTTTCACAGCAAAAGGCAAGCAAAACAGAAACTCTTAAGGAGACTTCATACATTATGAGAATTTAGTGGGATGTTTTGTTTGCACCTGTTCTAGGATAACACTAGCCCAGGTACTGTGACTTAGAAAATCATACTGGTGTCCTAGAATGTCTAGTCACAACCATGTTAAGTTGCTTCCCTACTGGACTGAAGTTACTATAATCTGTTCCTCTGTAAGATATATATACTTTTAATTAAGTATCAGACATGGTGTCAAATTCATGGGAAGATCTAAGTGTTACCCCAGTGGGAATAATACTAATGTACCACTGTGAAGTGAATGAATTAATCAGTTTTAATGTCCAAGCTCTAGAAGCTATCTATGAGTACAGTAGTGAAGTAGACAGCTGAAGTAACAGCATACCTTCCCTCATTCTCCCTACTTTTTCCAAAGGTAAGACACAATGGTGATTGAATGTCTACTACTCTCATGGTTAGTTGTGGCAAAAAAGTGAAAGTATTAACTGTTCTTTGGAAAGTACTGACTCCTTGGTATTTCCCTTTTGCTGGATAAAGCCAAGGCAGAGATAACATAAAACAAAAGGGCAGAGTAGTATTCAAAGCTGGCTATGAATTTTTGAGGATGAATAAAAGAAGCATGTTGTATATCCAGAAAATATCTTTTAAAAGATGTGTGATGAACTGGTAACAAAAATAACTTCCAAGAAAAAGACTTTTCAATTAGGCATGCCTGGGTGATGCAATCGATTAAGCATCTGATTCTTGATTTCAGCTCAGGTGGTGATCTTAGGGTCATGAAATCGATCTCCTTGTTAGACTCTGCACTCAGTGTGGAATCTGGTGAATTTCTCTCCCCTTCTCCCTCTGCCCCTGCCCACCACACTCTCTCTCTAAAATAAATAAATAAATAAATAAATTTTTTTTAAAGACAATTACACATTGTTTATAAGAAATCCATTTTAGGGGGCGACTGGGTGGCTCAGTGGGCTAAAGCCTCTGCCTTCGGCTCAGGTCATGATCTCAGGGTCCTGGGATCGAGTCCCACATCAGGCTCTCTGCTCTCTCTGCCTGCCTTTCTGCCTACTTGTGATCTCTGTCAAGTAAATAAATAAAATTTAAAAAAAAAAAAAAAAAGAAAGAAATCCATTTTAGTACAGAGAGACTAGTGTGGGGTGAAAAACCGTCCGTGGGCAGGTGGTGTGGCTGGAGGACGGGCTGTTGCAGGCCAGGGGAGTCAGAGGAGGGAGCAAGATGGCGGAGAAGTAGGAGACCCTGTTACAACATGTCCCCTAAAGTGAGCTGGATATCTACAAGAACACACTGAACACCCATGAAATCAGCCTGAGAAGCAAGATTTTTCACTTCTAGATCTCTACAGGAGCAGAAGACAGCAGTGGAGAGGGTGCACCCTGCCTGAATCATGGGTGATATATTCAGCTATACATCCTCTCATCCACTTCTCATCAAAATGACTAGCAGGAGGAACACCCAACAGTAAAAACCCAGAGACTGCATCCTCTCCATCAGAACTATTGGACATGGACATAAACAGTATGTCAGAAAGGGAATTCAGGGTAACAATTATACAGGCAATGTCTAGAATGGAGTAAAACATTAATGACAACACAGAATCTCTAAGGGCAGAAATGAGAATGAGTGTAACAGATGTTAAAAAAGCTTTCAGTGAGATCCAATCTAATCTAAATAGTCTAACAGCTAGAGTTACAGAGTAGGGGATAGAATTAGTGATCTAGAGGACAAAATAGTTGAGAAGAAAGGTCAGGAGGAGAGCTGGAGCAAACTGCTTAGGAATCATGAGAAGAGACCTAGGGAAATAAATGATGTCATGAAACGTTCCGACCTCACAATTATTGGAATCCCAAAGGGAGCAGAGAAAGACAGAAGACTAAAAGATATAGCTGACCAAATTCTGAATGAAAATTTCCCCAGTCTGGGGAATGGAACAGGTTCATGTCCTAGGGGCAGAAAGAACACTTCCCAAGATCACTGAGTTTAGAAAGACACCGAGACACATAATGGTAAAATTTGCAAATTATAGTTTTAGACAAGAGGTCCTGAGGCCAGCTAGGGGGAAGAGATTCCTTACATATGGAGGAAGACCCATCAGAATAACATCAGATCTGTCCACAGAAACCTGGCAAGCCAGAAAGGGCTGGCATGGTATCTTCAGGGCACTAAATGAGAAGAACATGCAGCCAAGAATACTTTATCCAGCAAGGCTGACATTCAAAATGAATGGAGAGATAAAGAGCTTCCAAGACTGGCAAGGATTAAAAGAGTATGTGACCACCAACCTGGCACTACAAGAAATATTAAGGGGGGTTCTAAAAGTAGAAAGATCTCATGAGTGACATAGAACAGAAATTCATAATCTATAGAAACAAAGACTTCGCAGGCAACATGATGTCAATAAAAACTTATCTTTCAATAATCACTCTTAACGTGAACAGCATAAATGCTCCCATAAAATGGCACAGGATTGCAGAATGGATAAAACGACAGGACCTGTCCACATGCTGTCTACAAGAGACACATATGGAACCTAAAGATACATCCAGACTGAAAGTGAAGGGATGGAGAACCATCTTTCATGCCAACGGGCCTCAAAAGAAAGCTGGGGTAGCGATTCTCGTATCAGATAAATTAGCTTTTAAGGTAAAGACTGTAGTCGAAGATACAGAAGGATACTACATCATTCTTAAAGGGTCTAGCCTCCAAGAAGATCTAACAATTGTAAACATTTATGCCCCCAATATAGGAGCAGCCAACTACATAAGCCAACTGTTAATCAAAATAAAGAGTTATATTGGTATGAATACATTAATAGTAGGAGATCTTAACACACCACTCTCAGTAACAGACAGATCATCTAAACAGAAAATCAACAAAGAAACAAGAGCTTTGAATGACACATTGGACCAGATGGACCTCATAGATATATACAGAACATCCCACACGAAAATAACAGAATACTTATTCTTCTTGAGCCCACATGGAACTTTTTCCAGAATAAACCACATACTGGGTCACAAATCAGGACTCAACCGATACCAAAAGATTAAGATGATTCCCTGCATATTCTCAGACCACAATGCTTTGAAACTGGAACTCAACCACAAGAAAAAGTTTGGAATGAATTCAAACCCTAGGAGGCTAAAGACCAACCTGCTCAAGAATGTTGGGATCAACCAAGAAATCAAAGATGAACTTAAACAATTCATGGAGAACAATGAAAATGAAGACACATCGGTCCAAACCTATGGAAAACAGCAAAGGCAGTCCTAAGGGAGAAATACATAGCTATCCAAGCCTCACTCAAAAAAATTGAAAAATCCCAAATACATCAGCTCTTTACCCCTTAAAGAACTGGAAAATCAACAAAAAATTAAGCCAACTCCATGCACAAGAAGGGAAATAATCAAGATTAGAGCAGACATCAAAAAAAGAAAAAGAAAGAAATCCATTTTATTTTATTTTTCATTTATTTATTTTTTTAAGTATGTCCATTAAGTAGGTCCATTAAGTAGCTCCATGCTGGGCATGGAGCACAACACAGGACTTCAACTCATGACCGTGAGATCAAGAACTAAACTGAAATCAAGAGTAGGATACAACAAAGGAGCCACTGAGGCACCCCATGAAACCCACTTTAAATATAAATACATAATGTGAAAGATATTTCATGCTAACACTAACCAAAAGAAATCTGAAGTAACTATATTAATTTTAGACAAAGCAGACTTTAAAACAAGAAAAACTATCAAGACAAAGATGCACATTATGTAATAATAAAGGGTTTAATTCTCCCAAAGTACGCAAACAATCCTTAACATATATGCACCTAACAAAAGGACAGCAGAATACATGAGGGAAAATAGAAGGGCAAGGAGAAATGACAAATCCACCATTAGAGTTGGAGACTTCAATATCCCTCTTTCAGTAATTGATATATCCAGCGAGCAGAAAATTAGTAATTATATAGTTAAACTGAAAAGCACCATTAATCAACTGAATCTAGTTGATGTTTTTGAAATACTTCATCCAGCAATAGCAGAATACACATTCTGCACAAACTCAAGTGGAACATTTAACAACATAGACCATATTCATGGCACTGAAATATACTTTAACAAATCTAAAAGAACAGAAATCCATACATATGTACACTATTAAACTACAGTGCAAATAAACTAGAAATTAATAACTGGGATATAGCTAGAAAATCCCCAAATATTTGGAAAATAAACAATATACTTCAAAATAACATGGTCAAAGTAGTTGCAAGAGAATTTTTTAAATATTCCTAATTAAATAAAGATATTTTGTGGGATGCAACAAAAAGAATATTTAGGAAGCAACAGATAACAATGAATCCACATACTAGAAAAGTAAAAGATCCAAAAATGAATACCCAACTCTCCATTTTAGGAAACTAGAGATAGAAGAGAAAGTTAAGTAAGGAAAAGAAAAGAAATAATAAAAAAATAGAATATAAATAAATAATATTGAAAACAAGATATCAATAGAGAAAAATCAATAAAACCAAAACCTGGTACTTTGAAAGGATCAATAAAATTGATAAATCTGTAGCCAGGCTAATCAAAAAGAAGAAAGGGAAGAAGAGGAGGAGAAGGAGGAGGAGAAAAGGAAGGAAGGAAAGAGGGAGGAAAGGAAGGACGAGAAATGAGGGAAAAAAAAGGGCACAAATTACTAATATCAGACACGAAAGAGAGGCAACACTACTGATCACATGGACATTAAGGGGATAATAAAAGAATATTATCAACAGAACAGCTTTGCCCATAAATCTGATAACTTAGATGAGAGGGACCAATTACTTGAAAAACAAAAATTACCAAAACTCACACAAAAAGAAACAGATGACCAGAATAGGCTTATAACTATTAAAGAAATTAATTCAATAATGAATAAGCTTTAAAAAAAAAAAGCAATCGAACCAGATGAGTCATTGGTGAATTTTACATTAATGGAAGCATATTAATTCTCTACAATATCATCTAGAAAAATAAAAGGAAAAGGAAATTTTTATGACTTATTTGGAGTTTGACATTTCCCTAACATCTAATCCACACAAGGACATTACAAGGAAGGAAAACTACATACAGATCAGTATTTCTTATAATTAAAGATGTAATAATTTTAACAAAATACCAAGAAATCAAAGTCAGTACTAAAATTAATTAAACACTACACATAGGTGCAAGTTTCTCAGGTGTGCAAAGCTGATTTAACATTTGAAAATCAATTACACACATCATCGCATCAAAAGCTTAAAGAGTAAGAATCATATTATCATATCATATGATACAAAAAATAATTTGACAAAATCCAGTGTCCATTCATGACAAAAACTCTCAGCACACTTGGAATACAAGAAGATTCTTCAATAGATAAATAACATCTACAGAACTAAGAGCTAACATCATACTTAAGTGTGAAAAAGTGGACGCTATCCCCCCTAAAATCAAGAACACCATACTAGATAGCCCAGTTAATGCAGTAAGATAGGAAAAGATAGATGAACTAGTAAGGAAGAAATAAAATGGTCTTTGTTCATAGATGACATGACTATTTATATAGAAAATACCAAAAAATCAAGAAAAAAGAAGTCACAGAACTAATTAACAAGCACAGCAAAATCACAAGGTACAAGGCCAATAAAGTCATTTGCTTTTCTATATGCCAGTGATGAACTGGAATTTGAAAATAAAAACAGTATCATTTTTATTAGCATCAAAAAAAGTGAAGTATAAATCTAACAAAATAGGTCCAAGATCAGGTGGTTCTGAAAAAATTAAAAATCTAAGTAAACAGAAACTCTATGTTCATGAATTGAAAAACTCAATATTGTCAAGATGTCAATCCTTCCTAACTTTCTAACTTTATCTACAGATTCAATGAAGTAAATGTAGTGGATATTTTGTGGCTATCAAATTGATTTTAAAGTTTACGTAAAAATGAAAAGCTTCTGCATAGCAAAGGAAACCATCAACAAAATGAAAAGACAACCTATAATAGGAAAAAATCTTTGCCTATATCTGATAAGGGTCTAATATCTAAATACATGAAGAACTCATACAACTCAGTAGCAAAACAAACAATTGGTTTAAAAATGGGGAATTGATCTAAACAACATTTTATTTTTTTTAATTTAATTTTATTTTTTTAGTGTTTCGAGATTCCTAAATGACATTTTAAAGAAAACATACAGGTGGCCAACAGACACACAAAAAGATTCTCTACATCATCAATCATCAGGGAAGTACAAGTCAAAGCCATAATGAGTTATCACCTCATACCTGTTAGACTGGCTATTATAAAAAAGGCAAGAAATAACAACTGTTGGCAAGGACATGAAGAAAAGGAAACCTTTGTGCACTGTTAGTGAGAATGTAAACTGGTGCAGCCACTACAGAAATCAGTATAGAGGTTTCTAAAAAAATTAAAAATAGAACTACCATATGAACTGCCAATTTCACTTTTGGACATTCATCCAAAGAAAGCAAAAACACTAATCTGAAACAATATATGCACTCCATGTTCACTGTAGCATTATTTGCAAGAGCCAAGATATGGCAGTAACCTAAGTGTCCAATGATGGAAGAGTGGATAAAGAAATTTGTGGTGTATATACACCAGAGAATGTTATTCACCCATAAAAAGAATGAAATCTTGCCATGTGCAACAACATGGATGAACCTTGAGGGTATTATGCTAAATGAATTAAGTCAGACAGGGAAAGACATATATGATCTCTCTTATATGTGGCATCTAAATATGTATATTCAAGCTCACAGGTACTGAGAACATATTTGTAGTTGCCAGATGCAGGGAATGGGAGTGGAAGAAATGGGTGAACTGTTTTGTTTTGGTTTGGGGTTTAGCTTAAATAAATTGGAAACAAATTAGAGAGGATAATATGATATTTTATTAGCATAAAATTACAATCATGCCAACCAATATCATCAGGTCATATGAAAGCTCATTGTTTGAGGGTTTTTTACCCTGAGACCAAACTGGTCTTTATAATCTTCCTCTATTCGTAGGGCTTCTAAACTCACCTGAGAAACATCCCAAAATAGGAAGTAAAACAAAACAGACAATAGAACAAAATGATTGATGGTAGAAAGCCTGGAGGGCAGGGGGCAGGTTCCAGACCAAGAGACCTGGGGCAGCCTGGGAAAAAAGAGATGATTAGAAAGAGGGTGATTTGTGGAGTGGTCTCAACAAAAGTGAATGTCAGTCTGTCATCCCACTGAGAAAAAATGGGGATGAGAAATAGCATGTGTTCTCTATATTCTCTAGCTAAAGTGGACTCTTTAAAAAATAAAAATAAAACTGAAAAAATAAAAAATATAATAACAAAATAAAAAATAAAAAATGAAGTTCATATGAGAACCAAAAATCCTGGAATAAGAAACAAAGTATTAGCTTGAGGACTGGCATTGCCCGATTCGAGAATTTCTAAAAAGAGATACAGCAAACAGGATAGCATGATACTTGTGAAAGTGTAGACACATAAATCAGTGGAGAATAACAGGCCCAGAAACAGACCCACACAAATATGATCAATCAATCTTTGATAAATAACAAAGGCGATTCGATGAAGAAAAGAGTCTTTTTAAAATATAATGCCCCACCTTGTGTGCCCTCTCTTTCATAAATAAATAAATAAATAAATAAATAAATAAATAAATAAATAAATAAATAAAATCTTTTTTTAAAAAAATCAATCATACTACCAGACTAAAGATGGCAGCAGTGTGAGTCAGTCTCTGAATGAAAGATGCAGGAAGTGAAGTACCAGATTCTGGACTGTGTTCTTTACATATATTACCTCATTTAATGCACAGGGTAATCCTATGAGGAAAAGACTTTCTAATTTTACTAACAAGAAAACCCAGGATGTCTATGTACTGAAGTCCTAAGAAGCAAAGATGAGATGGACTTACCAGGTTTTTTGACATTCTTCATTGGCTTTTGTGGAAATAACTTAGGTCAAGGCCAGAAATGTTCCCAGCATTGGCTGAAATTGAAGTAATGGAAGAGGCCTGTGTAGAAAATGCTACTTTCTCTTTTTTGGAAGAGTCCAAGGGAAACTGGTAAGCTCTTTCTCCCTAGGACTCAGATGTGACTTCTTAGACTGCAAGAAGAGACAGTATCATAAAATAGCATTTTTCAAGCTCAGACCTTCAAAAGTGTCAGGCAGTATGTGTGTGTGTGTGTGTGTGTGTAAGAAAGAGTGAGAAAGAAAGACAGAATAGGAGATGAAAGAAGTATTCCCTTATATCTGTATCACCCTTGTTCTCATTATTACCATGTACTCTATAGAGTAATGCACAATATGTTTTTCTTACTTTGTTTTTCTTTCAGTTACTTTCTCTTCTAGGGCGATAGGGATAGATTTGTGCTATAGTGGGTTATTAAAGAAGTATTAAGTGTCTAGGGTAGAGGAAGTGGTTCTCCTGTACTAAGGAACCCTTCTAATCAGAGGGCTAAACCCTTTGAGTGTTGGTGAGTCAAAATATGATTAGCAATTTACCATGTTATAATGAATCCTCTCACATCAATTCACATTACAGAGGAAACAAAATATTATGGCTGCCTTTTTGGCAGAAGATCATGTGCTTCTCATCACTACATACTATGAAAAGAGCATCTTGAACTATTGGTTCTAAGCTTTACAAAATTAAAATAAAATGGATTCTAAATCGTAAACTCAAGACATCTGATAGTTGTTCTTGTTCAGTGGGGGAATTTTCCTCATAATAACCATTGAAACAAACACTTTTCACTTTTCATAGCTTTTTTTTTTTTTTAACTGTAGGTGTTTTTCTGTTGGTGGGAATGCACACTGGTGCAGCCACTCTGGAAAACAGTATGGAGGTTCCTCAAAAAGCTGAAAATAGAATACCCTAGACCTAGCAATTGCACTACTAGGTATTTACCCAGAGGATACAAAAATACTGATTCAAAGGGACACATGTACCCTGATGTTTATAGAAGCATTATCAACAATACCCAAATTATGGAAAGAGCCCAAGTGTCCATTGACTGATGAATGGACAAAGAAGTGGTATATATATATATACATGCAATATTATTCAGTGACCAAAAAGAATTAAATCTTGCCATTTACTATGACATGGATGGAGCTAGAGTGTATTATGCTAAGTGAAATCAGTCCGCCAAAGAAAGACAAATATTGCATAATTTCATTCACATGTGGAATTTAAGAAACAAAACAGATGACCATAGGGAAAAAACAAAAAGAAGGAGATAAACTCTAAGAGACTCTTAACAATAGAGAACAAACTGAAGGTTGCTGGACGGGAGGTGTGCAGGGGCACTTGCCGTGATGAGCACTGGGTGTCATATTTAAGTGATGAATCACTAAATTCCACTCCTGAAACCAATATTACCCTATATGTTAACTAACTAGAATTTAAATATAAACTTAAAAAAACACGAACAACCAAACTCTAACTCTTCCTTCTGTGTTTGGAAAATCCCCCATTATTAGAGTCCCAGCCTCTCCTTATGAAAAGCAGAAAAAAATCTCTCAACTTTCTTTAACGCTAAAGCATCATCATGTGACCTAGGTTCTACCAATCAGAAGTAGCTGATTCAGAGACTGGTGACCCAAAAAGGCAGTAGAGTTCAGCTGTAACAGAGACTATACTTAATAGTGGCAACTACGATTGTTCTTCTTTATATCTCTACATTCATTAACTTTTTATTAAACTTAGAGACTTAAATAAAAGTACAAATGGATACTTCATGTGTAGGTTATACATAACAATGACTATGTGACCATCCAGAAACTCTCATTCTCTGGCTACACCAAATAATAGCTCTTCGAATTCTAGAGCCTCCAGGTGTCCATATAATTCTACAGGAAAGAGATCATTTTCCCAACCAGTGATCATTTCTTTTATATTTTTATCTTTTAGTTCTATTAATAAACTTTAGTTTTATAAGAGTTGTGTATCACAGAAAAATTGAGAAGATAGGCAGAAACATCTTATAATATACCTCACCCCAAACACAGTTTCTACAATTATTAGACATCTTACATTAGTATGATTAGTATAGTACATTTGTTATAATTATAAGCTAATACTGGCACATTATTATTAAGTCCCTATTTAATCAGATGTCTTTCATTTTTACCTAATGTCCCTTTTCTCTCCTCCAGGGTCCCATCCCAGATACCACACTACGCTTGCTTGTTGTGTCTCCTTAGGCTTTTGGCTGTGAGTGATTCTCAGACAGTCCTTGTTTCCTTGCTTTTGATAATCTTGACAATTTAAATGAGTACTGATCAAATATATTGTACATGTCCATTTCTCTGTTAGAATTTTTCTGATGTTTTCCATCACCTTAGACTGATGTTACGGATTTTTCAGGAGGAAGATAACAGAAATAAAGTGCCATTTTCATCATATCGTCTCAAAAGTACATACTATCAACATGATTTCTGATTATCAGTGTTGTTGATCACCTGGCTCAAGTAGAGTTTGTTTATAGAGTTTTTCCACTATAAAGTGACTCTTATACTGTATTCTTTGGAGTTTTCTTTGGAAGGAAGTTACCATGTGCAGCACACTTAAAAAGAGTGGGAAGCCATGCTTTCCCTCTATTAGGATGGGGTATCTATATAATTTATTTGGAATTCCTTTGCATGGAGATTTGTTTCTACTTTCCCATTTGTTAATTTATCAATCACTTATTTATATCAGCATAGGCTCATGGATATTTATTTTATACTTTAAATTTTAAGCCAATACTACTTTCATTATTTTGTTGTTCATATTTTTCCTATTTAGGCCATTGGGAGCTCTTCAGTTGGTTCCGGGGCCCTTTCACATACTCCCATCAATATGCGTGTGTGTGTGTATATGTGTGTGTGTGTGTGTGTGTGTGTGTGTGTGCGCGCGCGCGTTAAAGCACTTAACTTCTGGCACTTCGGGATGTTCCAGGCTTATATTGTATATTCCCTGCAAGACATTAGAAGCAGCCATTTCTCCAAAGAAAAAATTTCCCTGATTTGTTTTATTGGAGAATGGTATTAGAAAACAAGGTCTGGGAGCTACGTATGCTTTTTGCTACTGGATCTTGTGTTTTTCAGGTCCTCTCAGGAAATAGATCAAAGAAATATACCTGTGTATATTAACCTATGTATATTCACAAATCTATAAGTACTTCCTTCCATATGTAACCGTCTGTGTCTATATTAAGTTAAACATGAGTTCTTACTGATGTCTCCAACTCTAGTCCATTACCACATGGATTATTCTTGTCCCCTCCTTTTGCTTAACTGTAATTTTCCACTCCAACAGTGAGGAGCATGCCTCCCACCATCTGCCACCCATTTACAAAAATTGTTCAATTCTAGTATACATGTATAATGGTATCAGAATTATTAACATACCCATGTGGGAAACAATTTTGTTGAATAAAGTATAGGACTATGTGTAATTTCTTTTGTCTTTAGTCTTACAGATTCCATTTATATCCCAAATTAATTAGGTCAGCACCTTTTCCATACCCTTCAGTAAGGTTGCTTTATACATTTTACTCCCTCTGAGCAGGGAGTCCAGAACGCTGAGATCACAACTTGAGCCAAAGGCATAAGCCCAACCAACTGAACCATCCAGGTGCCCCTGAATAAGCCTTTTTTTTTTTTTAAAGATTTTATTTATTTATTGACAGAGAGATCACAAGTAGGCAGAGAGGCAGGCAGAGAGAGGGGGGGAAGCAGGCTCCCCGCCGAGCAGAGAGCCCGATGTGGGCCTCGATCCCAGGACCCTGAGATCATGACCTGAGTGGAAGACAGAGGCTTTAACCCAATGAGCCACCCAGGCGCCCCTGAATGAACTTTTTGTTGTTGTTTCCAACTTGCTCTCCTCTCCCTCCTAGAACCTCTCTTTCCTTGATCAAAACAAAGTTTCTGTTTCTATTTAAGTTTCTGTTCCTTTGTGCTTAATCAGTGAATAATACCTGTTGAAGGCTCACTGCATTGAGTGCTTTGGGATAATTTTTAAATACCATGAAGAGCTAAAGAAACTTTCCTTTCTCTTTTAGTGTATTTGCTATTTTACAGACTAAGTTTTTTCAAGTGTATGTAAAATGAGCTCAATTTCTCTAAAATATGACAAAGCAGAACAGCCAATTCATATGGCCAGTGCTGAGAGCCTGTGGCCTGACTCTTTGTAATTTATACTAATATTTTTTGTGAAATGTATCCCAAGAAAGTTTTAGGAAATTATATTAATATATGCTAATCCTCATGATAATATAAATGTTTGCTATTATCATCATCATTTACTCAATTACACAATTTAAAATTTGAATGTAATGCAACCTCCCCAAGGACAAAGAATTTATAATTAGAACTGGCATTCCAACCTATGCGCATCTGAAATCGAAGCCCACCAGACTACACAGTCTCAACAGCAAAGTCACAAAAGCTAAGTCTACAGCTATCTGCTCTTTCCATGAAACTTTTCTCAAGAATGTTGAACAATAGCAGGGGAGAATTCCAAAATCAATCTAAAAAGTAATGTCTCCCATCTTCCCGAGCGGCTGCTTTCACAACGTATAGCTAATGGTGCCCATTACAGCAGCAGAGACAGAGACAGCCAACAGTAAATCTTTCTCTTTTACAACTGGCTCTGGTTTAGGAAGATTTACTTTTATAACGGCTGTGAAGACTTCTACCTTATCAACCTCTACTCTTTTAATACGTTTCTCCCAAACCTTTTTTACAGTCTCTCGTAGTAATGATAGGTCCTAAGGGTCAGAACTGGAAATACTTTCTTTGTAACTCTAAAAGTGTTTGGTTTTGACAAATTACTTTTATTGTCTTAGTTCAGTTTTGGAATACCCTTCGTTTCACTTTGAAAAGTTTTTACAGCGTGTATTCTGGCGTGTGCACTAAAGTGATTTCTAATTTTGCTTTTGACTATAAACCTCCAATTTTCTTATTGGTTCCATTGTTTACATCAATACAAAACCCTTTCCTTCTAAGGTCTAAATTCATGCATCATGTATCATCTAAATCTCTTAACTGGGTGAAAGACTTATTCTGATTTCAGAACTTGTGCTCGATCAGATTTTTTTCCCTTAGGTAAGTGTCACTTCATTGAGAGATAAAAGTCTATAAAAAACACTCTGCAGGGAAAAAAAAGAGGCTCCTCAAAGTGGAAAGAGGACTTACGGGTTTCAATTTCTCACACATACAACTAGAGCTTACTGCAGCAGAGGAGAAGGAAAGCAAACCAGAAGAGAGATACTTTTTACTGACTACAAAATATTTATGCTATGGGCTGGGGACATGCCCTGTGGATCTAGTGTCCTGAAAGGATAATTGCAACATCCTTCTTGATGGGCCAGTTGAGTATAAACCTTATTTTTACTAACAATAGCCAGTATATAAAATAGCCTTATTTTACTAATAAGAGCCTGCTTGTGTTCAGAATAAGCAAGGGTTTAGCACATCAACCATTACCTGATATTTAGGACTGAGCAACACAGTAAAAATAAACCATCAAACTTATCCTACTATGTAGTTTAAAACCCATCATCCACATACATTTTGACCCATAGCACCAGTAATAAGTGCAAAAGGTTATATTATAATCAAATTGCTTCATATCTATGGCCTATAGTCTTTAAATAACTTATAGTACTTTAAATACTATTCTACTAGTTTAATTACTTTAAAGAGTACTAAAGAACAAATTTCTTATTACAAAGTACTATTTTCATTGGAGGGCATATTACAAAGGAAGAAGATTGTCCCAAGGATACCTTAGCAAGACTTTAAGCATTAAAAACATGTGGCTGATTGTTTGCTAGTATGTATTTATTTTCCATTCTCTTAATTAAGAGGATAAAAACTTTTTGGATTTTTTTTTATTAATAATATGGAAGAAGAGGTTAGAACCACCCAATAGAAAGTACTAGGGAATTCTAAACAATGCCTAATGAAAGCATTTATGCATTATGATTTCATTACAACCAAGATAAAATAACACTATAATCTCAAAATTTTTAAATATTAAAAATAAAAAATTCAGATTAAAATACGATAAATATTTATTTAGTTATTTAGTTATATATGTACATATGTATTTTAGTGAGGGGGAGAGAGAGAGAGAGGGTGGGGGCACAGGGGCAGAGGGAGAGGGACACAGAGAGTCTTAAGAAACTCCATGCCTAGCATGGAACCCAACTCGGGGCTCAATTTCAAACCCAGAGATCAAGACCTGAGCTGACATAAATTCAGACCCTTAACTGACTGAACCACCCAGGTGACCCAATAAATATCACATTTAAATAATATTATTCCATCAGCCCATTTAATAAAACACTCGATTTATAAATAGGGTGTTTTTGCTAAGTACAAGTTTGAAATATACTGGCTTTTTAAATTTAAATGACCATGTGTTACTCTTTTTTCCAAAGTTCTCAACTATAAAAGTTATTGTAAATGCTTAACAATGTAACCTGACACTTATGTTAGTGGATTATTTCCTGTTTATAAATCACTTTGAAGACCTAATTTGGTTAGTACTTCAGTTTATGAGTCTGGTGGTCAGTGTCCAGTAGGAAGTCTTTCACTCTCTTAATTCTGGGAACTACAGAGCAGAGAGAAAACGAAAAGATATCATGTTTCAGGCAAAATTACTGGGGGAGATATTTACTGTCAGCAGTTTTTCTCAAAAGATGCTCACTTTGCCTGGAGTTGACTTAGAAACAAACCACACACATTCATCTCTGAAGGTACTATCCATTTTATCCAATATCCCCCTATACTATATCTGTGCCATTCACAGTTTCCATGGGTTAAGATTCTCCTTATACCATCCACTTTCCTTACTTAGCAAACTCTGATACATCTGTCACAATTACTTCGATATATCCCTCTGAGCTTCCTTCAGAGTTAAACATTCTCTTCTTTTTTTTTAGTTGTGTTATGTTTGTCACCATACAGTACATCATTAGTTTCTGATGTAGTGTTCCATGATTCATTGTTTGCATATAACGCCCAGTGCTCCGTGCAATACGTGCCCTCCTTAATACCCACCAATGAGCTAACCCAAACCTCCCACACCTCCACCCCTCTAAAACCTTCAGCTCATTTCCCGGAGTCCATAGTTTCTCATGGTTCATCTCCCCCTCCGATTTCTACCTCTTTGTTTTTCCCTTCCTTCTCCTAAAGTCCTCCATGCTATTCTTTATGTTCCACAAATAAGTGAAACCATGTGATAATTGACATTCTCTGCTTGACTTATTTCACAAAGCATATTCTCCTCTAGTCCCATTCATGTAGATGCAAAAGTTGGATATTCATCCTTTCTGTTGGCTGAGTAATATTCCATTTAAACATCCTCTTCTGTATATTACCTCAATAATTTCTATAAAATTATTTTAGGATACTTCAATGCTTATCAATTTAGTTTATCTTATTGTAACATCTGTTGTATTATAAACGTGTATTGGGATGCTGTGACAGCATGATCTGTGATTAAAAAAAAATCAGTTTTCTATGAACCCCAAGCCAACCTAAACGTTTTACAGTTATTACTTCATTTAACCCTCATAACAAATGTTAATTATATGAATTTCACTTAATAGATAAGGTGACAGTCTAAGCAAAGTTAAATAAATTGTCTATACAGTGCAAAACAGAGTTGATTACATATATCTACTTGCAGAGTCTATACGCTTCACCCAATGATGTCTTAGAAAACTAATTCCTGC
The DNA here is from genome assembly GCA_028646535.1 of Procyon lotor. NCBI lineage: Eukaryota > Metazoa > Chordata > Mammalia > Carnivora > Procyonidae > Procyon > Procyon lotor. The sequence goes on from CM053609.1 coordinate 62,952,768, forward strand.
CACCACTGAGAAGAAGGAGAAAAAGAAAAAGAGGGGGGAGAAAACCCTCTTTGTAACATTTGCATACTTTCACCAGGTTTCCACTACCACCAATTTTAAGATACCAATAAGATGTCACTGTACATGGCTTTCAGAAGAGATGCTCACAATTTGCTATCATGAGCCAGTACAAATTGGCTTCACCATACCACAATCTCACCACTGTGTTCTTTGCTTGTTCATATTTGTACTCTCTCTCCTCAAGATTTGTACTATGCCCAGAATCAAACAGGTGCTCAAAAAATACTTGTGAAAAAAATAAATCCATTTATACTTATAAATTAACTAGAATGTGGTAAATATACACACAGCTTGGTAAAATAATTTTCTGATTTTTTACATTTTTAATCTCTGAAATGGGGTTGCTAATAGTTAATCATTTAGCAGTATAAACAAATAGCATTTTAAAATAAAATAGAGCAATATATATTCTAAGTTGTGATTATTTTAAAAACTTAAAGACTTTTTTCCTTTTGGTTCTGTGCTTTCTGGTGAAATTAAATGGATACTTTCATAATTAATCAGATTGTTCAATAAATGCTGACTAACAATGTTCATATACTGGTTCAAACTTTCCTGTTCTTTATCTTTCTTCATATTATGGAAATTTTACCAATATATCCAAATACAGTAAATCCATCAAATGCCTATATTACTTTCATCATAATTAAATTGCTTTCCATAATACCTAAGTCATTTAAGTAAAACTATATATCTATAAAGAGTGAGTTATATAGACCAAGCCCCTACTCTTAAGAATAGACACATTTTTAACATCAGTGTAACTTTTATAATTATAGGTAAAAGCATTAGAAATTTATATGAAATTCTATCCATTCAGGTATTTTAACAATTAGTTTATCCAAAACTAAACCCAACAGTTTTTCATTAAACTGAAAATATCAACATACTTTTCTGCTTCTCCACTCTCCTATAAAAAATTAGTTCTACCTTATGAATGTGAAGAACTGCATACCTCCTTTTGTATTTTCCTTCGAAAAATTGGATGATGAGTTTTGAGACATACTTTAAATCCAAATGTTCAAGAAAAGCATTTGAAGTGTGGGAGAATTTTTTTTTTAATTCAGCTTAGTTAATATGTAGCGTAGTACTGGTTCCAGGAGTAGAATTTAGTGATTCATCATTTACATATAACGCCCACTGCTTGTCCCAGCAAGTGCCCTCCTTAATGCCCATCACCCATTTAGCCCATCCCCCTACCCACCTCCCCTGCAGCAACCCTCAGTTTGTTCCCTATAGTTAAGAGTCTCTTACGGTTTGCCTGTTTTCCTCTTATTTTTTTTTCCTTCCCTTCCCCTATCTTCATCTGTTTTGTTTCTTAAATTCTACATATGAATGAAAGCATATGATACTTGTCTTTCTCTGAATCACTTATTTCACTTAGCATGTTCATATGTTCACTCTAGTTCCAACCATGTCATTGCAAATGGTAAGATTTTTTTTTTTTTTCTGAGATAGAGAGCACACAAGGAAAGAGGCAGAGGGAGAGGGAGAAAGAGAATACTAAGCAGGCTCCGCACCCAGTGTGGAGCCCAATATAGGGCTCAATCTTATGACTCAGATCACAACTTGAGCTGAAATCAAGAGTCAGACACTTAATCGATTGAGCCACCCAGGGACCCCAAGATTTCATTCTGTTTTATTGCTGAGTAATATTCCATTATATATCTATGTATATAACACTTCTTTGTCCATTCATCAGTCCATGGATATTGGGGCTTTTTATATAATTTGGCTACTGTTAATAAGGCTGCTATAGACATTGAGGTGCACATGCCCCTTCAAATTAGCATTTTTGATAAATGTGGGTAAATACCTACTAATGCATATGCTGGGTCATAGAGTAGTTCCATTTTCAACCCTCTAAGGGACCTCTATACTATTTCCACAGTGGCTGCACCAGCTTACATTCCTACCAATGGTGCAAAAGGTTTCCCCTTTCTCCACATCCTCACCAACATCTGTTGTTTCCGCAGTTGTTAATTTTAGCCATTCTGACTGATGTGAGGTGTTATCTCATTGTAGTTTTGATTTGTATTTTCCTGGTGCTGAGTGATTTTGAGAATTTTTTCATGTGTCTGTTAGCATCTGAATGTCTTCTTTGGAAAAGTCTCTATTCTTTTCTTCTGCCCATTTCTTAACTGAATTATGTGGTTTGCGGGTGTTAAGTTTGATAAATTCTTTATAGATTTTGGATACTGGCCCTTTGTTGGTAAATTACTTGCAAATATCTTCTCCCATTCCATCAGTTGCCTTTTAGTTTTGTTGACTGTTTCTTTGCTGTGCAGAAGTTTTCCTGATGAAGTCCAAATAGTTCCTTTTTGCTTTTGTTTCCCTTAAGTCCAGAGTTGCCTTGGCTGGGTGCCTGGGTGGTTCAGTTGGGATCCCTGTCTGGGGATCCCAGACTCGTGGGATCAAGTCCTGCATTGGGCTCCCAACTCCACGAGGAGTCAGCTTTTCCCTCTGACCTTCTTCCCTTTCATGCTCTCTCTCACTCACTCTCAATAAATAAAATCTTTAAAAAAAAAAATAAAGTTGCCTTGGCTGAGGTGCTCCTCTAAGATTTTCATGATTTCTTATCTTATATTTAGGTCCTTCATCCACTTTGAATTTATTTTTCTTTTTCTTTTCTTTTTTTTTTTTTTTTAAGATTTTATTTATTTGACAGAGAGAAACACAGCGAGACAGTGAGAGAGGGAACACAAGCAGAGGGAATGGTAGCCAGAGAAGCAGGCTTCCTGCCTAGCAGGGAGCCCAATGAGGGGCTCGATCCCAGGACCCTGGGATCATGACCTGAGCCGCAGGCAGACGCTTAACGACTGATCCACCCAGGCGCCCCTGAATTTATTTTTCTGTATGGTGTAAGAAAGTGGTCCAGTTTCATTCCTTCACATGTCACTGTCCAATTGTCCCATTACTATCTGTTGAAGAGATTGTCTTTTTTCCAATGGATATTCTTTCCTGCTTTGTCAAAGATTAGTTGGCCATACAGTTATATGTCCATTTCCGGGTTCTCTATTTTGTCTCTTTGATGTATGTATCTGTTTCTGTGCCAGTAACATCTGTCTTGATGATTATAACTTTGCAAGACAGCTTGAAGGCTGGAATTATGATTTCTTCAGTTTTGCTTTGCTTTTTCAACATTACTTTGGCTATTCTGGGTCTTTTGTGGTTCCATACAAATTTTAGGATTGTTTGTTCTAGTTCTGTGAAAAATATTTTGATTGGGATTGCACTGAATGTGTAGATTGCTTTGGGTAGTATAGACATTTTAACAGTATTTGTTCTTCCAATTCAAGAGCATGGAATGTTTTTTTTTTCTTTTTTGTGTGTCTTCTTCAATTTCTTTCATAAGTGTTCTATAATTTTCAGTGTACAAATCTTTTACCTCTTTGGTTAGGTTTATTCCTAGCTATCTTAAGGTTTTGGGTACAATCGTAAATGGGATCGATTTCTTGATTTTTCTTTCTGTTGCTTCATTATTGGTGTACAGAAATGCAACAGCTTTCTGTACATTGATTTTTTTATCCTCTAGTTTTTGTTTTGTTTTGTTTTTGTTTGTTTTTTTTTTTTTTAAAGATTTTATTTATTTGACAGAGAGAGATCACAAGTAGGCAGAGAGGCAGGCAGAGAGAGAGGGGGAAGCAGGCTCCCTGCTGAGCAGAGAGCCCGATGCGGGGCTCGATCCCAGGACCCTGAGATCATGACCCAAGCCGAAGGCAGAGGCTTTAACCCACTGAGCCACCCAGGTGCCCCATCCTCTAGTTTTGCTGAATTTCTGTATCAGTTCTTGCAATTTTCTGGTGGAGTCTCCTCGTTTTTTTTCCACATAAAGTATCATATCATCTGTGAAGAGCAAAGTTTGACTTCTTCTTTGACAATTTGGATGCTTTTATTTTTGTTGTTGCTGTCTTATTGCTGAGGCTGGTACCTCCAGTACTATACTGAACAACAGTGTTGAGAGTGGACATCTCTGTCATGTTCCTGACCTTAGGGGAAAAGATCTGTTTTTCCCCATTGAGAATGATATTCACTGTGGGTCTTTCATATACATGGCTTTTATGATGTTGAAGTACATTCCTTCTATCTCTACTTTTTTGGGAGGTTTTATTAAGAAAGGCTGCTGTATTTTGTCAAGTGCTTTTCTACATATATTTAAAGGATCATATGGTTTTTATCCTTTCTTTTATTAATGTGGTGTATCAAGTTGACTGATTTGTGAATGTTGAACCACCCTTGAAGCCTAGGAATAAATCCCACTTGATCATGGTGAATAATCCTTTTAATATACTGCTGGATTCAATTAGCTAGTTTCTTGTTGAGAATTTTTTGCATCCATGTTCATCAGGGATATTAGTCTGTAATTCTCCTTTTCAGTGGGGTCTTTGCCTGGTTTTGGGATTAAGGTAATGTCGGTCTCATTGAATGAGTTCGGAAGTAGTCCTCCATTTCTATTTTTTGCAACAGTTCAGAAGAATGGGTATTAATTCTTCTTTAAATGCTTGGTAGAATTCACTTGGGAAGCCATCCAGCCCTGAACTCTTGTTTGTTGAGGGTCTTTTGATTACTGATCCAATTTCTTTCCTGGTCATGGGTCTGTGTAGGTATTATATTTCTTCCTGTTTCAGTTTTGGTAGTTTATATGTCTCTAGGAATTTATTTCTTACAGATTGCCTAATTTGTTTGTATATAATTGCTCATGATATTCTCTTATAGTTTGTATTTCTGTGGTGTTGGTTGATCTTTCCTCTTTCATTCTTATTTTATTTATTTGGGTCCCTTCTCTTTTCTTTTTGATAAGTCTAGTTAGAGATTTATCAATTTTGTTAATTCTTTCAAAGAACCAGCTCATAGTTTCATTGATCTGTTCTACTGGTTTTTTGTTTGGTTTTGGTTTTGGTTTTGGTTTTCTTTTGTTTTACTTCTATATCAGTGATTTCTGCTCTAATCTTAATTATTTCTCTTTTTCTGCTGGCTTTAGGCTTATTTGCTACCTTTTTGTCCCACCTCCTCTAGGTGTAAGGTTAGGTTGTTTATTTGAGACCTCCTTTAGGTGTAAGTTTAGTTTGTTTATTTGAGACTTTTCTTGATTCTTCAGGAAGGCCTATATTGCTACAGAATTCCTTCGTATGACTGCCTTTGTTGCATCCCAAAGGTTTTGGACTGTTGTGCTTTCATTTTCATTTGCTTCCATGTAATTTTTCTTTAATTCTCTGGTTAACTCAGTCATCTAAACATGGGAGAGTTTTCAATGTCAAGTATATTTCTTTTCTAAAATTAGATTATTATCCTTTTTTATTCCTTTGTCTTTAATTCTTTATTTTCTCTTAATATTAATTCTTTGGTCAAAAACTTATATTTTGATTCTTTGAAGACATTTCTCAACACTCATTAGTACAAATCCTAAAGTGTTAATGACTAATAAATGCAAACCCAAAAATATACCTTTGTCTTAATCCAAAGGAATTATCTAGTAGCACGAGGAAATTAGTTGCCTTTACTGAATTGTATGGGCTTTGATCTGAATGCAGTATTTTTTTTTTTTTTTTTTTGGTCAGAGAGAGAGCAAACGAGCACAAACAGGGAGAACAGCAGGCAGAGGGAGCAGCAGACTCGCCACTGAGCAGGGAGCCCAATGTAGGACTCAATCCCAGGACCCTGGGATCATGGCCTGAGCCAAAGGCAGTTGCCTAACCTACTGAGCCACCCATGCATCCCACAATCTGACTGCAGTATTAAGTGAGGTCACAATTTATGGTGTAAGCAGGACACTGGCATAAGGAAACAACAAGTAAAATGATGGACAAGATGACCTGGTAAACCTCTTCCTAGACTAAGCTGTAGGATCCCATGGAATGACACTATAATTACATGGAAAGCAACTGTCATATATTTGCCAAGAAATTACATGGTTGACAGTACTCTTTGAAAATTGTTCTGCATTTCTACTGCCAACAGCTATGTTAGCAGAAAATGAAATTAGAAACAACCACAGGAGGTGTTTTCTTCTCATTTAGAAAACTATTTCATTTAGGAAGTAAAATTTAATTTACAAGTAAATATTATAAAACTAAAAATAAAATGGAATGACTTAGAAATGTCTCTAAAAGTTATTGTTATTTGGTATAATATTGGCTTTGTGGGGGGAAAAAAGTCATTTACTACATGTCAAGTTAATCATATATTCTATTTTGCAAGTGCCAGTACTATAAAGCCATCTTTTCCAAGTTATTTCTTACTAACAAATGAATATGTTAGATTCCAAGACGCACAGATAGGAGTTTTAACAACTTTCCCAAATAATATGAAAGCTTTCTTTAACAAATTCTAAGAGTTAATACTGTAAGATAAGAATAGTGTAACTATCTTGAAATTTGGAAATGAGTGGTTTTATACTCCTGCATTGCTGTGGCATAAATGAGGACCTCTTAGAAAACAACAGCACCAACTAAAACTAAGACAGCTAAAAATAATCATTTTCTCCTAAACTGCTGAAACCGTTAGTTGGCAAAAAAAAACTTGAGTTATTAATCATATGAACTCAGTGTAAATAAAGTGCACTTAAACTGATTTCTTACTAAATATATCAGGTCCCTTTATAAACTGTAGCACCATTCTAAAGTCTTATCTACATGACAAAATTTAAAACAAAGAGTTACATTTAAACATGTACTCAACAACTTATTTCAGGTTATATAATGAATTATTTCCTCTACCAGTACATTCAGTTAATATAATAGGTTATTATACTATCTACATATGGACATATTTCTTTTGTTGATTAAGTCAAAATATATGTCAACCAAATAAGATATTTAGTGTCAGAGAAACCAGGTTCTTCTCATTTTTGACTTTACATTTCATTCAGGAGATTAATTTTATTGCCAAAATTAAGATAAAATGCTCTGTACAAAAAAAGCAGTGTATAAAGTATTATTTATAGTAGCTAACATTTTTATAAGAAAATAGATATAAAGAGGATATGTAGAAAAATTTACCTCCACATACATAACATATCTGAATATATAATAAGAAATTAATAATGCTGATTATTTCTAGGAAGGATTACTGAGTAGTTGGGATACAGAGTGAGGGAGACACTTAAATTTCATGAAATTTTTTTACAACATTTTTAATTTTATCCATGTCCATAAATTATTGACTCCAAAATAAATTTAAAATAAGAAGCAAATAAATGTGGTCTTCTCTTTAGTGAAAGAACTCTAGAACTGGGATCAAAGGCTCAAATTAGAAGATTATAGGACTATAAGAGAAAAGAAAATCATCCTTTGAATTCTAAGGAAAATCATCACTTCTCAGTTTGACAAGTACCAAAAAAAAAAAAATACTGAGGGTGCATAGGCAATTTGAAAAATAAGGTCCTCAAAAGAGAAAGTGTCATCTATGTCCAGAGTCACATGGAATGAAAATGAATATGGGACATAAAAAGGATGAGTAGCAAATGTTTAACTTAGGAAAAGGAAGATATTGGGTTCAAGATGGCTACATAGGAAGATCCTGAGCTCATTCCCTCACATGGATACAAGTAGACAACTACATATGGAATTACGTCCTCTGAAAAAGTATAGAAAACTGGATGAACACAATCTCTACAACAAAGGACAAAAAGGAGAACATCAGGATGGGTAGGAGAGACAGACATCAACTCATCAAAATTCTCAACCCCAGGTATGACAATCCACCAGCAAGAGGGAATCTAAAAATAGAGAACTTTTCCCTGAGAGGTAAGAGGTTTGTGATCCACATCAGGAACCCTTTAGATACTGCACAAGAGAGTTAAGTCCCTAAACACTGGGCTTTGAGAACCAATAGAACTTATATCCAAGAACTATGCAACTGTAAGGAATGGAGAACCTGCTCTTAAAAGGCTCACAAAAAAGCTCACTCACCCAAGAACCCAGCGCAAAACAAAAACAAAAGCAATAACACCAATTTGAAATGCCCTAGACCATATGTGGAAGAAACTCACATCCTAATCTTAAAGCATCTCCTAGCCAGGGGTGGGGGGGTGGGGGGCTGGGGGGAGCAAACTGTTGGGATTTTCCTAAGTGACAGACACCCCGGCATGTACCATATTTTCAACCTCAGTTTACCTTACTAAGATTGATGCTGGTAAGCATAATTTTGGAATCATTCCTCTAAACTGCTTAAAGCAGGTGAGCATACCAGCTGAAAAACCCACCCACACCCACAGTGCAACAATCCCTTATAGCTGAGACTGGCCAACAGTCTAGCCCACCTTCATGTACTGGTGCAGCAATATGTCACAGCTGAGCTGGGCATAAGTCCTGCCCACCCCACACTGTAGAACATCACAGCCAGCCTGGTGCAGACCCACCCACTACTGCATTATAGTGCAGCTGCATGGTATAGGATCACCAATACCAGCCCTGCCTATCCTGTGTCACAGACATGGCCCCACAACAATAGCCATACAGAAGATGCCTCTTGAACACCTAGCTTTGATAGTCAGATGGGAATGGACTTCTGTGCTCTGTGTGACATCTACACAAGGTCACTGTTTCAAGACTGAGAGAGACAGTTGATTTGCCTAATACGTAGCAGCAAACAAGGACAGGCAAAGTGAGGAGACAGGAATACGTCCCAAATAAAAGAACAAAACACATCAGAAAAAGACATTAATGAAATGGAAATAATAATCTACCTGATAAAAAGTCAAAGTAATGGTCACAAAGACACTCACTGGACTTGAAAGAAGATGAATACGGTGAAATCCTCAACAAGAGTTAGAAAATATGTGAAAGTTTCAAACAGCAGTTACAGAGCTAAAAAACACAATAACCAAACTAAAAAATACACTAGAGGAATTCGACACCAGACTATGTAAAGCTATAGACTGGATCAGCAAGCTGGAAAACAAAGCAATAGAACTCATCCAGACAGAGCAACAGAAAGAAAAGAGAACTTAAAACAAAACAAAACCTTGAAGGACCTTTGGGAAAACATCAAGCGTATGTAGTATTTGCATAATGGGGCATAATGGGGGTCCCAGAAGGAGAAGAGAGAAAAAGGCCAGAAAACTTATTTAAAGAAATAATGGATGAAAACATTCTTAATCTGGTGAAAGAAACAGACATACAGGTCCAGGAATCCCAGAGAATTCCAGTAAGATAACCCAAGGAGATTCACACTAAAAGATAATTTAATTAAAGTAATAAAAGTTAAGAGGAGCAAGAGAAATACAACTTATTACATACAAGGGAAAGCCCATAATGTTACAGGCAGGTTTCTTAGCAGAAACTTTGCAAGACAAAAGAGAGTGGCATGACATATTCAAATTTCTGAGAGGCAAAACTTCCAACCAGGAATTCTCTGACAAGGTTATCATTCAGAATTGAAGAACACACTAAGAGTTTTCCAGATAAACAAAAGCTAAAGTAGCTCTTCACCACTAACCTGTCCCTTCAAGATATGTTAAAGGGACTTCTCTAAACTGAAAATAAATGGTACTAAGAATAAGAAAATATACACAAGTAAAAATCTCACTGGAAAAGGTAAATATATAGTAAAGTAGTTGATCAATAAATAATAAAGAAAGTATTAAAGTTAAAAGGCAAAATAGTACTATTAACTAAAACTACAGTACTTAGGTAAGGGGTGGGCATAAAATAAAAGGTGAAAATGTGACATCAAGACATAAAACATAGGAAAGGGAGAAAAATGTAAAGTTTTGTAATATGTTCAAAATTAAATTGCTATCACTAAAAACAGACTGGTATTTACATAAGCAATTATATATGAACTCCTCTTCAATCACAAAGCAATTTGCAGTAAATTCACACAAAAAATTACAAAGGAATGTAAACAACATAGCACTAAGGAAATTCTCATGATTAAATTAGAGTAATAGAATTACTACAATTCCTACAGATTTTGTGCTCTTAAAGATACACCTTTGACAATCTTAAAGTACAGAGCTACAGTGAAGTGCCCACTAGCTACGTGAGGTTGAAAGACAGGATAGAACTATGAGGAAAGGAAGGAAAATTTTTCAGAATAGTTTTGAGGTTAAAAAAATTGACCCAATTATGGTGTGAAACAAAAAACAAAGGGAAAAGAACATATTTCAAAAACATATATGGCCTCCATATCCTCTTGCAAAGCATATGAGAACTTGAAATAGAGAAGTGAGTTATTTTGAATTTACCCTTTGACATTTAAATTACACTTCTTTGGTGTTACACAGTCTCAGTGAGGGTCTCCTGTCTGAATTACAAACAGAAAGTGATTTGTGTCCTTATTTTCCCAGTTATTCCTAAAGGGTAATACACATCATATTTCATGCTAGATCCATGGGAAAATGAAGTTAACTCATACATAAAAATGGAGGCCTGAGTGCATTAACTGGGACTTAGTTCCCTCAAGAAATCACAATTAAGAATGCTCTAGAGTGAATCAAAAGTTTTATCGGATAACTTCACAGAAATCAAGAGTAAAAGTATAGCCCGGCTTTTGGAATCTGACATTTCCTAACAAAAGAAGCTGATTTACCATGTTTTAACTAGGTGTATTTCAAAGAGTTAGAACCACGAAGCAAAAACTGGCTACTGGGGGCTCACCTGGGAGAGGCACTCTTAGTAAGATTATTGTGAGCTAGCCAATGTCACAGAAAGTCAAAAAAGAGAGTGTGTGTGTGTGCGTGTGTTTGAGGGGGCTGGCTCCCCCTCAGCCATTTGTTGTTGATTTATATAATTTGGGAGAGGTAGGCAGACGTAAGTTTGTTACGTTAAATATAAAAGTGGTTAATAAACAATTATTTTGGAGTTACTTTTTCTACAGGACAAAAATCATTTGCATCTCTTTTGGACAACACATATTCAACTTGACGTGCATATTCACAGAGTCTGTACCTAATAAATAGTTAATGGACAAATACACATCCCTGGAGAATTAAATAGTCCTCAAGTGGGAGTGTTCGCCCATACTTAAATATGATCTTGAAAAATATGTCATTGTTACATATCTCTGTAACATCATTGATACATTGTCTCAAGCAATTCAGAAGATGGCCCTCTAGTTTATTATCCTAACCCAGAATATGAACCAAAGTCATCATATATCATTGCGACCATGTTTATCGCAGTTTGTTTCTCTCTAAAAATTAAACTGTCCTTGTTCACTGCCCACCAAAAAAAAAAAAGAAGAAGAGGGGCGCCTGGGTGGCTCAGTCATTGAGCGACTGCCTTCGGCTCAGGTCATGATCCGGGGATCCTGGGATCGAGCCCCGCATCGGGCTCCCTGCTCGGCAGGAAGCCTGCTTCTCCCGCTACCATTCCCTCTGCTTCTGTTCCCTCTCTCGCTGTGTTTCTCTCTCTCAAATAAATAAAAAATCTTAAAAAAAAAATAAATAAAATAAATAAAAGAAGAAGAAAGCCCACCTCATGGAGATCCAGGTGAATGGAGTCACAGTGACTGAGAAGTCAGACTGGGCCCACAAGAGCCTGGAACAGCACATGCATATGAACCAAGTGTCTGGACAGAATAAAGTGATCCTTGTCATCAGTGTCATCAAGGGCAAAGGATACAGAGAGGTCACCAGCTACTGACATACCAAGAAACTACCCCACAAGATGCTCCGAGGGTTGCATAAGATTGCCCATATTGGGGCATGACATTTTACTCCATGGCTTTCTCTGTGGCTCAGGCTGGACAGAAAGGCGACCACGGTCACACTGAGATCAACAAGATTTATAAGAATGGCCAGGGACATCTCATCAAGGATGGCAAAGAACAATGCTTCCATTGATTATGATCTGTCAGACAACAGCATCAACCCTCTGGGAGGCTTTGTCCACTATGGTGAAGTGACCAATGCCTTTGTCATGCTGAAAGGCTGTGTAGTGGGAACCAAGAACCAATAGCTTACTTTCTGCAAAAAAGTAATTTTTTTTGTATCCTTTCTGTATCCTTGCTGATACAGACCAAATGGTAGGCCCTGGAGAGAGCTGACCTCAAGTTCATCAACACCACTTCCAAGTTTGGCTATGGCTGATTCCAGACTATGGAGAAGAAAGAATTCATGGGACCACTTAAGAAAGACCAAGTTGCTTGGGGCGCCTGGGTGGCTCAGTGGGTTAAAGCCTCTGCCTTCAGCTCAGGTCATGATCTCAGTGTCCTGGGATCGAGCCCCAAATCGGACTCTCTGCTCAGCAGGGAGCCTGCTTCCCCCTCTCTCTCTGCCTGCCTCTCTGCCTACTTGTGATCTCTCTCTCTCTCTCTCTGTCAAATAATAAAATTGAAAGAAAGAAGGAAGGAAGGAAGGAAGGAAGGA
>CM053609.1:62965240-62988507 GCA_028646535.1 Procyon lotor
TACATACTTTGCCAATATTTCTTTGTCTATAGATTTTCATTCTCTTCATAGTATCTTTCAAATAGAAACGTTTTTAAATTTTGATGTTTTTTATTGATTATGGCTTCAATTGTGGTATCTCAGAAATCTTTACTTTACACAAGATTACAAAGATTTTCTCTTATGATTTCCTCTAGAATTTTTATAACATTAGGTTTTATATTTATGACCATAATCTCCTTTGAGCTACTTTTCACACATGATGCACATGATTACACATCAATCAAAAGTGAGATTTTTTGCATATTTATATGTAATTTTTGCACACTGCTTATTTTTAAACTGTCATCTCCCCACAGAATTGCTTTTCACCTTTGTCAAGAGGTCTCTTTCTGAACTCTTTATTCTGTTCCATTGATGCATTCCTCTATATATTACCATACTCTCTTGATTACTGAGATTTATCAAAAGTCTTGAAATCGAGTAGTACGTCTTGTTGTTATCTCTTTAAAGCATTTGTTGCATTTTTCCATTTTTCTATTTTTCTGGCAATGTTTACATTGTCTGAGTATTTTTAATTCCAGGAAAATTAATGTAAAGTGTTATATTAGTCTCAGATACACAATGTAGTGATTCAATGATTATATACATCACTTACTGCTGTCTGAGTACTTTTTATAATTCAGTTTCTCTCCTTTGTTGGATAATGATATAAAAACCTTGCAATATACTTCTTCCTAGTCTTTTTTGCTATTGTTTTCATGCATTATACTTAAATACATTTTACACTAATACATTATTTTGTGTGTAAACAATTATCTTTGTAACAGCTTTACTGACTACAATTCAGATTCTCTAAGACTCACTCCTTTAAAATGTCCAATTCAATATATTTAGGGTATTCACAAGATTGCTCACTATCACTACAATAGAACTTCAGAACAGTTTAGTTCCTTCCAAAAGAAACTCATACCCATTAGCTGTCCCATCCCTATTCTGAGCCCTAAGCAAGTCATCTTCTGTCTCTATGGAGTCACCACATTACATTTCATATAAATGTAACTTATATTTTTATTTATATATTTATGTAATTTGACATAAAGAGCAAGAGAGCACAAGCAGGGGGAACAGAAGGAGAGGGAGAAGCAGGATCCCCGCTGAGCAGAGAGCCCAATGTGGGGCCCAGTCCCAGGACCCCTGAGATCATGACCTGAGGCAAAGGCAGAAGCTTAACTGACTGAGCCACCCTCCGTATCCTGAAGGGGTGGCCCCAAGGGTCTGGACTTTTTTTGTGGGAAGCTTTTAACTCACTATGTTCATCTAGTCACCTATTTTAGGTCTCTTCATATTTTTAATCAAGGGAAGAATGGGGAATAAATATTCACTTATATGGTCTTTTAAAATTACCTATACAATTCCCTCTTTAAAAAGATAGTATTTTGGGGGCACCTGGGTGGCTCAGTGGGTTAAAGCCTTTGCCTTCAGCTCAGGTCATGATCTCAGGGTCCTGGGATCGAGCCCCACATTGGGCTCTCTGCTCAGCAGGAAGCCTGCTTCCCCCTCTCTCTCTGCCTGTCTCTCTGCCTACTTGTGATCTCTCTCTCCCTGTCAAATAAATAAATAAAGTCTTTGAAAAAAAATTAAAAAATAAAAAGACAATATTTTTTATCTTTTTAATTTAAATCAATTAACATATACTGTATTGTTAGTTTCATAGGTAGAATTCAGTGATTCATCAGTTGCATACAACACTCAGTGCTCATTACTTCAACTGCCCTCCTTAACGCCCGTCAGCCAGTTACCCCATCCCCGCACCTGCCTCCCCTCCAGCAACCCTCAGTTTGTTCCCTTTAGTTAAGAGTCTCTTACGGTTTGTCTCCTTCTCTGTTTTCCTCTTATTTTTCCTTCCCTTGCCCTTGTTATCTGTTTTGGTTCTTAAACTCCACACGTGAATGAAATCATATGGTATTTGTCTTTCTCAGCCTGACTTATTTTGCTTAGCATGTTACCCTTAGCTCAGCCTTCAAAGGAGGGAATTCTGAGACATGCCGCAACATGTATGAGCCACAAGGACACTATGCTCACTGAAATAAGTCAGTCACAAAAAAACAAATACTGCATGATTCAACTCATAGGAGGTATCTAGTCAAATTCAGAGAAACAGAAAATAGAAGGGTGGTAGCCAAGGACTAGGGATGGGTGAGTAACGGGGAATTGTTTAATAAGTACAGTTTCAGTTTTACATGATGAAAAAGTTCTGGAAGTCATTGTACATTGTGAATATATGTGACACTGCTGAATTATATACTAAAAATGGTTGAGATGGTAAGTTTATGGTATGTGTATTCTACCACAATTAAAAAATTTTTGAAGACTTACTACATCCTTCATGATCTTACCGTTTCTCTCTCCAGCTTCATTTCTAGCTTTCTCCGGTACCATTCCCTGAACCCTGTACGACAGCACTGATTAGTTATGTGCCATTTAGCAAACTCTCCCTGCTCTCTGCCCTAACTCCCTAGAGGTAACTTTGACTTGGCAAGCTTGCTTTTTGTTTAATTTGTTTTAGAAACTGATTTCTTTTTTAATTTTTTTAAAATTTTGGTTCCAGTAAAGTTAACATACAGTGTTATATTAGTTTCAGGTGTTCACTATGCTGATTCGACAATTCTATACATCACCCAGTGCTTATCATGACAAGTGTACTCCTTAATGCCCATCACCTATTTCATCTGTCAACAACTTTCACATGCCCTACAATTCACCCATTTAAACTGTATAAGTCAATGAACTTCAGTATAATCACAGATAAGTGTAACTATCACCATAGTCAGTTTTAGAACATTTTCATCATCCCAAAGTGAAACCTTCTACCCTTCAGTTATCATTCTCCAATCTCAGCATCCTCCTAACCCACTTCTAGGCAACCACTAATCCACTTTCTGTCTCTATAGATTTGCCTCTTCTGGATATTTCATATCAGTGGAATCATGTAAGGTATGTCTTTGGTTACTGGCTTCCTGTGGTACATCCATACCATGGAATACTTAGCCATAAAAAGAAGTGAAATATCGATACATACTACAAGGATGAACCTTGAAAGCCTGCTTATATTTCATTCAAAAGATCTGAAGTCTCTTTCCCTAAAAAGCACTCCTTGACACCCCCAAACTTTGTTTAAGTGACCTCCTCCCCCAAATCCTATTTACCTCTATTTTAATCCTTAATTAGTCAGGTGTTCCCACTGGACTTGAGTATTTTTTGACAACTGTAAAATCTTACACAAGTTTACATGAATATACTGTTTTATCCACTTTTTTTTTTTTGCTCTTCCTCACAAGAATTCACAAGTTTAAAAACAAACAAATCAAGATTAGTGTTTCTCAATACTGGCTTCACAATAGAATGCCCTAGAGAGATCTTAAAAATTCAATACCTGTGGTGCCTGGGTGGCTCAGATGGTTAAGCATCTGCCTTTGGCTCAGGTCATGATTCCAGGGTCCTGGGATCGGAGCCCACATCAGGCTCTCTGGTCAGCAGGGAACCTGCTTCTCCCTCTCCCTCTACTTTTCTCTCTGCTCACGCTCTCTTGCCCTTTCTGTCAAATAAATAAGTAAAAATATTTTTTAAAAATTCAATACCTGTGTCCCAACTCAGGTCAATTATATCACAATCTCAAGAAGGAGGTCTGGGAACTTAGAATTCCGTATTCTTTTAAAATTTCCCAGCAGATCCACAGCCAGGATCAAAAACTACTAATTTTGACACAGAAAAGCTTTAGTCATCTTCTACTACAATATGTTGTATGTATAAATTAGTAGTCCTGTACTAATTAGGTCATGATTTATAGCATTTATTTCTCTATAATGACTTTAAATATTGTAAAATAAAATAAAAACTTTTTATAAGACAGCAAACATAACTTTGTGCAGAATTGTATAAAACACATCAATTGTTCTGGATACTGTTAACTTTTTGACTTTGAAGCAGAAATCTCTAGCAAATACTTAAATACCCACAAATCAGTGATTCTGTTGCCCCTCAAAATAGAACACTTGCATATATTTCAACTATTAATATTAGTTGTAGCTTCTTCTTTCGTACACCCATTAAAATTTATACACCTACTTGAGTGCAAGGAGTCAGTCCAATTGTATTCTTTAAAAGCCCATAATGACATTAACCAGTGGTATCTTTAGGGGGGTTTTTTCGTGAATATTTTATTTTCTTTTTTATTTTTTAAGTAAGCACTGGGCCCAACATGGAGCTTGAACTCACAGCCCTGAAATCAAGAGTCACGTTTTCTACTAACCGAGCCAGCCGGGTACACCGTAAGTGGTACCTTTGGATTGTTAAAATTTCTGTCAGGTATGGTAATGAATAGAGACTGCATTGAAAAGATCTTTCCCTAGTTCTTCCATGTTTAGAAAGGGACAAGCAGGGAAGGCAAAATTTTAAAAGCTTCTTGGATGTTTCTGATAGGTTTTACCCAGTTAATAACTTTTTGCCAAGAATCTATCTTCAGTTTTCTAGACCATCTTGTATGTTTCGCATTATGAAATTTGAATACCAAGATAAATGTTGATACTAGAAGTCAAATCTCTTAAAACATCTCTGACAAATACAGTTGAAGATTTTAAGAGAGGTAAAAGAGTGATTTCTATATATCCTATATATTAAAATACAACAAAATGATATTTTATTCTTATAATAATAGAGACTCCATAGGTTAAGAACTGGTTAAATACCTAGAAGGTAACAGAGAAAAGGAATAATACACATGTAATCAATTTTGTTAATAAATTTAAAGAAGAAAACTTGAATAGCACAGACGGGAGGATATTTTTAAGAGTAACATCTATAAGAGTCAATCTTTAAAATGAATGATGTTTATGACCACACGTTAACGTTTTCCTGTAATCAAAAGACATCTTTATGATCATGGTAGAGATGCTCCTTCTACCTTAAGAAAAAATAAAATTACCCCCTAATCACATAAAGTATAATCTTTAGACCTGGGGCATATGATGTCAAAAAATATTTTCTGTATGATTTCAAATGATAAATATTCACAAAAGCCTAATCTTACTTGGTACTAGATAAATGGAGTGGCCCCAGGGCATGAACATTGTAATGGAGTCTCTTTCCATTTTTCTACATCTGCTTTAGCATTTGTTTGAGTTAATTTACCCAAAATTTATCAATTTTAGGTAAGTAAAAATTGAATCTATTCTGTCCACACGTCCTTGAAATGTCCTTTATGAAGTTTTCCAGATCATTTCCAATGAAAGGCATATAATGATGTTTACACCTTCTCTGGACTTTTTCTTTTATTTTAGTCCTTATCATGCGCTCATACATTTTTTACCTCAACAGCTACAAAGGAAAACAGAAGAATGATCCAACATTGGACATTTCTCCTTTTTCCTAACCTGGATACCTTTCCAAATAGCTAATGTTACAGACCTCAGTCACGTTATGCATCCCAAGCGATGCAGAGCTGGGCTCTAAACAGGTGAACACATCTGTTCCAGTCCGTCAGACTTGACTTACACTGACTGCGTTCTGTAATCATTATGGTTTTTATCCCAAATTACAGTGTCAATCTGTTCAGAATTAATATGTATTACTCCACCGCTTGTTACAAAATTTTCAGTTTATTTATTGGACCAAATCCTGCCCTAATCACTTAGGCACAATTCCCACAGAAAACCTAAAAGAGAAAATGTGTATCCAGAGGTTGTGTTTTCATTGCCTGTCAGAAGATATTTTTGCATAAGTGGATGTTACTGCAATTCCCAGTGAATGCTCTTTCTGTGTCAATAGTGAAAACTATTTAAAATTTTAGCGTGCTGGTTTGGATCTAATCACTTCTTCCAACACACGTTGCATTCCAGTGTGGATGTTCACACAATGAAGAGGGGGCTGACAAGTTATTTTCTTCACACAAAATGTAGCTTATAGTTTTAATACTTGGGAAATTATAGTTTTAATTCCCTCTTTCCTTTGTGTTGGGTAGTTTTTAAAGACTAGGAGTCCTTGAAGTCGTAGCTCTGTTTTTTTATAATGTAATGAATCGTTTCACTATGATTTTATTTCCATTTCCTCCTCTGTTTTCCCTGAAGCTAACTGAATACATGGATTTTATTGAAGAGGGAAAAAAAGTTATTAATTCATAATTATTATGTAAAGGTTAATCTAGCCTACACCCTCCAAACGACTTTCCCACCAGCTGGTGATTTTATTCTATTTGTTTTTTTCTTTCCTGGTGGATAATGGAGAAAGGTAAGGCTGAGAAGGTGATCAAAATTAAAAGCAAAATCTTAAAAAAATAAATGGATCAGAAATCTGATAGAAGAAAAAGACTAAATGATACACTCAAATATTAATGTATAGTTTAAGTTTCCAAACCCATGGAAAATAAAAAAATAAATAAGCAATAACAACAACTAGTGTGTAAGATTTAAAAACAAACAAAGACAAATGCACCGCCCTTCATCTCCAAGGTCAGGCTGAGCAGGTAGAGGTGATTGTATTACCATGTTTCTAAGCAGTACCTCCACTTGCCTGCTATAGCATATGAAATGCCAATGGTGCCTATGGCAAATCCTATTAACTGGATGCATCATACATGAGGAAGTTATAACCCAAGTTTAAAAAAGATCGGAAAAGGATGATCAGAAATCAGCCAAAGGAAGGGAGAGAGAGAGAGGGAGGGAGGAAAGAGGGAGGGAAGAGGGAGGGAGGGAGGGAGGGAGAAGGAATGCAGGCAGGCAGGCAGGCAGGCAGGCTCGCTCTCATTTCTGTGCCTCCCTTGACTTCTCCTTGGTTATAACAGGCAACACAAAGAGAAAGTTATCCCCAGGTGTTCTGATTGAATGCCAGACTCTGCCCAATAACCTGCCTCAGAATCTATCACGGTAACTATGGAAGGCCTGCCCAAATTATTTGAACAAACTGCTTTGCAATTATTAGATATGTTATGAGAAAGTATGAACAGCTTGACCAGCAAAATTTCAATATATCATCCCCCTCAGGCAAGACTAAAACTTAAAAATAAAACTCCAGAGACACTGACATTCTTCTCATCATATAACACGTACCGGTAGAGAATAAAAGGGAGGAAAAAAGGACATGAATATTTGAAAAGGCCTTTTGAATCTTGCAGGCATAAAGTAGAAGTATATATCATTCTCACAGACCCAGAGTCCATGCAGATACACATTGAAAGACACGCTTTGTACCATCATCCTCTGCTGATATGTCAGAGGAAAAGCATTCATTCTCACCTTTTCAGGGTGTCTGTCATTAGGTACATTAATATGGATGAACCACCACAAAATCAAAAGGCAGTAAGAGAGGTGAGCTTAAAGGGATAAAGGCTTTAAACTGCATTTGAGTTGGACTTCAATTGAAGACTAAACTTTGGGTTTCTATAATTACTTTCCCTCTCTACATGCCCACGAAGAAAAAGAAAATTACTAATTAGATATGCTCTCAAGTCCATTTGTCAGCATTTCACTAAACATTCTTCAAGTTCTCCTACAAATGAAGGCATTGACTGATGCTGACGAGTTAAACAAGATTTCTTTTTTTCTGTCAAAACATCCCTTATTTTGATGTATCACACTTGAAAATAGAACACAACAGTATTTGCTTTTCCAATTCATTCTATAACTAAAAATCATGTTAACTCGAAATCGATTGAGTAGCAAGCCAAATAGATTTTATTAACATAAAAATACTTATCAAAAGCTCAATGATAAGCACAGATATTCCCATAACATTGAATACTCACAAATAAGTTTCAGTTCATTCATATCCCATTTCTGCACACAGTTCAACTTTTAAGGCATAACTATATTAAATTATTTTATATATAATATAATTTGGGAGAAAAATTTAGACATTAAAATGCTAACATTTTCTTTAAAATCTAGGCAATGAATTTGATACATAAGGAAAATGAGAGAATAATATAGTATTATTGAAAGGGAAACAGAACATGACTTGAGATTTTATCCTAAATTTTCCTTACATGTCAACCAAGTTACTACTGGAATTTGTAAGGTCAAAGGGTTTTTTGTTTCATCAAACTAATAGAAGAACTCAAATTTTGCTGACCTCTAATTTACTAAAAAACAAATCAATCAATAAAAAATAAGAAATTTGTTTCTTCTTGTTAATTTCTGAATGTAGGAAATAGATTTTCAAGTGGATAGATTATATTTAATATTTAATATAATGCCTCAGTATTTATTTTGAAGTTTCAGGCTAAAAAGAAATGAGGTTATTTTAAAGTCTGATCTCAATAGCTAATTTTAACAAGAATCATGGCATTACCCAGAAATGTCTAGTAAATTATAGTATTTATATACTTGTATCTGACACACTGCAAATTGAGCAGATATAAGATATTAAATCTGTCTACTGGATTAGTGGTTTTAGAGTATCTTGTCTGGATCAAATGCAAAATTTTAGATGAGACAGTTTTAGACAGTCTTGACTTTTAAACACTTTATAAAGAGGGGCACCTGGGTGCTCAGTCATGATTAAGTGGCCAACTTTTGGTTTCAGCTCAGGTCATGATCTCATGGTCATGAGACCGAGCCCCATGTGGGGCTCCATGCTCAGCACAGAGTCTGCTTAAGATTCTCTTTCTCCCTCTCCCTTTGCCCCTCCCCCCCTCAGGCTCCCTCTCTCTCTCTCTCTCTCAAATAAATCTTTTGTAAAACTTTTATAAAGTAAATGTGTATTGACTCAATGTGGGGAATCTTTTCACCATGTATATGTATGCCAAATTATCAAGTTGTACACCTTAAATATTTTACAATTTAATTGGTCAATTATACCTCAACAAAACTGGAGAAAAACTGATTTGTTGATGATGACCTCTGCCTTAGCAAAAATTATTTTTAAATTTCCCAGACCCTCAAAAGGAAAAAAAAGTGGTGACAATGCAATAGATAAATAGCACATGCAGTTAGTCTTATTTTTTAAAAAACTTAAGCTTGAAGTTGACAGAACATTCATTCAAAAAAATTACTTCATTAAAAAAAAAAACTTTTAATTGGCATGTCCTGCTTTTACCCTCACTCACCCACTACCTACCCTCAATAGAGTGGATACACCCATCCCTTTCAGACCAAAGGCATATCACAACAGACCTCACCCAGAACCCTGAAATGGCCCCTCATCTCCTTCACAGTAAAAGCCAAACTTCTTACAATGATGTCCGACTGTGCCCTCTGTCATTCCCCCCACCCCACATTCGTCTAAGACCCTCTTCTTCCCTCAGTGGCTATAGAAAGCCTGGCCATTTTGTTGTTCCTTAAACATGTGCCCAGGGTGTCTCCGATCCTGGGCCTTCACACTGCCTGTTCTCTCTACCTGGAATTCTCTTCTCCCAGGTATTGTTATAGTTAATTGACTCACGTTCTTTAAGGCTTTGCTTTTAAATATCACCTTTCAATTAGAATGGCCTTTATAAATTCCACCCTGCTTACGGCAAAGCCCTCTTTTTCCTACCTAATCATTTTTTTTAAGATTTTATTTATTTGACAGAGAGAGACACAGCGAGAGAGAGGGAACACAAGCAGGGGGAGTGGGAGAGGAAGAAGCAGGCTTCCCACCAAGCAGGAAGCCCTATGTGGGGCTCTATCCCAGGACCCTGGGATCATGACTTGAGCCGAAGGCAGATGCCCAGGCACCCTCCTGCCTTATCATTTTGATAGTGTTCATCACCTAATGTATTATAAAATTTACATATTTGCTATTTTTGTTCATTGTCTGCCTCTCTCCACTGCACTATTAGCACCATGAAGACAGTAATTTTTTCCTCCATGTTTTTATTTAAATGCCACCCTGTTAACATAAAGTGCAATACTAGTTTCAGATGTTGAATTTAATCATTCATTGCTTACATATTATACTCAGTGCTCATCACAAGAAGTGCCGTCCTTAATACCCATTACCTGTTTGTTTAACCCATCACCCCACACCAACCTCCCCTCCAGTAACCATCAGTTTGTGTTCTATAGTTGAGTCTTTTTCTTGGTATGCCTCCTTTTCTCCCTATGTTTATTTCTTAAATTTCATGAGTGAAATCATATGATATTTGTCTTTCTCTGACTTATTTTGCTTAATACTCCAACTCCAACCACATCACTGCAAATGGCAAGATTTCATTCTTTTGATGGCTGAGTAATATTCAGTAATAATCCATCAAAATTATGGATGTATACCACAGCTTTTTTATCCATTCATCAGTCAATGGGCATTTGGCTCTTTCCATAATTTGGCTATCGTTGATAATAAATATCAGGGTGCATGTATCCTTTTGAATCAATATTTTTGCATCCTTTGGATAAAAACCTAGTAGTATGATTGCTGGGTCATAGGGTAGTTCGATTTCTAACTCTCTGAGGAACCTCCATACTTTTTTCCAGAGTGGCAGCACCACTGTGCATTCCCACCAACAGTGTAAGAGGGTTCCCCTTTCTCCGCATCTTTGGCAACACTTGCTGTTTCCTGTCTAGTTAATTTTAGACATTCTGACTGGTGTGATGGGATATGTCATTGTGGTTTTGATTTGTATTTCCCTGATGATGTGTGATGTTGAGCATCTTCTTCATGTGTCTGTTGGCCATCTGGACGTCTTCTTCAGAAAAATGTCTAGTCATGTCTTCTGTCCATTTTTTAACTCTATTATTTGTTTCTTGGATATTGAGTTGTATAAGTTCTTTATAGATTTTGGATATTACCTCTTTATCAGATATGTCATTTACAAAGATCTTCTCCTATTCTGTAGGTTGACTTTTGGTTTTACTGATCGTTTCTTTTACTGTGCAGAAGCTTTTTATTTTGATAAAGTTCCAATAGTTTATTTTTGCTTTTATTTCTCTTGACTCAGGAGACTTATCTGGTAAGAAGTTTTTATGGCTGAGGTCAAAGAGGTTACTGGAATGCAATAATTTTGTCTTTTTTTCAGTGACCTGTTCCAGGTCTATAGTAGTTGATGAATATGTTTGAATTTCTGAATTTAAATTATTTTACTAAAGTGATTCTGAAGCAATTTACACTAAGTAAAATGAAACTTTAATTTTAACAAATTGGGAATAATTTTAGTTTATTATTTTAGATAATATGAAGAGCCCACATATATACTTTGCCCTGTTTTCTTTAAGGTTAACATTTTACATAACCACAGTAATCTGTCAAAGGCAAGAAATTAACACTGGTTCAGTGCCACTAAACTCTATAGACTTTATTCAGATTTCACCTTTTTTTTTCATTAATGTCTCTTTTCTCTTCCAAGATCTAACCCAGAATACCATATTGCACTTAGTCATCATGTCAAATTGTCTCTTCAGTCTGTGACAGTCTCTCAGCCTTTCCTTATCTTTCACAATCTTCATATTTTGCAAGAGTACTGGCCAGACATTTTGTGCTCTTGTGCTCAATTTGAGTGTGTTTTAGGTTTCCTTATGATTAGACTGAGCTTTGATTTGGGGGGTGAAGAAGACCACAGAGGTGACGTATCCTTCTTATTACATCATATCAACATGATTCTCCATCAGTGATGTTAACTTTGATCACTTGGTTAAGGTGATGTCTGCCTTGTTTCTATTCTGTCAAGTTACTGTTCTTCACTTTTCATACCCTGTGCTGTGTAAGCAATTTTAGGTTCAGCCCACACTGAAAGGGAGGGAAATTAAGCTCTATCTCCCAGATATAAGAGTATTACATATATTATTTGGAATGCCTCTCTGAGGAACATGAATTCTGTCTTATTTTTTTTTTTTTACTTATTTTATATGTATGAACTCATGGCTATCTTTTATATTCTTTGAGTTACAATAGAATATAATCAGTATTTATTTTGTTGTTAAATTATTCCAGCTTTGGCCTTTGGAGGGGTCTTCAAATTTTGCTTCTATTCTGTAAAATGTTTTCACATTCTCCACAGTATTTCTGAAAATTTCTGCAGACTTAAATTATGATAGTCACCTTTTAAGATTTTTTATTTATTTATTTGATAGAGAGATCACAAGTAGGCAGAGAGGCAGGCAGAGAGAGAGGAGGAAGCAGGCTCCCCGCTGAGCAGAGAGCCCGATGCGGGGCTCGATCCCAGGACCCTGAGATCATGACCTGAGCCAAAGGCAGAGGCTTTAACCCACTGAGCCACCCAGGCGCCCCGATAGTCACCTTTTACTCAACATTCCCCAAAGACTCAAAGCATTAGATTTAGTATGTCTCCCCTTCAGCTTCAGTTAGTAGAAGCTGCACAGCACATAGGGTAACTTAGGATGAAATGTTACACCGTCTTGGTCTCAAAACAAAATCCCCTCAGCTGCAGCTCATGTGGACATTTTCTCATGAGACTGCTTCTCCCCTGATGTTCTCTGATCTTCTGTGGGCTTTCAGTCCCTCAAGAGAGTTCTCACATTGGTCCTCTTCTTATAAACTGCACAATCCTGAAATATCCACTTTGTTTTTTAGGCAGTCAATTTAGCTTTGTCACTGTCTGCAAAGTGACCTTACAGATAATTCCATGGGACCTTATCTTTGGCAATAAATGCAAACTGTCAAGGTATTTTGCTACAGAATTCAATCTTCTTCCTTAAAGCCAGAATATGTTGTGCTTAGTTGTAATTGGAAATATTTTTTTCTCTCATGTTTATATTTTGAAATATTCAGAGGAAAAAAATTTAAGGGTTCTCCAGCAAGAAGCTATAGACCTTAGACTTCCTAAAATGATTTTTAAAAAATAAAAAAAAAATACTATATTTTAGTTTTCTTTTAGTGTAGTGTCAAAGAGGTATGTTAGGACAAAGAACGTAGAATGCCCTCAAAATTAGTTGTCAGAGTAAATTTTTTGTATATAAAAAAAGATTGTTATTATTTTAATACATCGATGAACTTTCACTAATTTTCTCTTCCTAGCACTGTAGCAAGACAGCATGGAGAAGGGAACTTACATGTACCTCAGAGAGACCTAAATCCTTGCAAATGACATGTCCTATTTACTTCAATAGGCTTTTCTCATAAGATGGACTGAAAGCACAGCCTGGTGGGACTATGCGATGGAACAGGCTTGGGGAAAAGTGCAGACTGAGCAAATTTCAAAGACTGATGAAATCATTCCTGGAGTAGATTATAAAAGCAAAGATCTATAGCAAGCCAAACCGGCAAAAGGAAAATAGGTCTGGGAGAGACGCCAAACAGTATTAAGGTGAAGATCGGGTCAACTCACAAATAAGGAAAATACAGTCTGGAACTTAAAGACTTTATGTTTTCAACATATTTGGCAAGATTGCAGGATGTGAACTTGAAGTGAGATTTCCTCCAGGACCTATCTTGGATACATCACAGGAAGAAGAATCCATAACCAAATAAAATTATTTAGCAGAACCATGGAATCCATAACAGCATCTGGCCAGTAGTACGTAAAGCAGCCTATCCAACTTCTCACCGAAGAGCCTATGAAGAATCAGGAATTACAAATATTTGCATCCAAATTAACAAGATGAGAAATAGTCTAAGGAGATAATATGGAATAAATCTTAACTAAGCCTAAAGTAGTTTCATTTTTAGTTTTGGTTTGGTTTGGGTTTTTTGGTTAAAAAATTCACCCTTTTTTTTTTTTTAAATGAAACGGTATTGACAACCTGGAAAATGGAAGAGAGCCAAGCCTGTTCATACCCCTTCAACTGACATCAAGTAACTGAAGCCTAGACCACAATGCTCTGTATAGGGCCTTAAAATTTTGCTAAATTGGAGGAAGTCTGAAGACAGAAAGGAGAAGAGCTTGGGAAATTTTACAGACTTTTTTTTACACAATAATAGTTGTAGAATAACAAGTAGACCAACCTGCCTAAAGTCAAAAGTGTCAAAATATAGAAAATGCTTAACTCTAAGCAGAACATAGAAAACTCAAGAAAGACCTCAAAAATGAGGCAGACTTTTAAAAATGAGTAAGTTAATAAAAGCAGAGGAAAGGAGTCAGGATAATTACGCAGAAGGAATAGTGAACATAAAGACAGAGATACAGATCCAAAATGCACTCACAAAGTACAGGGGTTGCTTTCTCAGGAGTGAAGAGTTCAAAATGTATTTTAGGACCAGAAAAATAAACTGGAGTCAAAATAAAGATGATTTGGAGTATCTTAATAAAAGTCGTAGGAAAACTAATTGTCTGTGACATACAGAAGGATTCTTGAAAGAGATAAGGATACAAATTAAGATTGCTTTCACTAAACAGGAACAAGGAAAAGAAATAGATGTCAAAAGAATTAACTGAGTCAAATTTGAATCTGAGGTCTGAGTCTCAGTGGCTAGAACTGTGAGATTAGAAAAATTAGAAATAAGAGATTTTGGTTACAAAAATAACTTCTATTGATAAATGTCTAATTTTATGTCCTTAAAATATACACCTGTAAATGTAGAACAAGTATAGGAAGACTGGATTCTAAATGTAGACTTGGAAGTCACCTTCGTGGAGGTGGTAACAGATGCTATGAGAAGGGAGAGCACAAGGAGATAGGAGAACAAAAGTGCTCAGGCTAAAGTTCAAAGAATACAAACCTCCAGCAGCAAGAGCAGAAAGAATGAATCTAGAAGAAAGGAAAGGAGGGGCGCCTGGCTAGCTCAGTCAGTAGAGCCTGTGACTCCTGACCTCAGGGTTGTGAGTTTGAGTCCTGTGTTGGGTGTGGGGATTACTTGAAAAGAAAAGAAGAGGAAAAGAAAAGAAGAGGCTGAGGCCTTGGAGGAGGAAGAAAAGGAGAAGGAGAGGAAGAGATTAAAGGAATCCTCAATTCTCAGTCAGTTGCACTGATCTGTATTTCCAAGACTGGGGAAAATAGATATGAGCTGATGAAAATCAGAAAACCAGATGCAAATAAAATTGCTTATTTTCTCCAAAATACCTAGTTAACATTTGCCTGTTTTTCTTGACCTGATTCTCAAACATGTTTTGTTTCATTGTTTTGGGGTTTGTTTGTTTGTTTGTTTGTTTTAAGTCTAAGGACATGAAATATGGATGACGGTAAGCCAAGCACTTTCCAAGGCATGTGATTGCTTGCTCCTCACAGATTAAACAGAAATTATTGAACACATTTCATTAATTAAGGAAGATTCTCCTTCTGTGAGTACACATTAAATACACCACGAATTCACTCTAAAAAGTTCAAACACCCAGCTCACTTATCTTAGACTGATCCCCAGTCATCATGTGAATACACTGAATTTTCACCTATTTCTGAAAGGTTCAACTTCTCCCAGCCTGCCTGCTAACCTGCCGTATTCCTTTCTCTTCTCTCTTCTTTTGTACTCCCTTTCTCCTTGCTCACCCCCTCCCTTTATCAGTCCAAGTCTCTCCTCAGGTGAGAGTAACTTGTCAGTAACGATTACCATCACTTTCGATCTGAGCCTTTGACTATTTGAGTAAAATCATTTTAGTCAATTTAAATACAATCATTCAATGAATGTGTATTCAGAATTTACTGCCAATGACAGGCACCATACTGTTAGAGAAATACCAGTTACTATGAGGAGCTCAGTCTATTGCAGGATATACCATTTTTCTTGAATACCCTTTAAGTTATCAGATAGATACAGTTATGCAAATAGACAAGCAACAGATAAAGAAGGCTAGACAAATCAGGATACCAGCTGAATGACTACAGTTGGGTGAACTTCATACTGCAAAAATGTATAGCTAAATTTTGTTTCCTAAAGGTTACAGACATGGAGGGAAACATTTCATTATGAATCCACTCTTTTTAAGCCATATGTCAACGGTTTACAGTTTCTAAGACAAAAATAGTTAATTTTATATTAATGCAATTTGAAACATTTCTGGTCTTGCTAATTATTTCTAAATTTCTTACTTTCTGTTGAATGCAAATAAAGGACAATAAGGCCTTAGTGTAGTTAGTTCCTATAAAAGGCACAATACACTATGTTCTTTAGCCATCAGTGGCCATTTCAAAACTTATAAGTAGCAATATAAATATACTGGGTCGTATCAATGTCTCAAACAAGTTATCTTTCCTATTTCCAAGCAAAAGAAAATTCCATCTAAAGAATTGGGTTGCTGATACATTTACTCTTTACCAAGAGTGATTTGTATCATCTATATGTAACTAATACTTTCCCATAAAATAAGAATTTTAGTAATTTCTAGGTCTTATTGATTACTGTTTTACATAAACCAGGGGTATAATTATTTTATCTGAATATTTTAATCCTATTTTTACTACTAAATGTTTACCCAGCCGATAATACATGTATAGCGGTTGTAATTGGTCTGGTTTATAATTATGCATATGCAGATTAAACAAGACAAATGGCAGACCTGGTAATGGCATCATGTTAAGAATATAAATATATTAAAAATCTATTTAAGAGTATAATTATAAAAAGGGAATGAGAGCTATTTTAAACTCTTTTCTAGGTATAAATAATCACATTTACCAAAGGGTATTACGGAAATCACATAGCAAAAGATATTACAAAGTATTATTTAGAGAAACAATTGGAACTTCAGACTTCTTAATAACTACTTGCTACTGCTGGCCAAATACAAAATGAGTGTAATCTACCATGATTAATTGCTTGTGTTTTTTTCCCACTCTGTATAATTGAGAAACAGTGTAATCAATGATATAAATGTAACTAACGTATCTTTCATACACAGCCTTAATGGCTTTTATTCTCTCCAACCTTTCCTATACGTAAGAGCAAACTGTATTTGCAAAAGTTTGGTTTCTATTATTGCTCTTATCCCAGGTGAGTTGTAAGTGAATTTTTTTTTTTATCACATCAAGCATAGAAATGGATTTTAAGATGAAAATATACTTTAATATTCCTAGTGATTAATGCGGCAAATGGGCTTTAAAACAAAACACGCCATACAAATGTAAGAAATCATATCTTAATAAAAGCATGAGTTAAATAGATGAGCTGACTTCCTGCACTCTGTGCAGTTTCTCACCTGCCACAGAAACGGATCGGCTAGGGAGCCGACTTCTGCCCTCCTGACTGACACACCTTCTCCACCATCCTTCAACACAATCCTGGCAGCCCACCAGGAGCACTACTTAGGAGTCACTGACATCAGCTGAATGACCCTTCATCACCTCCAGTCCTCTCTTAAAACCTCCATTAAAAGAGGTCAAACGCTGCCTCACAGCCCGTTAGTAGCTCCCACCTGAAAGTCACCCAATTTTCATTTACAATTTGTTGGTCATTTGTGATGTTTTTTTCATCAGGGCTCTTATTTCAGCTTCCACTGCTTTCAGTATCTTTTCTCCACCTGCTCAGAGAACTGCCGGTGATTGGAAAAGTTAAGGTGATGGTGAGGAAAGTTTTATTTACTTCCACTTTTACCATTTAAGATTTCTTCTCTTTCTGGCTCCGAGGTGATGAGGCAACATTCCCAACAACCATAAAGCTCCCCTTTCTGTGATTAATAAATACAGTATCATCCTAGAATATCTGTTTAATATTAAAGAGTTGATAGCAATCAGTGCTATCAGGGAAGATCTCTCCAATATATACTCTTTCTTTTCCAAAATAAACCTGCGTGATTTTATCTCCTATAATCTGCCATAAATACAGAAGATGACGCATAAAGAATTATTTCAAAATATTAGTGTTTTCTTATTCCAGGGTAAGTACAGGAAGCTCTAAGAGCATTCAAATGGTGATTGGTATATATGTTATTATCGCAACCAATTTTTCTACCGATCTAAGATTCATTACTGAGGCACCTAGCTTAAAGTGTTTACAAAATGAAAGAGCCACCTCTCTGTATAAAAATAATCTCTGTAGTTATGCCAGCAAAGATCAAATTTATGACTCTCAACTATGAGGCTCCAAAGCCCGCACTCACAGTCAATTGCACTTTTCAACCAATGATCTCCAAGTGCTTTACCAATAAGGGTTATTGAAAGTGTTTCACACAAGAGCAAATACAAGTGACTTATCAAAATCATGGAGCAAATTTCAAACCAGCTCATGAGCTAAACTCTCTATCTCTGTCTCTCGGTCTCCATATATTTTTCATATCTATGTTTACATATTTATTTTAATGTTCACATCATCATGGCCACTTCTTGTTTTTTTCAATTAAGGCCTATTTATATTAATAAGTATCATAAATTTATAGCATGTAGTTACTCATCCATTATAAGGACCACAAATACATATATAATCATATATACACACATATTATTCAATTTTTATTTAACATTTAATTAAAATGCATAGGGGACTCCATTTCAGAAATATGGGTAGTAAAAGGCAGGTGTAAGATATAGTGAATTTCTAAACCTACAAATGTTTTAGGTATCACTATTTCCCTTAAAGCCTTTAAATACATTTTGGAGTTTGGATGTCCAAGTATTTGCATACTGGAAAGACGTAATTAGTCAAACCGAATTGTAAAACACACTGTAGAGACACAATGTGACAAGAGCAGCGCACGGGCCAGCTTCTCTGCACGCTCTCTGACTGCAGTTCCTGCCTCTGCCCTAGGCTGCAATCACCTCCTGGACAAAAGGCCGTCGTCCTCTTTCTTTCTAAGTTTGCACTTTTCCTGGCTGATACCGTTCCTGTAAAGGAAATGGCTTCTATGTATTTTTGGTAGTAAGTTTATCTTTAATCCAAATCCTCTGGGCTAATAACTGTAATTGAAATATGGACCACTGCCCGGTTCTATACAGTACTTTTCATATTGCACTGTTATTACTAATATTCACGTCTGATTCTCTGTGAGAAGGAACCACGCTTATTCCTTCTTATGATCCTTGGCACCCTGATTAGCTCACGTCAACTTTGGGTCTATTTCGCCCAGTAACACCTCCAAGGATTACAAATAGAAAAGCACTCTTTCAAGCCATCTCTGATGCTTACTCCACACATGTTTGAAGAAGCGGCTTACTACAGCATGAATATGACATTCTTTCTATAACAAAATGCAAACCAAAAGCAAATACTAAAGCCGCTGTAGGTATTTCATGAAATGCCATGTATGAGGGGGGAAAAAAAAAAAACCTTACATCTATCTATAGCGAGATCTGGTATGTATTTGGTTCGTGACTTCATTTCATTATACTACCAGCAAATTTTTATCTTGTTTTTCCTTTTCCTTTTTTCTTTTTTGAATCCTGCAATTGAGGGAACTCTTCCTTCTAACCTTCTACAGGGCGACCAGTGAGCAGACAACTCCAGACTCACGTTTCATAATACAAATCTAGGAACCCAGTAGCCACAGAAAAGCGTTCATTGTTATTAGTTTCAGGACCTCTGGGATATTAATTCATCATCCACCCTCTCATCACTCCATCCATTATGCTTGTCTATATAGCTCACGTGGAGCAAAGAATGATGCAAACTCCCACTAAAGCAATAGCATGAGATTACCAACACAATTATTTTCAGTGCGGGTAGGGAATTTTCTATACCAGCAGAAATGACTACAATCTGCCTTAGAAATATCCTTGTTGCTGCGGCCTTTTAAAGCTGCTACATAAGTGAGATTAGTAATATTAATGTATTCTTTAGCAAGGAAAGATATTGTGTGTGGAAAATTAAATAGGACCATCCATTTTAGAATTGAAATGCTAAGCTCAAACCTTCTTTTGCAGCCTCATCCTTTTTCTAGAGTGTGGTACATGTGTCAATGTTAGAGGAAAGCATCCTGGCTCTTTTCCTTTGTTTGGATCCGGTTGTACAAACAACCATAGTATCCATTTCCTCGGCTTACAAATTCTGCGATCAAGCAAGGCAGAGAGAATCAGCCATTTTATTCTTCCTTCAAAATGCATGAAAATATCAGCTGCCTTTTCCATGCTTTCATATACAACATCAATGCCCCGATACAAAGCAAATAAGTGTACCTAGTTAACCAATTATTATTGGGGTTTTTTTCATGTTCCCGTGAGTTAACTTGCAAAATTCACTTGCAAAATTCAGAGATTACCAACTACTCTTGAATGAACTAGAAATGTAATTTTGTCTCTCACAAATACAGAGGCTTTGTGCTAACAAAGATTTTTCTCTGAACACTGCTTTTCACCCCTTAAAATGAATGGTAATAAGTAGGGGCTGAAGAACAAGCAACTCGCTTGTTTTTTGAGACAGAATCCGAGCGCCATCTGCTGATTTCAGCCCTTCATTACAGTCTGAGCATCATGTAATTCAGAGAGGAATTAAAGGATTTTAACGGTTCTCATGTTGTTTTTAGGAGTAAAAACCAGTCTTGACTTATGTAAGAAAACCTAATGAGTGCTAACTTCATGTGAGTATGATAATACACCAGGGGTAATGGTCCCCACAAAAGCACATTGCTACATCACTGAATTTATTCTTATCCTGCCCAGTTGTTTGGAAGTTGCATTGTTCAACTATGGTTCTCTGCATTTCCTTTGAAGAGTAAGCAGTAGAGGTACAGAAGGAAGGAGTAAACATTTTACCGGACCTCCTCCCTATGTAAGTTAATTAATAACCCTCACACTAGAAGCCCATTTTTCACAAATTATTTAATCTGTTTAACTACTTACATAATCAAAATATTAGACTGTCACCACTTTATACAGAAAAAAATGCAGAATGCTATCTTATTGGTACTATTGTATCTTTTTTTAATTTTGGTATTTTTTTCCTATTGTTTCTATAGTCAATTTGCATTTTCATTATTTTTCATACCATGGGATTCTGCTCTTCATCTTTAGCAAAACAATTATAACACTATATAAGCAAAACAATTTATCCTCACATAGTAGCATGGTCAAAACAAATTGTGTAAATTTAAATGTATTCGTTGTCTCATTTTCTATATTAGCCAAAAAAGAAATGTATAAATAGATGATAGATAGATAGATAGATAGATAGATAGATAGATAGATAGATTAAGGAATAGCACCTAGCCAGATAAAGGATTTTTAAATAAGTGTTTAAAATTAAGGTTACAATTTGTTTTTCAGTTGCTTTTTCAAAGGAAACTTATACAGATAGGAGTGGGAGGTGCAAGAAAACTTCAGATCTCAACAAGAAAAATCATTCTTGCAGTGGCTTTACCTTCCTATCATTTTAGAGTCCAAACCTGTCATAATAAATGCAACCATAAATCCACGGACAGTGACTGAACCTATCAGCTTCACAAGGAAGCATTTCCAAACCATAAATATAGGCCGATTGAAAGCCAAGGTCAGGTCTTCATGAGGATTTATAGAGCTATTTAAGGAAACTGTCTAAGACTTAATCCCAATGAACAAAAACAATTTCCACAAATGTGAATGCGCCTTACATGGAAATATTTGAATAAATAGAAGGCACATAATAGAGTTTTTAAGCTACGTTCTCTCCATTTTGTGGACAAAAGGCAGTGGAGAGGAAGATAAACAACAAACTTAAAATACCACCAGAAGTAAAGATAGAAGGAATGAGATGGTAGCACAGCTAAAGGAGGGTACCAGAGTCTATTTCTGGGAAGACACACTCATACTGTGAGGGTCTTCTCACCCCGGCCCTCTTCAGTCATGAACTCTTTCTCGTATCAGCTCAACCTTTACTTCCTCGTGGAAATCTTGACTGACCTCCCTGACTAGGTCAAACTGTCCTATTATATGCTTCACAGCACATGTACCTCAACTTAAGAGCTCGTATCATAAATGCAGGTATATGGGCTTATTTGATTAATTTCCATCTCTCGTATTGAACAGTTGTGGGCTTCACAAAGACAGCATTCTACCCTGCAAGAATGCAACACTGTATCTAGAAATTTAAAAAAAAATAATTTCAAAGGACAGATGTTTAATAAGTGAGTGAATTAAAGAATTAATGAATAAAAAAGTCAAGCATTTGACATTGATTCAAGTATATATCTTATCGGAATTCTTGTCTTTATGTATTCTATGCTAATTTCTTGTTCCCAAACTACAAATGAAAAAATTTAACAATAACAAATGGAATTGAGCCAAATTCTCAGGAATGTAAGATACCCGTTTGAAATTAATTAAGTTCCTGAAGAAGCCTTGTTAACAATCTTAGGTCATTAAGTTAGTAGCCTCCTAATGTTCCCACAGATTGGCTGTTGTCCTTTTCAATCTTTCCCCTACCCTAGCATGTCAAGTGGCTGACTTAATTTTTTTTTTCTTTTGCTTGATAATATTAACCAAAATAATAACATTTGTATTATATGTTAAATATTTGCTAAACGTAACTCAATGCTCTAAACAGACAAGTAAAACTGATATTTGCAGAAAATATTGCCTTCATAGTCCTAAATACAAGGGTAAGATAGTGGTAAGCAATTAAGATTGAAAGAGCATTTTTTTTTAAAAGCTGAAAGAGAACAGGATTTAATAGAAGGGAAGAAGTGTATCACATAAAAATTATTGCATGAAATATTTTCCCAGATACATTTTTGTCTCTGGGTGCTCCTATACATTGGTGAGATGTAAAATAGAGTCATTCCCTTAGGAACCAATCAAAAAAAGCGTGAAAGCCACGGGGCTTAAGCAAGGGTCAGCAAACTTTTTCTGTAAAAACCCAGATAGTAAAAAATGTTACATTTTGTGAGCCATACAATCTCTGTTGCAACAACTCATCTCTGCTTCTCTAGCATGAAAACAGCCATAGACAATACATAAACAAACAAGTGTAGCTGTGTTCCAATAAAACATTTTTTACAAAAACAGGCAGTCAGTGGATTTGGCCCACAGGCTAGAAGATCAAAAGAAATGAGGCTCTTTCTACGTAGACTCTCCACAATAGACAGGAAAAAAGAACAAACAAAACAAAACAGGTGTTGACACCAAAAAAACTGCTCTATCAGTCATAAAGTAATTCATATTTGAAACAACAGGGACAGAATGGGACAATTTCAACAGTGCCCTAATATGCTCTTCACCTCTAATCTTCCATTTTACCTTTACTGACACAATGTTCTATACCAGTGTTCAAAGGTTTTCTAAAATAATTCCTACTTTTCCCTCCTGAAAACCCTGAAATTACTGATTTCCAACTCAATTCTTTCATCTACTTCATATGAGTTTATTCTTATTTATGTACTTATCTGAGACAGAAACAGAGAGTGGCCAGGGAAAGGAGTAGAGGGAGAGAGAGAATCTCAAGCCGACTCTGAGAGCACAACTCTCGGCTGGATCCCACAATCCTGAGATCATGACCTGAGCTGAAATCAAGAGTCAGATGCCCAGGCGTCCCTACTCATATGCTTTTCAGAAGTCTGATATGCCTGCCTTCTTTCCTCCTCAACTGAT
>CM053609.1:62989007-63009030 GCA_028646535.1 Procyon lotor
CTCCCCACTCTACTACAGTGAGGTTCCGCCCTCAGTAGTTTAATGAAACGCATTTGGCAACAACCATGAATAATTTTGATTCAAACAAAAATACCCATCTTCCATTTAGTTTTCTTGACCTTACAGTGACATTTGAAAGCACACTCTTCTTAAAACTGTTTCACTCCTCCCACGTCTGACAGTTCCTACTAAGCTCCTTTAGCTGATTTATCTTTATTGACATACTTGTCCTTTAATATTGGTAATTACCAGAGTTCTGCTTCTTTGCACTTTAAGAGGTTCTTTCTGAATTACACAGTGGTGTCCAAGACACAAAGATGTATTACGGAAGGAATTTAATACAAAGATATAGTAAACAAGGAATGGAGTTAGAGCTGCTGTCTAGAAATTGAACATAAATCTACAACCTGTTCTGTCTGTATGTTCTTAACAGTTACCAAACATATTTCATACAAATGCCATGTAAAAATAAATAAACCCACACTCATAATTCTAAACTTTATTAATATACTCTAGATCTGACCTATAGACCCATAGTTTCAATGACTATTACATATATGTTACCTTAGTTGCTTCAAATACAGTGGGTGTGGTGCATAAACAATGAATCTTGGAACACTGAAAAAAATAAAATTAAGATCTTAAAAAAAAAGTAGGTCTAAACTGAAATCATATATTCTACCAAAATTTTTCTTCTTCCTGCATGCTCTATCTCAATAAACAGACTACCACTGCTCCCAGAAGCAAAATTAAAAACCTGAGAGTCAGCCAAAGCTCCTATTTCTTTCTCTTTATATACTTCTAACTAGGAACAAATCTAATCAATTAGACTTTCTTAATATCTCTTACATTGAACATACTGGCCATGGGCTATTTTTGCTTGCCTGCCCAAAATATAAGCTCTACCATCTTAGATACCCAGAAAGCCATGGGTTAAAAGTATTAAACACTTGGGACAAGAAGACATTGGGGATGGCAAAAAAGGGGCCAGCAAGAGAAAATCTTCAGTTGATTGACAGAATCAGAATCCAGATTATAATGAATGCAATAGGCATAAACCACACATCTGGGGCACTGTGTGTCTTTTTAAACAAAGGGAATTGGTAGCCCATGAAGTTATATAAAATGAAGAAATGATTATATTTCATTTCATATATGAGGTAAATATTAGTGTCTAATCCTTATTTTAGATTTTTAAATATCTTATTCCAGATCCATTTTTCCAATTAGATTTGTATATATAGAAATCTGCAAAAACTAACTTATTCAGAGTTAAAATGCTATGATAAATTTGTGGCAAAATGTATACTACAAAGCTTAAACTCATATATTCCCTCTGAGATTTCTTTAGAGCTTACTCATAAGTGAATCCAGTCACCGCTATTATTGTCCTAAGATTTATTATGTTTCAGAAATGTTGCTATATATGTGGATTATTCTGTCTAATCCCAAAAAAACCTTGTCAGATACCTACTGTTTTATTACTATTATTGTCTCATGAAGATGAAGAACTTAAGAGAGAAAGCTAGACTTTTCCTCAACATATATTCAATGTGAAATTCTAACAACTCAGCCTCTGCAGCATTGTTCACCTCTATTCTGATATTTTAATTTACCTAATTCATTTTATATTGGCATTTCCATTTTAGAATAATAAAGTAGCATTGATCTTAAACTATTTATAGGCCCTATTTTGCTTAAAACAGACCAGTTTTTATCTTCCTAATTGTCTCCTTTATATCTTCCTCATTGTTAAAATTAGTCAAATTTTAATATATACATCATCCTACTCATTATTTTGGTATCCGCTACTCGAACTTCATAAAATATAGGCTCCAAATAAGCAAACACATTGTCTCTCTCAATATCCTATACTCGAGATCCAGGGTTGAAGGCACTCATATTTGTATATTTTTAAATTATCAATTAATTATTATCTCTGATGAATAATATCAGAAATATAAACAGATCAGTTAGATAGACAAGTAAGTAGGTAGGTAGATAAATAAGCAAAAATATTCTAAAAACATGGTGATATCAATTTATTTAAATTAATGAGGATAATTCTATTACGCAAACTCTTTATTCATCCTTACTTCAAATGTCAACAGTGATGGATGGTAGGTTCCCTATAGACTGTCAAACAATGGAACAAGCAAAAATATTAGCTATATATGTATCATAGGTGGTCTCTTACAAGTTAAAAAAAAGGTATGATAATTCCATGTAGAACTTAATTTCCAAATCACCTTCTTACCCATTTTTGAGAATCACCCATATTTCCAAATATCACCTGCCCCCCCCCCTCACATTACTCTTCCCTGTTAAGAAAGGGATCAGCTCCTAAACACTTTACCTGGTTTTCTTCTGGAAGGACCAGGACTGCTGAGGGGGAAGCAACAAAACCAAAGTAGCACAGAGTGAACCGCAATTTCTCTCGCAGGTGTCAGACTCGGAGAGATTTGGGGCGCTTGCCTCGCTGGAGCTGAGTTGTCTCTGACAGTAAATAGCCTGGCACAGCAGTGACTACAAAGTGCTATCTGTTTTTTCTCTGTGCATTGTACGGGTTGGGATTTTTCATTTTATACTTCATTTGCACCTGCTGAGTGATGCTACAGAATGGCAATACTTTCCATCTCCTAACATGTAGGAAGCAGCACATTCTATGGAGCGGTAGCACCCATGCCACTCATCAAAGCCTAGCCTGATTCTTGTTTTGGGATATATAGATATCTTCCTTTTGCAGTCTTGCACAGGTGACAAAAGGAAAAAGGTACTATGATTTGATTAATAAGAGCACAAAACAAAAAGTAAGGTGCAATTCAATCTCTCTTTTTAAATTATATGCTCACTCAAGCTATAGTTTTCATCAAATGCTCTTTGGAAAGAAAAAAATATCCTCTAAATATGGAGAGTGTTTAGCAGATACTCAGGAGGGGGAGAGACGAGAATCCCACTTTTGGAAGCTTGGGAATACCCAGGTTTTACTTGTATGATAAATATTTTTAATCTAAATATTTACCGAATATATAAACATGATTTGAAAACATGGGCATATTAATGTTCACAACAACCTAACTATATTTAGAAGATCCACCTTTCACTCAGGATGTTCTCACATTCACTAGTGGAAAAGCATGCCTGGAATATTAAAGACTCCTTTATAGATAGGCTTGGTGGAAGAGATATATCACATTAAAATTAAATAATTTCTGAAAAAATCAGGAATAAAAACAAAGAACCCAAATTTATAAGCCATGCCTTCAAAGAGACCAAAAGACATCTTGAACTCTTGAATGAGTTCAATTAACCCATCGTTTTTAAGCTCTATATACAACATTAAAGGAAACAGGACACACACCTAAAAAATAATAATGATACACATAAAGCACATGTGTTCTGTTTAGAAAATTAGCATGTTAACACAATCTAGAAGCAATAGAATCCAACCCATTATATGATTAATAGTATAAGAATGCTATCAGTAGAGAGCATATAAAATATATAATTATATAACAGATGATGCTCTCTAACAGTAGATTTCATAATTAAAAGACCCTTTATGATTTGGGGAACAAGCGTATAGACTAGACTTAGGCTTCAGGCAAGGAGCTCTGGGAATGAGACAGGGGAGTTAAATAAAGTGCTGGCTTTCTTTCTTCTTGTAAAGATGATCTTTCTTGAGAGTTTTGAACAATCTGGGAAGTTTAAGTTAACTATTATGATGTCTAGTGATTATGTAGAAGTCAATTCATTGTTTAAATCACAAGATTTAAATTAAACTTTTAAAAAGTTAACACAAACTAGCTGCTGTAAATGCAAATATCTCTTTGCCCTTGCATTTTAGTATTTTTAGTCCTACTGAGAGTGAATCTCAAAAATTTGTAGATTCAAGTTTCATTAGAAGAGCACAGTTAGGTACCAGGAGCATTCTAGTTAATGAAATATTAACTGAATGTTCTGGTAAAATTTTATAAAACTCCACCAAATGTCAATTATCACTATTAAGGAATGAAAATTAAATAGAACACATATACAATCTATGCAAACTCTCATGTTTAAAACTGTCTTTGATGATTCAGAAGATGCCTCATCACCTTGAAGCCCTTAGGAATATCACCATAGGTTGCTGTGTACTGAAAACTAATTTTATTAGGTTATCCTGTTTATCTCCATTAACTCATTTATTCTCTCAACAAAGGTTTTTTGAAGGCCTGCTCTATCTCAGTCATTGAGCTGGGGCCTGCAGTGAGTAGCTATACTGACTCTGCCTTGGCCCTGCCCTCAAGTACCTTACACTCTAATACTGAAGACCAATGGAAACTTGAACTCCCGACTGTAGTTTTATGGGCTGCAAGGAATGTTAGTCTACACACCCTCCTCAAGAAGACTCACACCAACCCATCACAGTCATCACCCCTTTTGGTAAATATCTGGTTGTGTTTCACAAACAAGTTGATTAGGGAATTTCACTCAATATTATTAAACATCCCAGATATGCGTATAGATTTATTAAAGTGTTAAATCATAGTTGCTATTCCTGATGTATTTCTTTTCATCCTTTACAATGAGGTTGTTGTGCTTTGCTTAGGGACTTTTGCTGAGCTGAGAGCAAGAGGTTTTTTTGAGAATAAACACTTCTCACTGCCTTTTGTAAAAGTTTAAACGCCTTGAAGAGATTCCCCCAAGTATGCTAGATAGGGAAGGGAGAAAACGGATTCTTCCGAGGGGCACCAGAGAGAAGAAAAGATGCCCCTGAAATTGGGAAATGGTAAGTAATGCATAGTCCCTTCCCCACAGGAAAGCCACGCCAGTGCTTGAGGGAGGTGACCGTTCTCAGAACCTGACAGCTGTGTGGTCCACAGAACAAGATCCCCCTGCTGTCGAACAGTGGGAAATCCTGCCACCTCTGGGGTCTCAGAAGTAATCAACGGGGACCTACAACTAGAAGAGTTTCTACCATGTTTCAGCATTTCAGAGAAACCAGAGACTTTGTACAATTTTGCAAGGGAGAGGAAATC
Source organism: Procyon lotor (assembly GCA_028646535.1). Classification (NCBI taxonomy): domain Eukaryota; kingdom Metazoa; phylum Chordata; class Mammalia; order Carnivora; family Procyonidae; genus Procyon; species Procyon lotor. The sequence continues at coordinate 62,994,029 of CM053609.1, forward strand.
TTAATAACAACTGAGGTTGAACTGCCCTCGGAAAATATTTAAGTTGATTTAAAGAAAATGTTGTAATATAGTTCTTGCTAACCTGAGTTTGTAGGCTAAAATTTTTTCTTTCTAGAGTCGTAGCTCATTTCTTCTGGTTCTAGCCCTTAAAAAGAATAATGTGTTAACCATGTGGTGTTTATTGTTTTATTTTTTTAGTAGTCAGTACGTGCACATGGTACAAAATTAGTATTTGGCAGGAATTAAAAATAATATTTTCCCAGGATAAGCCCATAGTTAATGAAGAGGAAATTAAGTCAGAGAGAAATTAAGTTTTGGGATCACTAATTAAATACTTTAGTCACAGTCTTACCATCTATTATGTGGGTGTATTTCTCATTATTATCTTGATTTCTTTTTTCATATACTTAAATTAAGGTACTTATTCTTTTTTGTATGATCATGGTTGGCAAGATGACTTCCGGACAGCTTTTCCTGTTGACAACATAGCTGCTAAATCTAGAAAGCTTGAAATGACCTATAACTTTGGGTTGTTGTCAATAGAATAACATAAAAGAATTCTGTTCAAGGCGTATGTTTCTATAGTTATCCACTTTAGACAATCCCTTCAGTAAGCATATAAGCAACAAATTTGGAAGTAGATCTAGACCATCAGCATACTAACAATCAGCTACAAAAAGTCAAGAAGTAAGTTTATTGCAAAGGCAACAGGGACTCATTGTTTACATGCAGAGAGAAGGAGCCAGTTAAATTCTCAACTATCCATAAGCTATACCTATTGGTTGCAATAAAACTATAAGCAATCCGAAGAGGGTTGGGAAGGAAACATCCACTTTAGGCTGTTGTTTAATGACAATTTTAACTGGGGTTGTCTCAGAGCTGTAGTGATATTATGAAACTGGAGAATGGGAATGTCCAGTGCTCCCCAAAACAGTTTGAAAGGAAGAGGATGTAGAATGGCAGCCCTGAATCATGATGGCCCAAAGTCTACACATGAAGAGAAATGTTTACGGGAAACTTATATAGAAAATTCATATTCATAGACCATATCAGTAATTTTAACTCCTGTCTCCATTAAATGGAAATAAATAGAGATTAGGGAATGAATGAGTTTAATTTACAATTTAAGGCAGTGTGGTCATCAAAAATGATTATGAACCCTTAAGCCTTGTGTCATGAGGGAAATGTGGTTATGTTACCATTCCTTCCATACTTTAGTATTTAAGGAAAAGCAAATGCAGGAACCAGGACCCTTCTCTCAGAAACATGACTCAGAAAAGGGGGCCTGGAAAATGACTTCGGACCAAAATATAGGTGCTTTAGTAAATGATAACATGTGAGACAAAACTTAGGACACTAACTTTCTGTGCATAGGCTTGAGAAGAATGGAAGATGTTTCCACGTGTTTGTTTTCAGAGCTTCATGAGAAAGGACCCAAGCACCATGAACAAACGGATTTTGATATGCATGAGTTGCAAACCTTGCACCAGTAGGTGTACTGGAAAATTGTGCAAAGAAATGTCCTGCACAGTTGTGAAAGTGAACATGTAGAGGCAAGTTTGTGTTTTCAGTAAACGTTGTTTACCTTCACCCTGGTGATTTAATAATAAACCTAAAAGAGACTTTTGGTCATAATATCATTAATGTATAAATGATAAAATATCATTACTTAAATGATACAGTGAAATTAGCAATTCATAAATAGATTCTAACAAGTCTCAAGAATATTGATACAGGGTTGTAATCAGTTGAGCTTTCTGATATTTTTCACTAAGATGAAAAATATTTACAGAGGATACCTAACTTAATGTATCAGAAGTCTCATAAAATAATTAGTATCAAGCATTCCTTTAAAGGCTTTGAATCTAGATAAGGTAACTGATAATAAAAGCTTTTGTTAAGCCCTTGGTACACATATAAGAAAAATATCATATTTCTAATAGAAGCTGGATAGATTATTCTAAAGAATAAGAAAGCATTTGCAGCAAAAATTGTAGCTTCAGGAATAGAGCTAATCTTCACAAAGGGTCCTAGCTGAATTATAATCAGCTCTATTCTTTAAAAAATATATAAAGATATGTTTTTGCTATATGGTTTTTTTGTTCAAACATGGATTTTTAAAATCTGCATTAGAAGAAGCACTGAGAAAAAAGTAGGAGAAGTTTGTAAATTGAAGAGTAGTCATTTGTATTCCTAGTCATATGTCATTTTATGTTTATATCTATATATCATTTAATTTACAGAGTTAATGAAAGGAAGATTTGTAGCATTTTCCTGATCATTACTGGCTCTAGCAGTAATTTTTGACATGCAACAGGCATTGGGTAGGTATTTGAAAATCATTACCTGAGTTGAGTAGGGACAGAGGAGACAGAGAAAGGGAAAAAAGACAGACATGCATTCTATATGTGATGTTTGTGGACAATTTTGAATTTTTTATAAATAAAACTTCTGACTGCAATCAGAGTTCATCGATTCACAGCTCATTCTCTTTCTTACTATGTGGCTCTCACCCCCTCTCTCCCCCCCCCACCCACACACGCAGGGCCCAAACATCTGTAGTTTGTACTTTGCTTCAGGTAGACTTATTAGTACTGAACTTCCCATTACAAAGGCAGTTGGCATTCATGGCCTGGGGATTTTTCTTCCCCTAGAAACATAATTTTATCTTATTTTGGTATATGATTTACACTTATTAAAAATAAGCACCATTCAGAATGGCTGGATATACTTAAACAGCATATAATAATTAGAGAAAATTTTGATTGTTTTTTTGTTTTGAGGACTTCCTTAAATGAAATAACTCAGACATATCTAAAAATATAAAAATAGCAGATAAGTATCTATGAATCCAAAATATAGCTTAAGAAATGAAATATAAACACAGTTGAAATTCCTTGCATCCCCCCCTTTCCAAATTATATTTCCCTCCCTCTACCTCAGAAGTAAATATCCTTCAGAATGAAATGTTTATCATTTTAATGTATATCTATACATCTATGTTGTGAGTACTTACATACGTTCTTGAAATTAAGTATTTGGGACAATACTGTGTCTACTCTTTCCCAACAAGTGTTTTTCATTCACCATTGTGTTTGGAAGACTGGCCCATCAGGATACAAATCATTCTAGTACAGTTCATTCATTTCCATTGCTTTAACATGGTCCACCATATGACTTTTCCATAATTTACTTATTCATGCTACTGATGACGGTAATCTACATTTTCTCAATTTTGTTTTCATTCTCATAAATACAGAGAACAAACTGATGCCTGCCAGGGGTGAGAGAGTGGGAGGATGTCAAAAGAGGTAAAGAGGATTAAGAGGTACCAACTTCCAGTTAAAAATTAAGTAAGTCACAAAGATAAAAAATACAGCATAGGAAATATAGTCAATAATATTGTAATAACTTTATATAGTGACAGACAGCGACTACACTTATCATGGTGAGCATTACATGATGTATATAATTCTTGAGTCATTATGTTATACACCTAAAACTAATACGACACTGTATGTCAATTACACATATAATCCTATACATGTATCAATAAAAGTATATTTCCTGTTTCAAACAATGAGCTATAAACATTCTTGTACATATCTTTTTCTGAAGGTGCAATATTATATCTAGGATACATATCTAGGAATTTCTGGAATAAATGTATGAGCATTGCCAAGCTGATTATGTAATAACCACTTGCTCTCTCTTTAAAATGATTTGACCAGTTTAAAACTACAGTAGTACTGTGTACAAGTATCCTTTGCTGCATATCATTGTCAACACACTATATGTTTAATTTCAGAGCAAACCATAATATGGTACCTTATTGTGGTTATAATCAGCATTTTCTTGTTTACTAATGTTTCTTTTCTTTTTTACGATTTAATTTATTTATGAGAAAGAAAGCCACAGAGTGAGAAAGAACCTGCGCAGGGGGATGGAGTAGAGGGAGAAGCAGACTCCGCACTCAGCAGGGAGCCTGATGCCAGGTTCAGTCTAAGACCCGGGATCCTGACCTGAACCGAAGGCAGACACTTAACCAACTGAGCCACCAGGCACCCCTTTACTAAAGTTTCATATCACTTCATGTATTTACTGACAGTGAGATATCATCTTCTGGTTTCTAATTTTTTTCCATTTCTCATTAGAATGTTTGACCATAATACTATTGATTTATAGAAAACACTGAGGTATTCTTGGTAGTAATCCTTGCATCTTTATATACTGCAAGTATCCCATCTAATCAGTTCACTTGCCTTTTCTTTGATGAATTTTTAATATATAGAAGTGTTTAACTTGCCATCGTTCCTCTTACCAGCTATGACTTATATGTTCTAGACTTTTGTTTCTTGTTAAAAACATTGTTCATTACTACAAGACTTCTGAGGAAGACAGCAAAGAAGGAGAACACTAAGTCACTTCAACCCATGGATACAACTGGTACCACTGACATCAGTGTAAATAAACTAGAAAATGAACCAAAGACTGACAGAACAGTCTTTTCAAAGTTAAATGTAAAGAGGTCACACTGAAGAAGATAGAAAGGGCAGAGATGTAGTCAGGAGCTAAAGGGATCTTGGGACTGTCCAAAGGAGGGAGAGACATGGTGGGCACAGAGAAGTGACAGGGAAAGACCATCAAACCAAGCACCCCAAGCACAGGGAACCCACATGAAAAATGCAGGGGCCTAATTTCACACGTTCTCACAACCAGCCGGGCTTAACACCTGGAACTTTAAAAGCCAGCAGGCTAGGCTCTGTGAGAGCCAAGAGGGCCAGAGGAAACAGAGTGCCCACCGTTAGAGAGATGATACAGCCAACAGCCACAAAGAGATACAGCATAGAAGCAGCAGTCTGAAAAATGCCTGGATCATACAGGAAGGAGATATGTTTACTAATCTGAGAAACTGTGCTTGAGGGGCAGGAATCCTTGTGAGGATTCTCCAGGAACAAAGTAACTGGTGAGTGCCATTTCCTCCCCTAGCCCTCCGCCTAGACATGCACATATCTGTGGGAACCAGCACAGTACCAACACTTGCTACCAAATGTGCTAACAAGCACCCTGACTCCACGTTCTCCCGCAGACAAACCCCCTCCAAAACACCCTTGGCCAGAGCCCATCCAAAGCAATGCCATAAGCCTAAGGAGGTGCAAGCAGCCCCACCAGGGACCAGCTCCCCATAAAGTGACTCCTACCCAGGAGAGAGAGGAAAATAAACACACACACATACACACACACACCAGTCTAACTGTGGCCTCAGCAGTGGGCTGGGGAAAACATCTGGTCTGGATGCAGACCCCCCACTAATGAAAGCTTCTCAGGGAACACCCAGGAAAGCACCCTGTGTGATGCTACTGCATCTCTGGCAAACTCCTGATCTGCCAAGGCAGCTGCAGACTGCTCCACTAACAACACAGGGACCAAGCACTGCCCACACAGGCAAACAGAGCCACTTCAGACAACTGGACTAAAAGCAAAAGTGGCTCAGCCATAACAGTAGGGCACATGCAAAACTCAAAGGAGACACCCCTAAAGAGCCAGGTTCTGGTGAGCAGGGGACATTGCACTACAGGGCACTCCACTACAGGACCTCTTCTTCACAAGGCCACTGCTTTTAAAAGCAAATGTAGCTGACTTCCGTAACATGTAGAAACATACACAGAGAATCAGATAAAATGAGGGAATAAAGGAATATGTCCCAAATGAAAGGACAGGACAAAATCACAGCAAGAGAGCTAAATGGAATGGAAATAAGTAATATCCCTGATAGAGAATTTAAAAGAATGGTCATAAAGATACTCGCTGGACTTGAGGAAAGAGTGGAAGACCTAAGTGTGATCCTTAACAAAGAGGTAGAAAATTTTAAAAAGAACCAATCAGAGATGAAGAACTCAATAACTGGAATTACAAATACACCAAATGGAATAAACAGTAGACTGAAGGACAAAAAAGAATAGATCAGTGACCTGAAGGACGGAATAATGGAAAGCAATCACATTGAGCAGGTGAGAGAAAAATAATAATAATAAAGGAAAATAGACATAAAGAACTCAGCCACTCCATCAAACATAATAACATTCATATTATAAGGATCCCAGAAGAAGGAGAAAGCGAAAAGGGTGCAGAAAAGTTATTTGAAGAAATAATGGGTGAAAACTTCCCAAATCTGCACAAGAAAATAGAACTCAGATCTGAGAGGCACAGAGAGCCCCCAACAAAATCAACCCAAAGAGGTCCACACCCAGACCCACAGTAATTAAAATGGCAAAAAGCAGTGAGAAAGAATTTTAAAAGCAGCAAGAGAGATAAAAAGTTATATACAAGGGAAATCCCACAATGTTTCTCAGTTGATTTTTCAGCAGAAACTTTGTAGGCCAGGAGAGAGTGGCATAAGTATTCAAAATACTGAAAGAAAAAAAAAAAGCCAAGAATATGCTATCTAGCAAGGCTATCATTCAGAATAGAGGGAGAGATAAAGAGTTTCCAAAACAAAAGTTAATGAAATTCAAACCACTACATCAATCCTACAAGAAATGTTAAAGAGGACTCTGAGTGGGAAGGAAAAACCATAAGCAGGAATAAAAAAAGTAGAAAGCACAAAAGCAGTAAAATTACATGTATCTCTCAAAACCAGTTAAAGTATTACAAAATAAAAGGGTGTAACATATGACACCATATACCAAACTGTGGGAGGGAAAGAATAGGGTCAAACTTAAGTGACCATCAACTTACTCTAGAGTACTATAAGCAGAAGCTATTATATACAAACCTAATGGTAACCACAAATCAAAAACCATGGGGCACCTGGCTGACTCATTTGGTAGAGCATACAGCTCTTGGTATTAAGTTCAAGCCCCATTTGGGGTGTAAAGATTACTTAAAAATAAAATCTTAAAAAAAAAAAAAAGTAATAGATAAGCAAAAAAACAGAGAAAGGAATCCAAGTATATCATTAAAGGAAGACAGCAAACCATGAGAGAAGAGAGCAAGAGAAGGAACAGATGAATGACAAGAACAACCATAAAACAAGTAACACAATGGCAATAAGTACATACCTATCAATAATTACTTTCAATGTAATGAACTAAATGTTCCAATCACAAGATAGGGTGAGAGAATGCATAAAAAAGCAAGAATGATCTATACGCTGCCTACAAGAGACTAATTTCAGACCTAAAGGCATATGAAGATTGAAAATGACAAGATAGAAAAGCATTTATCATGCATAGTAGTGAAAAGTAAGTCAGGGTAGCAATATTTTATCAGACAAAATAGACACTGGAAGATAGAACTTAACAAGAGACAAAGAAAGACACTATATTGTCATAAAAATAATGATCCAACAAGAAGATATAACAATTATAAAATGTATGTACCCAACATGGGAGCACCCAAATACATAAAACAGTAAATAATAAACATAAAGAAAGAAACAGTGGCACAATAATAGATAAGGACTTTAACACCCACTTACGTCAATGGATAGATGATCCAAGTAGAAAACCAACAAGGAAACAGGGACTTTCAAAGATACATTGAACTAGATCGGCCTAACATACATGCAAAACATTATACCTTAAAACAGCAGAATACAAAACAAATAAACAACAACAACAACAACAAAACAGCAGAATACACATTGTTTTCAAATGTATGGAACATTCTGCAGAATAGATCACCTATTATGCCCAAAACAAGTCTCACCAAATTCAAAAAGATCAAAACCATACCACGCATCTTTTCTAAACACAACACTATGAAACTAGACATCAACCACAAGAAAACGCATGGAAACAGCACAAATAAAGGGAGGTTAAATAATATGCGACTAAACAATGAGTAGGTCAACCAGGAAATCAAAGAAGAAATTGAAAATTACATGGAAACAAATGAAAATGAAAACACAATGGTCCAAAATCTTTGGGGTGCAGCAAAAGCAGTTCTAAGAGAAATATCTGAAATAAAAAACCTAACCTTACACCCAAAAAGTTTAGAAATATAAAAAACAAAACCTCAAACCAGCAGAAGGAAGGAAATAACAATTACAGCAGAAATAATGATATAAAAACAAAAAATAAAATAGATCAGTGAAGCTAGAAGCTGGTTCTATGAAAAGGTGGACAAAATTGATAAACGTCTAACCAGATTCATCAAAGAAAGAGAGAGAGAGAGAGAGAGAAAAGAACTCAAATAAATAAAATCAGAAATTAAAAAGGAGAGGCGCCTGGGTGCCTCGGTCATTAAGCGTCTGCCTTCGGCTCAGGTCATGATTTCAGGGTCCTGAGATTGAGCCCTACATCAGGGCTGTCATTCTCCCTCTATCTCTGCCTGCCACTACCCCTGCTTGTTCTCTCCCTCTCTCTCTTTCTCTGTCAAATAATAAAATCTTTTTTTAAAAAAAATTTTTAGGAGCACCTGGGTGGCTCAGTTGTTAAGCGTCTGCCTTCGGCTCAGATCATGATTCCGGAGTCCTGGGATCGAGCCCTGCATCGGGCTCCTTGCTCCGCAGGAAGCCTGCTTCTCCCTGCTACCATTCCCTCTGCTTGTGTTCCCTCTCTCGCTGTGTTTCTCTCTGTCAAATAAATAAAATCTTTAAAAAAAAAAAGTTTTTCTAACACTAAGAGATAAAATAGTTAACATCTTAAAAAAAATGAAGTATCACAGTCCCATATTTCAAAATATACTACAAAGCTGTAGTAATCAAAATAGTAGGGTACTGGCACAAAAACAGACATCTAGATCAAAAGAACAGAGAGTCCAGAAATAAACTCACAATTTTATGGCTATTTAATCTTTGACACAGCAGGAATGAACATGCAATGGGAAAAAGTGGTCTCTTTAACAAAAGGTTAAAATTGGAGAAGAATGGACAGCTACATGCAAAAGAATGAAAGTGGATCACTTTCTTATACCATATACAAAAATAAACTCAAAATGGATTAAGGACCTAAATGTGAGACCTGAAACCATAAAAATCCTAGAAGAGAGCACAGGTAGTAATTTCTCTGACACTGGCCATAGCGACATTTTTCTAGATATGCCTCCTTCAGCAAGGGAAAACAAAAGCAAAAATAAACTATTAGAATTACATCAAAATAAAAAGCTTCCGGACAGCAAAAGAAACCATCAACAGAACTAAAAAACAGCCTATTGAATGGGAGAAGATATTTGCAAAGGACATATCCAAAAAGGGTTAGTATCTAAAATATATAAAGAACTTATACAACTCAACACCCCAAAAATGAACAATCTGAATGAAAAAGGATCAGGGGATGCCTGGGTGGCTCAGTTGGTTAAACTGCTGCCTTCGGCTCAGGTCATGATCCCAGGGTCCTGGGATCGAATCCCACATCGGGCTTCTTGCTCAGCGGGGAGCCTGCTTCTCCCTCTGCCTCTGCCTGCCTCTCTGCCTGCTTGTGCTCTCTCTCTGTCAAATAAATAAATAAATAAAATCTTTAAAAAAAAAAAAAAAAAGGATCAGAAGACATGAACAAACATTTCTCCAAAGAAGACATACCGGTGGCCAACAGACATAAAAAGATGCTCAGCATCACTCATCACCAGGGAAATGCAAATCCAAACCACAGTGAGATATCACCTCACACCTGTCAGAATGGCTAAAATCGAAAGCACAAGAAACGTCAAGTGTTGGAGAGAAGGTGGAGAAAAGGAAACCCTCAGGCGTAGTTGGTGGGAATGCAAACTAGTGCATTCATTGTAGAAAATGGTATGGAAGCTCCTTAATAAATTAAAAACAGAATGACTAGATGATCCAGTAATTTGACTACTGGGTATTTACCTAAAGATATCAAAGCACTCATTCAAAAAGATAATGCACCTCTATGTTTATTTCAGCATTATTTACAATAGCCAAATTATGGAATTAGCCCAAGTATCTAACAACAGATGAACAGATAAAGAAGTGGTACATATATCTAATGAAATATCATTCAGCCATAAAAAAGAATGAAATCTTGCCATTTGCAACAACATGAATGGATGTAGAGGGTATAATGCTAAGTGGAAAAAAAAGTGGAGAAAGACAAATACGATTTTGGTCATATGTGGGATTTAAGAAACAAGAGATATGGTCAAAGAAAAAAAGAGACTAGCCAAAAAACAGATTCTTAACTATAGAGAACAAACTGATGGTTGCCAGAGGGGAAGTGGGTGGGCGGATGGGTGAAATAAGTGAAGGGGATTAAGAGTGCACTTACTTTGATGAGCACTGACTAATGTGTAGAATTGTTGAATCCCTATACTGTACACTTGAAACTAATATAATAGTGTATGTTAAATTAAAAAAAAAATTCTTCATTCCTATAAAATAAAGAGATATCTTTCTTCATTTGCCTCATGAAGTCTTCAAGTCTTGTTCTATTTAGGTCTTTATTCAACAGAGAATTTTTATCCTTTTGGTTGTTATTTGTAATGAAAGATAAGATTCTATTTTTTTCCGTAAGAGTCCTTTATAAGAAAGTTCACCCTTCCCCACTGATTTGCAGAGCCTTGTCTCTCACATATCAACTTCATATACACACAGTTTTGTATCTGGGCTTCCCATCTGTCTCCTTTGGCCCAATATTCTATTCCCATGTGTACATCACCTCTTCCTGGACACTATCACTTTACAATGTCTTCGTATATTGGTAGGATACCTCTTTCATAGCTGCCTCAACTTTTTCCGCCTTTGGTCTTCTAAGTGAATGTTAGAATCACCTCAAGTTCCGTGAAAACACTAGTGAGATTTTTATTGGAATAATGCTTTGAATTTATACACAAATTGAGGTAATTTACATCTTTAGTATTTTGACTCTTTCTATCACACTCTCTCTACATTTATCTAGTTCTTCTTTAAAGACTTTCAATAAAGTTGTATGATTATCTCCATAAAAGTCTTGTACATCTTTTGTTAGATTTATTCCTATTGCTTTACATTTTATCCTTTAATAAAGGATATTAAATGCTATCCTTTCAAAATTACATTTTCAAATGTTTTCTGCTGGATTTGATATGTGATAAACCTGTAGAAATCTTATTGTAACAATTTAGTTGTACAGTCTCTTGGGCTGCTTATTACACTCAAGTATAGAGTACAGTTTCTTCCTTTTCAATCCTGCTATTTTCTTACTCTAGTCTCTGGGCCTCCTGGGCTGGCCAGCACAATGCAAAATAAGACATGCTTCCCTCATACATGGTTTTAAAGTATGTTTAAATTGAAATTTAAATGAAATTTAAATTTAATTTTAAATTTAATTAAATTGAAATTTAAATGAAATTTAAAATGAAACTCATGTTTCATTGCTTTGAGTAAGATTTCATTAATTAAGGAAGTTTTCCTCTATTCCTACTTTTCTAAGTAGTTTGATCATAAAAGAATACTGGATTTTGGGGCACCTGGGTGATGCCATCAGTTGAGGTCCAACTCTTTGTTTCAGTTCAGGTCGTGATCTCCAGGTCATGAGATCGAGCCCCGTGTCAAGCTCTGTTCTCAGTTTCGTCTGCTTGAGATTCTCTCTCTCTCTCTCTCCCTCTGCCCTACCCACTTGTGCTCTCTTGCTCTCTCTCTCTAAAATAAATAAATCCTTAAAAAAATTGGATTTTGTTGACTTTTCTGTTTTTATTAAGAAAACCCTGTGATTTTTCTACATTAATCTGTTAATGTAGTGATTTTCATTAATGATTTTTCCAATAATATATCATCCTTACGTTACTAGGATAAAACCCATATGAGCATGATGCAATTTTTTAAACATATTGGGGTTTGGTCATTAAACTGGTTTAAGAATTTTTTGCTTATAAGTGGGTCCAACAGTCTAGCTTGTAATTTTTCACTTACCAGCTTATTATACTTTGGTTAAACTGTTCTATTTTACTGTTTTTTATTTTTCACAAATTCATTTGAGACAGAGAGCATGTATGCATTGTGAGGGTGGGGGAGAGAAAGAGCGAATCTTAAACAGACTCCACACTGAGCACAGAGCTCAATGCTGGGCTCCATCTCACAACCCTGAAATCATGACTTCACCTGAAATCAAGAGTCAGAAGTTTAACTGACTGTGCCACCCAGAAGCCCCAACCTGTTCTATTTTAAAAGTTGGGCAATCTTCTTGCTTCATCCAGTCTCTGAAACAATCTGTTTATGACAATGCAGAGTTAAAAGTTATCTTTTACTTGAATATTTGATATAACTTGCCTATGAACCCAGCTTGCTTTGTAGATATGAGAGAGAAGGAATGGGAGCTAGGTTAATTAGTGGTAGAGGTTTTAACTACCATTTCAATTTGTTAAGTAGATAGAGATCTTTTCATGTTTTCGGTTGTTTAAGTCAGACTTTGACAAGTTATGTTTTCCTAATAAATTGTGACTTTCACCCAACTTTTCAAAATTATTGTCAATAAGATCACCATATTTTTTTAATGTCTACTTTGTGTGTGACTATGTCACCTTGGTTATTTATTTGTGCCTTCTCTTTTTGCCAGTCTTACTTCTTTATATTACTTTGAATTTATTCTGTTGTTCTCTCTGTAGCTTCTTAAGCTGGACACCGAGCTCATATTTTTCAGCCTTTTTGTGCAATAAATTACTTTCTGAGCATGTTTTAGCCATATCCCATAACTTGTGATATATTGTGTTTTCTCTATTCCAGTTATATTGTCTAATTTCCATTATGATTTCTTCTTTGAGATATATAGAAGTATGTTATTTTCAAACATAAAAAAGGTTTCTTTTCCCATAAGGTCATTTTTTTTTCTTAATAGTTCTTTTGTTAAGAATTCAGCATTGTTTTATTTAAGAAGCTTGATCCAAATATCACCTTATTCAACCTGAAGTCCTTGACTCTTTCGGTGAAGCGACCAAAACCAAACTACCTTGGGATTGGCAATACCCAAAAAACAATCTCTGTCATAAGAACAGCTTATTATTTTGGTTTTCCATTCTATTTTTGCTCTGAGTCCTAGAGGTCCTTAACTATCTTGCAAGCTAAATTATATATTTTTTAATGCTTTTCAGCATGAAATTTTCAGACTATCTAGTCAACCACATTGCCAGAAATAAAAGTTTGAGGATGGCTATACATTTATGCTATAGTCTGAGGAGATTGTAGAGGCAGGAAATTTTTCCAAAACTGTCACGTTTTGCTTAGTAAATACAATTCTCAGGGGAATATTATTTTATCAATGGGGTCTGTGTATGACAATACTGGGCCACTGTCTTACACCCTGCACAAAAATAAAGTCAGAATAGATTAAAGACTTGAATGCAAGGCCTGAATCCATAAAACTCCTAGAAGAAAACAGAGAGAGAAATCTTGATATTGGTCTTAATGATGAATTTTTAGATTTGATACCAAAGCAAAGGCGACAAAAGCAAAGGAAAGGAAAGCGTCATTGAAATAAAAAGGAAACCATTAAATGGCAGAAGATATTTGCAAATTATATCTGATAAGAGATTAATACTGAAATATAGAGAGAGCTCACACAATTCAATAGGTAAAAACAAACAATCCAATTTCAAAAAGGGACAGAGAATCTGAGTAGACATTTTCCCAGAGAAGACATACAGATGTCAAACAGGTGTCAAACATGAAAAGGTGCTCCACATCACTAATCGTCAGGAAAATGCAAATCAAAGCCACAATGAGATGTCACCTCAACACCTGTTACAATGGCTAGCATCAAAAAGGCAAGAAATAGCAAGTGTTGGAGAGGATGTAGAGAAAAGAGAACCCTCATGCTCTGTTGGTAGGAATACAAACTGGTCAAGTCCCTATAGAAAACCCTACGGAGGTTTCTCAAAAAATTAAAAATAAACTATCATATGATTTGGCAATTCCACCTCTGGGTATTTATTTAAAGGAAATGAAAACACTAATTCAAAAAGATACCTACATCCCCATGTTCACTGCAGCATTATTTACAATAACCAAGACACGGAAACAACCTAAGTGTCCGTTAATGGATTAATGGATGAGGAGATTGTGATACGTATAGACACGCACGCGCGCACGCACACACACACACACACACACACACAGTGGAATATTATTCAGCCATAAAAACAATGAAATCTTGCCACTGGCAACAACATGGATGGAACTGGACTTAAGTGAAGTAAACCTGAGTTAATCAAACTCAAAGCTAATCAAAATAAGTTGGATAGGAAAAAAAGCAAATACCACATTATCTCACTTTTTTGTGGAATCTAAGAAAAAAAGGCAAGGATGGGACGAAAAACCCAGAACTCACAGATACAGAGAACAGATTGGTGAGTGCCAGAGCCAGAGGGTATAGGGTGAGTGAAAGGGACGAAGGTAATCAAACAGTACAAAACTCCAGTTTTAAAATACATCAGGGCAAGGTAATGGGCAACATGATGCTTATAGTTAATGTGTATTCGAAAGTTGCTAAAAGTAGATCTTCAAAGTCCTCATCATAGGAAAAGCAAATTATAACTACATTTGGTGGTGGATATCAACTAGACTTACTGTGGTAATTATTTTGCAATATGTAAAAATATTGAATCATTATGTTGTACACCTGAAACTAGTATATTGTTATGTATCAATTATATCATTCAAAAACAACAACAACAAAATATTTCAGTAAAGAAAAGATAACATACAGGATGTGTGGGTGGCTCAGTCAGTAAAGTGACTGCTGAGGTCATGATCTCAGGGTCCTGGGATCGAGCCCTGAGTTGGGCTCTCTCCTCAGTGGGAAGCTTGCTTCTCCCTCTCCTTCTGCCCCTCCCCGCTATGTGTGCATTCATGTGTTTTCTCTCTCTCTCTCTCTCTGAAAGTAATAAAATCTTAAAAAAAGAAAGAAAAGGAAGGATTCCGGAAGAAACAATAGTACGGCGTGAATATGGGGAAGCAAAAGAAAGCAAGAAAATATGCGACTATGAAGCGAATGCTTAGTCTCCGAGATCAGAGGTTTAAAGAAAAAGATAGATTAAAACCTAAGAAAAAGGAAAAGAAAGATCCCAGTGCACTC
>CM053609.1:63009530-63035653 GCA_028646535.1 Procyon lotor
CCACATTCACGGAATAAGGAAGTGGCTTCTCCCTTACAATAAGGAGAGCTGCAAAGAATTGGAGGCCATATTTAGTATACCACAAGGGGCAAAAGGATTTCAGCTGTGAGAACCTGCAAGCAAGTCACCAATGCCCCAAAGGCCAAAAGAAGTCATGAGTTGCAAGTCGGAGGAGGGTTCATTCACCTGAATCAGGAAAATGGATGATGAGTGTCCCCAGCAATGGCTGAGTAGTCTAAGAAGCAATGAAAACATCCAGAGAAACATCAGTCAAACCCAGAGTCCAAGAACATCCTTGTTGCCCTCCTACCTTTCTTTCCTCTGCTTCAGCAAAGTTAGGAAATGGAATACAATGGGAGAAGGGCAGAAACAAAAGGCTGGGAAAGAAGAAAAGGAGCCAGCCTTCTTCTTAAACTTTCTGTTTGCAAAAGCCCTCAGCGGGGAAAAAATTTAACTCAGTATCACATTCAAAGTTCGATTATAATATAGTACTGGCTACTTTGAATTATAAAATAGTTACCTTTGAAACTTAAAATGACCATATTTTTTTTCCAGGGAGAGAACTGAAAATTCACAGATCTGCCTGAATTTTCATTCATGAAAGGGAATAACTGCCATTCTTGAATAACTATCCGAGGGAAGATGAAAGACAAAAATAAGGATTCTTTCTGGGTGACTCCTGTTGCTACTGATCTTGACCGTGGAGCTTTAACGTGTGTATTTGGTAGTGAGAAGTGCAATCCACACCCTGTGAGATCTACTGGTTCAACATATTAATTTTTCTTGAAGAAATGGTGAATGAGAGTATTATATTACATTACAAAGAGTAAAATATCCTGAAAATTAGCTGATCCTTGCCCTTTCCCGGGATTTTTATACATCATGTGCTTGCTCAAATCTCCCCCGCTGTCCTCTACGAAGAGTACAGCCCATGTGCCTCTTTCCCTGACTCTCCTGCTCATGAAATCAGTATCTTTTTTTTTTTTCATCCAGCAATGGCTCCTTGGCAAGCACACATCCACATATACACACATCTGATTTATAAAATGGAGATTCCCTCAGTGTTTCAGAAGAAAAATTTCTCCTACGTGAAATTTCAAAACTTAGTTCCATAGGAATAAAAGAAATATATTGAATATATTAAAAAGGCTAATCTGATGGCCATGTACAAGCTGAATTCAATAAACAAGTTTTAAAAGGGAACAGCAGGGGACACATGGATGGCTCAGTCAGCGGAGCACCTGGCTTCGGCAGGGGTCATGATTCCGGGGTCCTGGGATCGAGTCCCATACCGGACTCCTTCCTCAGTGGGGAGCCTGCTTCCCTCTCTCCTTCTACTGCTCCCCCTGCTTGTGCTCTCTCCCTCTCTCTCTCTCTCTGACAAATAAATGAAATCTTAAAAAAAAAAAAAAAGGATTAAAAAAAAAAGAACAGCAGAATTAAAAGTGACCTAAATAGAATGAAAGTGATATTCAGTTATATGCAAATGGTAGTTAACTTGACAAGGAGAACCATGCTTGCAGACGGAAAATGATAAATGACTAGTTACAGCTATGGATAAAGGGTTCTACTTTTAGAATGTTATAATGCTCATAAATCAATATAATTTGAAGTGTATTTGCATAATCAAAATAACAGAAATTAAGACTTTCTCAAATCTCAATATATTATGACAGGCTAGGAAAAGATGATAGCATTGCATTCTGAAGGTGCAGTTTGAAGATCTAGATCAGCAGACTGTTTTAAATAATTATCAAAATACTCCAGAGGGGCAAAAGAAAGATTCCAATGTACCAAATTATCAATTATCAAGATTTGCCATTCACTGAAAATGCTCCAAAATTGATCGTGGTGAGGCACAAGTCTGCGAACATATTATAAACTATTGAATTGTATAATTTTACATGTGTGAACTGTATGGTATGTGGATTAAATCTCAATAAAGCTGTTGCCAAAAAAAATTGCCAGTTACACTGACAAAAGTCAAACTCTTCATTTAACTTAGGTTATCATACACATTCAAAACTGCTCAGGTTTATAGAATAATACCACATAAATCATTCAACATTCAGTACTCATTAGAAAGTATTAAGAGCATCTAGTATATAATAGGGGCTCTACCAAGCTTTAAGAAATACACAGTTATAAGACAGAAACAGACCTTGCCTTCATATTGTAGTCTAGGATTCTGACCAACAGAAGAGTATTGAGCTCCATGACATGTGCTCTGTTAAGGGAAGTACAGGATGTGGGGAGGTGGAGGAGAATTTAACCCCTATTTGAGGGAAAGGTGGCAGGGAAACTTCCAGGAGGAAATGGGATGTAAATAAAAACTTTAAGACTCAACATTAAAAGAATGATACAAATAAAAAGCAAATCCTAATTCATATCAGATGGGCTACATACGCAAACATCTGAAGATTTTAAGAAATGCGATGCATTTTGAGAATTGAATCCATGTGGACACCTGAGTGGCTCAGTTGGTTGGATCGTGATCCTGGAGCCCCAGGAATGAGTCCCACATCAGGCTCCCCACTCAACAGGGATTCTGCTTCTCCCTTTGGCCCTCCCCCTCTCTCATGCTCTCTTTCTCTCTCAATAAATGAAATCCTAAAAAAAAGAATCCAATCAGTGTGAAGAAAACAGGGAAATGTGCCAAGAAACAATACTGGAGAATTTAGAGCTGCATGTGAAGTCTGGCTAATCAGCCACTGGGAGGCAGTAAGCAAAGGTGTGACAGCATTCAATATGGAGTTTTTAGAGGTGACTGGTTTTAATGAGTGAACTGGTAGAATGAATGGAGAGAGCCAAGGGAGGAAACCGGAGCCCTAGGTGAATGGGGAATGATTGGAACTGAGGGGACAGAAATGGCAGAGGACTCTCTTTCCAGAGTACCTCTGTTTCCCTGAGAAGTGGAAGAAACTCTGTCTCTGGGAGAATCCTGATGAGGAGAGAGCAGGAGTGAGGAGTTTCCAGATCCAGGTTTGAGGAGAGCAGTGATTATTTGATAGTGTCACCATGGAGAGTGTCATCTAGACCTCACCAAGAAAATACAAAAGGTTACCAGGTAACGCTGATTCCTTGACTGTGTGTTGAGACCAGAATTCAGAGTAGAACCATTAAAGTAACAAATTTTTTCCCTCTATTCTACTTTTTTACCCTGAAAACATGTTCCTCTTTCTTCAGTGATCCCTCTCTTCATGAATGGCATCACCAAGCATGGAACTGTCAAAGCCAGAAACATGGGTTCATCTAGGACTCAAAGCCTTGCTTTCTCTCTCCTTCACGTTTCCCAAATTCACCTATTTTCCAACAATCTCATAGCCTTTACCTTTAGCCCAACCTGGATTTCTGTAGCAGCTTCCTCCCTGACTTTGCCTTAAGCAGCGTTGTCTCCGGTGCCAACTCCTAACGTGATCCTTTGCCTCCGGCACATGAGGCTGCTTAACACTATTGTTGCCATTCCGTATGTGACCGTTAGAGTTGAAGGAGGCAGAGAGTGCTGTATTGGACAGAGTTAGAGGCCCCTTTCTCCCTCTAACACTTCCTACACCTCACCTCCTCCCTTACCCATCAGCTATCCATTTCCTGGTCTGCCTAAGAACAGAAAGGACTGGAGTAGAATGAGACCATGAGAGCTGGACCTAAACCCATTACTGAGTGTTAGTGAAGGACAAGCTTGGTCATTTTTGCTATCTTACTGGGGCCGCAGGCAGAATGACTAGAAAAAGTATTCAATGTGCTCATCACTGAGTCCACTGGGAAGCCAGTCTAAAACGGGGGCATGTCAGGACACCATGCAGACCAGGGGAAAGCACCTGCTGTAGTTTTTGAAGGATGATTTGAAAGTGGGCAGCTCTGCCAAGGTTTGCTGGAACCTGATTCTATTCATATCAGCTCAGTATCTGGTAGCTTTTTGAGGAGTATTTATTTATTTGTTTATCTCCTCAAATATTTAGGGACATATGGGTGGCTCAGTTGTTCAAGAGCTGCCTTCGGCTTCAGGTCATGATCCCACTGTCCTGGGATTGAGCCCCGCATCAGGCTCTCTGCTCAGCAGGAAGCCTGCTTCTTCCCCTCCAACTCCCTCTGCTTGTGTTGTGTGTGTGTGTGTGTGTGTGTGTGTGTGAAATAAATAAAATCTTTAAAAAAATATCTTCCATGTATCAAAATAGTTCACCATGAGAATTCAAATATGAGTAAGACTCTGTCCCTGCCCTCACAGTCTTGGTAGAGTGATAGCTGCAAAGAGAGGATTCTAGCAGACTCCACAAACGTATTTCAATAGAACAAGTACAAGTTTCCAAGAGACAATAAGAAAAGGAACACAGGAGTGGACTTTACACATGTGCTGTAGATGAGAGAATGCCCAAACTGGATCCCAAATGATTGGCAAGTATTAAGGTCTTTTTATCATGTACTCCATGATAAAAATATGCAATTATAAATTCTATATATACACTACTATCAACAGTTAGTAGTTAATGAAACACTAATTATAGATACTGTAGGGCTTATCACTAATATTATATGTAATATCCTATATTTTTTCTGAAGAATTTCAATATTGGGGATATTATCTTCTAAGTGTCTTTTGTGTGCCATATCTTAAAAAAAAAAAAAGCTCATACTCACAAAAGGTGATGTGCTTTGTCCTTTTCTTGCCATTTGGTCATACTTGCAATTAACAGTATTATCTTTAGAAGTCTTTTTTTTTTCCAGGAAATTTTATGACTGTTGTCCATTTTATGAGAAGTAGTTGATTTAGAGTGGGAGAGGATAACCCATAAAGCCACTTAACTGGGTGTAGATAAACAGCAAAACATTATAGCATACGGTGTGTGAACAAGAGTGAGATATTTGCCATATTGTCTCCTCACTGTGGAAACTCCTCTCTTTCTAAAAGCCCACAAGGACATCAAAGGCACCAGTGTCAAGTCAGAGTACATGCTTCCAAAGTTTCACTTTTTTCTACTTTGCAGACAGAAACAACAGAAATTGAAGGTGTAATATTTTTTCCCCACATTTCAATGGGTCATTCCATGCAAACAACACTTCAGCCCTTCTAGGAGACTGCTAGAGTAGGTGTTAGGCAGGCACTGGGAGTCTGTGGAAAGGTTTTGAGATGAGAGACAACACAGTGTCTTTGGAAAATCTCTCTATTATGAGCTCTGAAATGGGTTCCTGGACCTAGCTCTGGCTGTGACCGGGAGCAGGATCCTGAATTGCCAGCATCTTGGTTTTTGTTGTTGTTGTTGATAAAATGGGGATGATTGTGCTTGATAGTGTTACTTTGAAAATCAAAAATAATAATGCAGCAAAATCATATCTTGGAATATTAATCCATGTTATGCTCATTCTCCCACTTCTATGTAAATCTTTCCCCAGTAGTTAAAAACCTCCGACACTGCTTTAGGAAGAAGTGTGACTGCGACAGTGAAAGAATAAAAGGATCAAGGTACAATCAATGTTGGGTTTGGTGTATTTTTTGCTTCTAGAAGAAGTAGTCTAGAATAAAGGGGGAGGAGAAGGAAAAGGAGACAGAGGAAGAAAAGGAGGACGAGGAGCTTTTCACAGCCAAAGTAGTAAGTTTGGAGAGACTAGAAGAAAAACTAGATGATCCCACTCATATTTCTAGAAAAAATAGGGGTGAGCCACTTGAGCTTAGTGGGAGGGGATAAGGGAAGTTGTGGATGGATGGGACCTCACTGAGAGTCAAAGGTAGGGAGAAAGGGAACTGAAACAGAGGGGACTAGATGGAGAGGAGCAGGGTCAGCATACGGAGACTCAAACACTCAGGGGCCTACCACTCAGAGCATGTGGAGGCCAAGCCAACCACCATCAGGGGCTGCTAATGTTTACCCGGACAGAGAGAAACCATGCCAGCTACCCATCTCCTTACTGAAGACTGTGGGCCCCTGGTCAAGATGTGCCTGTGTGAGACTTTGCTGAACTCCATGCAAACCGTCTCTGGATTCATGTGGAATTTCCTTTGAAGGTCCAAAATATTCTAAGATTCCCAAGAGATAAAGAAGAGGTCCTTTATACCTGGAAAACAAAGAATGTTATAGAAGGGAAAACCCTAGAACTGGGCAGTACTTGGGTAGACTGAACAATGGGAAACTCCATTCTACCACAGCAATGGTCATCATCCTCATAAGAGCCAACATTTTACAGAGCACTGACCATGTTATCAGGCATATTGTGTGCACTGCATCACTTAACCAGGCTCTTCATCTCTACCCTACACCGTTCCTAACATCTACATTCTGCCCTTCCAGATAAAATGAGATTACATATGTAAAGTATTTAATGCTGTGACTGGTATATATGCTGCTTGCTTATAATTAGAACTTCAATATCATGGGAAGGAATGGGAGAAGACAGGGAACAGTTTGATTATCTGCTGTGATACCAAAAGTAAGACTGTATCTGAAACTCCTAAGGTTCAGATATCAGAGTACAGGAAAATTTATTTCATTTTTCCAGAGGATGTATTTTTTTTTTTAATTTCCATAGTTTATCCTTCTAACCCCATGCCTGATGGTAAGGAGATGGATCAAGAATCTAAAAAGTTTCCCCTCTTGAGGGGCGCCTGGGTGGCTCAGTGGGTTAAAGCCTCTGCCTTTGGCCCAGGTCATGATCTCAGGGTCCTGGGATCGAGCCCCGCATCAGGCTCTCTGCTCTGCAGGGAGCCTGCTTCCCTACCCCCCAACCCCCGCCTGTCTCTCTGCCTACTTGTGATCTCTCTCTCTCTCTGTCAAATAAATAAATAAAATCTTTAAAAAAAAAAAGTTTCCCCTCTTGAACATAGTCCTTGTTTCTTAATCTCTACATGGAAAGACAGTAAATAACTGCTAAGTGTTACTGTCCTCACCCCATTTGCTCCTTCCATCCTTAAGAGCTCTTGAATCATCTCTATACACTATCCCAGCATTTTCCCCATTGAGGTGTTCCCCATTTTTCGGGTATCCACTGATCACAAGTACTTTTTACTCCACTCTGCTGCCAAGTAGGGAACTGAGTAAGGCTGGTAAGCCTGAAATGAGTGATGGTGAGAAATTAGTAACATCACTTTGGCGACACATTTAAGCCATTCCCTACAAGCCATGTGCGACTTTTGGATATTATCTCCCTATTGATTGCACAGCAGGGAAGGAAAGAGTGTTATTTATTGGTGTGCCAAAACCACACAACGTACACAAGGCAAAATGCTCTAACAGTACTGTATGTTTTAAGAATATATCAAAATTATAATTAAACATTAGCAAATTATATAAATAATATAAAGTAGTGCTTTATAAAATGCATTCATTCAACAGACATTTCCTAAGCCCCTACCACCAAGGATAGGCACCAAGGATAAAGGAATGAAAAGAACCAGACACAATCCCTATAGTTACAGAGCGTGGAGTTTAGTGGAAGAGTCATCAAGTAATCAAAAATAAATGTGCAACTACAATGGTGACACTTAGTAAAAAGGAATGTTACATGGTGTTTGGAAAGCACATCATGGAACACTCAAGCTAGTCAGGTCAGGAAAGTCTTCCCTAAGGAAATGGAAACCGAGCTCAAATATGAAGAATGATCTTTCCAGCTGAGGGGACTAACATATATTCAGTACTCACAATGCAGATCCCAATCATATCATTTCAAAGCTCTAGTCTTTTCTCTTCTGTATGAATTTGTTAAAAATGAAAACAGAACCACAGTTCTGTTTATATAAGATCACATTAGACTTAAGAAACTCCTTTCCAGTGCAGTTAGTAGGGCAGAATACCTAATCTTGAAGCTAGCTAAGAAAACATTGCTCAAAATATCACCACCAATGGGACAAAAATCAAATGTCATGATGGGTCAACAACCTGGCAATGTAGGAGTTAGAGAATGAGTATTAGGAAAACAGTTAGTATACCGTAGCTGTACATAGGAGTAAATAAAATTGGAAAGATAAACTAATTTCAACCTTTCTGACATGTATAGGTTTTTTTGGAATTCCAGTGAGTCTTTGTGTTTGGGCATAGCCTTAAAGAATGTTTTCATTAACTTCTACAGACTTACCTTGGCACATAAATGCTAAACTATGATTATTTCCTAGGATGAAACTGTTTCTGCATCTGCACATGCAGCTGTATCCAGCAAATCACTGAACCCTAAAGCAAACCGGAAAAAGCCATGACCTACGCAAAACAAAACTGGAAACTTCTTCCAACAAATGCATGCTTACAAAAACAATTTCTAAAATAAGTGTTATATATATGCCAGGGGGTTACCATGGTTCAATTGCGGTATTTATTTGTTCCTTTAAGGTATTATTAATTTTCCTATTTTTAAATTCCCTAAACAGTTGCAATCTACAAGATTATTCTGATTATGTAATAAATTATAAGTGCAATAAAATGCTATTTTGAAAGTATCGTGCCCCCCTGCCTGTTACTGTTCCCCAAAGGACCTAAATAACTTTTATGAGCAATCCCTCCAAATGCTACCTAACCTAATGAGAAATTTAAGCTGAAAAAGAACTTTAATAAAGCCAAGTTTAAAATTGCTGTGCTTCATTCAATGCAAACATGACATTTAAATTAATAGCATCTATCTCTATCCTTTAGGACATACAGTATAGTTTCTAAGACTACAGATGGTGTATATTTACTTTGTCTCTCTTTCTGTCAGTGGGAATTTTTAAATAGTGTTCTTGCCGTTACTCTACTTCATCACCACCATGTTGAATTTAAAAATGAATGTGGACTTAGTAAAGCCCGTTATATCATTAAGAAATTATCAAGAAAATAACCAGTGATATATAAGATTTGCTCTGTGAGCAAATAATACCCATGATGCCTTTCTTTCCTAAACCAGTTCTCATCATGAAAAGGGAAACATGCAAAATGTTTTTCACTTGTGTCAAGAAGTTATCTCAGCTTCTGGGACATTTTGTAAGCTTTATAAGCAAGAGAAATATTGCATATAAGTGATATCACACTCTACGTTTTAGCTAGTTATGCCTAAGTCCTTTGTTGATTATAGACCATATAACTTCGGGCAGACAAAAGAAAAATAACCCCTATCATGTTGGATGCCAGTCTGTGGTGTTTATGAGTACCGCCTGCTGTGTTAAATGACTCAAACATCTGTCAGGTGTGCTACATTATAGCCACAGGAAAAATCTCAGTACAGGTTGTGTGCCAGGCAAAATGCTTTGTCTAAGACCTTGTCAATCCTGCTGATAGATGAGTTCAGTATTCTAATGAGTCAGATTCTAAATATGTTTCTACTTCGCCAGATCTCTGGATCACATCGGGAGGCCCAAATCTCAGACGACTGTAAAGAATAAGATCATTTTTAAAGGACAATGCTTCTCCTGACTCATACAAATGTGTGGGTTTTAAGCTATCCTGGTGAGATGGTCTCCTACCCCTTTGTAATCCCTTTTTTAAAAGCTTCATTTAACAGGCTAATTTCCGTTTACTCAAAACAAATTAATTCCAAACAATTTGCAAAGGCTACCATACTTCTGAAGAGCATTAGTTACTGTTAGCTTTACATTTTGCACAGCACAATGTCTATAATCAATGGGTTTGCAGATACATTATTTAGTGAATTATATTTTAAGCTGTTCTAACAGTCACTAAATCAGATGGTGTTGTTTTGGTGGGATGCTATGTATGTGTTACATGTAGATAACTTAGAAGTAATAAATCCAACCACTTTTTTCATGGCCTTTCATATTCTAATACAAAAACAGAGGGGTTTCTTTAATTGACTTTGGGAAGAGCATTATAGTAAACATATTATCTATTATATATCAACCATTTGCTTAAAAATAGCATGATATTCATATCACAGTCTACATAAAGGTTTAAGTCCTGTCCATTTAATAATATAAAGGACATTCATATTTTGTAAAATTGGCATTCAAAGTTTACTATTTTTAAACTCTACATAACATCTAACATGAAATCTAATAAATTCTATCCCAAGCAAGACAAAAACACATCTTTGAACAAAGATAATAAAAAACAATGAGCCATCAGCTAGAAATTACAAATTAAGGTGCCTGAGTGGCTGTCAGTTACATGACTGCCTTCAGCTCAGGTCACGATCTCAGAGTCCTGGGATTGAGCCCCATGAGAGCTCCCTACTCAGCCAGGAGTCTGCTTCTCCCTCTCCCTCTGCCACTAACCCCTGCTTGTGCTCTCTCGCTCTTCCTCATGCTCTCTCTCTGTCAAATAAATAAAATATTTTTTAAAAAAGAAATTACAAATCAATCTTTATCTATTCAAAGTGTTGCAATATATAATGTAACTTAGTGAGAAAAACTCACTAAGAATATTTCTTTCCAAGAAAACAACTAATTTCAGCTAATGACCTCACAAATTCTATAACCTATGTATTAGCCTTTACAATTAGGCCAACACAGTTCTGAGGCTAGTGATTTAGCAAAACAAAAATAAGAATTTTAATAGCACTAATGGGTAGTAAATATAGGGATTATTGAATAATCACAAAAGGAGATTTTTCTGGGTCATTTATTGATTTACCCATTCATTGATTTATTCATATTATCACAAACACTACAGAAAGAATACTGAAAGTTTTAAACAACTAGCCAGATTTTACCATTTTGCTGATTACACACGGATTATAGTGTGTACTATATATGCTATATAGTGTATATTAATCAACAAATAATTATTTATGCCATGACAAGACTTAATTTTTAGTTTTTACATATTACTGATTAAAGTTATATAAATATAGATACATATTTACTATAGATCATTTAGAAAAAAATTAAAATAAAGATAGGAATTAAAATAAAGTGATCCACAATCCTACCACACACATTTAGGAAAAGGCACCCCCTCCACTACAATGCAGATTGCTAAATACATATATAGTCCATATCTGATCTTTGTGGTCTGCACCAATGAAATACAAACAAAATATCAGTTGTGGAAATATGAATAAAGGACTTAATCAGGCAATTCAAAACAAAGGCTAATCAAATGTCAAATGTCAACAAGAAAAAGGTGGCAAACTTCATTAGTGATGAGGGGAATAAAATTTAAAACAATTTAATATTCTCTAGAAGGGCTTCATGAAAAGGACAGAAAATTCCAAGTGCTGGAAAGGACTTGGGGAAACTGAAACTTGTTTACGGTACCAGTGGGAGTATGTATTGGTAATACTGACTCTGAAATTGTTAGGCAGGTCTGCTAGTAACAAACTATAGAAATGATCCCTGAAAGTATAGTCTTAGGCAGGGTCTTCTAAAGCTAATTATATGCATAGTTTATGATTCCACAATTAATCTTATAAATATAAATATACTCAACAGAAACAAAATATGTATGTTCACCCAACTCATATACAAGAATATATAGCAGCTCTATTCACAACAGACCCAAACTGGAAACAGCCCGAACATCTAATAGTAGTAGAATAAAAAATAGCAGTATAGTGATAAATGATGTTCTCTTCAGCAATAATAATGAACAAACTATACCCAAAACAACATGAAAGTGTTTCAAACATACTTCTGAGTAAAAGAAGATAGATACCAAAGTTTAAACAAGTGAAAGTCCTGGGGAAAAGAAAAAAAAAAAAAAGCATGGTGCTCTGCCCAGATCCTGCACCCCTAGCTCCCTTATGGAACAAAAGCCTTAAACTGCTAGTAGAAGGGTAGCAAATCTTATTGCCCTTTAGAGTACTACTAAAAATGTCTCTTAATGGCAATGGTGTATCTAAAGGAAGGAAAAAAAATAACCCCTCTACCCCTGCAGGAGGAGAAAAATGAATCCTGGGCTGAAACCTATCACTGAGAGAAAAAGGGAAATCACTGAAGAAGTCCCCCTACCCCAACAAGAATCTAGGGACATAGAGCCTACCTAAGAAGAAAGAAGAAAGTCTTCCTCTTCCAGTGCCTACCCCCAAACTAATGGAGCATCAAGTAACACCATTCTTCTGCTGGAAAGGGGCAAGAAGATAAAGAAAGACCCTTTCTGTTACACAAGTTCAAAGGGAAGACCTAAAGCTGAAGAAAAAACTAATATTGAGAAAAACGGTGTGGCAAACCAGCCCCCACCTTAAACTCAAGGTAATTCTAAAGGAATTTGAAGCCTGTGATACACAGAAGTTAACCATAGGTACTTCACAGACCAAACTCAGTTCAATTCCTGACAAGTTGGCTCAACCCTCCATCTAGAGGTCTGGCAATGTGGACCCATTTCCAGATATAAAAATCTATTCACTTCAGTTTCTATTATCCTATACAAGGTATCAGTTATCAACAAAAAGTTAAAAGCATAAAAGGAAATTTTAAAAAATTTACTTTCAAGAGATAAACAATCAGCAAAACAAGATTTCCTAAATATGAGAACTATAACAAAGAAAATGTAAAGTAACCAAATATACTCGAATAGAAACATACATGAAGAATGTCTTCGCCAGATTTATCAGTAGACTCAACTAAGCACAGGAAAGAATCAATGAACTTGAAAACAGATCAGCAGATCAACAGAAATAACTCAAACTGAAACATTAACAGTAAAGAGTAGGGGGCCTGGGTAGCTGAGTCTAAGTGTCCGTCTCTTGTTCTCAATTCAGGTATTAATCTCAGGGTCATGAGTACAAGCTTCATGTTGGGCTCCACACTGTGTGTGGAACCTATTTCAAAACAAAACAAAGCAAAAAAACAGCAAAGAGTAGAAAAAAAAATCAGAGGAAAACCTCTAAGAGCTCTGAGATGGTATCAACAGACTGATATATAGGTCATCAGAACCATAAAAGAAGATAGAAAGGGAACTAGGAAAAGTAAATATTTGAAGAAATAATAGCTGACAGTTTTCCAAAACACAGATCCAAGAATCTCAATAAATATTAGGCATAAATTAGGATAAATGCAAAACACACACACACATATCATATTCAAACTCCTAAAAACAAAGAAGAGAGTATCTTGAAAAAAAAGCCAAAGATTAAAGGTGCATAACATAGATAAGGCACAAAGATAAGAATTATGGCAAACTTATCACTATAAACAATATAAGCCAATTAAAAAATATAGTGACATCTTTAAAATACTGAAAGAAAAAGGAAACTGTTAATGAAGAATGTACTTTATTGTACAAGTATAAGTTTCTACAATAAAAGCACAAAAGAAAGGAAAAAAATTAGAGTATCCTCTCTTTGTGGTCCTTAAAGTACTTATGAAGTGGTTCAATATTATTTGAGGATAAATTCTGATTAATTAAAGATAACATTGTAAATTCTAAGGCAATCTCTGCAAAAAATATGAGATATGAATAATAAAGCAGTAATGGAGTAAAAATAGAATTATAAAAATTAAAAGAAGTTATAAAAGAGAAAAATACAATTATCAGATGACATTAAAGGAAAATTGCTAGGAGGATGGTAGATTTCAATCCAACCATATCAATAACACATTGAGGTAAAAGTATGGGCAAAGATAGGTCAAGGAAAAACTAATCAAAATAAAGATGGAATGGTTACATTTATGTGAGATAAAGTCAATATCCAAGAAGAAATAAAAATCTTAAATGCCTATAGAACAACAGAGCTTCACAACCCTTAAGGCAAAGCTGATAAAACTGAAAGGAGAAATAGAAAAATCCACAGTTAACAGTTGGAGACTTTAACGCTCTCTTCTCAGTAATTGAGAGAAAAAGTAAATGGAAATTGAGTTAACTACAGAAAAGATCTCAACTATGTCATAAATCAACTTGACTTATTTGCCATTTATAGACTATTCCACTAAATAGCAGAATATATATTATTTTCAAAAGCATATGAAACGTTTTCCAAGACAGACCATATAAAACAAAATGTCAACAAAGGGATTTAAACAAAGTATGTCTTCTAACAATCATAGATTAAAATTAGGAATCAAGAGCAAATTATCTGGAAAATCCTCTAAATATTTGAAGATTAATAAAATTCTAACAGGTCAGGAGGGTCAAAAGGGATATAACAGAGTTAAATATATTTTACACCAAATGACAATGAAAATACATAAGCTGATGCCAGAAGCTAAAGCAGTACTTGGGGGAAATTTATACATTAAATGCTTACCTTAGATGAGAGGCAAAAAATCTCAAACCAATATTCTAAAATTTCCACTCTAAGAAACTTGAGGATAAAAGAGAAAATTACGTCCCAAGCAAGTAGAAGAAAGGAAATAAGTCAAACAGAAATCAATGAAAATGACAGCAACAAAAAGTGGAAAAAAATACATAAAACACTTGTTCCTGGGAGGGGCAGAGTGGGGGGAAGATCAGTGAAACTGGCAAACCTCTAGACAAGTAAACCAAAAAAAAGGGGGGGGGGGGAGAGAGAAAGAGAGAAAATACATTATGAAAGTCAGAAATCAAAGAGACAATATCATGACAGGTTAATAAGAACACTACAAAAACTCCACACCCCTAAAATTAACAACTTAGATGAAAGAGTAAAATTCTCTGAAAGATCCAAACTCCGAAATCTCAATTGAAGTATTAGATAAATGGAGTATTCCTAAATTTTTTACAGAAATTGAATTTATACTAGAAAACACTCCAACAAAGTAAGCTGCAGGCCACATGGTTTTATTAGCGAATTTTCATCAACTGGTCAATATAATACCTTGTTTTAGTGTGCTACTGTTTTATGACACCTTGTTTAATACATATTGTTCATCCATTGACCCCGGACGCCCTGACCAATAGCAGTATCCTTCCGCCCTGAACAAAGCTTTTTCTCCCACATGTGTTCCTACTGTAAGTCCTGTCATTTAGGAACACCACACACCATTTCAGCAGTAGATGGAGGAGGGCATTTTAAACAGTAAAATCCCCGGCAAAAAAAACACAAAAATGTGAATAACATGAAAATAAGCAGACCATGAAAACGCCACTTGTTTACAGTACTAGAGCTGAAACAGGAAAACAAAGCATCACCTTGTTTGACCTCTGCTGGGACCGTGCACACTAGGGACTCAATTTTTTTGCTGTTCTGTGCATGTCTGCAAATGTTGCAAAAGCGCCATGAATGTTGATTTGCGGGTTAGAGATAAATTTTCGCAACTAGGCAAATTCACAAAGAGAGAATCTACAAATAATGAGGATCGACTGTAATTCACCATATCAAAGAGTAAGAAGAAAAGCCCTGTTATTATCTCAATAGATGAAAAAGCTTTTGACAAATTCAACACCCTTCGTGATAAAACTTTGAACTGGTAATAGAAAGGAACACCATCAAGTTGATAAAGCACATCTACCAAAAAAACTACAGCTCAGGGGAGCCTGGGTGGTTCAGTCCTTAGGCATCTGCTTTCGGGCTCAGGTCGTGATCCCAGGGTCCTGGGATCCAGCCTGCATTGGGCTCCCTGCTGCCCAGTAAGCCTGCTTCTAGCTCCCCCACCTCCCCCTGCTTGTGTTCCCTCTCTGTGTGTCTCTCTCTGTCAAAAAAATAAATAAAACCTTAAAAAAAAAAAAAAAAAAAAAACTACAGCTCAAATTATACTTAATGGTGAAAGACTAAAATACTTCCCTTCCCTACAATTGGGAACCAGACAGGGGTTTCTGTTTTCACCACTTCTAGTCAACATCTTACTGGTTGTCCTACTCAGCACAATAAAGCAGGACAAAAAAAAGGCACAGATTAGAAAAGATGAAATACAACTGTCCCTATTCTCAGAAAACAAGATTGTCTACCTAGAAAACTCCAAAGAATTTTTTTAATTTTTGTATCTTATTTCAATTCAATTAATTAACATATAATGTATCATTAGTTTCAGATGTAGAGTTCAGTTATTCATCGATTGAATTTAACACCCAGTGCTCATCCCATCATGTGCCCTCCTTAAAGAATCTCAAAAAAAAAAAGTAGTGCTTAAAAGCAAGTTTATCATGGTTGCAGGATCAAAACCAATAGGAACAGGATAATTTTGTTCTATATAATAGTAGCAATGAACAAATGGAAATTGAGATAAAAATTAAAATTTGCAGTGGCACCAAATATAACACAGGTACAAATCTTACAATATGTGCCAATCTTTATGAATAAAATTATAAAGCACTAATTAAAGAAATCAAATAATAATTAGTGGAGCAATATATACCATGTTTCAGGATTTAAAAACTCAACAGTGTTAATATGGCAATTCTTTCCCAGCTCATGGGGAAAAATTTTAAATTTCAATTAAAATTTTAAGGTTTTTTTTAATAGACAATTTGTTTCTAAAATCTTTATGTGAAGGGGGTGCCCTGGCTCAGTGGGTTAAGCCTCTGCCTTCGGCTCAGGTCATGATCTCAGGGTCCTGGAATCGAGCCCCGCATCGGGCTCTCTGCTTGGCGGGGAGCCTGCTTCCCCCTCTCTCTGCCTGCCTCTCTGCCTACTTGTGATCTCTCTCTCTCTCAAATAAATAAATAAAATATTTTTAAAAAGTAAAAAAATAAAATAAAATCTTTATGTGAAGGTAATAACTATATGTTAGAACTATTCTAGTTCTAATAGCCAAAATAATTCTGAAAAAGAACAAATTTGAAATACTTACATAACCGGATTTCCATTCTTACCATAAAGATACAGTGTGGGGTGGGAAGGGGGGAGAAAGGACATCAAGGGAACAGACTAAAAAGTCCAGTAATGAATCTATTCATATATAGGCAATTAACTTTCACAAGGATCCAAAGTAAATTAGATACAGAAAGGATATTCTGTTTAACATGTGGTTCCAGCATATGCAAAAGAATCTCCCTTTATTTCTCACATTCAGCACAGAAAACTTATCCAAATGAATCAGAGATCTTAATTAAAAACCTATAATAAAAAATTTTTCAAAAAACACTCTAAAGAATAAAAAATAAATAAATTGAACATTGTAAAATAATTTTATGTTTCAATAAAAGTTAGGTGAAAAATAACATGTAAATTCCCATTTAGAGCAAATTCTCTATAAAACTTGCATTTAGACAAAGCTGTGTTTTAATTTGTATTAAGTATTTTTTAAAAATTATGACTTAATATCAGCAAATTTCCATTTGAATTGAAAAAAAAATTAAAAAACTAAATCCATAAAAAATATGGTGCCTGATATAATCAGTCAAGTAATCTATATCTTTGTTGATTCTTTTTTGTGAAATTGTACCTCCAATACCTGAGAGAGATGTGTTTAAAAAAAAATCACCCCAAATTTTCTATTTATCTATTTATCCATTAAGTCTGTCAGGGATTTTTTTTTCCCCTAACTTTATGTAATTTTATTTTTAAGTTTTTATTTAAATTCCCATTAGTTAACATACAGTGTAATATTAGTTTCAGGGGTACAATATAGTGATTCAACACTTCCATACATTACCCGGTACTCATCACAGCAAGTGCCCTCCTTAATCCCCATCACCGATAAATCTGTCAGTTTTTGATTCATGTATTTTGAAGTTGTTATCAAGTGCATGTATATTTATAAATTACTTATAATTCCTCAATATGTAAACATAACTATCATTAAGAAAGGTGCCTGTTTGTTTCTTGTAACCCTTCTTGTCTTGAAGTCTTTTCTTACATTAATATAGCTGTTCCAGCCTTCCTACTCTTACATTTGCATCGTATATATTTTGTCTGCCTTGTAGACTCACCCTATCTGTGTCTGTGTGTCCAAATGCATCTCCTGCAGACAACATCCAGCTGCTTCTGGCTCCTGTTTTCTTGCCCATCTGAAAATGTCTCTGTTTGCCCATCCCCCACCCCTTCTGGCAACCATCAGTTTGTTCTCTGCATTTATAGGTCTGGGTCCGCTTTTTGTTTGTTTTTCGGGTTTTTTTTTTTTTTTTTGTCTTTTTGGTTTTTTAAGATTCTACATATAAATGAAATCATACAGTAGTTGTCTTTCTCTGATTTATTTCACTTGTCCCCATCCCCTCTATGACCCCCTATGGTGTTGCAAATGGTGAGATCACATTTTTTATGGCTGTGTCGTACTCCTTTAGAGATGAAAAACCGTCTTTTTTTTTTTTTTTTTAAGATTTCATTTATTTATTTGACAGAGAAAGAGAGATCACAAGTAGGCAGAGAGGCAGGCAGAGAGAGAAGGGGAAGCAGACTCCCTACTTAGTAGGGAGCCTGATGTGGGGCTCGATCCCAGAACCTTGATATCATGACCTGAGCTGAAGGCAGAGGCTTTAACCCACTGAGCCTCCCAGGCGCCCCAAAACAGTCTTTTGATTAGAGGTTTTTGCCCATTTTACTTCAAGGTGTCTTTTGTTTGTTTGTTTTGTTATGTTAGTCATAACATAACATAAAGTACTGTACCACACCATAAAGTACTGTATGCTGAAGGTGTTATTGAGATGGTTGTATTTAGATCTACCATTTTGTTGTTTTTCTATTTGTTACCTACTTTTTAATCTTTCTTTCTCCTTTTCTGCCTTATTTTATGTTAAATTATTTTGAGTATACAATTTTCCTCTCTTGGCCTACTAGCTTTAACTCTTTGCATTTCCTTTTAGTGTTTGCAGGGCATTGCAACATTCATCTTTAATTTAGTGCAAAGTTAAATATTGGAAACTTGGAGAAATATTTCTACAGTTATCCCACATTACTTGTGTTATTGTCATTCATAATACATCTATTTTCTCTATATCTTATATATAAGACCTTGGCAGTCTTTTTATTTGTTTCTCTCCTGTTCCTGTCTTCATAAATAAGAGCTTGTGCTTCACTAATCCATCTCTCCTAAAGCGGCACTGATTGCTCAATGTCCCAAGTGCAACTGTATTTCTTAGTGTAACAAAGTAGAGGGATATCAAGAACTATCACAGTTTTTTTCAGTCATTAGGAAGGCAGAATTTCTTAATGAGAACCAATTTCTTTGTGCTTTTGTAAAATCACTGGGAGTAGACAAATGTGCTGGCACTTAATCTCTCCTATGTGTGAGTAACTAGTATGAGTAACCGTAAATCAACACTTTAAAACTCCCCTAGGCATCTGTAACATTATAAGACAAGCTCCATGAAGGCAAGGATTTTTGGTCTCCTTTGTTTACTGCTGTATCCCTAGGGCCTAAAATTGTGTTGGACACAGATTTGATTTTCAAGATTTTTAATTAATCAACACCAGTGATTTAGCTCAAGATAAAATGTATTAAGTGCCACTGACACTTAAAATGAGGACAGTGTCTTTCGAGGATCTCAGGAGAGTCATAATATGCATTCTAGGCTTAGAGAGAGGGATATTTAAAATAAATCATGAAAAATAAAAAGGATGTGGGGTCATTAAGAGATGAAAAGAAAGGACAGTCCAGGTAGAAGCCAACAGTGTGATCTAAGAGGCATATTGTGTGGACGAAGAAGAGAAAGTGATGCAGTGAATTCATGAAATGGAACATGAAAAAGAGAAAATAGAACACTGGAAAGACAGGTTATGGTTGAGGTCGATGTAAGGCCAATACAGAGACTCGAATCACAAGCCACAAGATATGCATTTTATTTTCTCAGAGTGGAGAAGCTGCTTTCTGTTCTGAACATGAAAATGAAAATCCTATTTAAGTCCTGGAAAAATTAATCAAGCAGCAGTCCAGACTGATAAGGATAGAACTGAAGACATAATATACAATAGAAAGGCAGGTCATACCCTTCCTTAATTATCCAAAAAACAACACCTGGATAGCAAAGCGTGGCCTCCTCCAATCGAATCTTTCTGAGTTTAAAGAATATGAATTTGTATAACTCATTTCAGATGAGCAGTCAGATTAAAGGCAAAAATGCTATAAACCAGGAATTGTGGGTTTTTTTAGATCTGTCAAAAATTGATTTCTTTCCTTGTTTTTAAAGGCCTTTAGGCATCAACTGTAAAACAGTAAAACCAAAGAGTAAAAATAGCTTT
This sequence comes from Procyon lotor, assembly GCA_028646535.1. Taxonomy (NCBI): domain Eukaryota; kingdom Metazoa; phylum Chordata; class Mammalia; order Carnivora; family Procyonidae; genus Procyon; species Procyon lotor. The sequence goes on from CM053609.1 coordinate 63,029,412, forward strand.
TAGTACAAAAGGTAGAAACACAAAGAGAAAGGAAAAGCCCAATGGCAATAGACCGCAAGGATACGAGAAAGGTATGTTTGGCAGAAAGAGCAAGATCAAGTAGGAGATGAGAAAACAGTGTGGTGCAAACCCTAGAAGTGTATTCTGCAAGAAACAGTCCATGATAAACTACAAAATCCACAGGATTTTGTATATATTACAAATATATAGAGAGATATGTACAAATATATTTTAATATATAAATTTATATAATATATAAATATATATTGTAAATAAAATATATAATATATTATAAATAAAATATATAAATTTATATATACAAACAAATATATTTATAAATATAAATATATAATATACAATATATTTTATGTATATTTGTATAAATATATAATATATAAAATATATATATAATATATATTTTGCCTATATTACGGGAAAGAAAGAGTATAGAAAAAACAAAATTGAGCTCTAAGAATTTTACAAAGGGCAGTACAGCCCTAGTAATCGATTATCCAAATCCCAAGCAAATAGGAGAATTAACCTATCACCCCCCTGCAATCCCCAGGAAGAAACTACAGGGGCCAAAACACTCTGGGCACAGGAACAGAAATAAAATTGTGATCTAGCCATGTTTGGATAGAAAGCAATGACTGAAACTCAAGTGAGGTGAGGCTAGATAGCAAAACCAAACTCACTTTTGTAATATATATCCACCAATTTGTAAAGCCTAACTTAAATACAAAGTAACTGTTTTTAATTTAAATACAATTAGCCAGGACTCCTGGGTGGCTCAGTCAGTTAAGCCCTGCCTTCAGCTCAGGTCATGATCCCAGAGTCCCGGGATCAAGTCCCACAGAGAGCTCCTGGCTTAGCAGGGATTCGGCTTCTCCCTCTGCCTGCTCCATGTGCCACTCCCCCTGCTTGTGGGTGCGCTCGCTCACTCTCTCTCTCTCTCTCTCTCTCTCTGACAAATAAATAAATCCTAAGTTTGAATAAATAAATAAATTCAATTAGCCAACATATAATGCATCGTTAGTTTTGGATGTAGTGTTCTACAATTCATCAGTTGCATATAACACCCAGTGCTCATCACATCACATGTTCTCCTTAATGCCCATCACCCAATTACTTCATCCCCCACCTACCTCCCCTCCAGCAACCTCCAGTTTGTTTCCTACAGCAAGGAGTCTCTCATGGTTTTTCTCCCTCTCTGATGACTTCCTATTTTGTTTTCACTCCCTTCCCCTATGATCCTCTGTGCTGTTTCCTATATTCCACCTATGAGTGAAACCATATAATTGTCTTTCTCTGATTGACTTATTTTACTCAGCATAATACCTTCCAGTTTCATCCATGTCGATGTAAATGGTAAATATTCATCCTTTCTGATGGCTGAGTAATATTCCATTGTGTATATATACCACATCTTCTTTATCCACTCATCTATCAAGGGACATCTCAGCCCTTTCCACAGTTTGGCTGTTGTGAACATTGCTGCTATAAACATTGGGGTGCAGGTGCCCCTTAGCATCAATATATTAAGTAAAAAGTAACTCCTGAGCATAATTTTATCTCACACTATTCATTTTGGTTTAAAATTTCAATTGTATTGTTTTGTTATTTTCTAAGAATTGTTAATTATTATCATTTAAAGGAGAAATGTCTAAATCTAGTTATGTTCCAACAAATATCTTTTCACTTGAACCAGTGCTCAGATAACATCGGATATACAGACATGATTAGGTCTCTAGGCTTTAGAGAGAAAAGAATGAAAAGACTATCTCGTTGGCATTCTGAGAGGGGATGGCAACATGAAATTCATGTTATACGTTGATCTCTTCCTTTCATATATGAAAAGATTAGAGGTTGTTTTTTTTTTAAAGATTTTAAAGATTTACTTATTTGACAGAGAGAGAGATCACAAGCAGGCAGAGAGGCAGGCAGAGAGAGAGGGAGAAAGAGGCTCCCTGCTGAGCAGAGAGCCCGACAAGGGGCTCCATCGCAGGACCCTGAGATCATGACCTGAGCTGAAGGCAGAGGCTTTAACCCACTGAGCCACCCAGGTTCCCCTGAAAAGGTTAGAGATTATTCTGTCTCTTCCTTACCCAGCACATGCAAAGTGTTTGACCATGGTCTCTACTCCATTACCTGATGGTGCTCCTGCATTGCTACACTTATTTTTAAGACTGAACCCTCTGCATAGGAAGTAGCATATCATTGATCCATGTCATATAGAAGAGCCTGAAAACTGTTCTTTACCTTCCTGTTGTGAACCAAGCTTCTATGAATGGAAGCAGTCAGGAGAAATCACCATTTCTTGGCCATGACAAGAGAGCAGAACATGAGAAACCAACCACAAGGAGGAGACCACAGGCTTTTACCCAAAGGGAGAGTAGAACATTTAACTCATTGGATTCTGTAAGAACCAGACAGAAGGCAGGAGAGAGATGTTCTCCAGGAAGAAAAGAGAGGAAAAGGATACCCAAAAGGCTGTTTACTGAAATGGAAATTGATTTAACCTGAAAGGGACTGCATTTTAAGCCACTAATTGACTTAAATGGATAAACTGAATTCTTTCACACACATTCACATATCTTGCCCCACTACCGAGAGAAATGAACTAACGCGAATATTGGGTTGTCATGTCAAACACACTCATCAGAGATCATATCCAGTAGCATGCTTTACTAAATAATTTCAAGTAGACATGAAGTCAAGAGGTTCAGTTAAAATAAACAGAAAACTGAATCATCAAAGGCAGCTCCCCAGTCTTTCCTTCCCATCTAGAAAAAAATGGAGGAAGTCCAGAGAGTTCCTCACACAGCAGAAAGCCTTTGGATTATAAACCATGTCTATTTTACACTCCAGAGTGTTGAAAAGCCTTTGTGAAGTTCTGTAGGAAGTCATACTTTAACCTCTGGGTTCTACTTACAACGGCTAAGCCTCATCTAGGGACATTCTGCTATGGGCATTTTAGAGATAAAAATACATTAGTGTCTTTATTCAGAAGTCCATTTGAGATTAGACTGGGTCACCTCCCCACAAGATCTCCCTCTCTACACTCTTTCGAGGACAGACCCAGGGTTGGCTCCTCTGACTCCCTCCCATGCAGTAAGTGGAACTGTTACAGAAGAGTAAGAGTAAAGAAAGTTTTACTCCTGCACTTAAGTGTCATGATTCTAATTTCAGTCCATCTAACTAGTTCAATTTTGATCTTCAAAGAAGATCAAAAAGATCTTCTTTGATAGAAGAAGATCTATCTTCTCATTTAAATGCTATTTTGCGGGGCGCTTGGGTGGCTCAGTGGTTAAAGCCTCTGCCTTTGGCTCAAATCAGGATCTCAAGAGTCCTGGGATCCAGCCCCGCATTGGGGTCTCTGCTCAGCAGGGAGCCTGCTTCCCCCTCTCTCTCTGCCTGCCTCTCTGCCTGCTTGTGATCTCTCTGTCAAATAAAAAATCTTTTTTAAAAAAATAATAAATGCTATTTTACCACTTATTTCATGAGACAGCAGGGTCCTCTAGTCTTCTTTCCATAAAAATCCTAACTAATGCCTATCACTTTGAGCTCATATTTTGGAAATCTTATTAAGGTCCTTACATTTGGAAAGAATATTTAAACTGACCTCACGATAGAGCCTATTTAAGCACATAAAACCTCAGTAACTAATTTTTCAAGTTTAAAACATCCTCAAATATATCCTAGTAAGAATAGAAAAGTCCCCCAAAATGTGTTATGAAAACGTTTTCAATGGAACATAGAAAGTGGGCAGTTCTTACTGTCTACATACATTGGATGCATTTAAGACTAAAAGAGTTCTGAAAATGCTGTAAGTCAGAGTTTTGCTAAAACTAGGTAAGGGATGTTCACAAGCAAGCAAAGTAAATGCTAAAATTTACTAGTTTGATGCTAAAAGGTGTATGGTCCCAAAGTAAATGCTAAAATTAACACTTCACATAGTTAAAAGTCTTCTTAAAATTTACTCAAGGCATTGCATTTTTTTTCCGGCAGTAGTTGGAATAGATGTTCCTTTCTGCCCTGAGAGTTCATGTTTCTTGAGTAGTGTCCCTTCTACAACTCTACATTGTAACATTATGACAATGCAGTGCTGCCTACTTGATTATTTCATACGTTTCAAAAAAAACTCCTACCTCTGTACTGTTTTTTTAACCCATTTTTTATTTTTATTGGTTTTTATTGGTTTGAGTGACTAATGATTAATAAATACTTTTTTTAGGTTGAATCCCATTTGGAAATCATTAGAATTCACTGTTTTTTACCTGAATATTTGGACTCAGATCAAACAGTATGATGTAGGAATTTTCTTCATGGAATGAGGGACACCTAGGTGGCTCAGTGGGTTAAAGCCTCTGCCTTCAGCTCAGGTCATGATCTCAGGGTCCTGGGATCAAGCCCCTCATGGGGGGGCTTCCCTCTCTCTCTGCCTGCCTCTCTGCCTGTGATCTCTCTCTCTGTCTGTCAAATAAATAAATAAAATCTTTAAAAAATAATAATAATAATCTAGAATGATAACATTATCCCAAGATCTGAAATGAGTTGATTTTTCCTTGAAGTTGGCTTATGAGTACGTGAAGTTCATTATGTTATTGAAAATTTTAGGCTTGATTTTTTTCTAACAGAAGTTTTGAAATCTCTTAATCGGCTATGAAATTCTAATTAGGCTACTCTCTTAGTATTGTAGTACCTTCATTCTAGTCACTGTGAGAGATGACTTCACCATTAATTGTCAAGAATTTTCCTTCTTAGCCCTGATTTACACTGTAAGTAAAAAAATATTTAGTGAGCTATTCATCTCACCGTTTGTGATGATTTGGCTCTCTGTCCCGTCCCTCTGAGTCTCTCAGTGCTGGCTAAAAAAGTTTAATTCCCAGAACACTTCAGGAGAGAGCTTCAGATATTCCAATTTTGTTATTATTTTAGAAGAAAAGAGATTGAAAAACTTGTTCGAGGTCACTAGCAATTTGTTGTAAAACTGAGCCCAGGAAGCCAAAACTACAATGAGTTCTAATATTCGGACTTATTTGGATTGAGACTAAACTTGAATTGTTGCTTTGATTGAGACTAAATTAGATTACTGACAGGCCTGTACTTTTCTGAGCTAGTGTCCTCCTCTCTGAGAGTCATTGGTAGTTATGCACTAATTCAAATGAATCATCTCCAAATTTAAATCAAAAACGTGTTTGGCAATCACTACAGGCTTTATGGATCCAAGCAGAAACTTGCTGGCAGTGCTCTTCATCAGTCATAGGTTTATGACTCAGATCAGTCATCATGAGTAAGGACTGTCAATGTCACTAACATAGACCGTGGCTGAATAATCACTGTTAGGCACCCCAGTGAGGTAAGTTATAATAGTTAATGAGATTGATGTTGTCATATCCACAGGAATAGTGAAGTTCTTACACTTATTTTTAGAGCAGATAGGGAGAGTGTTTCCTGTTCTGATAAATATAATCCTTCTCTCATAAATAACCAAATATTTTGAGTCTATACATTAAGCTTTGACTACAATATGTTTCAGAATTGGTACCAAGAATTTTTCATTAAAATAGATTTCCCAGGAAACAAAATGCCAATGTAATGGCCTGCAGAAAATGTTGAGATAGAAAATGTGCTTATATTTCCTTATTTGCCCTTAATTAGCGAACTATAGAACTTTTTTTTTTAAGATTTTATTTATTTATTTGACAGAGAAAGAGATCACAAGTAGGCAGAGAGGCAGGCAGAGGGAGAAGCAGGCTCCCCGTTGAGCAGAGAGCCCGATGTGGGGCTCAATTCCAGGACCCTGAGATCATGACCCGAACCAAAAGCAGAGGCTTAACCAACTGAGCCACCCAGGCGCCCCCGAACATTTTAATTTAAAGTTTCATGAAGGCTCATAAATATTATGAAATTATATCATACATGGCCCTGAAAAGGGGAAATGAAATTTTTAATTGCCACAAAACAAATGATCACAAACTCAGAGGCTTAGGACAGCCCCCATTTATTGACTTACAGTTGTGCAGGTCAGAAGGCCAGCCCAGCATGGTTCAGTCCTCTGCTCAAAATATCACAGGGCTGAAGTAAAGTATAAGCCACGCTGAGTTCTTGTGAGGAGCATCTGGGGAAAAGCCAATTCCATACTCAGTCTTGGAAGTAGCAGAGTTCACCTTCTTGCTAAAGTAGTCCTAAGGTCTTGTTTCCTTGCTCGCTCTCAGCCAGAATGAACACCCTTCGCTTCT
>CM053609.1:63036153-63083094 GCA_028646535.1 Procyon lotor
CACCCTTCGCTTCTGAAGGCTGCCCACATGTTTTGCCACGCAGGCTTCTTCATTGTTAGTAAACTTTCTCCTGCTTTGTGTCTCTGAATTCTGTGACTACCCAGAGAAAAATCCCTGCTTTTAAAGAGCTCTTTAGAGTAAATATGTCCCACCTGGATAATCTCCCTATCCCAGGGTCAAACTCATTTGGAATCTTAACTGAATCCGTAAATCTCTTAACAGCAGTACCTAGATTTTTGTTTGATTAAATAACTGGGAAAAGATGTGTGTGCACCCGGGGCCAGAATCTTAAGGGGCCACCCTAGAATTCTGGTCATCCCGAAAGGTATTGTATAAAATGAAATTTTACTGCATCCAAGAATTGATATTAAATGATTCAAATGACAATCTTAAATTCCCTTATAGGTCTTGTGTCTTAGTGCATTAGACTTAGAGTACCATAGGCTGGGCAGCGTACAAACCACAGAAACTTATTTCTTACAGTTCTGGTGGGTGGGATGTCCAAGATCAAAACAGATTTGGTGTTTGGAGAGAGCCCCCACCTGGCTCACAGACAGCTGTCTTCTTGCTGTATTCATATACGGTGGAAGGGGCAAGGGAGCTCTATGGAATCTTTTTTATGAAGGCACTAATCCTATTAATGAAGACCACCCTCATGACCTAATCAACTCCCAAAGGTCTCATCTCAAAATACCACCACATTCAGTGGTAGGGTTGAAAATATAAATTTGGAGAGAAACCACATTCAGTTAATAGCCCTTGTTGATACATACACACAAGTCTTGCGCACCAGAATTTTTATTTGTTTTACTTTTATTTTTTCTGTTTGATTTTTTTTTACTTCTTTTTGTATTGAAATATAGTTAACATACAACATTAATTTCAGGTGTACAGTGTAGTGATTCAACAATTCTGTTCACTATGCTATGCTAACTATACCCTAAGTGTAGTTATCATCTGTCACCATACCACGTTATGACAATATTATAAACTATGTTACCTAAGCTGTACTCTTTATCCCTGTGACTTACTTATTTTACAACTGGAAGTCTGTACCTTTCCATCACCTTCACCTATTTCACCCATCCCCCCAAACTCTTCCCACCAGTTTGTTCACTGTAGTTATGATTCTGTTCCTGAGTTGTGTTTGTTCATTTGTTTGTTTTTTAATATAATTTTCAATTTTATTTTATTTTTTTTCACCGGTCCAAGATTCATTGTTCACGCACCACACCCAGTGCTCCATGCAATACGTGCCCTCCTCAACACCCACCACCAGGCTCACCCAAATCCCCGCCCCCTCCCCTCCAAAACCCTCAGTTTGTTTCTCAGAGTCCACAGTCTCTCATGTTTTGTCTCCCCCTCCAATTTCCCCCAATTCACCCTTCCTTTCCTTCTCCCATATGTTTTGTTATTAAATTCCACATACAAGTGAAATAACATGGTATTTGTTTTTGATTTATTTCACTTCACATAATATCTACTAAGTTCATCCATGTTGTCACAAATGGCAAGATCTCATTTTTTTGTGACTGAGCAATATTCCATGGTGTGTGTATGTACACATTTTCTTTATTCATTAATCTATCAATGGACACTTAAGTTGCTTCCATATCTTGGCTATTATAAATAATACTGCAATAAACATAGGGATGAATGTAGCTTTTTGTATTGGTGTTTTCTTTGGGTAAACACCCAGTAGTGGAATTACTGAATGGTATGGTATTTCTATTTTTAATTTTTTGAGGGACCTCCATACTGTTTTCCATAGTGCTGTACTAATTTGCATTCCCACCAACAGGCACAGTTTTTCTTTTCTTCACCTCCTCACCAATATCTGTTATTTCTTGTCTTTTTGATGATTACTAGCCATTCTGACAGGTGGGAAGTGATATCTTATTGTGGTTTTGTTTTGCATTTCCATGAAGATTAGTGATGTTTAGCATCTTTTCATGTGTCTGATGGCCATCCATACATCTTTGAAAAAGTGTCTATTCAGGTGCTCTGCCCATTTTTAATCAGATTTTTTTGGTGTTGAGTTGTACAAGTTTTTAAATATATTCTGGATATTAAGTCCTTTTTGAATATGTCATCTGCAAGTATATTTTCCCATTGGTAGATTACATCCTTGCCTATCAGGCAAGCCACAATCATTCTTCTCACTAATTCTAGTAAGAACGAATTTTTTTCTGAAAAAATATCAGGTGAACTCAATATTTACCTGAGTAAAGATTCTTCAACTCATCAAAGTGACTTGGAAAGTAATCATATTTTAGAACCAGCATTCTTACAGCATTAATATTGATTATTGATAAGTAGAGTCATAGTAATACCTGAGATGAAACAGTATACTGTCATAAAAATTACTCCTTATAAGAAATAATTTAGTTTCCATCAGCAAGTTTTGTTTTGTTTCAACGAGGCCCAAAAGAATGAACTCTTCTAAAAAAAACAGTACTGCTATTTCATTACACTGTGCATATTAGAATGTGATAATGAGGTATGGGTAGACAGAACTCACTGAGGCGCTAGGCCAGAAAAAAGTAAGCTATTTGACGTTCAGACAAGAAATTAAAATCGAATACAACGTTGATCGGTTGAAATGAATTTAGAGTTCAGGTCTCTACCCAAGATTGAGAGAATAGTCAAGATGCCAAAATCATTGATTTAGAATCTGTGTCCAAAGAGATAAAGACTGAGCAAATACTGAGTCAGAAACAGAGTTTGTGTACCAGTAAAGCTTTAAAATTGAGGGATCTCAATTGGCTATAAAAAATGATATTACAAAAACATGAATCATATTATTCATAAACCCTTCAAAGTTTCCCCATTGTATTTAGTATTCTAAATCCAAATTTCTTGCTGTATCCATCAGAATTTGATTAAAAGAATAGTAATTCATTCTAGGAATGGGACCTGATACCAAAACATGGCAAAATGATGTTCTCAAGAATCTTTGTTGCTATGAATAAAAAACACTTGATTTTTAATATTGATCTTACATCCTGAGATCTTCCTAAACATGTTATTTAGTTCTAGTCATTTGGGGGATTTTCTTTTCTTTCTTTTTTTTTTTTTTTTAAGATTTTATTTATTTATTTGACAGACACTGAGAGGGAACACAAGCAGGGGGAAGGGCAGAGGGAGGAGAAGCAGGCTAGCCGCTGAGCTAGAAGCCCTGGTGTGAGCCTCCATCCCAGGACCTGGGATCCCAGGACCCTGGGATCATGACTTGATCTGAAGGCAGACACTTAATGACTGGGCCATCTGGGCATCCCAAGTGATTTTCTATTTACACCAACGTATCTAACAATAAAGACAGTTTTATTTCTTCCTTTCCAACATAAATGCCTTTAGCCACCCACCTTCCAATGTTTTTTGCCTTGTGAGTCAGCCAACTTTTTCTACAAAGGATCAAGTAGTAAATATTTCAGGTTTAGCCAGTCCCACATTCTCTATCACAACCTCAACTCTGTTGTATCAAGAAGGCAGTTATAAACAATATGGAAATAAAAGGGATCAACAGAGATACCAAAAAAAAAAAAAAATTTGCAAACACAGTGACAAACCATACTAGGTTCATGGGATATAGTTAGCTCACCCGTGACTTATTGCACTGACTAAAACCTCTTCAAATGTTGACTAAAAGTGGAAAGAATGAACATTCATGTTCCTGATCTTCAGAGAAAAAAGTTTAGTCTTTCCACATTAAATATGATGTTAGTTGTAGGTTTTTTGCAGATGCCCTTTACTTGGTTGAGGAAGTACCCTTTTATTGAAAGTTTGCTGAGAATATTTATGTAAATGGTAGTTGGATTTTGTCAAACTCCTTTTCTGTGTCTCATGAGATGATATAATTTTACCCTCTATTCTATTAATAAGTTGAATGAGTTATAATGTAAAGCTTGTGAAAAACTGCTACTTTTTCTTTAAATATTTGATATAATTCACTAGTGAAGCCATCTGGACATGGTATTTTATTTATAGGAATATTTTTCACTACTAAGTCAATTTTTACTTGGTATGTATCTATTCACATTTTCTACCTCTTCTTGACTTAGAGTATTACTAATTTTGGCAGGGTTTTTTAGAAATTTTTGCATTTTACCCAAGTCCATATATACATTCATAATTTTCTAATTAATTTAATTTCCATAAGTTTGTGATGTCCCTCTTTTCTTTCTCATTAAACTTTTGTTTTACCGGGTCTCAAAATCTCAAAATTCAGTTTTTTGGTCAGGTTGCTTCCATTAAAAAGTACTGCTTTTAAAAACTAATGACTTAGAATTGCCACACACACACACACACACACACACACACACACAAACCACAAATGGTCCACAAAGCATTCTCCTCTCCTTCTGAAGGTTTTATGGTACACCCTCTCTCATTCCTGATTTTGTTAGTTTAGTTATTTAGTTAGTTTATTTTGTTAGTTTGTTACTTTGTTAGATTTATTTTCTTGGTCACTATAATTAAAGTTTCCCAGTTTTGTTTTTCTCTTCATTACCAATTTTGACTTTATCATCTCTATTGTTTTTCTGTGTTCTATTTCATTGTTCTATTACATTCTAGTCTGTACTATTTCATTCCTTCTGCCTGCTTTGGGTTAAATTGATCTTTATCTAGTTTGTTAAGGTACAAGTTTAGATTATTGATTTTAAAATTGTCCTCTTTTTAAATATAGGTGTCTCAAGTTATAAATTTTCCTCTAAACACTGATTTAAATGTATCTATCTACTTTTATTATGTTGTATTTCACTTTTGTTCAGATAAAAATATTTTTAGTTTATTTTGTGATCAAATCTTTAACACATAAGTTACTTAGAAATGTGTGTAATTTTGAAGTATTTGTCCATTTCCCCAATTTTTTTCTTTTGTTGACTTCTAATTTGACTCAAATGTGCTCATTTGATTTAGTGCTTTTTAATTTATTGAGATTTGTTTTATGGTCCAAAATATGGCCTATTTTAAAATTTTTTCCATATGTATTTTAAAAGAATGTTTATTCTCCTATCATGAGGCAGAGTGATGATATAAATTTGAGTTAGGTAAAGTTGATTCTTAGATTTGATTAGATCTACAGTATCCTTCCCAATATTCTGCTCAGTTGTTCTACTAACTTTTCAGATTTAAGAATTAAATTCTCTGATGATTTATTGAATTGTCTATTTCTCATTTAAATTTTTTCTGGTTTGCTTTATTTATTTTGTATCTATTAAGTGTGTACACATTTATAATTGCTACATATTTGTGATGTATTGATCTTTTTATCATTAGGAAAAATTTCTCTGTCACATGTAATATTCTTGGCTTAATGCGCATTTTGTCTGATATGAAAATAACCACTCCGATCTCCAGTCATTACTTTTTACATGGTATATTTTTCCATCCTTTATTTTCTACCTACTTTTGTTTTGAATCTATACTGTGTCTCTTATAGAGAGAGCAGATAGTTGGATCTTGGTTTATTTATCCAGTCTGATGATCTGTGCCTTTTGATATGAGCCCCTCTAAGTAAATTCTTAGCTATTGTATTCTTCAAATGCAGAATTTCCACTTGGTTTCTCCTTTCATAGTTTTTAATCTCTTTATCAAGATCTCTATTTACTCAGAAAGTGTCATCATGCTGTTCTTTCAGTCTTTAAACTTTGTTTCCCTTAATTCTTTGAACATAATTATAATAGCGCCTTTGAAATCTTTATTTTCTAAATTTCAACATCTGGGCTAACTCACAGTCTCTAATTGCTTCTTTTTTCCTGATTAGGGTTACACTTTCTTGTTTCTTTTCCTTTCTCATAACTTTTGATTTAAACTACCATTTTAGATGCCGCTATATACTGTAAACACTCTAGATTCTGATATTATCCTCCCAAGGTTGTGGTTATTGTTGTTTATTTGTTTCTATCATGAGCATGCTATGAAGGCACACACATGAGTTGTGTCAACGTCAGCTTTATTCAATCATAAAGCACGATTAACATAACTGTAAGCAGTTTCAGGGTTCCAAACTCTATGACATTCCACTACATGTTTAACTTGGCTTCTTACACATCACACAAAGCAAAACAGTACAAAGTCATGCAAGGGGTGTCTGGCTGGCTCAGTCAGAGGAGCATGCACTGTTGATCTCAGGTCATGAGTTTGAGCCCCATGTTGGGGGTAGAGACTGCTTAAATAATTTTTTTTGAAAATCATACCAGAAGATACAACAAGGGATAGGAAGATTTTTTTTTAATTTTATTTAAAATCAAGTTAGTTAACAAATAGCATATTATTAGTTTCAAAGGTAGAGTTCGGTGATTTCATCATTTGCACATAACACCCAGTGCTCATTGGATTAGGTGTCCTCCTTAACGCCCATCACCTAGTTACCTCATCCTCCTACCCACCCCCTCTCCAGCAACCCTCAGTCTCTCTTTTTTTTTTTTTTAAAGATTTTATTTATTTGACAGAGAGAAACACAGCGAGAGAGGGAACACAAGCAGAGGGAATGGTAGCGGGAGAAGCAGGCCTCCTGCAGAGCAGAGAGCCGGATGCGGGGCTCGATCCCAGGACCCTGGGATCTGACCTGGGCCGAAGGCAGACGCGTGACGACTGAGCCACCCAGGCGCCCCCTCAGTCTGTTTCTTAACTCTCCCTCCCTGATTTCACCTTATTCTATTTTTCCCTCCCTTCTAGGGTTAGGAAGTTAACGAATCAAATGCAAAGTCAGTCTGTAAGCAGTTGAGATGAGGCCCCCAAGCCCTCAAGATCAGTTCTTAGCCTGTTTATTATGTTCAAGTAGTGGGGAACCTCGATTATGTTCAGAGATCAGTTGGGCAGATCATTTGGTCTCAGTTGCCTTTTTGATGTGGTCAGACGTGAAAGGGTCAGCATCTGGAAAGTCTGACAGTTTGCTGCAAAAAATCCTCCCTTTTAAAAGGAGTTTAATCAGTCTTGGGACTTTGGAGACCTCCTCTGGTTCTGCTGGTTATGATGTTATCAACCTTTGCTGGTTTCAGCATTACCTGTTGTTGGCTGCAATGCCCTTGGCTGCTTGCATCACTGCTTGATATAAGTCGCTGCTTGACATGAGTGACTCCATCTTGCTCTCTACAGTTTGCTTGATTGTTTAGTAACCTTCCTAGATGAAATCTGTGGAACATGTTTCACTTATAGGACATCACTGCTGATGTCTATATTCAGGGAGATTTTTAAATTATTGTTTTAATTTTTAAGATTGGCTCCCTAGGGACTGGTTCTATATCTGCATAGATTATGATCAGCCAGTTATTGGCCATAGCTTGTGCACAAACACCTTAATCCAAGAAAGACTTCTACCCGCTGCCCAAGGATCTGTGTACTGGTTGGGGAGCACATTAAAAGCTCAGTATTTTTCGGGGCACCTGGGTGGCTCAGTGGGTTAAAGCCTCTGCCTTCAGCTCAGGTCATGATTTCAGGGTCCTGGGACTGAGCCCCACATCAGGCTCTCTGCTCAGCGGGGAGCCTGCTTCCCCCTTCTCTCTGCCTGACTCTCTGCCTACTTGTGATCTCTCTCTCACTGTGTCAAATAAATAAATAAAATCTTTAAAAAAAAAAAAAACCTCAGCATTTTTCAGGTGTGCTCTTGGTTTTACTTTCTTCTTATAAAAGAAGATACTTATACTTTCTTATAAAAATATGCAACTTTTATAAAAATGTGGCAAGATAATATCAAAATATCAGGCCCTCTTACATACTATCTGTGCATGAACACAGCCTTCCGGACCACCTGTGATTTGTTAAAATTCTGGGACCTTTTCAATGTCCCATGAACATTTACATGGACTTCCATTTAGCCAAGGATGTGTAGAAAGTTTACCAAGTCCTCCTATGTCTACCTTATTTCCTGGATGTTCTTGTTAAATTCTGTCCAGGTCATTGTCCACTGCCTGTTGCGGCCAGAATGACAGCCTCAGACTCGCCCAGCTGTTGGCCTTCTCTAGGGACTTGCCATCACGATCACTATTTTTACTGACAACACTGCAGAGCAGGGTTTCCAACTTCCAGTCCAAGTCAAAGTAGACTCCTCCAAAGTAAAGCTTCTGATGTTTCTGGTCTTCCTGTCCTGATAGAATAAAATGCAGCAACCAAACCAGGATGCAAGGGAAGAGCCAGAGGCAAGAATGCCACTAATTCCTACTGACCTTATCTGAAGTTTAGTAATGTTTTATGAATTAACACTTCTCGCTTTGTTGCATGACTTTGGTAGATTTCAAGAGCTCTAAAATGGTTGTTTTTAACAATATGTCCAGTTTTATAGTTGCTTTTTGAGGTAAGAATTTTCTGACCTCTTTCTGTTGCCAAACCAGAAGTTTTACCTCAGACATGACCTTTTGATCTAAGGTCAAAACTCTCTTATCTCCATATTACTTTTAAGGAAAGTACTGCCATGTTTATGTTTTTTCTTCATTTAAATGGAGATACTGAGAGGAAGCAATTTTCACTTTCATTACCCAATTGAATGAGAACAACTCGGTGGCAAAAACAAGTACCAATTAGCTAAATGAAAAGTTCAAGCTGTGAATTTATCTTCAGGGCAAACTGCAATGATTTGAAGGACAGCAGTAGGAGGGAAAGTATACAAGCAAGACAAAATAGATACTTTGGAGGTGGGACCTGCCTTTGTTGTTCATTATAAATTATAGATAGATTGATTTTATATCTATATTTACGATATACAATTATATAATTTATTTAGACTGTAGCTTGGACTGAATGCAGATCACTGAATTAATTTGAATAAATTAATCTGAACAAGATATTTATAGAATAGTTATCAAGCTTAATCCTTTTGCTTAAGAGTATAACATGTTTAAGAAAAGTTTTTTTAAACCTATCTGACATCTATTTAACCTAATAAAAATGATGCCTGGTAAAAGGTAAACCAAATTATATGCTTGTCAAGAAAATTAAAGATATACAATACAATAATTCAATTTTAAAAACTGAAAATAATTAAAAGTTGGGGCGCCTGGGTGGCTCAGTCAGGTTCTCATCCTAATTCTTGGTTTCGGCTCAGGTCATGATCTCAGGGTCCTGAGATCCTGCTCAGAGTCGGGCTTGCACTCAGCAGCATGGAGTCTGCTTGTCCTTCTCCGATCCCCTCTGCACATGTGTGATTGTGCTCTCTTTCAAATAAATAAACAAACAAATAAATAAAATCTTTTTTTTAAAAAAATAAAATACTTAAGGATTAAAGGGGGAAGACATTTTTAAGATCTATTACTACCAAATACTGCCAACTCTGTGGAAATTCATGGAAATCCTCTAATGCTGGTGGGAGAATAAATTACTACAGCCACTTTGGAGAACAATTCCATGTTACCTAATAAAGTCTTTAAAAGCACAATTATACAAGCCAGTAATTCCATTTCTTCCAGGGAGATATAAATAAGAAAAGTCAATTAAAATAAATGCACTAGATCTAAATGTATCAAAACAGAATAGGTTTAAAATATAATAAGTTTAAAAAAACCAGTTGTAGAAAGATATTGAGTATGTTACATTTATTTTTTTAATGTATATGTTTATGTATAAATGTAAGAAGTTAATTTTAATATGGTAAAGTAGAGGAACGTATTACAAATTCATAGTAGAGCTTGATTCTGGGGAGGGCATGAGGAGAATATGGTATGGAGAAGGAGGAAAAAGGGACTTCAAACCTCTCAGTAAAGATTAGAGTTTACAAAAGAAATGGAAATATTGACCCTGTTAATCCTCACTCATAGTATATGGTGTACCTAATATTTTTCTCTGTATTTCTAGCTCTAAAAATATGCAACTTTTATAAAAATGTGGCAAGATAATATCAAAAACAAATGGAGCTACCACACGACTGTTTGTAGTACCCATCTAGCCTTTTTAATTGAATTTTATCTTTTCAGTTGTACCCATCTAAATTACCAGCTAAGAGTATCAACTAGTACATTTCCAAAGTATTGCTTTAAAGGAATGTAGGTGATAGGGTGCCTGGGTGGCTCCATTGTTAAGCGTCTGCCTTGGGCTCAGGTCATGATCCCAGGGTCCTGGGACCCAGCCCTGCAGCAGGCTCCCTGCTCCCCAATAAGCCTGCTTCTCCCTCTCCCACTCCCCCTGCTTGTGTTCCCTCTCTGTGTCTCTGTCAAATAAATAAATAAAATCCTAAAAAAAATAAAGTTAGTTATGGAATTATGTTATGGTGAGTTATGGAATATTAAAAACACTTAGATTAATAATACATTGTTTACATTCAGCACATAATTATTTGAGATTCTCAACTTGGTACAAAAGCACTTTCAGAGAGATCCAATCAAAGTAAAACTTGACATGTGATTGTATCTTTAAAAAATGTATGCCTTAACAAGAGTCTAGATGAGTTATAGATTTCTCTTATACCTCTAATATTTCAAAATGAAAAGCTACACCATAGCCAGCATTCTTTTTGGCCGACAATACAATTTGCCTCTAGAGCTCACCACCCCCTCCATGAAGTTCTACCACGTTGCCCTATCTAATCCCTATTTCATAGCAGTACTATAATTCTGAAAACAAAGTTTTTTGTGTCCAAAGAATTGAGAGGCTATAATAATTTAACCATTTTGGATAGACTTGCTCTAAAGCATGATTCTTTTCACCTGATCTGGAAGTCAGGAGACCTATGTCACAGCTCTGGATTTCTATGTTGGGAACCTGAACAAATTTGGGTCTTTTCAATTAGGGAGCAAAAAAGGTGTGGGGCAGTCAGGTAACTTTAATTCCCTTCCCAACATAAATTATGCATCAACTTACTTGAGCAAGTCACTTAACATGAATACACGTCAATTTCCTTATCTTCAAAATACTAATTGACCTACCAAGAAGGATTAGTATACAGTTTAAAAAGATAATATACGTAAAGGATAGTTGGAACAGTATCTGGTTAGTAACAAAAGCTCAGTGTTTGCGATGACCATTATCATCATCACTATTTTTATTAGTATCAGTAAGAGTTTTAATAAACCCAAAACCTAGTTTTATAAAAGTAATTAGAAACATTCAGTTATTGCATCTTTCAACAAATTCATCTAACTACCTTGAACTTTCTATGTTTTTATATAGATCAATGATGCACATCCAAGGAATAAGATATTTAAGATAGCAATTATAATTAAGCCACCTCAATTTCTCTATGGAAAAATATGCAAGACAAAAATACACAAATGCAATGAGTGTGGAATTATAGTATGTTTCTAAGAAAGTATCTAAAGTCATAAGTAAATGCACAGTGAAATTTATAAGACTAATATTCACTTAAGTAATTAGTTTTGTGTTCCTTAACCACTTATTCCACTTATTTTTTTTTAAGATTTTATTTTTATTTAGGTGGGAGAGAGAGAGAGAGAGAGAGAAAGAGAGCAGGCGGGAAGAGGGAGAGGGAGAAGCAGACTCTGAGCTGAGCGTGAAGCCAAATGTGGGGCTTGATCTCACTCACGACCCTGAGATCATGACCCGAGCTGAAATCAAGAGTTGGTGACTCCACCCAAGTACCCTACTTATTCCACTTCTATTACTGGAACCCTTCTCATGTTACCTCTTATATAAGAACAAATGCCTTTCCCAAATTCACAAATAATCTTTCCTCTCTTCTCTCAAATAAAAATTAGATAAAAGGAAGATATTCTTTTTTTTAAGATTTATTTATTTATTTTAGAGAGAGTGAGTGCACAAGGGCAAGGAGAGGCAGAAGGAGAAGGAGAAGGAGAAGAAGACTCCAAGCAGACTCCCCACTGAGCACAGAGACCAAGCCAGGGCTCAATGCTACAACCCTGAAAGCATGACCTGAGCTGAAACCAAGAATCTGATGCACCCCAGGATGATAATCTTTTTTTTTTAAAGATTTTATTTATTTATGTATTTATTTGACAGAGAGAGAGAGATCACAAGTAGGCAGAGAGGCAGGCAGAGGGAAAGAGGGAAGCAGGTTCCCTGCTGAGCAGAGAGCCCCATGTGGGGCTCCATCCCAGGACCCTGAGATCATGACCTGAGCAGAAGGCAGAGTCCCTAACCCAATGAGCCACCCAGACACCCACCCCCCCAGGATGATATTCTTATAAGAAAACTCAATCTGACCAAGTGCAGGAGCCAGAATCTTTCAACACAATTACCAAAGGACAATAATCCATCTCCACATTTTACAGTGTAGGCTGATTATAATCTGTACCAATAATTGTTGTTTCCTTTAGGCTCATTTAGTTGTGTGACAGAGGCATTTACTATACGCTCTATCCATTTACTCACCCACATTTCAGAACGCTCCTACAGTCTGGCTCAATGCCGTACGACTAGTTCTGGCCAACAGACCGTGCACAGAAATAATATATATTCATTCCAGACCAAGCATTTAAAAGCCGATATATAAATCTACTATCCCCTTACCTGCCGTGGCAACAGTGGAATCCACTTTTTGAGATGGCAATGCCACAAGATTAAAACATCCCAGATTTCTAAGTCCATCCTTAGAAGGTAGCCCTCTCATATAAGTGCAGACTTAATGTAAGAGAGAAATTAACTTGCCTATGCTAAGCCACAAAAATTTCTATTTTGTTTTCTTAACAGAACATAATCACATTGCAGTGCTGTAAGCTGACCATCTCCATAAGCTAGTTGGCAACTGTCATACAACTTATGTTCATAGGTACAGAGATGTCATAAACAAGTAGTGAGTGTTCTTTGAATAAAATATTTTGTCACATTAAGATTATGGGAGCAGATTGCTACAAAACAAGAGAGGAAGAAATTGGCAATTTCGGAGAGAAAAGATATGTCCCAAGATAATGATCACTCACTTCACATAAATCCTGTTTCCCTGCATAAATTTATATAAAATATAAATATAAAAGGGCGCCTGGGTGGCTTCGTCAGTTGAGTATCTAACTCTTGCTGTTGGCTCAGGTCATGATCTCAGCGTTATGGGACAAAGCCCTGTGCTGGGCTCAATGCTCAGTGGAGAGTCTGCTTGGGATTCTCTCTCTCCCTCTCCCTCTGCCCCTTTCCCCACTCTTGCCCATGCTCTCTCTTTAAAATAAATAAATAAATCTTAAAAAAGAAAAAAAGTGTGTGTGTGTGTGTGTGTGTGTGTGTGTGTACATACACATATATATTGGGGTACCTGGGTGGCTCAGTCAGGTGAGCATCTGGCTCTTAGTGTAGGCTCTGGTCATGATCTTAACGGGTCGTGGAATAGAGGCCGATGCCAGACAATATGTTCAGTGGGGAGTCTGCTTGAAGATCTTCCCTCTCTGTGCCTCTCCCAACTCACAGTCCACTCTCTCTCTCTCTAAAATTAATGGATAAATCTTTGAAAAATATGTATATATAAATATAAAACATATCTCAGATTTATAATGAAGGTATCCATTTCTTCTAAATATCAATCTTTCCTCTTAGACCTCCAGATAGAAATTTAAAGATTTCAAAATTTACTTCAAGAAATACCCTTTCCCATACATCTCTCTTCCACATATACATATGGATTGGGAATTATAGTAGCATACATGTGATTCAGAGGTAACCTGGGAAAAATAATTGGAAAAAAACAAATTAGTAGATTACATAACTATGAGTTTTTCTAATTTATTGTTTTTCCTATCAAACTGCAAAAGAATTTGTAGGTGTTTTAATGTTTCCTACAGAGAATTTGAATACCAAAATTAAAAGCAAGTGTGTGTTGGGGTCAGCAATCAATTATTCTACCCTAAAATAGCTATTTAACAATTATCCTTTATAACAGTTCCCTGTTAAAAGTCCTAATGATGAATTGTTTCATAATGTATTAAATGTGCAAGAACAAGTAAAGCTTTCCTTTAGATTTCCAAATGAATTTCTGTTGTGATATTTGTTACATTCCATTTTTGATCAAGATTTTCCAAAAAGAATCATATGTTTTTTTCTAGTTTGCAAATTTATTTTGGAAAGGAAGAAACCAGAGAGAGAGGATAAGATCCCAAACACTTATCATTATCATTTACTAAGAGTCTTTATATTATGATGAAAGTGGTGCTCTATAAATTTGCAAATAAGTTGTAGGTCACTCAAATGGTAAAGATTATGTTTTCTTCCAATTTTGGCCAGTCTACATGATGACTTTTAATGTTTTAATAATATGATATTATGAACATTTCGAGAATTGCAATTTCAAGTCTTTAGAGAAAAGGTATTTCTTCCATGATTAAAAAAAACTTTTGAGACTATATTTCTACCAGTCCATTTTCAAAAATATATAACATCAAAAGATTTTTGGCTCCAACAAACATCTAGTTTTCTGCCAAGATCAATTCTACAATCTGTAAGTGACAATTTTCTCCTTATATAAAGAAAGCAGTACAGAATCATAATTTATCTAATTAACATCTTTCCCCAGTTTGGCTCTCAGTACTGCTGCTATTAACTAGTACTCTGCTACCAATCAATCACTAACTCCTACCATCCCTGCAGGTTGTAGTGATGCCAAGCCAGGTCCCAATTCTACTGCTCTTTTCAGGACCCTGCTCCAGTGTGGCTGCCCACCCCCTACCCTTGGCCCTCCCTGCCACCACCACTTCCATAATTGCCTTAACCATTAGTGTGACAATTTCTCCAATCTCCCAAAGAGAAGATATTTCTTCTTAAGTAGAATAGCTATTTCAATACATTAAGAGATATTACAACCTTTTTATTTGGCCCCAACAATAAAAGCACTAGCCTTTCAGAGTTGTATGTCCCACGGATGAGGTTTCATCATTTTCATGAGGTACTGGACAAAGAATAATTTGTGTGCCACTAATTTGTCAAGTGCTCTGCTTTTCTCAACACCAATGGCTAGAAACAATCCCATGTTGTCTAAGAGTTCTCTTGTTACATGATGAAAGAACAAGCCTTCATGTTAATTCACTGCTTCCATGTTCAATTAGGTCCAACCCAAACTTCCTTCAAAAAAACTCCATGCAATCAGTTGACCTGCCATAGTTATGAACAAGGCTTTACAATGCCTTCATTATCTATACAACAAAATTTCAAATATAAGATATTTATAAATTATCTCAAATTTGGTCTATTTGCCAATGATATTACAATTTTCCAAATCTGGAAGATATATGTATCTATTTTGGACTTGCTATTGTGTACCCTGTGGTTTTTATGAGGATTGTATAAGGTAGTGCATTTAAAGAAATGTGTGCTGAACATGTCATAAACACTAAACATTAGTTGTCATAATAATTATTAAAGTTGTCAGTAATAATTATTACTACTTATTATTATCCAAATTCTTTCTCCCACATGTAGTAGGAATCCATATGTTATAAATTTATATCTAAATAAATATCTAACTCCCCCAAACTTATATCTCACATCTTTTTTTTTAATTTTTATGTATTTGTCAGAGAGAGAGAGTGTGTACATTCAGGGGGAGGGGCAGAGGGAGGAGAAGCAGGCTTCTGCTGAGCAAGCACCTTGAAGCTAAACTTGATCCCAGAACGCTGGAATCATGACCTGAGCTGAAGGCCAATGCTTAATCAACTGAGCCACCTAGGTGTCCCTACCTCACATCTTCTTTATCCATTCATCCATCAATGGATATTCGGGTTGCTTCCATTGCTTGACTACTGTAAATAATGCTACATTATTTACTGCATATATCTTTTCAAATTAGTGTTTTCATGTTCTTTGGGTAAATACTCAGTACTGTAATTGCTGGATCATATGTTAATTCTAATTTTAATTTTTTGAGGAAACTCCATACTGTTTTCCACAGTGGCTGCCCAATTTATATTCTCACCAACATTACACAAGTGTTCCTTGTTCTCCACATCCTTGTCAACTTTCTTGTGTTTTTTATTTTAGCCATTCTGACAGGTGTGAGGTGGTATCCTATTGTGGTTTTGATTTGCATTTCCCTGATGGTTAGTGATGTTAAACACCCTTTCATGTATCTGTTAGCTATCTGTATATCTTTGGGAAAATGTCCATTTAGGTCATCTGCCCATTTTTAATTGGGTTCCCTGTCTTTTTTAGCGGTTGAGTTGTATAAGTTCTTTGTATATTTTGCATATTAACCCTTTATTGGATATATCATCCTCAAATATCTCCTCCCGTTCATCAGGTGGCCTTTTTGTCTTGTTGATAGTTTCCTTTGCTGTGCAGAAGATTTTCATTTTGATGTAGTCCCACTTGTTCTAATTTTGTTGCTTTCATTTCTGGTGTCAGATCCAAAAAATATCACTGGCAATCAAGAAGCTTACTGGCTATGTTTCCTTCTAGGAGTATTATGGTGTCAAGTCTTACATTCAAGTCTTTAATCTATTTTAATTTAATTTTTATGTATAAGATAGTGGTCCAGTTTCATTCTTTTGCATAAATACCCTTTACTGAAGAGACTGTTCTTTTCCCATTGTTTATTTTTGGCTCCTTTGGCATAAATTAATTGACTGTATGTGTCAATTATGTATGTGTGTATGTGTGTGAGTTTATTTCTGGGCTCTATTCTGTTCCATTGGTCTCTGTGTCTGTTTTTATGTCAATAGTATAATGTTTTGATTACAACAGCTTTGTAATGTAGTTTGAAATCAGGGTGCCTGAAACTTCCAGCTTTTTACTTCTTTCTCAGGATTGTTTTGGCTATTTGAGGTCTTTTGGCTCTACATCAATTTTAGGATTATTTGTTCTATTTTTGTGAAAAATGCCATTGAAATTTTGATAGGGATTGCATTGAATCTACAGATTGCTTTGAGTAGAATGGACACTTTAACAATATTAATTCCTCCAATTCATGAAGACAGAATATCTTTCCACTTATTTGTGTCTTTTAAAATTTCTTTCCTTAATGACTTACAGTTTTCAGGATAGAGATCATTCATTTCCTCGGTTAAATTTATTCCTAGATATCTTATTCCTTTTGATGCAATTTTTAATGGGATTGTTTTGTTTATTTCTCTGATAGTTCCATATTAATTTATAGAAATGCAACAGATATTTTTATATTGATTTTATAGCCTGCAACTTTTCTGTATTTGTTTATTAGTTCTAACAATTTTTTGGTAGAGTCTTTAGGGTTTTCTAAATATTTCTAAATATTATGTCATCTGCAAATAGTGAAATTTTACTTGTTCCTTTCTTTTTTGGATTTGTCTTTTATTTCTTTCTCTTGCCTAATTCTTCTGGCTAAGACTTCCAATAATATGTTGAATAAATGTGGCAAGAGTGGGCTTCCTTGTCTTGTCCTGATCTTAGGGGAAAAGCGTTCAGCTTTTCATCACTGAGTAGGATGTTAGCTGTGGGCTTCTCATATATGGCTTTTATTAAGATATCACCCATTTAATAAAAGAGCAAAGCTTGTTGGACTAAGATTTTGGAGGCAGACGTACCTGTGTTTGAAACTTGACTTTGTAGCCTACGAGTTGTGTAAACTTGGGTAAGTTATTTTACTTCTCTGAATTGTTCTCCAATCTGTAAAATGTGAATAGTATTAGATGCATTATATGTTAATTTGGGATTAGTGGAATAAAATATGTATATAGAGTACACAGTAGAATGCAACTGTATTTGGAAATAGGACCTTTAAAGAGGTTATTACATTAAAAGGAAGCCCTAGTCCAATCTGATTGATGTCCTTAGAAAAAGAAGATTTCTGACACAGAGAGACAGCAAGGATTTACATGAGCAGGGGAAATCCCTGTGAGGACACAGCAAGTAGGCAGCAATCTGCAAGCCAAGGAGAAAGGCCTCAGAAGAAACCCAACCTTCATCTTGGACTTCCAGACTCTAGAACTGTGAGAAAAAATTAATTTCCATTGTTTTAGCCACTCAGTCTGTAGTATTTTGTTATGGCAGCCCTAGCAAACTACTATAAGATAAAAGAATTCTAGCAATCCATGTGTTTTAAGGAATATGAGAATTATAAGTTAGGAAAGTATGTATAATATATTCATAAAGAAACTATAAATGTCTTCAATATGCAAAGTCTATTAAAATGTCCAGAATTTTCTTTCAAAAACTTCACACATTTCTCCACTTAATTTTATAAACGAATTCCTTCTCCTTGAGCACTAAAATGCAAAGTAAATAAAAAATGGTTATTCAAGATTAGTTTTCAGTTTTAATTCATACTTCCACAAATGAATTGTTTTCATCTATTTTCTATTTGACGAGACTTAAGCGACACTATGGACTGAATTATTTTCTGAATTGGGCAGAAGACAAAAATGTCAATTACAACATTGTTTATTCGAAAAATACATCATAAGTTTCAAACAATTTTAACACTGAATTTTCAAAATATAACCAAATATCATTTAGGAACTACCCTGTACGTTAATTCACATATACTGTGATACAAACCTAGTAAGTATGGTGGCATACCTTCAAGGTATGCTAATTGCATATATATATATAACAACTTATACATTGTTGTTATATAATTGTATATACTAATTGTATATATATTGTTGTATATACTAATTGTATATCATTGTATATAACAATTCTATAAGACCAAATTTTTTATTACAAGGATCCTAGATTTCTTTTATATTGATATTCCCCTTAAATCAGTGCTGTGAAGAACACAATTGAGTTAGAAGCTGTATTTAGATGAATTGTATTTTGCTGCTAGTTTTTACTGTTATCCTTTTTCTAACTTATAGTAATAAAATTGTTCTATGACCTTCTTTCTCATTCTTCCATCATCTATCACAGCCTTTGAAAGGACCATGAGGGGATTTGTTGGTAAGATACCTACTGAAATCATCTGAGTTCCTAAATACTGAGGGCTGAGTTTATTACTTCCTCTTTAATACCTGCATATATTTTGTTTCATGGTTTATCTATGGCATCATTAAATACACAAATTTCCCTCAAAAGGAAGTTCTTATTACTGGCATTTAATTATTGAGTACTAAATTAACCTAAATGACATCTGAACATATCACTCCAGCAGTTCAAAAATATATAAGGTACAACCAAGTCCACTTCAGATAATGGAGAAAAATCACTATATTTTTTAAAGTCTGTTAAGTAAACTGTTAAGTAAATTAAAAAAAATAATTTTTTTATTTACTAATTTTTACAAAAGCCTCCTCCTTACTGGAATCATTAATCCCAAGAAACCAAAGGACAGAACATCAGGCAATCAACATGTACAAAGGATATGTTCTTATTTCTTCTACCTGTGATTGATATTTTAATAGACACCTACTACTTTTGTGCCTTTCCTGGAATGCACTCAGATGTCACTTCTCTCTGTCACCAAGTTGTGTTTTTAAAAGCCACATATTGATTTAATTTCCATGCACTACAGTTTTCAGTACTAGTGGAACTCTTCATTTTTCCTCCATGTTTTACTTTGATACATTTATACCTATAGAAAATGGAGCTGCAGAACGGTAATGTTATCTGTCTCTGTACCAACTCAGAAACAAACCTGTTTAAGAACAGGAAAAAACTCATGTTCAGATTATTGACATGTAAGTACATAAAAAGCAAGACTACTATTATTTACAAGTGGTTTATTACTTTCTTTTCTGAATAAATGTAAAGAGGCTGGTTAATTACACACCGAAAATGTGGAAGAGTTTTTTATACCTTTTGAATGCGATTTTTTCACATAATTACCTTTAAAGTAAGACGAGCATCTTTGCACTTCCTTAACTATAATAAATGTATATCCTCTAACATACTTTATATACCCTAAATACATTCATGAAATATTAAAACTTTGTCATCAGAAATTCATTTTCCTATTCTAAGACTTATACAAGTATAAAGGCTCAAGTGTGGTAAGGTTTCACTATAATACTTTTCTCCAGCGATACCTCAAATATAACACTTAGTCATTAAGAGCCTATAATATGCAAGGCACTGTTCTAAGGCTTTAAAGGAATCAGAGATAATTAAGACATTGTTCCTATTCTCCGGGGAGTAAAACTGACACTACCTCGCTGCCACTGTGAAATAAATCCTATATGAAATTGTATACCAATACTTGAAAATAGATGCTTTTAAGAAAAAGTTTAAGTGATGGGGCACCTGGGTGGCTCAGTGGGTTAGAGCCTCTGCCTTTGGCTCTTGTCCTGATCCCAGGATCCTGGTATTGAGCCCCACATCAGTTTCCTGCTTGGCAGGAAGCCTACTTCTCCCTCTCTCACACCCCCTGCTTGTGTTCCTGCTCTCACTGTCTCTCTCTCTGTCAAATAAATAAATAAAACCTTTTTTAAAAAAAAAATAAGATTTTAATAAAAGAAATTGAAGAAAGTGCAAATAAATGAAAAGCTATTCCATGCTCATAATTGAAGGAATTAATACTATTAAAATGTCCTTACTACCCAAAGAAACCTACAGATTTAATATAATCCCTATCAAAATTCCAATGGCATTTTTCACAGAACTAGAACAAATAATCCTAAAATTTGACCTGGTATAACCAAAGCAATATTGAGAAAGAACAAAGCTGGAGGTAACATCCTCCCAGATTTCAAACAATAATACAAAACTACAGCTCAAAACAGTCAGGTACTGGCACAAAAACAGGCACATTGAACAAAGATTTCAGAATTAAATTCACAAATACATGATAAATTAATCCACAAAAAAGGAGACAAGAATATACAATGGGGAATGCAGTCTCTTAAATGACATTGGAAAAACTGGACAATCACATGCAAAAAAAATGAAACTGTACCACTACCTCACATGCTACACAAATTTAGCTCAAAATTGATTAAGGTTTGAATGTAAGACCTACAACTAAAAAACTCTTACAAGAAAACATAACTTGTAAGCAACTCACCTTAGTGATATATATTTTTTTGGACCTGACTCCACCAGCAGGTGCAACAAAACCAAAAATAAACTATTGGGACTATATCAAACTAAAAGGCTTTTGTGCAGCAAAGGAAACCATCAGCAAAACAAAAAGGCAACCTACAGAATGGGAAAAAATATTTACAAATGATATATCTGATAGGCAGCTAATATACAAAATATATTAAGAACTCATACAACTCAATAGCAAAAGAAAAAACAGTCTGATAAAAAAATGGACAGAAGATCTGAAAAGACATTTTCCAAAGAAGACATATAGATGTCCAAGAAACATATGAAAAGATGCTCGACATCATTAATCTTCAGGGAAATACAAAACAAAACAAAAAACATTATGAAACATCACCTCACACCTTGTCAGAATGGCTAAAATAAAAAAGATAAAACATAAGTTGGCAAAAAGAGAACCCTCATGCACTGTCAGTGGGACTGTAAATGGGTACAGCCACAATGGAAAACAATATGAAGATTCCTCAAAAAATTAAAAACAGAACTACCATGTGATCCAGCAATTCCATTTATGGGTATTCATTTGGAGAAAATGAAAACACTAACTTGAAAAATATATACACCCCAATGTTCATTGCAGCATTATTTATAATACCCAAGATATGGAAGCAACCTAAGTGTCTAGCAATATATGAATGGATAAAGTTATGGTATGTATGTAAGATGGAATATTAGCCAGCCACAAAAATGAATGAAATCTTGCTATTTGCAGCAGTATGGATAGAACTTGAAGGTTTTATGCTAGGGGAAATAACTCAGAGAAAAAAAAATATTTCACTCACATGTGAAATCTAAAAAACGAAATAATCATACAAGACAAAGCCAGATTCCAAGGAAACATACTAATGGTTGCCAGAGGAGAAGAGGTCAGGGGTTGGGAGGGAAATGGGTGAAAACGTACAAATTCTCAGTTACAAAACAAGTCAGTCATGGGGATGTATTGTATATCATGGGAAATAAAGTCAATAATATTGTGTTACTTTGTATGGTGACAGCCAATAACTAGATACATTATGGTGATCATTTCACAATATATAAATGTCAAATCACTGTGTTGTATACCTGAAACCAATATGATACTGTATTTCAATTACACTTCAATTTTAAAAAGTTGTTTATACTGTTTTTGCCATATATTCATACATTTGGAATTTTTGCAAAATAAAATATTAGCATTTAAAAAAGGAGAATATGACTAAATATTTCTTAAGGTAACACTCATAATATCGCAGCTAAGATACAGGAAGGGGGACATTAACTGAAAAAAAATCTCCAAAACAATTACTTTTCCTTTAAACTATTCATATAATGATCTAGTTTTTAAATAGGATGTTACATTCTTACTATTACTTACTAAATAATATGGCTTTATATTACATAGATTATTTTGTATGTTTCAGATATTACATTGAAAAATTTTCTAAGATATGTCCCGCTAAAGTATACACTGAATTACATAAATACAAAAAGGCAGAATCCCAAACAAAATTATTTAACAGTATCTCCCAAAAAAACACAATGATTTCAACTTTTAAAATCACTTTGTTTCCCTAGCTTTTTATTTGAATTGGTCATTTTGGATCTTTTATAAAAATACAATTCTATCCAAAGGGAAGATAAATATATTAGATGAAGTGTTTTTAATTACTATTCTAAAAAATATCTATCAGTGACTTCTGAAAATGACAAAATATTAAGCAAATAAATGGTATCAGTGTATAATAGACAGTATGAATTTAAGTACATGCACAAAAAAAACACATTTTAGTAACAAAAGAACACCATTTTTAAGGAATTTGATATTTCCCAAAGAATCAAAATAGGATTCATCAAAAAATACAACTTTGTTGAATTGCCCCATACTTGTTTTATGATGTAGTATTGATTTTCATCACCAGAATATAAACATAAGAACAAGTCATTTTTTGTACTGTTTGTCTCCAGCACCTAGAACAATACCTGAGCAGATGTTCAAAATCAGTTTTGAATGAATAAATGAATCACATCTGGAGATGATGCACTATAATCTTTTTAATGCTTAAGAAACTAAATAGTTGTAAGCCAGCTCCAGACACCAAAATACACTGTGCTATATTTCAAACCTCAATAAAAAATAATTTTAAAAGTTCCCCTTTTTCATTTACAAAATTAACAGAATTATGTAAGTGAAAAATAATTCCACTTTTCATGGCCTCTATTCAATAGTTTTTCCATCTTTGTTCTTTTTAAAATTAACAATTAGCCCATATAGAAGCAGAAACCAGAAAGACTTAAATCTGATATGTTCATTCTTGTTATGGATCAGACATAGCATGAGTGCCTTTTAGGAAAAGAAATTAAGTTGCAAGGTGCTGTAGTAGTGGATTGTGGGAAGAGTGGAGAAGGACAAAGAGGCAGGAGATTTTTAATCATAGGCTTTAATTTAAATCAGAAATTTCTGCTGAGAATTCCTTTGATAATTGCTTCTAATTTCTCTATCATTTGTCTTCTATGTTTTTAGCTATGTTCATTATGGGGAAGATTTTAAATTTAAAATAATTGTGCATACCAAATTCTCTATTGCCTCAATTTTCATTTCATTACATTCCTTTAATATTATAATGAACAATGTATTCTCATGCATCCAGTTATTAAGGAACATTTGACTAGTCAAATACAACTTTGGAAACCTTACATTCTATTATTTTGGTATTCTATTTTAATGCATTCTTATAGCTTTTATTGTTTTTATTATACCAGTTTTCAGATCTAATTAATTCTGCCAGCACAATAGCTTGTTAAAATGCTTTGAGACAGTAAACAGTGGAGATGTATGCTGTATATATATACACAAATGGTTTGATTATTTTAAGTAAAGTGATTGGATGTTAATTGCTTAAAATGAGTAAATTCATTCAAAACAGTTAAATCTGCTGTGTGCATAAAAAACTGCAAGATCAAAATAAAAATATTGGGAGCTCCATATAATGCTACTCCCTCCTAATAATATTCAAAAACAAGCAGTACATTTTATATTGTACCCAGAAGGATTGTCATTCAGTTTCTAGTTATAAGGAATCACACCTTATTTCTAGATAGTATATTGATATTGGCTATCTATTGTATTATGATGTAAGTTCAGCCTAAATGAAAACAGGCTTATACAAGGGAGATGTCAGTATCTAGGCTGACACATTAGAGCTTCTATTTAAAGTGACCAGATGTCTGGGTTCCTTCTTTCTTTTTTTACCATCCATCAAGTGTTACACTTTCCCTTGAAAGCACAAACTGGAAGTTGGACACATGACTTCCACTAACATCCCAGTGGAAGACCTTTAACCATGGCCACACCTAGCTGCAAGGGAGGCTGCCAAGCAGGGTTTATTCTAAGCAACCATAGTTAGACCAACTAAAACTTCAGAGAATAAGCAGTAATCTCGTCCAAAAGAGGTAAATACAATGAGAGCTCATGAATTTATAAAATTACTTTATATTTTAGAGAAATGCAAAAGTTTACAGTTTTCAGTTATATGACTCAGAATTTAGAGCCTCCACCTTAAGTGGTCATAACTGAATTTCAAAAAGGAAGTAATAATCTGGGAACATACTAATATTTTTCAATATGACTTTGAATATTGCTCAAAGTAATACTAATCCAGGGGCACCTGGGTGGCTCAGTGAGTTAAGCCTCTGCCTTCGGCTCAGATCATGGTCTCAGGGTCCTGGGATTGAGCCCCACAGCGGACTCTCTGCTCGGCAGGGAGCCTGCTTCCCCCTCTCTCTCTGCCTGCCTCTCTGCCTACTTGTGATCTCTCTCTCTGACAAATAAATAAATAAATAAATAAATAAATAAATAAATAAATAAAATCTTTAAGGAAAAAAAAAAAGTAATACTAATCCAAATGGGAGTCAAACTTTATTAGAATGTGCCATCAACGAGGCACCTGGGTGGCTCAGTGGGTTAAGCCTCTGCCTTCGGCTCAGGTCATGATCTCAGGGTCCTGGGATTCAGCCCCACATCAGGCTCTCTGCTCAGCAGGGAGCCTGCTTCCCGCCCCACCTGCCTACTTGTGATCTCTCTCTCTCTCTCTGTCAAATAAATAAAATCTTTAAAAAAAGAAAAAGAATGTGCTATCCACAAAACTTTATCATTAAAACATAGTGATATGTTTTGTTTTCTTTAAAACATAGTGATGTTTTCTGTTGCTTTCCTGTGTTGGACACTGATAATCACTCAGTATCCTTTCTTCCTTTCTCCTCATTCCTAAATAAGCCCTGTTTAATTCAAGTATTCACAGAGAAAGCCTATCTGTGTGTATGTGTGTGTATGTTACACACACACAGGACAAGAACAAAAAACAAAGCAGCTACTTCACAATCATAAAGAAAACCAACCTGTGTGTAAAGCCACTGTTTCAGGCAGAAGAGTGGAGAGGCTAAGAGAACTTGGATCCTTGATGAAAAGATTGAGTGCTGAATCAATCTACCTCGATGCCATCCATCATAGGTAATACATTTTCTTATTTTTAAACTGGCTTAAGTCAATTTTTCAATCACTTGTTCCACAAAGCATCCTAACTGATGTGTTTCCTAACACATTCCTGGATTATTTAGGAATCCCACGATTCCTAAATAATGCTCCTCACTACTTACAAAAGCGTTGAGCGATATAATTTCTAGAATAAGCAAAACTCTAGAAGACAAAACTTTAAAAGCAAAAATTGTCACATTTTCATGGAACAATTTTTTATATATTCTAAATAAGTATAGATACGACTAAAATGATACAACTTAAGTTTTAGATGATCAAATCAAAAAATTATAATTTTCCAATGCATTGATTTCAATAAGAATTCACTGAAATCTGTATAATTTCTCATCTAATCATGCATTAATGTGACCCTCTGAATTTCAGTTCCATACAGAAACACAGCCATTAAATCAAGGACAGCACTAAAACACCAAGTGTTTTCCTGCTAAGGTATGTCTACCAATGTACCTTTTTTAAGGCATTTTTTTTTTTTTATTAGGTTTATCTTCCACAAGAAGAATCCTGGAAGCTTATCTATTTTCACAGGCCAGAAGTGCTGAATTATTTAAATGGAACTTCAAACATTCTCACTTTGCAGTAGGAATTGTCCTTAAAGGATCTTATAATAGATTCTCTTGCAAACAAGCATTTATTTCCCTGACTGAAAGAAGAAACAATTGTATACTATCTGACTTGTTTTTTTTTTCTTTTTCTTGGCTTTCTTTTATGTGATTACTATTCATGACTTATTTACAATTTATCATGCTTTGTATCACGAGACACATCATTATAAGTGTCAATCCTATTTAAGATTTTGAAAGAAAGTGAGATAGATAGATGTTTTAGACCTCTGAATAAGAAGTGAAGTAATATTAATATGTGACTGAATGTTTGCTGCTTGAGTAAAAACAGCTGATCTGATAATTTCTAAAGGGAACACATTCTGGACTGAGATAATGTTAACATAATTAACTAAGGCCTCTTGAAAGAATGAAAATAAACATAGATGGGCTACTTATAACTTTCCGAGGAACATAGTTCTCAGTTCACAGCCATTTACCAGAAATTTACCAGAAATTCCCTACCTGTTAAAAGCAAGAGATAAAAAGCATTGATACATTCTAGCACACATGCTAGCAAAGCATATAACTGAATTACAGTCTCAGATTGAAACAAAAGAAAAAGTTAGTATCACGGTTTCTTTGTCTGTTTTTTTAGTTAACATATATTATTTGCCCCAGCGTACAGGTCTGTGACTCATCAGTCTTACACAGTTCACAGCACTCACCATAGCACATACCCTCCCCAATGTCCATCACCCAGCCATCCTATCCCTCCATCCCTCCAACCCAGCAACCCTCAGTTTGTTTCCTGAGATTAAGTTTCTTATCGTTTGTCTCCCACCTAGGTCCCATCTTGTTTCTTTTTTCCCTCCCTACCCCCACACAGCTTCTTAGTTTTACAAAGGATAAAGAAATAGCAATTGTAAATGTGAATGAAGGAGAAAATGATACATTCGTTTGAACACATGGAAAGGTGAATTTTTTCCTTATAAACTTGTAAATAAATAAGGACATAATATATTTCACGTAATTTAGTAATGCTTTCAGAAATCATCATGACAAGATGCCAATATTACAGTTGCTTAAAAGCATAAAACCAGAATACTGGGGTTTAAATCTTGGGCCTACCACTTACTGATTGTGTGTCTTTAAGCAAATTAATGAACATCTCTGGTCCTCAATTTCCCCACCTGCAAGATGGGGATAATGATAACAATAGTAAATAGTTCATAGGGTTGTTACAATGATTAAAAAGTTAAGTATAGATAATTAGCAGTACATGTACTCAAAAAATATAAATTATTATTAGTAACTTCATACACAAGAAAATTGTCAATTCATTCTGTATATGTAAGAAATGTTAACTAAAAGCATACTTTACAGTTTTCTATCTCAACTTTCAGTGGTCACACAAATACATAATGATATGTGATTCTATTTGATAGCCTTATTGAGAGCAAAATATAAACCTGCCGTCTGTTTCCTTACTTATCTACATATTGATTTCTTCCAGTATATATTCTTAAATAATGAATATACTAGTTATATTCACAAAGTATAAACACCTCAAAAATCTAAATAGCCTTCTTTTAAATATATTTGTTACATTTAACATATTCTAACCACTTATTTGGCACATTATCAAAGATAAAATTAATAATATTTACTAGATATTTCAACTAGTATATTGGGTATTTTATTTTCACTTAGTTTCTTTATTTTTTATTTTTTTAATTTTTTTAAGAGAGAGTGTGGGGGGTGGGGTGGGCAGAAGAAGAGAGAGAGAGAGAGAGAGAGAGGATTTTAAACAGGCTCCACACTCAGCATGGAGTCAGACATGGGGCTCAATCTCACAACCCTGAGATCATGACCTGAGCCAAAATTAAGAGTCAGATGCTTAACTAACTGAGCCACACAGGCACTCCCAGATTTTTTTTTTTAAGATTTTAATTATTTATTTGAGAGAGCAAGAGAAACTGCACAAGCAGAGGAAGGGACAGAAGGAAAGAGAGCATTAGACTCCCCGCTGAGCAGGAAAATCAACATGGGCTTGATCCCAAGACCCTGAGATCACCACCTGAGCCCAAGGCAGACGCTTTACCAACTGAATCACCCAGGTGCTCCTCCCAGATTGTTTCTAAATAACAACTATTTCTCTTTGACCTAAGGAAACAAATTTCATTTATTTTCATCACACTGCTCCTCAAATCAATCTGCTTCCCAAATTATAAATACTGGTGTACCACAGTATTTCCACATAGCATGTGTTACTTTGTATTTGGAAGTCAAACATAGTTCATAATCATCAAATGGTTATTACATACTAGCCAGTTTCAAGGCATCTCTTGGGCTGCAGGTAAATAAACCAAAGAACTTTAGAACTGGAAGGACCTCATAATGTGTTGGACAACTCCCTCTTTTCATCAGTGAAGAAACTGATGCCCATAAGAAGACTCAAGACAAGAGAGAAGCTAAAGGTCGCTGGCTTTGGCCAGGAAGAATTTTCAGATTCCTGTTCACTACATTTCATTGCTTAATATTTGCAGTCTCTGTCCTGAGGTTATGGCCAAGGAACTAGAAAACTTGCTTTTCTGTAGAAAAGCAAATGGGTTTGATTCTAAAGGCATTGTTATGGCCTTTTATAAAATTATACTGAGACCTACAGAAGGTCCGGTCTTCAATTCCACTAAAGATACAGTGCTATTAATAGATCAAAGAAATGGTGATATCCATAGTCCTATCTAAAGTTTGTGATAGAATCATTATGTTATCCTGATTAAAGAAATTGCTCTCCTTTGGTCAATCTGGCCCAGCTATTATCTGAGAACATGTAATCAAAAAGTGCTGGATGACATGTTCTAACAAGAAAAAAGGCAGTTGTGAGTTATTAGAAGATGGTGGTTGAAAAAAAAAAAACAGTAAGAAAAAAAAACTGCAATAAGATATTCTTGAATCCTGACATATTTCTTGGAAGACACAATTTTAATCCTGTAATCAATCAGAATATTTGTATTATCTATTTTCATTTTACTTTATGCCCAGTGACAATTAGAGAAGAATCTTTTCTGAAGAGTAAGAAAGAGGGTTAAGCATCTACCTAAGGAACTCTATCTGTGTAGAGACCAAACTCTAGAATTCAATAGGAAATTTCACTTATTTTTCAATTGCTATTTTTAAGGTGAATGTTCTGATTAATTGCCTTAATATCTAATTCTCTTTGTTAATATAAATTCAACCACAGAAAGGCCAGTAAATAAGGAGCACTTACAATGGGGAGAATTTCCATACCTCCACGACTCCCATTTCACAAAATGGTTTTTGCTATTTCTTAAGATCCATTTGTATCACTGTAATTGGTGAAAGTAGCATGCACACATACATACAAATTTGGCAGAATATGAATGTTCAAATGATTTTAATACGCACAACTCCTTTGTTACTCTCCTCTCTCTTCACCAGATAGTGTACTGTCCCTTCCTTCCTGGAATGTTTTAAAAATTATGCCCTTTCGTTCAAGGAAAAATAGATAATATCTTTGTTGATAATGATGCAGATTCTAGTTTTAATGGTAATCAATGTCAAATATAAAAAAAAAAAGAGGGGAAGTGGAGCTTTAAGAGAGTATGCGGATTGGAGATGCCTCTAAATGTGAAATAAGAGAGGTCTGGAGATCCAGAACAGTGAGGAAACTCACCTGTTTATCCTGGAAAAATTCCTGAGGGGAAGACTATGAGCCCCAAGAGAGGTATGGCTGTGTGGTCCATCTAAGAAGTTTGCACCAAAGGCACAAATCAGCCAAATGAGCTGATGCCAGCTTGACAATGTTCTGGGAACTAAGAAAAACACAGAAGCAGCAACAGGTTGATAGACCTGAAACATCCATTCTTAATGGTAATCAGTACTGATGGATGATTGATGACTGGCAATTCTCCTCCTACCTCAACACTGTGGCACAATTCTCACTGAAGCTTGGGAAGGGAAAACTTTGTTTCACTGTTCGCCGGGTGGTCGCTAGAATACGACATGGGTGCAGCCAAGCTTAAAAGGCAGATAAGTAACACTCAGGGAAGACACTAGTGCAATATTCAGGCTTGCTGAAAACAGGTAATACGGACGCCAGACCAAGTGGTACTGTATTTACTTAAAGCAAGAAAGGAGAGAAAGTGTAGACAAGATCCACTCCCTTGCTGTGTACCACCCCTGGTCCAACACATCCATTCCATGGGCATCACAGGCAGTGTGTTTGCATGTACCCCAATTTTTGCTGCAGTATAAGGACCCCAACCTCTGCCCTGTTGGGTCTGAAATACAGAAAATTCCTGTGCGCCAATGAATCATGTCTCTTTTTTTTTTTTTTTAAGATTTCTTTATTTTGAGAGAGAGCTCACAAGTGGGGGAGTGGGTGAGGGAGAAGCAGACACCCCGCTGAGCAGGGAGCCCAGTGAGGGACTCGATCCCAGAACCCTGGGTCATCTGAGCTGAAGGCAGATGCTTAACATGCTGAGTCACCCAGGCACCCCTGAAACATGTCTTTAAACAGAACAAAGGGGTACACAATGAGTCTGACACAGGGAAAGATATTCCCACCTAAGGTGATAAGCCCAGCAAGGCATTGTGGGCTCCCTATCTCTTGGTCAGGGAAGTACTCTAGGCCCAAGGCCCATTCTTAGGCAGCCAAACTGGGATTGAAAGACTGCATGCAGGAGACTGGCTTTCCTAACAGGTTTCAAGAAGCATAGCTACAGCATGACATCATCAGTTTAACTGCTTTTTCTTTTTTAAGATTTTCTTCATTTATTTGAGAGAGCAAGAGAGAGAGCACGAGCAGGCGGAGTGGGAGAGGGGGAAGCAGGCTCCCCACTGAGCAGGGAGCCCAATGCAGGGCTGGATCCCAGGACCCTAGGAGCATGACCTGAGCTGAAAGCAGATGCTTAACCCAACTGAGGCACCCAGGCGCCCCAATTTAACTGTTTTTTAAACAAATAAATGTGGTATCTCCTGCAGAAATCAAAACCTCCCCAACACGCATTCAGAAGCAGCTGACAACAGCAACAAAACGGTTTTCTCCTCCATCTTCTGCTTCTGTTCTAACTCCTTTTTCTCTATAACCTCTACAACCCGTGAGAA
The DNA here is from genome assembly GCA_028646535.1 of Procyon lotor. Lineage (NCBI taxonomy): Eukaryota > Metazoa > Chordata > Mammalia > Carnivora > Procyonidae > Procyon > Procyon lotor. The sequence goes on from CM053609.1 coordinate 63,067,198, forward strand.
TTTAAAAATCCATCCTTGTTCCCTAGGCTTCACCAATCCTCTATCCAGTTTTTGCTCATGTCGATGACTAACCTCTTGTGAAACATCATGACCATCTACCTGTATCTTTCCTCTCTTACCACCCTTAACATCCTCACTACTTCTCACTACTTCCAGTCAATTCCTACCACCAAATTCTCACTACTTCTAAACATCTTGCAGTCTGTTTCAGTGGATAAGTGCTAGTGAAAACCAGTAACTCAAAAACTGCAGGTTTCCCCGCTCTCTGCAAGTAGAAGGCTCCTATGAAAGCTTTCATTAGCTGAAACTGCATAAAACGTGGAAGCAATCACCACTGCATGAAAATGAAAATTCTCTTCTCATTTCTTTTGGGTTAGTGAAAGTAGGTATTAATTCAGGTCCTTTGTAGAAGTAAACTTCAGGAAAGCAAGGGAAACCTATGTTTGTGTTTGTGCAAAAAACTGATTGATTATGTATGTCCACATATTCTAATAATGTTTTACTTAATATCAATGACTCTTTTGGATTATCTTTTTTTTATCCTTTCCTCTTCTTCATCCCATTCTAATCTCCTGACTTTCCAAATGTACCCCCCCACACACAGAGCTGTATACCTACACAAACATGTATGCACATGAACACACAGAGTCAGCTCATCCACTTTGACTGAGTGATTTACAATGACTGTTTTTATGGAGAAAGTTTTAAAACCAATTATAAATATAACAGTGTCTTTAAACACACGACATAGGTTCACAATTTCACATGCCTACTAGCACCGACTGCTTGGCTGACTAAACTCAGAAAATAAGTGGTTAAACTGTTGGTAGTTTAAAAATAGTTGTTTGCTATTTTATTGTAGGCTATAATAATTATTTGGAGAGATAACTCATGCTGGTGGCAGTTACTGGTTATCAATAATTAATCTCCTTTGGGCTCTAAGGGATTAACCACTTCTTTACTTCCTCTTCATTTATCTTGAACTCTTTTGCTCTACATTTTCTTGACACACACATACATGAGTCCTCTTTCTATCACAGGCAATATTAATCATACAAGAACAGAAAATCTTCTCATTAAAGCCTGAAGCTCATTAGGGAAGTTTAAGTTACTCTAACACTTCACTGATATTGTTGTATCCATGTAGTGAAGAGTGCTGACTTTCCTGCCAGTTAATTGTCTTATATGAGCTGACCTAAAGACCAAAGTACATTTTCTATGCTGAGTAAAAGATGGAGTTGAAGCTGTTTTTACTAAAGCAACTAATTAAAAAGTTCTCTGCCAAAACACTATTCTTCCTTTAGTGTGATTACATTAGCACATGCTTATAAGCTTGTTACAGATATTTTTTTATTTAATATAACTGATGCATTTCTGGAAAGTCAAGGATATTTGGAACCCATCTGAGATGAAGATTTCAGGCTATCAGAAACCTATGCAAAATAATCTGTTAAACATTCTGAGGTATACAGCTATCCTCTAACAAATACCTTTTCTTATAAAGTCATTGTGGGAACACAAAAATAATATTCTATTTAACTGAAAGAGCATTGGCAAGACAAAGACTGCAATGTAAAAAAGGAAAGGAAAAAACAGAGTCAAAAGAAATACGACAGACAGATTTGGCAATGTCTGAATGTGGGCAGTGAAAGGAGAAAGTCTCACCTTCAGAAAGCAAGCCCACCTAAGACTGTCAAGGAATTTCAGAAATCATCTAAAGCAACAGTGAACAATTAGGGAAGCTGTTTAAGAAAGAGAAAAAAAGACTCTTATGTAGTGTACCCAAGTGGAAAGTATACACATAAAAGATTTCCTCTCTCACTCAATGCAGTAGAAAAGGCATTCATGAAATTAACTAAAGTGAGATCAGTTTTAAAGTTCTAAGGCTTTCAAACTAAAGAGTAAATAGCATGACAAATTGAATTTTTTTAAGTTGCAGGGCAACCACTGGATTAAACAAGCTAAACAAGTATAATTTTCCTGCAAGCCTTTACTTTTTAAGTATGGTAGCATATACGGTAAATCTTCAACAGAAAGAGTATTTTACAAATATAAGCCACAGAAATTTCACTACAATTATTTCCAGGGACTAAAGATCAGAGCAGCATAAATTATCATAAAGTTATACTAAAATCCAAATAAAAATTATACTAAAAATGACATTAGGAGATAGGAAATACTTAAGTCTAAGCAGTTGATCAAATTTGATTTAAAATATCAAGATTTTGAGCATTCATGTGGAACTAGACACATGGCTAGTGTAGAATAATGTCTGTTTTTGATAAAGCTATGAAGAGAAGAAAGGTAGGGGCACCTGGGTGGCTCAGTGGGTTAAAGCTTCTGCCTTCAGCTCAGGTCATGGTCTTGGGGTCCTGGGATTAAGCCCTGCGTCGGGTTCTCTGCTCGGCGGGGAGCCTGCTTCCCTTTCTCCCTCTGCCCGGCTCTCTGCCTACTTGTGATCTCTCTCTCTCTCTCTCTGTCAAATAAATAACAAAATATCTGAGAGAGAGAGAGAGAGGGAGGGAGAGAAGAAAGGTATTGTGTGCCAATTAGAAAAAATAATGGACTTTACTACTGCTAGCTGTACCAAAGCATTAAGAAATATATACACATATATAGTGTCTTCCTCCTGACTGGTCTTTGGCATGTTCTGTCTTAGAGGTGCCAATGGTAAGATGTCTTCAGGAAATGTTTAAATTGGGCATCTGCTCCCAACTTCAAAGCCATGGTTGTTAAGCCAGATGGACAGTCCAAAGACATCAGCCTATCTGACTACAAAGGAAAATATATAGTGTTCTTCTTTTACCCTCTTCATTTCACCTTCACCTTCTGCCCCACAGAGATCATTGCTTTCAGTGACAGCAAAAGAATGTAAGAAACTCAGCTGCCAAGTGATTGGTGCTTCTGTGGATTCTCATTTCTATTGCCTGGCGAAGATCAACACACTCAAGAAACAAGGAGGACTGGGACCCACAAACAGTTCCATGGTATCAGACCCCAAGCATACCAACACTCAGGACTATAGAGTCTTAGAGGCTGATAGAGACATCTTGTTCAAGGTCTTCTTTACCATTGGTAATAAAGGTATCCTTCAGCAGATCACTGTGATGTCCTCCTGGTGGGCCAGGCTGTGGATAAGACTTCCAGTTAACTGACAAGCATGGGGAAGTGTGCCCTGCTGACTGGAAGCCCGGCAGCAATACCATCAAGTCTGATGTCCAGAAGAGCAAAGAATACTTCTCCAAATGGAAGTGAGCACTGGGCCATTTTAGGGCCAGGCTGTAGAGAGCAGCCATGAAGACAGAAGCTCTTTTATACTATTGTGGTCATGCTTAAAACATGCAAGTTTAGACTCAGTGCAGATGTGGTACAGGATAGCCTTTCCTGCAGGGCCTGGGGAGGCCAGCTTTCTTCCTCCAGGGAGAATGGCCTGAGCTGTTCTATGGGGCAGGTCAATTGATATATACAGTAGTGGGGCATCACTTTTGAACTTTTGTTGTTTCTATTAAACTTGAACTGAGGAAAAAAAAAAGTATAGATAGGTGAATTCTATATGGCTGTTTGACATCCTTCAGATTAAAATTTGGATGGATGCATGTAGTCACAAACTTCTATAGGCTTGAGCATGAAGAACAAACAAAAGATAGAAAAGGCCTCACTCCCAAGGTTGCTAAACTATTGTAGTTTCCTTAGCACATCCCAAATGTCACATATCTTATAAAATGCTCGCTATTTATATACATCGTTGCTTCATACAACATAGAAATTCCTGTATCATCATACATAGCTAGGTTATAAAAGCCTCAAACTTTTCAATTACCATCTATAGACAGGATCCTATTGCAACAAACATATAACCAATTTGAGTTATGATCTTAGGTCAGATTTTTTACTTGAAACTCAGATTTTGACTTACGCACCTGAGTGGGTAGTAAACGAGGAAAATTTGAGGGGAAAGGATGAGGAGTTGAGGAGTTCAGTTTTGCCATATGGTACCTTTAGGTGAAGATTTTCAGTAAGCAACTGAACATCCACAACTAAAGTTCAAAAATAAGTTGACTAAAGATAAAGATATGGGTTTCATTAACAAATGATAGAAACTGAAGCTAATGAAGTAGTGAAGATCATCATTCAAATGGGCTGTTGAGATGGACGATATAGAGTAATACGAGAAAAAGTTAAGGGGGAACACCTTAAGGGAAAAAAAAACCTCATTATTTAATGCTTAGCCACAGAAAAACAAGAATTCCTTACAGAATTACAATTTAACAAAGGCTATTTTATATGAAAGTGCATCATATTATTGCCTTTCATTTTGAGTTTATTTTCTCAGTCCTTCCAAATCACACACACAACACACACACACACACACATACACACACACACACATCCAGAGTTCATAATTGTAGTTAAGGTATTATAATACCATAATAGCAAAAAAAATTTTTTGTGAAATATTTACTATATGCCAGGCCATGTGCTAAGTGTTTTATGTACATTAAATCATTTTAATCTTCATAACAGCCTGTTCTAGTTTTGTTGTTATTAGTAAACCAAACCAAAACTTGGTGTTTTAAAACTACAGTCATTTATTATATTTCATGATTAAGGAAATCAGGTTAAAAAATCAGATAGGGTTAGAATTGGTGATACTGATGCTCCACATGGAGTTAGCCGAGGTCACTATATGGCATTTAGTTGGGAGATGGGCTGTTCTGAAGGGTGCTAGAGGCTTAACCCTGTGTCAGGTGCCTTGGCCCGAATGGCTGGAAAGCTGAGTTTAGCGGGTACTGGTAACCAGAGCACCTACATGTGGTGTCTCCAGCATGGCTCTCTAAGGGTAGTCAAATTTCTTACACGATTGGCTAAGGACTCTAAGAGACCGTTTTCCAAGAGCAAGAATTTAAAAAGGGATGAGCAAAAGTTGCAGAGCATTAGATCCAGCCTCAAAAGTCCCAGAATCTCACTTCCATTGCGGTCTATTCATTTAGAACATCACAAAGGCCAACTCACACTCAAAGAGATGAAAATTGGACTTCACCTCTCAAGGGAAGGGGTAGCAAAGTATTTATAGCCATCTTTAATCTATCACAGAGTCCTGTACAATAAATACGATTACCATTCTCTTTTGGCATGAGAAAACTGAGTCCTCTGTGGTTAATAAATTGCCACAATTCCACTGCTGGGAAGTAGTTAAACCAGTAATTTAAAAATGGCAGTCCCAACTCCAGTGCCTTAGTCCTTAACTGCTATTCTAGAAATGACTGATTATGTATCATATTTGAGGAGCTATTTTGGTTGTCAATCAGTAGATCTAAAATAAATAGTGAAACTAATAGAGCCTGGGTGGCTCAGTGGGTTAAGTGTCTGCCTTAGGTTCAGGTCATGATCCCAGGGTCCTGGGATCAAGCCCCGATTCAAACTCCCTGCTCAGCAGGGGGTCTATTTCTCTTTCTCTCCCTCCCTCTGCTCCTGCTTGTGTGCTGTCTCTTGCTCTCTCTCGCACTCTCTCAAATAAATAAATAAAATCTTTTTTTATAATAGTGAAACTATAAAATCTTTGGTAATTTCAAAGTTGCAAAGTAAATTTTTAAAATATTTGTGTGTACAGAGCATTCATAGATCTAGCAGAGGATACAAGATGTACCAACATATAGCCCTTAAGAAATTTATATTTTAGTGGACAAAATGAGGGTAACAACCTTAATACAAAATCAGTAATACATATTGTGAACCAATTGCTGTAGAATAGCTATGGCCATTAAGAGGTAGAAAAAAGTCCGATTTGCACTAATATTTGATATAGAACATGATCTCTGCCATGACTACCCACCTAATCCACCATGCAGCTCCATACCACCTTTCAAGGTTCAACCTCAAATATCACATCCTCCTGAAGGCAATCCTCAATCTCCAAACACTGGGCAAGCTCTCTGCCCTTTGCACCTCTATTATATATTATTTACATTTATCTCAGGATACACACCTTACCTCACTTAATATTATAGTAATATTCGCACTTGTCTCATCTCTCCTCTGTTAACTGGACCATTTGTTTTATTCATCTCTGGCTCTTCTTTAGCACATAGCATTTAAGAAATGAATCAGTAATTACTTATGAATTAACACTGAATTTTAATCTCTTAAGGAAATATCGAATATCCATTGGCTATTCATTTTATGCTTACTATATGCCAGAAACTAGGTACAGAAATGTTAATAGAACATGGCCCATCACTTTACAAGAGTTGACAATGCAGTTATCGGTTAGATCTAATCTGAAACTAGAGTTCAAGGATTCACACAGAACAGTTATTGGCAACCATGACAAGGTCTTGAATCCAATTTAAAGTGAGAGAATTACCCAACACAAATTTTAAACTTTCTTTTTTTTTTTTTTTTTTACAATTTACAAAGGCCTAAACATTTGGAAAATCTCAAAACAGGCAGGTACTATTTTTTGTCCAGTTAGGGGGAAAGCACCTCCCTCATCATCAAGCCATCTTATGTGCAATTTTTTTTAAGCTTGGGGCTGAAAACAAATGTTAACGTTTGACTGATAACCTCAGAATATCCACAAGAGATGAATATTCTTACTATACTTTTGTACTTAAATCCTATTTCACCAATCATTTGGATTTATCACTAATATGTTTTATCATTAAGGTGCTTTATAAATTTAAAAAAATCTCTTCATCAAAACTTTTAGCATGAATAATGAAAATTAAATCTTGCTATTGTCCATTCACTATGATTTTGTCCATTAGGCTGTTTTTTTTTTCTTTTCTCATTAAATTATCAATAATAATTTTCTAACTTAAAAAATGAAGACTAAAAATTCAAGGAATGTTGCATGACTTTTGCACATAATATTTATCCTCTAAAAATCAGTTAGAACTCAAAGTGGCCCTCCGTGAAGAACAATTCCACAAATTAAACTCATCTTTCAAGCAAAAAAAATCTTTTTGTGGCCATTTTGCTAATCAGTAGACTTGCTCACTGCTACTTCAAGCATCCTGCTTGCTCATACCAAAGTGAAACCTCAAGAAACTCAAGAATGAATTCAGCCAAAATAAAATATAAAATGATTATAAGATTTAAAGAGTTAATTTCCCAGAGATAATTGAGTTTTAGCAAGGCTAACCCATCAGCCAAAACAAATAATTTCTTATTGAGAATTTAAGCATACACTAGTTAAATGGAGATGATAATGGGTGATGAGGGGTTTGAGTCTGTTGGAGTCTTGTTACACACAAAAATTCATGTTACATCAAAACATAAATTTGGTTATACTATAAAATTAGAGAATAATCACTACCCTACAAAAATGGACACCATTCTCTTTTCTTTCTAACTATAATGAACTTAATATTCTATCTCAGTTGAAGAATGGGTTATTAACCATAAAGAATGCCTTGTGTTTTATTTCTCTAGTAAACCTCCCATTAAAAAGTTACCTGTACTCTAGATTATTTTAAAAGAGCACACACTAGAAGTTATCTACTAAGCAATGCTTAAATTGAGCACTGATTCAGAAAGAAAGGAAATTAAAATGTGTTTTGATCTACTAAGAACTTATTTTTCATTGCAAGTCAGTAGTAGAAACTGGCTTTTTCTCCTCTAAATAAAAAGAACTAGAAACATTCACAAGACATAGGTAAATCACAATTTTTAATATTGCTTCCTATTCTTCTGAGATCAAATAAGTTTTTTAAAAAGAGTAGAAAGGATCCGGGGCGCCTGGGTGGCTCAGTCGTTAAGCGTCTGCCTTCGGCTCAGGTCATGATCCCAGGACCCTGGGATCGAGCCCCACATTGGGCTCTTTGCTCAGCAGGGAGCCTGCTTCTCCCGCTACCATTCCCTCTGCTTATGTTCCCTCTCTCGCTGTGTTTCTCTCTGTCAAATAAATAAAATCTTAAAAAAAAAAAAGAGTAGAAGGGATTCTATTCAAAGAAAGATCATAATTTCTCACCATTATAGGCAGGAAGTAATAATGCACAGTCTGCAGAAAAATAAAGGTGGTATTTTTTTCTCCAGTTTAAGGGTTCATACAAAAACCATATCAATTTTTACCTTTTTCAGGAAAAATAAAAGCTGCATATAATAAGGAAACCCTACCATGATCAACAGAAATAGCACACACCATAAAGCAAAGACAGTGAGTTGTCTACCAAAATCTATTTTCCCTTTATGCCTAGACCCAAGACTAAACAGAATTTTCTAGCCTCCTTTTCATAATGAAGTCCTACGACTGTTTTTCTCTATAGAATATAATGTGATATATGACTCTTATGGACCTAAGTCTTGAGACCATGACTATACACCCACCATGTTTTCTTTCTCCTTATCATCAGCTGGGATTTACAAAGACCCTTCCTCTACCATGTAGAGGATGACAGCTCTAGGGGATGACAGGACAATCAGGGGAAAGAACCTGGATCTCTGAATAACCTCATAGAATAGAGCTGAGCCTCTCAGTGTGAACTGCTTTGTAAAGGAGAAATCAACTTCTATCTTATTTAGCTTACTGAATCATGGTTCTCTTTGTTATAGCATCCTACTCCAACCCTAACTTGTAGAGACCAGTATTTCCTAATCATGGAAGCTATCCAAGAAATACCAGGATGAGTATTTTTCTTCATTTTTTTAAAGTAATTTCTACACCTAACATGGAGCTCGAATTCATGACCCCAAGATCAAGAGTCACATGCTTTGTTGACTGAGCCAGGCAGCTGCCCCAATTATTCTTGATGAATATAATAAGCCTGACTCCAATTGAGAGTGGCAAGGCATTCATATTCTAAGTACAACCTAAAAGCCAACCCACCAATATAATCCAAATTTAGTAATAATACCTAAATTCAGCTTTATATAATCAAATTTCATGATTTGACTTTATGTAAAAACTTGAAACTTCTGCATTGCTTTAGGGTACAGTCTGGTGACCAAAAATGTAAAGGCTTATTATAAAATAACATTTGATTTTTTTAAATCACTTAAATAATTTTCAACAAGTAGATATTAATAACCAGTTTAGATTTCTGTTTTATTTTAGGGTTTGTTAGATATATACGTAAATTATTTCCAACCTAACTTATTGTATTTCAGGAATTGCTGAAAAGATCACTTCCCACTTCCCAAAGTAATCCTTGCTTACTCAAAAATGCCTAGATTTCTTTTAATAGTACAAAATGTCTAATAAAGGGAAGATAAGATTTGAGATAATCTTCTGAGGAGTAGGAAAAACAAACTGAATTTATCTAGTTATAAGTGATTGATTTCAGACGTTCTTCTAAAAATAGTTTTTACTGAGGCATCTGGCTGGCTTGGTCAGTGGAGTGAGCAACTCTTGATCTTGGAGTCGTAAATTTGAGTCCCATGTTGGATGTAAGGCTCACTTAAAAATAAAATCTTTAAAAAATATAAAAATAAATAAAAATAAAAGAATAAAAATAGTTTTTACTTAAAGATAGGGTACATGAAAAGTAGAAAGGAAAGAGATATTTCTTAGGATGAAAAGATAACTCATAGGGGCGCCTGGGTGGCTCAGTGGGTTAAAGCCTCTGCCTTCGGCTCAGGTCATGATCTCAGGGTCATGGGATCCAGCCCCGCAACAGGCTCTCTGCTTGCCAGGGAGCCTGCTTCCCCCACTCTCTTTGCCTGCCTCTCTGCCTACTTGTGATCTCTCTGTGTCAAATAAATAAATTAAATATTAAGAAAAAAAAGAAAAGATAACTCATTTACTTTTCAATTCTGTCTAGAATTGACTCTATGGCAAATAAAGATAGTAAAAAGAAAAGGAATCAACAGATAGAATAAATAATCAGCCATAGACAGGAGGGACACAGCACTGTTAACAGATGTGTGATTATATCTACAGGCAGGAAGCAGTATTATGCAGAAGCAATTAACTACCTACTATGTTTTTTCTAGGATTTTCATGTCAGGAAATCAGTCTTCCTGAAATTCACTCCACTTTCTCATTGATAAAAGAAATAATTTTGTTAAATTGTCAATAACCTAGGATACTTAACATCTCTAAGCCACCTTCCTCACCTGTAAAATAACAAAAATAATACCTACATTATAAACTCATATTTAGGTTAAAGAAAATTATATATGTGGAGTGCCAACACAATTCCTACCATTTAGCAGGAATTCGATAATTGTTTTTTGTTTTCACTCTTTCATCATTATATAAAAGGTAAAGTTCTTCAGGTACTTCCTTTGCCTAAGCCAAATACCAGAATCCAGGAAAAGGTGTTATATAATTACTATGAATATACTAACCTTGCTTGGCCAACTTTTCATTATCATAACAGCTAACATTTGAAGAATACTTACAATTTTATGCCACAATCTTTAAAAGGTTTTATAGATACAGAAACTGAAATTCAGAGAGGTTAAGAAACTTCCAAATATTACACAGCTAATAATTCGAAAAGCTGCCATTTCCACTTAGGAATTAACCTGTAATGCCGATACCTTTAAACACTATGTTGTACTGCCTCTCGATTTTGTTTTCATAATATCTGCCTGGATATAAAATTGCATAGTCCTATTTTCATATTGTTATGTCCGGATCGAGACCCTCCCAAAAGAACCCACAAAAGGCAGGCTGGATGCAACAGCAAAAGGATTTCTTTCCAGCTAACTGGGGCTCTCACAGGCACACAGGACGCAGCACAGTGCTAAGGTAAGAAGCCCCGCCTCTCCCCTTTGCAGCATTTTTATGCACTTGAGTAAACAAGCACATACGTCACTACACACGTGGGCGAGTTCCTTATTCTTTATAAGGCAATTACCTAAATCTGTGCATTTCATTGGTACATTTGAACAACTCAGGGGCTAGGCATCACACAGGGAAGCTAAATTCCAGGAATAGTTTCAGGAGTACCTTTAGGCCTGTCTTTTTCTGGCTTAAAACGAAGCCTGTCATGGAGGAACGGTAATCTACACTAACATACGGTTAGAATTAATGACTTAAAACCAAACTCCACAATATTTACTGTCTAACAGTTCTTGAAAACACCCACTCTGACCTCTTTATAAACCCTATATTGTACACAGCCTTCTTTTTGTAATTTTCATTTCCTTTTATTATTGGCCTTAGGTTTTAAAAACATTGCCTCAGTTAATCTGAGTCAACTTTCTTATGATTAAGTATAATGAAAAAGAGACTTAGAAATTATTAAACATTAGAGAAGAAGAGATTTTTTAAAAAGTTGACTCTTGGGGCACCTGGTGACCCAGTCAGTTAAGCTATGACTCTTGATTTCATCTCAGGTCATGAACCCCGGGTCATGAGGGAAGTCTGCTTGTCTCCCTCTCCCTCAGCCCCTCCCCCCTGCTCTCTCTCTCAAAGAAATAAATCTTTTTAAAAAGTGTTGACTCTTGCTTCTAGATTGTACATGACTCTTAACCATTTAGAACATACTAAATGGCGACCATTTAAATCTCTTAGTTGCTCTACCTAACCCATTATCTTCCAAAATTAATTATTTAATTTATGATTTTTCACAGTTGTAAATGTCCCTCACAACAATGTACTGACCAAACATGCTTGAACAGGTACCAGCAACAGGCCTTTGGGGGAGAGGATGATACACGTCCTTGAAGCTGAGGAGCTGGGAATGGCCAGACTGAACCTGAACCGCTCAGGGCTCAGGGTGGAAGCTGCCTGCTTCTTTCTTCTGGTATTGCCCCTTCTCCAGAGATCACCTGTAGTTAATTAGATGATTCCTTTAAATGTGTTTACTCAACCACAAATCCTATAATGCTTGAGCAGGCACACTTAACCACAAATCCTATACTACTTGGTCAGGAATATCTTGCTTATCTATACTCTCCTTCAACTCCTTTGTTGATATCTTGTATCTAATAAATATGGGACTGAGGAGTTGTTTCCGTCAAGAGCCTCCTCAACTACCCCCTGCTTCCGTTCTCTTGACACTGACTTATTTGTGCCTCATTCTTCTCCCTTGCGCCCTTGGAAAGTGGCACACAGTGATCTTCCAACTGCCTGAATTCAAGTCAATGTTATTTCTGCTATGAAATCTTTCTTCTCATAATTTTGCAGAACCGTACATCATTCCAGGAAAATATTGTCTTAATGAACAGTGGCATCCCCTATTGCATAACAAATTAAACAAAAGTAGAAATAGGTTTTAATTCTAAGCTATGACACATTTTATTTTAAGATTTCAAAGATTATCACTCCATTATTTTCTTGCTTCTACTGTTTTTTGTTTGTTTTTGTTTTTAGAGAAAATAGCTGATAATCTTGTCTTTATTAGGTCCTTGAAAGGTAGTATGTCTTTTTTTTTCCTAGCTGCCTTTAAAATTTTCTTTTTATTTGTGGTTTTCAGAAGTTTTATCACCATCTGCGTATGTATGTTTTTTGTTTTCTTTTGTATTGCATTTATTTGGATTCTTGCCTTGATATTTTTAATCAGTGTTGGAAATTTCTTCTATACCATCTCTTTATTTCCTCATATTCACTCTGATCTTTCTCCTTTAGATCAGATCCTCATGATCAATATGAACTCTTTCAACAGCCTTCTAACTTTCCTCCCTGCCTCTAATCTGTAAATATATCTCCCTCACATAATCATACTACCTTCACAATTAAAACACTCAGTGCCTATAAGATAAAGTCTAAAGTTCTCAATAAATGTATCTATAAGGCCCTCATGATATAATAATGCTTACCACTAATGGAGAAATAACAGACCAATTCCTCAGAGTTGAAAGATAGGAACTCTTAAAGTACAAAATGGGAGACTAAATTATTGTAATTAAGATCTCTACATAGGAAAGATCATAAAAGCTTTGAAGATTAAAAACAGGTTATCTAAAAAAGAGAGAATGGGTTGATTTAGACTTACCACCAACACTGAATGCTAAGAAGATAGATCAATGTCTTCTACTTTACAGAGAAAATTTTTTGACTTCAGAATGATGTACCCAGTCCAGTCTATGCACCTCTCTCTGTCTCTTTCTCAATCTCTCTCTCTTTCACACACACACACACACACACACACACACACACACACACACATGCAGAGTGAGAGCAGAATAAAGGCTTTTGCCTATATGATATGTACTTACCACATATCTTTTCTTAGTTACTTTATGAGACTGACTAGAAAAATAAAGGACAAAAAAAGAGAAAGATTTAGAAACTATGGATTCCACCCAGGAAAGCACTAGAGGAAATGACTAGAAAGCAATTGATTCAGACACGAGTGGGATAATCTATGGTTCTGGGAGGAAGGCATTTAGGAAAAGATTTGTTTGAGAAGATATGGGGAGAATATGTAAAAATACATATTACCTTTTTTAAAACAAGAAAAGTAAATTTTTAACCCAAAGCATGGGGGTAGGGGGGCGAGGATAAAGCTGTGTAAAAAGCCATGATTCAAATGTGAGAAAATACATCTTTGGCATGTTTTTAAAATAATTAACATTTAAAAAAGAAAAGAAATTAAAAATAAAAAAATAAGTGATAGTTAAAAGAGAATCCATTTCATAATACCACAGTACATAACCCAGCATAGTCATAGAAATGTAAACATTCGGAGTCAATTAATGCAGAAAGAGTGCAAAACTTGGTTGCATGTCTCATATCAAATTACAAATAACAATCATAACAAAATAAAAATAATAGGGTAGTTAATAATTGGTGGAGAGTGATAAAGGTCAAAAGATGGAAGAAACCATAGACGTGATACTATCACCTCTTAACAATGTATCAGGTCGTCTTTATCACAAAAGTAACCCAAGTAATAAAATGATAAGTAACACTGAAAGACACCAAGGAGATCTAATCACATAATTTCGCAATATGGAGGAACCATCAAAGAAATGGAAACAAAAATATTTAGAAGAGCTTACCCATACAAAACAAATTAGCTGTTGAATAGAATGATTGTTTCTTTGATTATAAAATCTTCAAAACCACTTTATTATTGTTACATGTCCATGTATCCCATTTATAATTATATTCCAGATTTTTTGAAGAGAGATCTTAGTGGCATTAGGCTTTCCAAGAAGCCTTCCCAAAATCTGAAATCCAAGTGGTTTTCCTCTGTGTTTCCATGGTACCAATGCATACCCTCCAATGTGGCACTAATATTATTGTACACATATGTCTATGTGTTCATCTCCTCCACTAGAATCTGAGTCCTTTTGGAGAAGGAACAAATTTTATTCATCCTCTACCTCTACTATCTAGCACATTATCTAGTGCAGAGTAGGTAATGATTATATGTTTTCTTAATGAATAAACAATCAACCGTGTTGAGTAATCTTTTTTAAGTAAGCTCTACACTTAACACGGGGCTTGAACTCACAACCCCAAGTTCAAGAGTCATATGCTGTACTGAAGGAGCCATCCAAGTGCCCCCATATTGGGTAATCTATATTAAAGTCAATATTTCAATACATATATGGGAATTAATATATTCAGATATTCATGAGATACTGAATCCCTTCCTTACCTCGCTGCATATTTTAACTTTGTAATGACAGTAAATGGAATAGAGATCATGTAAAGCCACGTTTCCAAACCATTAGTATTTAACTGACACGGCAAAAAAACTTTAATCATAATGTAATATTCAAAATTCTCACACTTACAATTTAAAAATAAATCAGAAGTTGGTTCTAAGCCTACCTCGTTTTAAATCAACTTACCAAGTTCAAAAATGTTAATATCCCTCACTAACTCACAGCATGCCACATTCAGCCTTAATTTGGTATTATTTCGTAGAAATGTTGCAATTACAATTTAGTCCACAACGATCAGAAAAAGTTAAAGGGCAAAATTAATTAATGGAAATAGTAAAGGGCAGAAAATTAATATGATGACACATCTAAAATGCTTAGACTAAGAGAGGCACTGTTATTTTGAGATTATCCACATCGATTTGCAAAAGAACAGAAGGAGAAATCTGTGAATAAAACTGAATATCAACACAGTAAATTGTATGTCAGCATTTTAAAAAATAATTACAAAAAATGACAGCACTTTATAGATTTGAAATTTCTGACTAATAGACCTAACAATGACTAATGACATTACAAATAAGCTGTGAAGAAAATGTATAGCAGCTGCATTAAAACCATGCCTTCCAAGTTGATATGTGGATTTATATCAAAACCTCATATAAAAAATATGACTCATTTTCTTACTAAAATGCAAGAAAAGGAGAGATCTGGCAAGATGGCAGAGGTATAGGACACATAGAAAGCACCAGGTCCCAGAAGTCCAGCTAAAGAAGTAGAAAACCACTCTAAAAGCCGGCAAACACAACAGGAGAGAGAAGAGAATAAGAACAGCAATTCTAGGAGCAGAAAATCGACCACTTTCAGAAAGGTAGGAGTGGAAAAGTGAATTTAAAGCTACAGGAAGACAGACCCCGGGGGGAGGGGCCGGCTCCCAGCAGCCACAGAGCCGCGGAGCACAAAATCCAGAACTTCTAGTCCACTCCGCTGAGAGACATCGCTCCGGAGGCTAACAGGGGTTCAGCCCTCGCAGGAACAGTGTGGTTTCAGGACCCGTGGGGTCACCGAAGGACCAGGGGAGCCCAAGTGCGGCAGAGCTTCCAGGTATTGGGGTGGAGAAGCCGGCAGCAGAGAAGGAGCCGCGCAACGCCGCATAGGCCTGCCTTGGACTATAGGAACTGAGACATATAGTTCATATAGGGCTGCCGCACTTCAAGAGGGGACCCCACGGGAGGCAGCTCCAGAGACACCCCCTCCTTCCTCCTCTGGGAGGAGCAGTGCAGGAGTGCGCAGCAAGAATCTGCTGGTTTGGGGACTCCAGACAGGGCCTCGCACGCCACAGATAGAGGCGCTCCGCCACGGGCTAGCTGAGCACAGAGCGCCCGCCGC
>CM053609.1:63083594-63095479 GCA_028646535.1 Procyon lotor
GCTGGGGGGGAGGACGGGGTGGCTGGGTTGTGGACATTGGGGAGGGTATGTGCTGTTAAGTGCCGTGAAATGTGTAAGCCTGATGATTCACAGACATGTACCCTGGGGCAAATAATACATTATATGTTAATAAAAATTAATTTAACTTGCAAATAAATAAATAAATAAAATGCAAGAAAAGTTTTAGATACTCTATAAAGTAAGTAATATTTTTTAAGTGGTCAAGATTTTCTGGTAGTATTTATTTTAATACTTAAGGAACAATATAATATTCAAACAATTAATTCAACATACTTGTAGAATATATGAGGACTTTAGATCAATCAAAGATAAGTAGTTGGTGACAATCAATATTCTTACCTTTGGGGGGGGTTGTGTGACTTTCAGAGTTCCAGTATAAATCAAATCCAGAAATAAAATCAGAGTATCACATTTGCTATTTATATACCTCCATAGCTCACATCTCACTTGCTCTTGAGGATAAATTTCAGAGTTAGGCCTGGCAGGTGTTTTGAACTCCATCTCTGATAAAAGGAACAGGAGAGAGATTAGAATGAGAAGTCTGGTCTTTCCACTAAATGCTGGATTCCAGTCCTTGTCAGCTACTAAAACACACATATCCTATCAGGTCTCAATTAAGAGTCATTTCGTAAGACACTTTAATCTGTGATGAGCCATTTTCAACCTAAGTAATTTTTGAAACCTCTCCCACTTCTCTGTCCCACGAAATGGCTCACCACAAGTAGAGTAAATGGGAGAAAAGATAGAAGCTTCATATAACAGCTACAGCAATATTTTATACTTGCCCAATAAAGCAGTTAGTAGTGATAGCCAGTTCTAATAGATTATGAAAGAAGTCTAAGAAATATTTTTATAAGCTACATTTAGAAAGCTACCTACAATATCTTTATGTTTAAAATGATCTTTTTGATCAATTTGAGGAAACACAAATGTAATTCTGTGTAACATTTTAAAATTTAGCAAGTGTGTGTGCGTGTATGTGTATGTGTGTGTCTAACTTTTGGTTGTATTTATTTGACTTGGTTATAGTTATACCTCTATGAAAGAACATATTTGGCTTTTACCCTAACACATTTTTTCTTTCTTTTAAGATTTTATTTATTTATTTGACAGAGAGAGAGGGCTCACAAGTAGGCAGAAAGGCAGGTAGAGAGAGAGGGGGAAGCAGGCTCCCCACTGAGCACAGAGCCTGATGCTCGATCCCAGGACCCTGAGATCATGACCTGAGCCAATGGCAGAGGCCTAAACCACTGAGCCACCCAGGTGCCCCCACATTTTTTTCCTAACCACATTCTAGAAATATCAGAACAAAACAAAACAAATTAGTATTTCAGACTGAGTTGTAAGCTATCTGGTATCTTTGATCCAATATGTACAGGTACCCTAAGATACATGTAACTCATCCATGCCAGTAAGTAGGCAAACATCTAGACCATGTTTTTTATCCCTATGAGCTTTAGTATTAATACTTCAGATCTATTGAGGCATTCCAAAATCATAAATGCACGATCTGTTTATGGTGAGCAGTAAAAACAGATGTTTTCCGCATTTGGGGAATGGTTTATAATAGAAAAATAAAAACCATTAGAGGGAAAGTGTGTTCTTGTTACCCAGAGTAAAGGTAGTAATTTTATGGGAAAAAAAAACAAAAAACAAAAAACTTCTGACCTGAAACAATGAAATTTCCTAGTGGAAATAAATAGCACCTTCAATCATGTTGGGAGACAGTTTCAAAAGAACAAGCTATGTAATCAAAAAGCAGACAACGTGACTACCTCAAGAGAGACACTAGCCACATGGTGTTGAGTTCCATGGGATAACAGCAGCCATGGAAAGTCAGTGGTGATTCAGGGTTTAGAATTAAAAGCAGAACAGGAGAGCAAATGTGACAGAAGGGCAGCCCAGGGTTTCTTAACACAAGGAAAATCCAAAAACCAAAATGTAAATATGGTGTTTAGAGAGAAATGGGAGGATAGAGTGAACATCAAGATTTAAATACTAATTAAATCATAACTAGTCCTAGAGCACAGAGATTTGGGTTTGACACCAATCTCCACCATCCACGCATGTTCTCAGATTAGTCACATAGCTTCAGTTTTCTCACCTGTAGTCTAGGGTGAAAATGACCAAGGAAATAATAAAATCACTTACTTGATGGTTACCACAGTTTTAAAAAGCGATAACAAAACAGTTAATTAGCACAGTGTACTCACTAAATGGCAGCTATTGGCATTATTATTACAGCAGGAAATTACTAAGTCCCTTGTGGCTTAATAAGAAATATGACACAAGAAACCCAGGAAAAGGACAAAGCACTGACTTAGTCACCCCTAAGTAGTGGTTGTACCCGTACAGTAGTGGTTGAGAGCATGGATTTAGGAATGAATTGCCTGACACTCCTACCAGGAAACGTAGGGCAAATTCCTTAGTCTCTGTGCCTCAGTTTCCTCATTTACAGACAAAAAAACTATAAAACAACAACAACATGGAATTATTATGAGCATAGAGTAAATTGGTCTCAAAGCTCTTAGAATAGTGACTGGCATTTATTGTCTTTAACAAATAAGTAAAGGACATCAATGCCTTCCAGAAGAGAAATTGTGATCAAAATTTATGAATATTTCTTAATTGTTATTCTTAGCATACTTCATAAATTTATTTTTAGAGATTAGACAGTGTGATTTATTTATTCTTTAGTATCTTTTCCATGACTTTTGGTGGAACTAAGACCATAATATATTTCTCCTAAGTATACCAGGCTATTTCACTAACATATTACCTAAGACCTTTTTGTCTTTTTTTAAATTTTATTTTATTTAAATTCAATTAACATACAATGTATCATTAGTTTCAGAGATGGAGTTCAGTTATTCATCAGGTGCATGTAACACCCAGTGCTCATTACATCATGTGCCCATCATGACCCAGTTAACCCAACCCCCACCTACCTCACCATCAGCAACCCTCAGTTTGTTTCCTATAGTTAAAAGTCTCTTATGGTTTTTCTCCCTCTCTGATTTCATTTCATTTTATTGTTCCCTCCCTTCCTCTGTGATCCTGCTTTGTTTCTTAAATTCCACATATGAGTGAAATCACATGATAATTGTCTTTCTCCGATTGACTTATTTTGCTTTGCATAATACCCTCTAGTTCTAGCCACATCATTGCAAATGGTAAGATTTCATTTTTGATGGCTGAGTAATATTCCATTGTGTGTATATACACATACCATATATTCTTTATCCATTTATCTGTCAATGGACATCTGGGCTCTTTCCATAGTTTGGCTGTTGTGGACATTGCTGCTATAAACTTTAGGGTGCAGGTGACTCTTCAGATCACTATGTTTGTGTCCTTTATGTAAATACTTATTAGTGCAATTGCTGGATCATAGGGTAGCTCTATTATTAACTTTTATTTTTTTAAGATTTTATTTATTTATTTGTCAGAGAGGGAGAGCACAAGCAGAGGGAACAGCAGGCAGAAGGAGAAGCAGGCTCCTCACTGAGCAGAGAGCCCAATGTGGGACTCGATCCCAGGAACCTGGGATCATGACCGGAGCCAAAGGCAGACGCTTACCCAATTGAGCCACCCAGGCATCCCTCTATTTTCAACTTTTTAAGGATCCTTTTCCAGAGTGGCTGCACCAGTTTGCATTCCCACCAACAGTGTAGGAGGATTCCCCTTTCTGTCATTTCCTGACTTGTTAATTTTAGCCATTTTCACTGGTGTGAAGTGGTATCTCATTGTGAGTTTGATTTGTATTTCCCTGATGCCGAGTGATACTGAGCTTTTTTTTCATGGATCTGTTGGTCATTTGTATGTCTTCCTCAGAGAAATGTCTGTTCATATCTTCTGACCATTTCTTGACTGGATTATTTGTTTTTTAGGTTCTAAGTTTGGTAAGTTCTTTATAGATCTTGGATACTAGCTCTTTATCTGATAAGACATTTCCATCTTCTATTCTGTTGGTTGCCTTTTGTTTTTTTTTCAACTATTTCCTTTACTGTGCAAAAGCTTTTTATCTTAATGAAATCCCAATGGTTCATTTTGTTTTTGTTTCCCACCTAAGACCTTAAAAAAAATTAAGTAATCTCTACACCCAACATGGGTCTCAAATTCATGACTCCAAGATCAAGAATCCCATGCTCTTCCTGTTGAGCCAGCCCGGCACTCCAACCAGGAACCCCAACCTTTTTGTTGTTGTTGTTGTTGTTGGCATCACTACAAATAATTTAAGGCAAACGCATAGGCCTTTCTTTTTTTTTTTTTTTTAAAGATTCCATTTCCCTATTTGACAGAGAGAGATCACAAGTAGGCAGAGAGGCAGGCAGAGGGAGAGGGGGAAGCAGGCTCCTCGCTGAGCAGAGAGCCCATTGCGGGGTTCAATCCCAGAACCCTGAGATCATGACCTGAGCCGAAGGCAGAGGCTTAACCCACTGAGCCACCCAGGTGCCCAGGCCTTTCTTTTCAAAAATGTGCTCAGCAGGAAGCCTGCTTTCTCCCTCTGCCACTCCCCCTGCTTGTGTTCCCTCTCTCGCTATGTCTCTCTCTGTCAAATAAATAAATAAAATCTTAAAAAAAAAAATTCCCTTCCCTTGAGTGTGAGTGGATTTACGAATGTAATGGAGTATCACTCATGATTGAGTTTTTATTAATTTGTTAATTAACTGCTGTGAGCAAAGGATCCAGGTTGCCTGTGCCTGAACTCTTGACCTGACCCACAGAAAATATAAACTTGTGTTGTTTTAAGCCGCCAAGTCTGTGGTAATTTTTTGACAGCAACAGAAATCTAATACAATCAGTGGTCGCTCCTGCCTAACCTACTGAAAAAAAATTTTAAAGATCTTATTTATTTATTTATTTATTTATTTATTTGACAGGGAGAAAGACACAGCGAGAGAGGGAACACAGGCCAGGGGAGAAGGAGAGGGAAAAGAAGGCTTCCAGCTAAGCAGGGAGCCCGACCAGGGGTTAGAACCCAGGTTAGAACCCAGGACCCTGGGGTCATGACCTGAGCTTAAGGCAGCTGCTTAAGAACTGAGCCACCCAGGCATCCCTATCCTGCTAAAAAATTTAACCACTCTCTCTTACACTCCTTATCCCCTCTATTCTCCATTATATGTTCATGACACTAATTTATTTTGTCTCTCCAAAATGGAATATAAGCTCCACAAAAACAAAGTTGCTTATCTGTCTTATTAACGATTTGTTCAACTGGCACATAGAAGTTCAATAAATACATCTTGAATGAATGAATAAAACTGTTAGACACATAGACAAAAAGACATAATAGTATTTCCTCCAGAATAATCAAATTATTCATTTATTTATTTAACTTGTAGGACTATGTATCCAAAATCTCAGCTAAATTTGAACTTTAGTTAACAAAACATATTAGTACTTAACTTACCTCTGGATGTGTAAAATATTTTTTATTAGTGAAGGCAATGAAAAATCTTTAAAATCATAAAGATGAATACTATAAGCAATAATGCAAATGACAAATGTTTATTTTGTGCTTACCATTTCCCTATTACTTGCGTTAAGTACCTTCTTTATAATTTTAAATTATTTTATCCTCATAAAAACATGAGATAGTTACCATTATTATCCTCATTTTACACTTAGTGAAACTAAAGCACAGAGAGTTTTAATAATTTACTTACGGTCACATACCTAGAAAGTGTTGGAATCAGAGTCAAAGCCTGACAGTGTAACCCTAAAGCTTGAGCTTTTTAGTCACCATGTATTTAAACTTTGAGGTTTTAACCTCATTAACTTTTGAACATCTGACTACACATTAACACTCATATTTTTCTATAACCAAAAGTATAAATTGAAAAGACCAATGAAAAATTGTTAAACAGATTTAGGCCAGATGACAAAGGGTTAATATTCTTTATTAGAAAACCCCTAAAAGTTAATAACAAAAGCATGATATTTTAACAAAAAAAGACCAAACAGCACAAAAAATAAACAAAAGACATAAAAGATCACAGAAGAAATAAAAAATGTGAATAACGGTGGAAAAACTTTATTTAATCTTGTTAGTAGATAAAGAAATACACATTAAAACAAGTTTTAGATATTTTTTTCCTCTTAAACTGACAAAAGAAGAGTTAGTATTTAATAATGGTTTAATAAGACAGATACTTTGATAGATTGCCAGTGTAAGATACATTAGTGCAACCCTAATGAAATATAACTGGACAATATGTGGCAACTGTCTTAAAGATTCATACTGTGAGACCCAAAAATTCATCCCCTAAAAAAAAATCTATTAAAAGGAAATAGAGTTGTAGAAATACCTCAAGTCATTTTAACGATGAAAAAGTAGAAACAACCTAAATGTGAATCAAAGGTTATACTATTTCTAATACATAAATTAATATGAACTTGTTAATCCATAAGTTAATAGTTTTCAAAAATGAAAATAGTAATGGGGAATCCTCATGGTAAAACACTAAAATGAAAAAAAAAAATGGAACACAATGCATGCGCACAGGACAATCCAAATTATTTAAAATGTACCACATAGTAGGATACGCCTATACATAGGAAAAGGCCTGGGTTTTAAAAATTATGTAAAATGATAGCTGAAGTTATCTTACCTCTGGGTTTGTTTTCATAGGTAATTTATATTTATTTTCTTCTTTATAATATACTGAAAACTTCTACCGAGCGAGTCTGTGTAAGCAAAAATTAAAGATTTAATAAAATAATTTATTAAAAAATATACACTTCTAACTCATATGTAAGGACAGAAGAAGAGACTCTAGATTCTTACCTGCTGCCCTGATCCACAAGTTGTGGATAGTAGCATGTCTTCCTAGTAGACCATTCCATAAGACTACACCATAATAACAAACCTAGAAAGTTTCATGCAGAAAAACCTCCAAGGGGAGGATGAAGCTTCTCCCCCAACAACCCAGAATCAGTTTTATGTTATGAAATATGGACAACTTTTTTTCTTTTAACCTAAAGATATTACTCAGAAACCCTGAGATTTCTCAGAATTCCTATTAAGAATTAAAGATTTTCCAGCAATTATTTGTTAAATTTCTGAGAACATGCTGAAATAATAATTGTCATATTGTAAAGATTTTTTTGTTGTCATAGTTTGTGATTCTTCACATTGTTGTAGTCAATATGCATTTTTACTAGACATATCTTCCCAAAAAACTATGCCATCATTGTACCTGAATCCGTCTCAAAGCAGATAAAGAAATACCACACTGCATGCAATATTTTAACATCTATGAAGTGTGGATGTATCTCACATTTTATGGCACGTCACAGATAATTTGCAGCACTTGTTTTTCTCTCTTTATAATCTATAAAACAATGGTGCACCTTACAATGGACAAGGTATTCAATTCAACTAAACCAATGAACCACTCACCCCTTCCATTTGATCACTTCAAATTACTAATGTAAAACTGTGATCATCTAAATTTCCTGTTTGTGTGCCCTGTGTCCTCCTCACTAAGAAATAAGACTATGAAACCATCTAAATTTCATTTTCAACTAGGAGAGCTACAAGCTGCTTTTCCGACAAGGAGTTTATATGTCTCTAGCAAATCACTCAGAACCCCGGGTGAGGGCTAGAGCATTATTCCTGAGGAAGGACCCACAACTTCTTGCAACCCTGGGTTCCTAATAACACACAAGAACTCTTCAACCAATGTAGCATTTTATTTTAAAAAAAAGTATGTGTAATTAATGCCCATACTAGTTTGTTGTTTTGTTTTTGGTTTTTTTTTCTTTCCAAACAAATTTTTTCCAAAAAATTTTTTCACCTGAGACAAACACTCTTTTCAAACAGACCTAGTAGAGAAGAAGAGTTAATTATACTTGCTTCATTGTGTTTGATAGTTCCGCCATACAGGCAAGGAAAAACTTATTCTGTTTGGCCAGTGGTATCTATTAGAGCTAATCTGTGGGAAAAAAGTAAAAAACATAGAAAGAAAATGTAATAAAAACAAAAGGATAAGGAAAGACTATAACAGAGCCCATCATGGAGGGCAGTGATAGAAGGGGCTTCCCTGACAGCTATTACAGGGGCTGAGAAGTTGTCGATCACCAGACATTTTAACATGACAGAAGACTGAAAGAGAATCAAAAGATGAAACATCTTCGCAGCTGAGAGATCCATATTCTCATTGGCATCAATTACTTTTATAGGCCCATCTATACCCACAGTAAATTTATGAATGAATGAATGAATGAATGAATGAAAAACACTGAATATTTGTAGCATACATAACCCCTGTCTAACCTCTCATTATGCCTCTCTTAATCTTAATACTAACATTTTTTAAAACATGGAATCAGGGTGCCTGGTTGGCTCAGTGGGTTAAAGCCTCTGCCTTTGGCTTGGACCCTGATCTCAGGGTCCCGGGATCAAGTTCAGCATCAGGCTGTCTGTTCAGCAGGGACCCTCCTTTCCCCTCTCTCTCTGCCTGCCTCTCTGCCTACTTGTGATCTCTCTCTTTCTGACAAATAAATAAATAAAATCTTTTAAAAAATAAAACAGAATCATTATCATGCATTTACATTAAGAAAGAAATATGGTAATACTGTATTTCCTTAAAGAACATTTTGCTTATTAATTTGTTTAATGTTTATCTTTCCCAACTAAGAAGCAAGCTCAATAAAGGCAGAGCATTATTTTGCTTTGTTTTGTTTTCTGTAGGGTTTTTTTTTGTCTCCTCTTTCCAATGTTGTATTCTCAGCACCAAGAATAGTGCCTGGCTCATATCATAACATATGCAGTGCCTGATAGATGTTTGTTGAATAAATGAGAAATTGTACATATTACTTAGGGGCTTCGTAAAATTCACTGCATCTTTATAACATTAAGGATAAAATGTTTAATATTCCTTACAACTGAGTAAGTACAACAAGTTCAGAAGTTCATAGCCTAGTGTCATGCCATCTGATGCATATTTCTGCTTGATAGCTGAAGAAAAGGTTTATACTTTCAAGAAGTCCTTCTAAATACTCTAGCACAAATCCTCAAATAAAGTCAGATACACTCCTTCACATCCCATCAGCAAACTTGCAGGATGCGAGAACGTGGGGGTATAAGCAGACACAGAGGGGTCTGGGCTCTATTTTTTAGTGCTACAAAAGCCATGTATAGTGTGGTTAATAAAACTCGGGCCTCTCATTTGGAGTGGGGGATGCTCTGAGTTAGCACAGATGCTGCAGGCTAGCTAGCTCTAGTGGCTGAATGCCAGTGGAGGGCAGCAGAGAGCTACTTGAGAGACAATACATTCAAGAGGAAGATTTAACAGCTCCCAGCTGAGACCACAGTCCTTAGCCAGATCTACACAGTGCTGCTCAAGAGGCAGCCCGTTTGGAAAACCAGACCACAGGGTAGCCAGCAAGAATGGAGTTCCCAATTACATTAATGCAGGAAGCCAAGAAACAAAGGAGATGGGCAGGAAACAACGACAGGATACTCAGGATAATCTGGACTCCAACTAAGCACAACTCCCAGGAGCCATCGATTCGGACAGTGATCTCTCTGCAGAGCTACTGAAACAGATGATGTCTTACATTCATTCTAACTCCAAAATCTTGGATCCCAAGACATTAGCAACATGTTTTGAATATAATATTTTTGCAAAGATTACCTCTCCAGTAGAAAACATAAATATTAATAACATAAAATTGTGAGCATTAGGAGGATAATATCATACATGAATGAAGAGTAGCAAGCACAGACTCTCTCCTGTTCAAGGGGTCCCTAGAATCCTCTAAAAGTTGGAACTTCTCAAATATGTGTGGTGGAATCTTAAGAGGCCTGATCCGTTATCCTGGTCTCAGGAAGAACCCCCTCCCACCCCCACCCCTCCCACCCCCGCCATGAGGACAATGAGGAGTGAGATGCAGCCTCTCCAAGGCCAAGACTCATGTTCTTTTTCCTTGTCTTCCTAGTGGTATGAGCTTAATGTGAGTCATTTAGCCTCTCTAGGTCAGTTTCCTCACTTCTAAAATAAAATAATATCTGTCTCTACTGGGTCTAAAGGAATTCACAGAAGAAAGCATGCCTTGTTAATTTTATACAAATATAGCATTTTTTATAAATACAGTACAAATACAGACTGTTTATCAACAGTGTGAGTAGGAGGGAGAGCAGGAAGATATCTAGAGAACAACAGAAAGGCAACTAAAAACTAAACCTTTGTCAGATTCAGAATTTTCTTTGTAATGAACCCTGTTCCTTCTACCAATCCAGGTCAGCATAGTTCTGATTCTTCTTGTATACGTCTTCAGCCTCACTGGGACTCACATTAAATGAGGAGTACATTTGCATTATGGAGTAATATTTGCCTCCTGTTAAAGTCTTCTCCTTGCTAAATGTGTGTAATGATGTTCTAAGCCAGAGAGAAGTGGGAGATAATTTTTTGCCACCTCCTGAAGGAATTTATTCATGTGGCCACAGAAGCAGGAAGGAAATACAGGCTGTTTGCAGCCAGAATGCTTTGGCTCTGGTTCCCCCCTCAAAAAAATTAACAGTAATAATAATCATTACCATAAGGATATGGGAATTCGTTAGAGAAACTCAAATACCACTGCCTCATCTTTGTCCTCAGTTTAGTCCCATTCCTACACTGTGATTTTTCTGGATGGACAGCAAGAGAGAGCTGAGTGCATGCCAATGCCCAAGTGAATGTTAACACGAAAGTCCAAGATTTCTATCATTTTTTTAAATCAAACAAAGGCGAAGATGGGAGGGACACGAAGAAGAAGATTTCGTCAGTTCTTTCGATTCTTATTTCTGATGAGATGCCTAACTGGAAATTTTAGAATTGACCCTGAAGAGTCGCAGATGACAACAGAGGCACCAGTAGAGGGTCTTCCCAAATAAAGGTTGATGATTTATTGACTTATAGGTCTTTTGAACTATAAGGGACCATGGAGAGTTCCACTTTCTCGTTTTGTATACGAGGAAAAACTAGGATTAAGAGAAGTGGTATGACTAGCTCAAATTCTCCAAGCTGTTAACAAAAGTTCAGTCACCTTATTTTAGAATACTACCTGGCTAAAACATCTAGCATGCCACTCAGTGACCAAACTCCACAGGAAAAGCACAGAAAATGTCGGTCAAAAATAAAATGGAATAAACAAAATTGGCTTCTTTTAAAGTTACAAACATGGATCCATATATTCCAGTAGTCATCAGCTGCTTTGCTAATAGGAAATTAAACACACTTATGCTTCAGTGAGTGCATGCACAAACTACGCCTACACACATGGCCAATTTATAAAGTCATAGGGAATGAGATGAATTCTTCTGTTACCTCTGTATAAAGTGTTATTCTGAAAAGTCTTGGGCCATTGCTAAGTCTCTGCCATTGCTAAAACTTCACCGGGGCCCAGATACTCCATTTAATTTTTGTTATAAAAAGAAGAGATGGAGTCCATCTAGGAATGGAGATCTCATTTCTTTGAATTTCAAAATATTTTGAGCAAAAGTGATATAGGTAGAGCATACTTGGGACAACTTAAAGGAGAGGTTATCTTTAATCAGTTTCCTGATATTGACTAGACAGCAATCTCAAATCAACTAAATGACTGATCCTGACAGAAGGAAATCTCATAAATTTCTACGTTTTCCAATTTTACTAAGTATTTATGCATTAAGACACTTGATTATAATTTGGAAAATTGGTTAAAGTACAACTTACAAAATTATTTTTTAGAACTAGTATCCTAACATGGAATTTAAAGCATGAGAACAATACAAATTGTTCATACAAATTGCAATTGCCCAGTATGCAGACTTGAGGTAAACATCGTTTCCTTTCTGTATATTATTACCATAACATGAACACAATAAAACATCCTTT
>CM053609.1:63095579-63161173 GCA_028646535.1 Procyon lotor
TTCTCATGTCTATACTTTACAGGCTTTTAAATAACAAAAATGTTCCAGATGGGAGCCATGAAGACAATCATCTTTTTAAACCAAGACCCAATGAATAATACTTACTACATATTAAGTTAGTCTTGTGGTATTTTCTCCCTGATGGCCTTCTCCTTGGAAACTAGACACATACGAATCACGAAAACCCAAGATTTTCCCAGGCCGGGCTTTAAAAAGTAAGATAACATGACATAAGCCATCAACTAGGTTCAGGTGATTCCTTCCTTCAGAGAGTCTCCTTCTCAAAGTTATTAAAACTAGACAAACATACAACACACACACAATCCTAGACAGAGAGCATCTCCAACCTGGCTTTCCAGCCAAGAGAAAAAGAAAACTAGCAGTTTTCTTCAGAAGACTAGAGCTAAGAAGGATACGGGGGCAGCTGTGAGAGCAATCCTGAGCTGCTTTCACAAGCTGAAGTGAGGAGGAAAAAAGGAAAGATGAAGGCAAGTTAACTGACAGAGGCAACCAAGTGCCACGGCTGAAGCTTCTATTTATTCCTGCTCCTAAGGGAAAACCAAAAATTCACAACCCCTTGGGTGGGTTGGCAGGCAAGAGATAGAGGAGGGAGCTCTCACACACTTGCTCAAAGTTGTTGGACCCCCTTTTTTCAGCCCCCGGAGTGGGAGGGAGGAATGGACGTGCCCTGAAAAGAAAAGAAAAAGGAGCCGGCATCGCTACCAGCCTTGGGAAAAATCTCCACAGATGAGCATTTTTGTTGCGTTAAGTGGCCCACATTAGCAGCCTAAACACGTAGGGGAAGGCTAACATCGCCTGTTAATATGATGCGGGAGAGCAATGACAGACCTGGCATTTGGGAGTGGAAGCGCCAGTTTTACATAAAACAAAACGAAACATTTCTGAGGATTTAAGTTCTTAGGGTTTGAGTGGAGTGAGTTTTGGGGCATGCCTAATTCCATAGGCAAGGCATGTGCTGGGACAGCAGTTTGAGAGGCTTGCTAAGTTATATATTACACACACACACACACACACACACACACACACACACTTATTTCAACTATCTTTAAAACAAAAATTTCTACAGTATGGAAAAAGCTTCTTAGTCAATGGTTCTGAGGTTGCCACTGAGAGGAAAGGGAGAGTCATCCCCCTGATGTCTCCTTTAAACTCCAGCAAGGGGACTGAGAACTGACAAGGCGGTTCTGAAACCCTGCATAAAAATGGTTACCTCCACCCTTCTCACATTGCAGCTTTTCTCTTTCACGCACAGAGGTAGGGATAGGGGTAGGGACAGAAATATGGATAAGGAAAGGGATGGGGAAGGGGAAGAGAGAGAAGATGCAAGGGAAAGGTGAGAAATCAAGAAAAGAAAGGAAGAAAAAGAAGGAAGAGGGAAACTGAAGAAATTAAATCCAATTGAATTCCAATTATTTATGATGTTTTTTCCTCCCCCCAAACGAATTAAACTTGCTTGTTCCTTCCTCACTTTTCTAGCAAACTTCCAGCTTGAACAGTGTTCCAGATTCATGAGAGCAAAACAAAACAAAACTTTGAACGGGTTGGGGGGCAAAAATGCCTGAAAGCCCGCGCGCACTGATGTCAACAGTCTGCTTGCTGCTCAGATATCAACCAGTCGTGGAGCACACGGATATCCTCGCTACTTTTTTTTTCCAGAGCCCCTTCACCCTCTCTTAACATCTTCTTTCTCCAAGATCGGCTTCAGAGCAGCCAGGCAAGGTTTGGGAGTGAGGCTGGCTTTTCCTGCAAAGGAAGCCCATAGGATCCACCGAGACTAAAATGCAGAAAGGCCCCTAGTCCCTGCGGGCCCAGCCTCAAATTTCCCCACGCGCTGTGAAAGTTTTTCAAAACTCTACAATTCAGTGTAAAGACCTGGGGTTTCTCCTGGGTTGGTCTCCCAGGCCACAGGGGTCACCGATCCAAATCCAGCCTCCTCCTTGATGCCTTTACCTCCGTACACCGAGCAACCCATCTGGAAAATCAAAGGACCCTTTGGGCTCCAAGAACTGATTAGAGAGAGCCGGGATCTCAGGTCTTCGTGTTTAGGAGTGGAGGGGAGCATAGACTGACGAGAAGTCGGGAAAAGCCCCGCAGTAAGCAACTGGCTGACAGAGGAATCTGGGCTGTTTTCTTTAGGAAAGCCCTAAAAAAGCACTGGAATGTGGTGGTGTCGGCAGCAGACGCTGCTTCATGAGGCCCGGATTCAGGCTGCTCTAGACGAATTTTGGATAAAAATGGATTATCGCTTCAGACCCAAATATTCCCTGACCTGTTTCCTAAGGCGCTCTGGCGCTTTGCTGGGAGAGCACCGCGCTGCCGGAGACTTGGCGCTTCTGTCAATTGCACAGAGCAATTACTAAGAAAATATTGTGACGATGTTGTAGGGCGGAAGGGGATGTGAAGGGGTGTGGGAGGGGGGAGTTAGTTTGGAGAGCGTTTTGCAAAGGAATATTAAGTTTGATTCCCGAGGTCACCGCAGGAAAACGAGTTGGCGTTGGGTGAGCTGCAAAGCTCTTCCTCTAGGTGGCGGACGTTGGTACCCAACAACAGTTAGGCGGGTGCTGACTCCAAACACAGGATTAAGCTTCTTGCTGGTTAAAAAAAATAATAATAGTAATAATATAGAGGTGTGGGGCTGTTTTTCCCCCTTTTGGATATTTATTTATTGTAGGGAAAAGTCATTGATTTTCCTAAGCAAACTGTGTTTCTCCTTCACTTGGTGGAAAATAAAAACTGTTTGAATAAATAAGTTATTTCTGAACATTTTGTTGTCAAAGTGTTAAATGTTCCCGTCATTTTTATTCAAACACTAACATGATTACAGCCAATTATATATTCACCAGTGTTCTTTATTTTAGAGTAATTGTACTTGTCACTAATAAAACAGAGGCATAATGGATCGCTACTGTTCTGGATTTTCAAGCAATTTTGTGTAATTTGATTGAATTATACATCTTATCTGCTACTTTTTTATTTTTATATTTGGGGATCCTATTTTCTTGAAAATTGCAGCTCTATGCTTGTTTTGTTGTTTCTCCAGTAACGTACACTTCGGTAACACTGATAAATAGAAAGAGTCCTTTTGAAATGTCGAAAATCAGCTGTTTCTTTCCCCACCCCATTCCCCACCCCACTCTCTGCACTTCAGCTCGGGGAAGACCTGAACTCTGCCTGCCAGGCAGTCTGAACCAGTGGTTGCACTTACCCAAAAAGTCCAATGCCAAGACAAACTCCCCATTCACCCCAAAGGCAGCCGTTTCCCTGCCTGGAGTCTTTGGGGTTTTGTCTCTTTCCTGTAATGATACTGTTGGGTGTCTGAAGCTTCAAACATGCCAAGACAAGCCGACCATGGGTTCAGCTCATGTGCAATATGTATCAAGGGAAAGACTATGCACAGCACAGCCGAAGGATAAACTGTATATATTACTCCAATTACACAACCCCCAAATGTCCTACTTACCCCACAAGCACCACCAGGAAACCCCCACCCAGCCCATAATTACAATTATTTGTCTACTTGCCTATATTCTTTTTGGTTTCATATATACCTAGAGAACAGGGATCAATAGTTTCTCCCTTCTTTTTTAAAAGACAATTTCAATAAAAAGATACATGAAAAGACACACGCATCTACGCGATGTTCACATATCCGAACAAATCAAAAATAAACGTGACAGCAGACAGGACATCGGATTTTGAGAGACCATCTCTGCAACTGAAGGAACAGAGAATGTGTAATTCTTCTCCCAATAAATCCCTTCAATTCCTAGGACGCGACTCAAACGCCCCGCAAGGAACTGCAGCTGCGAGATTGAGCCAAAGTCTCTGACAAGTGTCTTGTGTATGACCCAATATTTATCAATAACAACAACAACAAAATCAAGTGAAACCAAGGCTGGGGATTTCGAACTGTTTCTAAAGCCCTGGCGTGGATACGCACGTGGGCGAAAAACATTGCCGGAGATAAGTTGGCTCCATTTGTCCGCCCTGGGGAGCAATCTTGGGGCAAAATCCACTGCTAATTGATCCCAACCAGCTACACTATC
This sequence comes from Procyon lotor, assembly GCA_028646535.1. Lineage (NCBI taxonomy): Eukaryota > Metazoa > Chordata > Mammalia > Carnivora > Procyonidae > Procyon > Procyon lotor. The sequence continues at coordinate 63,099,647 of CM053609.1, forward strand.
AGCTGAGAATGCTTGAGGAGACAGAGAATGAGGAGTGTGTCCTAAAGATACTCCAAGCATTTTTTCAACTAAATCGCGGTGTGTAATCAATAGCGTGTGCATACATATAAATAGAGAAGGAGAATTACTTCTAATTAATGAGAAAAATAAGGTTTCATGTGTAACTCCAGACTTCTCTAAAATCTAGTGTCTCCCATCCTTTGATTGTCTTGTGGTCGGACTTCCAATTTCCTCCAGGAAAACCTGCCGGCGCAGTTTAGTGTTCGGAGCTGAAGAGCAGACACTCAGCTCAATTAGGGGCCGTTCTCTCATCTTCTGGGCTGTTTACTCCAAGGCCAAAGGGTAGGCTGCTTGGGCAGCGATCCCAGTGCAGTGTTGGGTGTCGCAGGCGGCCTCGGAAGCAGGATTTGGGACAAGCCCCTGAGCGAGCCCTGAGCCGCTCAGCTCCTAGACAGCGCTCCGCCGCCGCCTCCCAGGCTGCTCTCCAAAGGAGCTGGGCTTTTTCAGCGTTTCCACTTCCCCGTGGCCTCATCTATCTTATCTAACAAGTTCACGCTCCAAAGAGAAAAGGAAAGAGTTGGGGGGGGGGGGAACCTCTTCACCGTGGTGATTCATAGTTCACATGCTCACGAGCCAAACTTTGCCGACCGTGCTTTTTTCCGTGAACATTACTTTCTCTCCTGCATGCCTTAGGGCAAACCCAGAAGGAAGATACTAAAATTGGTAAACAAGAATCTAGGATTGCTTTTAAAATAAAAGTGACCGTCCCCACCCCCCACCCCCCCCCCCCACTACCTTTGTTGTAGATTCTGAAACAGAGGAGTCGGGGTGTTTTTTGTTTTCAGACGCTAACGGAAACTTGTTCCTGACGTGATTCTGCGTCTAGCTAACCCTGGCCGCTCCTCTCCTCCCTGTATGCAGCTCCTTCCAAAGGGCAGGAGGGAAATAGGGGTATAACTGGTCTCCCCTAGTGGGTTCAACACCCCTTACATGTAACTGAATATTCGCATTAACTTCACCTACACGTATCCTACCTAGTCTTTTAACTCGGAGCTGTGCTTTATACAAATAACAAGCTTAAAACCATTAACTGGTCTCTATTTCTTTTTCCGCGTTCATTGTAGCACATGACCTCTTAGCCCAAAAATATTGATCTGAGTGCATGCTTCCGGCGTCATGAGCAAACATGAGACATCTCATCTGGAAAGGTAACTATAAAGGGGAAAAATCCGGAAACGAAACCTAAAAGCAAGTCCTTTAGCTTGATTGAGCTCGGCAGACTCCGCGACAAAGGAGCTCGGGGCAGGCGCGCGGGCGTGCGCGGGAGCAGCGGCGGGCCGGGACTCCGCGACACTCCTCACCGGGAACTGTCCGGGTTATAGCCTCCCAGGGTGAGCAGGGAAGGGAGAAGATCAGGACCTTTTGGGAAACGCTGCTCCGATAGATTTTTCTATCGCTATTGGAGGGGGAGGGGAGAGACCTACAGGAACGGCGCGTTGGAGAGTGAGGAGGCAGGTGGGTATGAGATAGGCAGGAAGTCAAAACTGGCTCCTTGTTTTGTCCATCTGGGTTTTTAGAAAGGAAGTTGATGTACCGGATTAGCAAACAGTTTACTTTCTCTCATCTGACTTTTCCCCATGAGAAGAGGGACCCTGTGAGGGAGGGTTCTCAGCATGCCTTCTGGCCTGCCCACCCCAACGCTTGCTTGCAGTTTTCTCTCTCCTCATTCCTTCACAGACCATTAGTGGGTATGAACATTTTCTCAAATATACTCGTCACGTGTATTTTCTCAAATACACTCATCCTATACAGACCTGGGCTGTTCAGTGCTCCTCGTGTACCTTTGAGAGTTGACATCTAAAAACCTCGCCTAGCAGCGATCCATCTTTCCTCACAACGACTGGAGTTTGGGGGGTCTGTGAGAAGGGTGCTTCAAAATAGAGGAGACTGGATGCACCACATTCTCCGAAGAGTGCTATAACACTTCCTAAAGTAGATTATTCAGGCTCCTATGGGAAATCAAATTGAAGCTCCAACTAATTAAGGAGAATAGTGACAGGATGGCTAGGAGCTCAGCATTTTGAGGCCTGTAAGTTCTCCTTTCAGCCTGATATATATTTATGAAGTCTTCCTTTTTCTCCCTCTTTTGGTGTCCCGCTGATGGAAAATCCATTATCTTGTGTGCTGACTTTTGCCAAGTCTTAATTCCTCCCTTTTCAGATAGACTCCAGGGTTAAAGCTAAAGACCTCCATCATTCTCATCATTCTCCTTTACCCTAACCCCTCCAACTCTTTGTCTTTATCTTTAGCATTTCCTGGCCCCTTTGAAAGAAGAGCTGTGCCATTTCCTTGGGCAAGAAGAGGACAAAAAGGACCTCTCAGAGCACTTTGCCCAAAAGGTGTGGGATCACACCTCCCAACTGGATCAAGTCAAAGAATGGAACAGGCTTGCCCTCACACTATTAGAGACTCAGCTCCTTCCGAAAATTGTCTACCCCACCCCTAAGGTCTTGAGGGGGCTGGCAAATAATGGCAAACAAGTAAAGCGTAGTGGGCATTTTATATTTACAAAAAACGTGTATAGTCTTTGACTGAATGGCTCCGAAAGACTTTTTAAAAGTCCCTGGCCCTGGGGTGATAATATTTCATTGTCCATCTCTTTGTGCCTGGCTCTCCAATGGGAAGAAGCTAATCCCGAGCATATTTCGTTGCAGATCTCCTGCGGTTTCTTGGGATGAGTATGTACTTGCCTTCAGAGAGCTTGGAACCTCTGACAGCATCTCAGAAACCTGCCAGGGGAGTCCCAGGGGTCTCCATCCAGGCCTCCTTCTTATTTCTTCACCTTGGACTTTCTCGATTCAGAAGCTTCAATAGCTTATACCAGTTAAACATTTAGATTCTCAAATGCGAGGCTCTCCCATAGTTTTTTTTTTTTTTTTTTTTCTCGAGGTTCTCAAGCAAAATTGCCGGTGCCACAATGTTATGATGGAAGGATGCTGAAATGACAGGCCTAGTAGACGTTTGTCTTAATCATCGGCTTCTTAATTTAGTTTTAGTGCGGTGTGTGTGTCTGTGTGTGTGTGTCTGTGCTTGTGCACGCGCACACATGCTCGCACACATGTGCGCGCCCCCGGGGATATTGGGGGTGCGCGCGTGCGTGCTAGCAGCCGCTTGACAACCTGCAGCTCCCTAATGAGTGACGAGGCAGGGCTGCTGAAGAAAAGTAACACTTCCCTGGTGTGAAGACCTCTTACTGAGAAGTTTAGTTCACTACTGTTCTCGCAAAACTAATCGTATAACCTGTAACCAAAACCCACAGAACAAGGATACAACACGCTAAAGAGTAACTTATAATCACTAAATGTTAGCACCATTACCTGCTGTTAGGAAGGGATTGCAGACCTCTCTCTTCAGTCTCTGGAAATACCTGGATGCCTCTGCATGAGTTCCACTTGTTCCCAAACTTCACAGGGTCAGGGACCCCCTTCGCATCTGCAGGAAAAGAGCTTTAGCCAGAGCTTGGTGCCACTCCAAGGACACTCTGTCCAGGGAGCTGAAAGCAAAGTGGATTTTAGGTTAAAAATGGCCTTCCCTCCTTTAACCAGCAGGTAACAAGGGAAGAAAGAAGTGAAAAACTGACAGAAAGCAGGAAAAAGGCCTTAAGGAAGACTTAATGTAACACCACCAAATGAAAAAAACTAAATGCGCTGCTCCCTACTCAGATGCAATAAGCTGTGGAGCCTTGGTTATTAATTAAAACTAGAGATGAAACAATCTAGTTCATTTCCCAAGCAATTCTTTTAGTGGAACTTCTCACTCTTTACAAGGTCTGTCCCCTTTTGTGGGGAGGTGGTGGGGTAGCACAGTAGACAGAGAGGGAGAGATGTTTGTCACTTTACATACCAGAAAATTACATTTGCTCTGACTTATGCTTTGATTCATTAACAGTGTACATTTATAGATGTTCATGTGTGAGAGATCAAGATTAAGCTGGTGATGGGAAACTCGTAGAATGATACAGAATTTGTTTCAGATCTGAGACCACTGGATGCCCTCTGTCTTCTGAAAGTAATCATAGGGACTGAGTGAGGTGGAAATAGAGTTGGGCTTTATGTGTTTAGGACAGAAGCCCGAGGTGGACGTGGGCAGTCCTTCAAATCCAATTTGCACCCAAATTGACCGGTAGGATTTACAAAGCTCCATCCAGGGACTTTCAACTTGCACAATGCTCTGCCCAAGTACCCCCTCCCCCTCCATTTCATCTAGTAGCAGCTCTAAAAAGAAGCCATTGCTGAGACAAATGTGGGCTGCTGAGTAAATAGTGCATGTTTTGTTGAACAAGCCTGCCCCCACACCTATATATATACAGTACTCTATCTCACCATAAAGTCCATTAAAATTATTAAAAGGATAATAAAATCATTTCCCCCAGATTGCAAATGACCTCTGTTATTAGGAAGAATAGATCTTTAGAGTGATTATATTAAAGTATAATCTATTTATTCCTATAAAAATATCCTATTCTGAGACTTGCATCCATGCAATCCTTAAAATAATATAACACATTCTTAATTTGCATGCAAAATATTTTCCCAGTCAATATAAGCTCCTGGCACATCAAACAAGATTATTACAGCTCTCATCAGCAGACCCCAGTTTTTGCTTTTTGAAAGTAAACAAAAGAAAAACTTATTTTCACCTGCTAAAATTTCATGCAAGATTACAAAACAATGCACACTCAGCTTTGACCTAAGAAACACCTTTAAAACATTAAAAATTCATCAGTCAGTGCTGGTGTTGTATTCAAGGAATGCTCCTCCAGTTTGCTGCTGAGCTCAGATTTGAATAAAATGTCCAATGTTAACAAACAATACCCACGTTTGGCACTTTGTGTATTAAATTGATCAAACAGATTTTAGGAGGCACAATGCACAATTTGTACAGACCTGATTGAGTTAATATAATATCAGCAAATTTTACATCGAAATGATTCTGTTTCTTTTCTTTGTGTTTAAAACCAGCACAGATTACAAATTTTAATGATCTGAAAATGTTTGGTATACAAAATCATGCTTATTTCAGTATTAGCAAAAACACAAGAAATTTTTCAACACAAACACCCAGCTGTGTCTATTTTAAAAGCAGTTCAATGACAGCTTGCACTTATGAGCATGCAATCAGCTAATTTCGCTTTTTTTTCTTCTGTGTTAATCAACACTTTCCTTCCTGCATATCAGAGTACAAATAGTATAGTTACTCCACATCAGTAAATGTTTACGTAACCTGTCCTTTCCCAAGAATCCGGTTACACCGAATCATTTCACGCTAGACCGACTACGAAAACGTACCGGGCCGTCCACCTCAGAGGGAGCCCTTGTGTGCCATTATAAGTGGTGATGAGAAGGGGGGTTGTGGGGGGAGAAATGGGGAGGAGTAGGTGGAGGAATGGAGTGAGGGAGAGGAATAGACTGAGGAGAAGGGGGGTAACGAGTGGGGAGGAGGGAGGAAGAAGGGAGGAGGGAGGAAAGTGAGTTGAGGAAAAGTAGGAATAACAGGCCTGAGGAGGGGAAAAGAGTGAAAGGAGGGAAGTAAGCAGAAAGAAGAGGAAGGCTCACAGATCTTCCCAATGGGTCCCCAAAGCCCATTAGCTCACCCAGCTCTATAAGAAATTGAAGCTTAGAAGTCAGTGTTTGGGGCCATGTCACTATCAACCGTTGATAGCTGGGGCCTTGAACTTTCCCACATGTAAATATAGCTTAAGTAAGGTAATATGTAGAAATGGGAGGGGGAAATATATACACACATACAGTGGAAGGATAGATGAGGTTAGTCCAATAGTCAAAGTTTCTTTACAGTATTCCTAAGAGAGATTTTAAAAATCACTAGCTACTTGTAATTGTCTGTTATTCTCCTCAGTTTATTCTTTCTCTTCCTCAGGATTTCAAGGTAGGGAGTGGGATGGGGAGAGTGCAGTGACTCCATGTTAACCTGAGTGTTCTTGTATTCATCAATTGCATTCTTTATATTAGAATTGAACTTTAACATCACACATAGGCATCGCTTTTTCTTCCTTCCTTTTGCTAAATACTAAATCTGCCAGACAATTTAATTGATAGTTTATCAAAGGGAGTAAATGTTTACATTTTATGATTATTTTACAGAGGAGGGGGGAAAGTGCCTTTCGTTTAGGCTTCTCCTCCACCTCCCTCTTCTCTAGGGCTACATCCTCCGTAAAATGTGGTATGTTTCGTACCCATGTGGGATGAAACAGCCTTTGATCAGTGTGCTCCGCACCAAATTCCAATCCCTGGGAAATGCTGGGCCTTAGCCCTGCCCCTGGCCACGGGATCCTTTTAAAGCCCCCGAATCACAATCTCCCCACTCACTTCAGCCCTCAACGGAACCTTCCCAGTTCTAAAGCCCAAGAAGCTGGGATTGTGGGACCCACGTACCCAAGGCTTCTAGTTGCCTTCCATCTGCATTCAGGGTGGGAAAGGGCTGGCTTCGGCATGCGGTTATTTCAGCATTAAGGCCCGCACAAATCAAAAGCATTTGAGAAACGGAAAGAAAAAAGAAAAGAGGGAGTGAAAACAGGAAGCCTTAAAAAAAAAAAAAAAAAAAAAAAAAGGAAAGAAATAGCCGCCCACCCTTATTTTCCCTCCAATGTCAACAAGCAAAATGAAACATTTTCCAAGGTGATCGCTCGCGGCTACTCGCTTCCAGTTCGGATTAGAAGCTGAGGAGACGCTCGAGCGGCGAAGAGAAAACGACACCCAAGTCACCCAGCGTGTGAGCGACGGTCTGGAGCAGGAGAGAAGGGGAAGGAAGAGACACATATACATAGCATGTGTTACCTGGTTTATTTCGAGATTGTTTGGTATTGTTTTCTCTCTGAGCACCCCTCATTTCGGAAGGCTATCACAGGCGCCCACCACTGAGCCGCCCCCGCCCGCCGCCGCAGCGCGGGGACCCGAGGCCCGGCAACCCCGCGGCGCCCGAGCTCCGAGCTCGCCGCCGCCCGGCCGCAGGAACTGAGTAAGTAACCCCCGTTTGGCCCCGCGCTCGCCAGCCCACTTCCTCCTCCTCATCATCCCTCCGTTTCCAAACCCCGTCCAGACCCTCCTCCCCCAAGGTGCAGGACATCCCCCCCTCCCCACACCAGGGGTGGGCCTTCCCTCCCCAACCATCCAAAGCCTCGCTGGAGTGTTACCTACAAGGGGCACAATTTTCCTACGGGCGGGCTCAGAAATGCCGACCCGGGCCTGCAGGGCCGACTCGGGGAAAGGAGCGCCTCGCCTCTTCCTCCTCCATTTCCTGCCCTGTCCTTGCATCCTCTCCCTGCACTCCCACTCTTCGCTCCACCACCGCTGCCGCCGCCGCCCCCGCTTTTAAAAATAAAATTGAATACAAACTTTAATCAATAACGACAAATATTGACGCTCAAAAGAAAATGACCCAATACAGTGAGAAGGCAGCCGGAAATGTGAGATATTTGCCCTAAGAGGGGGATTTCGGTTGGGCAGACCCGCAGGGTGGAGGAGGTGGAGGGGGGCGCAGAGAAGGGCCGCGGCGCAGCGTGCTCCCGGCGGCGTATCCCTGCGCGGCTCCGCGCGGCCTCGAGGCCCAGGCCCGCGGTGAGGGGGAGGCGAGCGCCGAGGGGGCGGGAGCCAGCGGGCGGGGCGGGGGTGGGTGGGCCCGGATCCGCCGATTGGTCGACGGCAGGAGAGACGCTCCCGCACGCCGCCGGCTCTGATTGGCCCAGCGGTAGGAAAGGTTAAACCAAAAATTTTTTTACAGCCCTAGTGTGCGCCTGTAGCTCGGAAAATTAATTGTGGCTATAGCCGCCTCGATCGCTGTCTCCCCAGCCTCGCCGCGGCCGCTCCGGGACGCGCCCGCCCGCCGCCCGGCTCTCCCCCCCTTTGGGCTGCTGCTGCTGCTGCTGTGACTGCTGCTGCGAGAGGAGGAGGAGGAGGAAGCAGCAGAAGGGGGGGGGAGCGGGGGGTGGGGGGGAGACCAAGAAGTAGAGTTGGGAGCGAGGGAGCTTCACCCCCGGGGCGGTGGTTGTTTCTTTTTTCTCTTTCTTTCTTTTTTTCTTTTCCTTTTTTTTTTTTTTTTTTTTTTTTCTTCTAATTCCTGAGGGGTGGTTGCTGCTTTTGCTACATGACTTGCCAGCGCCGGAGCCTGCGGTCCAACTGCGCTGCTGCCGGAGCGCTCAGTGCCACCGCCGCCGCCCGCGCCGCCCGCGCCCCGCTCGGCACCCACCGGTCGCCGCCGCCCGCCGCGCCGCTGTCCCGCTCCCGCGCCGCCGCCGCCGTTTCCCCCCCGACGACTGGGTGATGCTGGACATGGGAGATAGGAAAGAGGTGAAAATGATCCCCAAGTCCTCGTTCAGCATCAACAGCCTGGTGCCAGAGGCGGTCCAGAACGACAACCACCACGCGAGCCACGGCCACCACAACAGCCACCACCCCCAGCACCACCACCACCACCACCATCACCACCACCACCCGCCGCCGCCCGCCCCGCAACCGCCACCGCCACCGCAGCAGCAGCCGCCGCCGCCGCCGCCGCCGCCCCAGGCACCGCAGCCTCCCCAGGCGCGGGGCGCCCCGGCAGCCGACGACGACAAGGGCCCCCAGCAGCTGCTGCTGCCGCCGCCGCCGCCGCCGCCGCCACCGGCCGCCGCCCTGGACGGGGCCAAAGCGGACGGGCTGGGCGGCAAGGGCGAGCCGGGCGGCGGGCCCGGGGAGCTGGCGCCCGTCGGGCCGGACGAGAAAGAGAAGGGCGCCGGCGCCGGGGGGGAGGAGAAGAAGGGGGCGGGCGAGGGCGGCAAGGACGGGGAGGGGGGCAAGGAGGGCGAGAAGAAGAACGGCAAGTACGAGAAGCCGCCGTTCAGCTACAACGCACTCATCATGATGGCCATCCGGCAGAGCCCGGAGAAGCGGCTCACGCTCAACGGCATCTACGAGTTCATCATGAAGAACTTCCCCTACTACCGCGAGAACAAGCAGGGCTGGCAGAACTCCATCCGCCACAACCTGTCCCTCAACAAGTGCTTCGTGAAGGTGCCCCGCCACTACGACGACCCGGGCAAGGGCAACTACTGGATGCTGGACCCGTCGAGCGACGACGTGTTCATCGGCGGCACGACGGGCAAGCTGCGGCGCCGCTCGACCACGTCGCGGGCCAAGCTGGCCTTCAAGCGCGGGGCGCGCCTCACCTCCACCGGCCTCACCTTCATGGACCGCGCCGGCTCCCTCTACTGGCCCATGTCGCCCTTCCTGTCCCTGCACCACCCCCGCGCCAGCAGCACTTTGAGTTACAACGGCACCACGTCGGCCTACCCCAGCCACCCCATGCCCTACAGCTCCGTGTTGACTCAGAACTCGCTCGGCAACAACCACTCCTTCTCCACGGCCAACGGCCTGAGCGTGGACCGGCTGGTCAACGGGGAGATCCCGTACGCCACGCACCACCTCACGGCCGCGGCGCTCGCTGCCTCGGTGCCCTGCGGCCTGTCGGTGCCCTGCTCCGGGACCTACTCACTCAACCCTTGCTCGGTCAACCTGCTTGCGGGCCAGACCAGTTACTTTTTCCCCCACGTCCCGCACCCGTCAATGACTTCGCAGAGCAGCACGTCCATGAGCGCCCGGGCCGCGTCCTCCTCCACATCTCCGCAGGCCCCCTCGACCCTGCCCTGTGAGTCTTTAAGACCCTCTTTGCCAAGTTTCACGACGGGACTGTCCGGGGGACTGTCTGATTATTTCACACATCAAAATCAGGGGTCTTCTTCCAACCCTTTAATACATTAACATCCCTGGGACCAGACTGTAAGTGAACGTTTTACACACATTTGCATTGTAAATGATAATTAAAAAATAAGTCCAGGTATTTTTTATTAAGCCCCCCCCCCCATTTCTGTACGTTTGTTCAGTCTTTAGGATTGTTTATTATTCTAACAAGGTGTGGAGTGTCAGCGAGGTGCAATGTGGGGAGAATACACTGTAGAATATAAGGTTTGGAAGTCAAAATTATAGTAGAATGTGTATCTAAATAGTGACTGCTTTGCCATTTCATTCAAACCTGACAAGTCTATCTCTAAGAGCCGCCAGATTTCCATGTGTGCAGTATTATAAGTTATCATGGATCTTTATGGTGGACGCAGACCTTGAGAACAACCTAAATTATGGGGAGAGTTTTAAAATGTTAAACTGTAATTTGTATTTAAGAAGCATTCGTAGTAAAGGTGCCCAAGAAATTATTTTGGCCATTTATTGTTTTGTCCTTTTCTTTAAAAAACTGTTTTTTTCTTTTGTTTACTTTTAGACCAAAGATTGGGTTCTAAAATGCACTTGGTATGCTAAGTATTAAAAAAAAAAACAAAAAACAAAAAAAAAAAAGAAAGTTGTTTCAGTTGGCAGCACTGCCCATTCAAATGAATCGGAAGGGGACAAAATTAATGATTGCCTTCAGTTTGTGTTGTGTATATTTTGATGTATGTGGTCACTAACAGGTCACTTTTATTTTTTCTAAATGTAGTGAAATGTTAATACCTATTGTACTTATAGGTAAACCTTGCAAATATGTAACCTGTGTTGCGCAAATGCCGCATAAATTTGAGTGATTGTTAATGTTGTCTTAAAATTTCTTGATTGTGATACTGTGGTCATATGCCCGTGTTTGTCACTTACAAAAATGTTTACTATGAACACACAGAAATAAAAAATAGGCTAAATTCATATATATCTTGATACTTTTGTCTCTTTTATTAAATAGAGCTAATTTTTAAAAGACCGTTAAAGTTCTAGGGAATTCAAAGGCTTTTTCAGCCAACTAAAATTTAACTGCTCCTTTCATTTGAATTGAGACTTTAAAAATTAAAATAGTATTTTTTTCCATTGTGGAATCAAATTTTACAAGGAGCAGGCTATTTAATAAACGCTAGCTTTAAAGAAAGTATAGGCTTTTCAGCTGATATCTTCAAGTTTCTGTAGATATACAGCAAAAAATGGTATTATGTGCATAGCTATTTACCTTGTGTTTATTTTCAAATCAGTTGATAGAATGCTTACTTTTTATATATTTTGTTTCAGGTATCTTGTTTATAGCATTTGGCAAATTATAAATAAATATATGTATATGGTTAGATAGAAGTGACTATAATGCACACATATGTAATATATATATAGACACACAGAGCCCTTCAGTTCAGGTACAATTTGCGCTATGAATGCTGCAAATATTTTTGTTTAAATATTTGTATTTATACTTTCTAAGTCAGCATTTATTTTTGTGGCTGTTTACCCACAATGAAAGAGTTCTAATAAAGATGTGCTGAAGTTGCAATATAGATTTGCTGAAGTGATCACCTGTTGTAATGACTTTCAGATCAATGTTTATATTTTATTTTTAATTATAACAACTTAAAATTCTAGGTGTTCAGAAGAAGTGAAATGCTTCTCTCTCCTTTTCTTTCATTTTTACAACATAGAGGTATTTATTTGATTCCCTTTTAAATGTCTGTATTATTTAATCTAGAGATTTGTTCCTTTTGCTTACAATCATAATTTTGTTTTAACTTACAGTATTCATATGCATGCATATATATATGCATATCTATCAATCTGAAACAAAATGAAAACATTTTTTGAATTGTTTCAGCATCCCAATTGCTATGGCTCCAGAAAATAATTAGAAAACCTAAGTAAAAGGTTTAGTAACTAATTGGATCCTGTGGAGAGTCTATGGAGGACAAGTTGTTCATTTGTTACAATTGTATAGTCTGAAATGTGTTCTGCAGTAATGCAATAAGCTGGCTACTTCTTACAATGGGCCCAATGAAAAATAATCTGTCCCCAAGATGTTATCGGCAAACACTTACAGAGTTGCTCAGGAAAAAGAAAAAAAAAAAAGAAAAAAGCTTAGGAGAAGCAAGCTGACTCAAATAGATTGAAGTAGAAATGCAGAATAGTTAATATTGGGACATAGGGATGGGTGGGTTGTGGAAGGGAGAGACAGAGGAAGAGAGAAACAGAAGAAAGGGAAAGAGGATCTGGTGGGGGGGAGCATCTCCTACTACAAGAAAGAAAGAAAAAAAGAGAGAGAGAGAGAGAAAGACTGTGCTATCTAAGAAAGATAGATAAAGTCCAGGAAAATTAAAAGAGCTGGAACCAAATATATACAAATGGGAAATAGACTAAAATAGACCAAGACAGCTAGTTCAATTATCTCCTTTAAGCAGACTGGACATGATTTTATTTCCTTAGTAGGAGAACAGTTTCACCAGAGGTCCAACTTTCTTGAAATGTAACAGTTCTTCAGAATGAAGCATGAAAGAAAATTCCACAAATAAATTTTTTTAGAAGCTAAATTTATGACTGATATTAAAAATAGTAATAGAGTCCAAGTGAATGGGGTTAGGCAAGGGAAATCCCCATTACATATTTGTGAACCAAAACAGCTCAAAGAAAAGCATGTGTTTAGACTGAAAAAGGTGATGATGTATTGTTTGCTTTTATCATGGATTTTATTTGTGGAACGAGGATGTATTGGCACAGAAGAAATAGTCTTTTGCCTATCAAAAGTTAAAAAGAAAGCTGAACTCTTGTATTGTGGTAAAAGGGACATAGAGAAGAAAGAGTTCCTCCGTGAGTTTTTTTTTTTCCTGGCTATATTAAATAAGTATACTTATTTGTGATAAATGTTTATTTGCATGATTTGAGAAATCGAATTTCAATGACAAACTTCATACTTTGAGGTCAAGCTTAAAATTGACTTCTTTGAACTCATAGGACCTAAGGACTGGAGTGGAAGTTCTATTTGGTTATATCTCCAACTTACATATATAATGGATGTGACTAGAAATAAGAATAGCTTGTTGAATCCCATACAAGATAGGGAAGAGGATATACAGAGAGAAAAATTTGTAAAGGCCTCCTGAAGCCCAATATGAACATTTCATTTGTCTCAATCTGTCCCATCATCTCTCAAGTTATCTTTCTCAAAGGCATACAATGTTCTAGCAAGGCATTTAATAGATTTTTTTTTTTTTTTGCAACAAATTGGTTGTAATGTTGTGTTGATATTTGCTATCACCAACTTTTGCCAGTTAAAATTAGCTTATGCCAGAAAAACACTTCAAAACTTTTAGAAGCTTTTCTTCTTTCATACTTATATTTTTAATGAGAGGAAGTTTGCTCTTTCTGAGATTTTGGAACTGAAAATGATCACAGCTTAAAACTTGAAATATCGAACTGCAGTTTGTCTCCAGGTTAAAGTATTTTACTTGAACGTGTCTAATATAAAGTTAATACAGATTATTGATATATAAAACATTGAGAAAATCATTTAAACTAGAGCAGTAAGAGAATTCTTCCAAATATGTTTCTCGGACTTGTTACAAAATTGGAAATCAAGTGAACATGAAGTCCAGAACTAACAAGATTCAATATAAGTATCTTTATGGCAATGGAAGATTTCATGTGGTTTATATGACTTGCATAAAATCAAGTGTAGAGAGACCAAAAAATGATTCTTGTAGCATATTGATATAATTGTATATATTTAAGTCGGTGGATATTTCACCCAAATAGGTGGATAAGGTGAATATATTTAGAGCTCTAAATATACAAATGTGGTTTTTAAAAAGTGTTTCCTACCATATTGTTGAGGAATTTGCCTGTGTTAAAATAATTTTGCTTTTGAGAAATTAATTTGATAAATACCTAAAGTGGCTAGTTGTGTTTGGAACTAAATGCCTGCTAGAGAAATAGGCTAACAAAGGGTGAAGGTGAAGATCATTAGAGGTTTTAGAGCTGGCTGGGACGGGTTGTTGGGGTTGTATAACTGTGCCTAGAGGGCGGGGTTCCTGTACATTCCTACTTCACCAGATAACCTGCCCCCAACACCACTCCAGCTTCTGCCAGACAGATGGAACTCTACAACGTGAAAATCTGCGCAGCCATTCCAACAAGCGGGGTAGGTGAAATTTGAATTAAGATTCTCCCCTCTCCCTCCCCCCAACTTGAAGCCAATTGAGGCCAGATCCTGGAGATGTGGAGAGAATAGGGGTCATCTAGATTTTCCTTTCGCAAGTACACACGTCTGCCTTCTTCCTAAGAACTACCTACCTGTAAGAGTCCGAAGGGGCTTTCATTCTCGATTTTCTTTTGCGTGTTTTTCTTTTGCGTGTTCTCATCCCAGTCATCCCCCTTTCCCTACCCTCCCTCTAGGGCCTCCCCACCCCCAACCACCAGCAGTTAAAATAACCCACCTCTTAGTTTTTGGCCCCCAAACCGACCTTTTCCCCACTCTAGCGGTCAGTTCGCGGGACCCTGTCCTGAGGATGTAGGCCAAAGTGGCCCTGGGGAATACATGGTGTAGTGTTGTGTTTGAGTCTCTTTTCTCCCTTCCGATTTCTGTTTTTTTCCTTCACCCAAGACTCTGCCTGGTGTTGGCCGAAGGATGCCGAAGAAAAAGATTTAAGGACTGGGACACTCTTACCCCAAGACTGGTAAGTGCAAGTGCTTTTCGGAGGGAGGAGAGCTATGCCAGATTGCTTTTAACTAAGGCTTGAACCGCGTCTTTGAGGTCCGGGGCTAACGTGCTCCTCTTTTTTTGGAAAAATTTCCTTAGCGGGCGCGCTATCGACAGAAGTAGCTGAGAGAATGCATGATTTTTCCACGTCGGCAGAAAGTCACCGTGGATCCCTAAGTAAAGAGAATGAAGACAGGGCAAAGAGGGATGAAGAAAAAACGCGTCGAATTTATGCGTAGGAGGGGTAGTGGGAGACTGAAATAGGTCCCAAAGTGCGAGTAATTCAATTGGTGGAAATAAGATTTCTGAGTCTTGCCACAGCTTCCAGAATACCCTAACGGACCTTTCTTAACGTTCAAACTCTTAGGCATTTGTTCTCCCTATTTGAGACAAAGCTCTTTGCTCCAGAGCCAAGGACTTGTCTAATTCTTAAGTTCTTTTTTCTTTTCTTCTCCTTCTCTACCCCCCCACTTTTTTTTTTTTTTTTTTTTGAGTACGCCCCTCCTCCCCCTTTTTTCACACTAACTTTGCCAACCTCTCCCAGATCTGGCCCACCGCCCCCAGCTCCTTGGCCTGGGTCAGGCGAGGGTCCCCGCGGGATTTAGCGGAACAGCTCCAGGTACAGTGCAACGGGACCGGGGTGGGAGGCTACTCCTCCGCGTGTTCGGAAGACTCGAGAAAAGCGCACCGTTCTGGGCTTGACTTTGTCCCTGATGGGAATATCCAAGTTGCCGGCTTTGGGAATCTCAGGCAAATAATTGATTCTTAATGCACACTTAGGAGACGGCAGTGTAAGCTCGAGAGCCCGGTTGTCCCGAGAGTGCCTGGGGCGCGCCAGACACAGGTTAGTTTCACCCGAAGCGAATTTGGGGCCCTCGCTGCGATTTCCTATTAGCCTTCCCGGCGCCTCAGGGACTCGTGGGTGAAGCTGAAGAAGGGAGCGGTGGCGCGGCAGGGACCCAGCGGCGTTGTTTTCTCGGCCTTTGGAATCAAGTAGAAAAGTGATTTGGGCTGCTGAGTCGGGGCGGCGCTGGCGGCCGGTAGCGGAGTAGGAGAGGCGCTTCGGGAAGTGGCGGCCGAGATTCCCGCGGACGCGGAGCCCGACGCTGAGCAGGGAGCAACAAGGTGAGGGCGCTCTTGCCCAGGACAAGGAGAGCTTTGAGTTTGGTAGCTCACACTGCCTGACGCCAGGAAAATTGACTCCACAGCCTTGGCTGGCACGCTTCCCCACCTTTTTTCTTTTTATTCTTGTCCCCCCACCCGTTTCCCCCTGAAAGTTGTTTCTTTTTGTTTACCTGGTGCGGTTTCAGATCTCAGCACTTATCTGCTAGTTGATAAAACTGTTTTCTCTGTAATAGACATCTTTTCTCTTTTCCACTCCCTATTCCTGTTCTATTCTGCTTTCTACCCCATTTTCCCTTCTGTCCAAGCCTTGTGGTCCAAGGTGAAGGGTTCTTAAAGGAAAAGAGCTGGCCTTGGGATAAGAGTTACCTTAACACTAAGGGCTGGAGAGAGGGTGGCCGGGGTTTGGGTGGGCAGAGAGCATCCCGCGGGTGCGGAAGATTTTCTGGCGGTGCTTGAGCCTTGGAAAGAGGACGGGAAGAAAAGGACAGGCAGAATAGAGCTCATCCCCTTCCGACTGCCCGCCATCCCCCCCCATAAAACCCAATTTCGTTGCTTTAACTCCATCCTCACCTGGCCCTCTATCAAAACTTGAGGTAGGCAGAAATCTTGAAATCGTTATCAGAAAAGGCATTTAAAATAATATAAAATTATTCTCAAAATTATGTCTGTGGGGGTGAGAGGGGAGATAAAACGCCCCACGTCCTTTTGGCAGTCTGTTGCTTAACCCATATGATTCTCCCCCCTGGTCTTTGACCTTGAGGAAAAGCAGCATGGGAGGAAAGCACATTGCACGTTGTGAGATTTAAGGATTCGTGTCCGAATGAAACAAAGTGTTCCGCTGCCAGACATGTTTGGTTATTCATTTGCGTCTTAGGTTGACTTTTCCTACAGAGTTAGCACTCCCTGAATTGGGTTGTCTTCTTCAGTTTTACTACCCCCCGCCCTGCTCCCCTTAGTGTCTCATTCTTTGAATCAGAGCACGTTAAGGTGCAAACATATCTTATTCCACATCGGTAGGGCAGACGTTGTTGATGCTGCTGATTGGGCAGAAAAACCAAAAACTGTAGCGGAGTTAGGAAGAGTTGTTTCTGGGTTCTTTCATTTTCTCACTGCTCTGAAATGTAATGACCTGATCATTGTTGTTTGAAGTTAAATTATCTGTTAAATTAACCCTAAACAATAACTGATGATATTTTTTTCATTTGGGTCTGGTTGCCCCTGGATGGGAAGGCAAGGACTTAGAGAATGCTTGGTCACATAGTAATATAATCAAAACCCACATTTAGGTGCTATATGTAAGAAAGATCACTTTCAAAGAAGCTGAATTTCATAACTAAGAAATTCTTTTAAAGGCCTGTGCTCCAGAAGGACTACAGTAATTCAAGGATGAATGTAAATAAGCATCTTTGTTGATTAAGAGAAAAATATGAACACCATATTTTCATTACTCTTCAGAACCTAAATACTCGAAATCATCATATACTGGTTTTTGCTAATCTAAATTAATTCCGCTCTCCAAGGATAAATAATCCCAAAAGGAAATTTAATATAAAGCAAAATCTGAACCATTCTAGATATGAATTTCTAGAAATCCAAGGCCTATTTATTTCTTTCAGTCAGACACTCTTTTGCAATCATTGTATGAAACAATTTTGGAATAAGGCAGATGCTTTTTCCCCCTTTCTTGTTTCAGATTGCTTGTATTTGCAGGCATAGGCGTGAGAGCTTCAGGGTACATTGAAGAAATAAAATTTTTCCCATTTGTTTTAACAAAAGGACCAAAGAATCTTTCAACCCAAAGTGTCATAGTAGTTGGGAAAAAATCTTTAAAAATAGCACTATTGTGTGTTTTTCCTATTAAAATGTGCTGAATAATTAGATGCTATGATAAAGGTTGAAAAGTTCAGAACAAGAAAAAGGAGGGGATTTTATTACTTGATACGTTTATAATTTTTATAATTAATAATTTTTAAAGTTTGACAAAGCTTTCTTGGAAAAAGTGGAATACTCCTACCCCTTCAGAAATACTCTAGATGGACTAAGTAGGATCAGGTGAAACTAGCAGCAAGCAGGGTTTGTTTATTTATTCACTTATTTCCCCAGTAGTAGTAGTAGTAGTAGTAGCAGTAGAGCTGAAAATTTTACTTTTAATTATACATTACAAGCTCTGATTGCAGGTTGGAAGACTAAAATCGATCATTCCTACATCAATAGTGTTGTCTATTACTGCATTGATTTGTGTTTATTTATGCAGAGACTTTCAGTTATTTACTTACATATTTCAGCATCTGCCTCTTGATTATTATTGCAGGTTGGTTTTAATGAAAGAGCTTGTACAGGAAACACATTTGACAGATCAATTTTAAGTAAACTTGATAGTGAATTATAGCAACCCAAAGAGTTTACAAAATTACTTATCGTACTTGCTTTTTAGCAATTAGAAACGTGTTTCTGATTAAAACCTCATGCTACTTGAAAACTTCCATTTTTCTCTTCACATTGTATGGATGTTTCAATAAGATAGAAAAATACATGATTTTATTATGTCAGATATGATAGCGTGAAACCAATGAGTGAGCCTTGTCTTTTTCTGTTGCCATGACTGGATTTTTCTCATAATAAACTGGCCGCTGGGTTTACTAAGGATGTAGATGAAAAATCAAGGGGCTGTGGGATTTGAATATAGAAATGGTATTGTTAACTTTAAGTTATTGGGGGTTTACTCATGCTTAACTGGATATTTTAGAATTCTTTAGTATATACTAAATGCATATATACACTCATCTGTTCTATTATTTAGTGTATATCTGCAATTACACCTTAGGAAGATAGGCATTTATCTTGAACTAATAGCTCACATGCCAATGTTATATATAGAGGCTCATTTGAAGAAATACAACAGCTAAAGACCGCGGGATGTGTCTCTTATAGGTACAGGCAGTTGTGGGAGATAGAGATTCATTCGTGTTTGTGCTTATTATCAATACAAAATGTTGAAAGATGACTTGGAAATTGAAAAAAAAAAAGTGGTCCAGTTTATCGAGGGCTATTTACTCCTCGTTTTATAGGATTTTGCTCGTAGTTTGGAAGATGAGTCTTTCTTTCCTAGTAATTTGGAAGACATCTACCAAATATGGTTAACAGTCATATTCATCTCTTGCACCCCCTGCTCCTGCCACCCCCTCCAGTATTCGAGAGAAATATAGAAAGGAAAAGTAACCAAATTCTTTCTTGAGAACGAAAGGACCTTGGGAGATGGAAAGGGAATTAATCTCTTCATCCTGGCCAGTTTTCCTGAAACTACTTATCCTCAGCTTCCGAGACATGAGAGGTGGAGCCTCACAGTCCGGCAGCTGCAGGCAGAAGGTGGGCGAGCCCCGGGACCTCAAGCTTTGCAGAAGGTTGAAAGGAGGAGTGGAGGGAGAGATTTGAGCTTGTTTATTTGGTTTATTTTATTTTTCTATCCTGTGCCAAGCCCTTGAAGTTAACACAGCGACATAGCCTTTTAAGACCAAGCACTCTTGGCATTCTTTGGAGATTGAGATTCCAGAGCATCGGATGAACAGGACTTATAGCTAAGACGTGCTCACCCACCCCTCCCTCCGTCTTTTTACGCACGCACCAGCTCGTCCTCACGTGCACGGGGTAGTGGACAGTGTTGACTTGAATTGCTCTCGCTTGCTCCAAGCCTTTCCTGTGAATGAACCCGAAAACACTCGACAGGTCGTGAATAATCGTTTTAATGAGTGTGCAAAGCGTGCGACGGAGTGCACCGAGCTGTCGGGTTAAACAAACAACTTGTACCCTGACCAAATCCGATTGTTAAAGTGCAAAGTGATGTCAGTACCATTTCCATTGCCCTTCGGAAAACCACAGATCTGACCACGCGGGAGTCCAATTTTCCCCATTAAAGAAAAATAACAATATTTTCCAACCGTGTATGTGATCTTCTTTAATATTAATCTGAGCCAAAGGAAACCTCATTTGAGAGTCAGAGAAGTAGCCATGTCACTGTTTCAAAAACAAATCGAAAGGGAAAACAAGGAAGAAATCAGAACAAATATAGTCTCAGGATTTCTTTTTGATAGCTCACATGTCATTGCTGATCGATACTGTAAAAATCTTTTATATATATAAAATTTTGCAGCTCACCACAAGCAAATATCAAGTTAAGTGTATCTAACCAACTGGGATTGGTAATTTGCTTCTGTACTAAGACTGAATCTCTATACCTGTAAAACCTTTTTCTATTGAAAATGTAACTAAAATATTTGCTATTAAATGTTAGCCTGTGAGAGAATGAAGGGACAAGGAGTTTCCACATTTATGCTCTCAAGGAAAACAATTTGGAGGAAAGTAATGGGAAAGGAACCCTGATGGGCCACCATCTAAAACAATAACAAACAGCACAAGTGAGCTCTTGACAGATCATACACTTTTCCCTTTCTTTGTACAACTGCACTGGGGAAATATTTTTGTTTCTTTCCATCCAGTTAAACGATCTACTTGGAATCAGCCACATGTTCGCCTTTCCTTGTTCATTCTTTTATCTTCTTTCACAATTCCAAACACCAAATACTACAGGAAGAGTAAGAAAATTAAACCTCAAAAGATGTAAGAGAAATCCCTTTTACATAACCCCTCTAAAATTTTTGTGGAGAAGTGTGTAAAATGCTTCCGCTGCCAGCAACTCATACACTTATGAGTCAAACAAAATGGTCAAGATACTTGGAAATTAGTGTATTAGTTCCAAATAACTAGTTTCTTCAACTCAGTAACAATATGAGAAGATTAAAGTTTTTATTTTCATTGGATTAAGAATCATAGGTTATGTATTTTTCTTTATTAAAGACTGAAAATATATCATGTCTTATAGTCTGAAAGGTTATTTGTCCTCTTATAATTGTAACCAGCTTATAGAAATGAAATGTTAGGGATGTGGCACATTTGAATATGGGAATTCAACATCATTTTCTCACTTAACTCCTACTAGCCATATTGTCATCTACATCTTTCTGACCATCTATTTCACATATGAATATGTTAATATATAACCAATTGCAATTAAATGAAATAATCCACCTAAAACATGACTGAGGTGTTTGATGGAGTAAGGAATTTCTATGGAAGTCATTGTAGTTTTGTCTATTATGGTTGCTAGTTTTTATACGTCTGTGTTAATTTAGCAACAACTGGATAAAATGGAAGGTATTGAAATTCAGTTTCCATCATCAAAACTTGGAAAAGACAACCAGTAGTTTAGGACCATGTTTTTGTTGATTTTGAGTGTTATCTAGTGAATGTCTGTATCAGAATATCAATTCAGACTATCCTTTATTTTCTAGGAAATTTGACAAAAAATGACTATCAAAAACTAAGGGCTTGCATTTTTTATTGTTTTAAATATTTCTGGGCACACAACAGACTGTGCAGTTATTACCTAAACAGATTTCTTCTCTGTGGGCTGACTGAGTTGAGGAATTTTAGGAGTCACTGAAAGAGCCACATCCATTTCTGTTTTAAATGCACAAACAGCAAAGCTAGAGGGTGCGTCTGTTTTTGTGTGTATATATGTAGTTAAAGAACTACACTATCAAAACATTAATTATATTTGAAAGAGAGCAGAGAGCTTGTTGTGGAGAGAATTGCATTATTGAATTTATATTCCATGGAATCTGTCTGTGGAGAGGGCTGAAATTGTATACCTGTCTTATATGATGCACCCTCTCCAGTGAGGTGCATAACAAGAGCAAAGAGAGGCAAACTTGGAGGGGAGTAAGCTTAGATATTTGGATGTCCTAAGCAAGAGAATCCATGTGCAAATGCAAATCACATGAAGAAAAAGCATGGGGTCTTTGTTCTCTGTCAACAAAAACAAATATAGTATTTTTCCTCTATCAAGCAAATCACAGAATGATCTTAGCTGAATTTGGAGGAGGGGGAGAGGTTGAGTGACTAAGAATATTTCAATTATCATATTTCTGATCCCCAAGTCCTGTTTATTTCACAGCTGCCAAATTTTATATCCAAAATTTAGACTCTCTTCCTCCCAAATCCTACATTGGTATGAATCATCCCTGATCATTTTTAGTTTTTTGGCTTAATTACCAGTTTTCAGCTTTAAATTACCAATAAACTAATTAATCTGACTAATCTTTCTAAAGTTCTGTTGAATAGTATAATAGCTGCAACAACAACAAAAATAAAATAACAAAACTGCAGCAAATAATGACAGAAATAAAATGTTAATAATAATGCAAACAATAATAGCAGAAACAATTTTAAAATATTTCTCTGGTCGACAGGATGAAGATGGAATCCATTTCAGTCTGAAATGTGTTTCATGGGTGTAATCGGGCATTCCTCTGAATTCTTGTTTCACTGGTTAGATGGATGATCCATTCCAGTCCAACTCAAGTGTTCTAATAAATACTCCCTTGGTCTAATATGGTAGGTCTTTTTAATAGCACTAAGTGCTCTTGTATCCCTTCCTCTTCATTGCTATAGGCATGTCCCCCTTGGACACCATTCCCAGGTAAATCAATCTGGGATGGAGAATGGAAACTGAGGCAGACATATAAAGGGATTCTTGGGTAGAAAAACCTGGTGCCTTCTGGCTGAAGCCCTGCTGATGAATGGGCAAGTTGTTATTTTTGGGAATCAGGTTCACAAAGGTGAGGAGTTTCAGAAGGACAAAGTAACTGAGGTTCTTTTGAGTCTGAAGAAAACACTGGCCCTGAGGAACTCAGCCCAAAGGGCAGGATACAAAATCAGGTCCCCCTGATCATCAACTCTTTTGATTCCTTTCAGAATGGAGGGACAGAAAGGGGACAATAAAATGAGGGGAGTAGAAGTGAAAGGAAGAACCCAGGTAGAAGATGTTAATAACTAGTGGTGATCCAGCTAGTAAAGCTAAGCCTGTCTCCTTAGGGGGAGGTAGAAGTGCTTTTGTCAATTGTAAACCTGTGAAGGTTTATTGTTCTATGTGCAAGAACAGCCACCAGTTCCTGAGTCTACACTCTAAAGAATCTGCCAGTGAGTTTGTACCTGCAGGAATCTAATTCCTCTCAGCCGAATGTTCTCTCCATCTCCCAAGCCCCCGTCCCCCCCTCCCACCCCAAGATAAAGGAAATGAAAGAAAATAAAAATCAGATGGGGAGAGAATGAGACTCAATGTTTGTCAGGCAGATGTTGGGGTTAAAGCAGGTTGTTTGATAATAGCCTTCATTTGTGGAGGGGAAAGAAAGCTGGTTAGGAGATGAAGGGCAGTTATAGGAGAGGAGAGCAGGACTGAGATAGAAATTCCTCAGCAGCCCAGCAGCTAAGATGGAAACAGATCTTAGTTACAGAAGAATGGACTGGGAGCAAGTAAGGGTGATTTAAATTTTTAGGCTTTGTTGTATTTTCCTGCAAATCAACGTAGTCCTGAAAATTTATGAGAAAATAAGATCCGTGTGCCTTCTTAAAAAACAAAGTACAAAAGAAAGGCATAACTATCAATAGCCAGTTTTGTCCTCTAGAAAACTTTTTGCTTTAGATGCTGTCTTCAACTTCACATATGCACACAGTCCATAACTAAACCCAATAGTAGCAGAAGGCAGCAAGGGAGGGGAAAGAAAGGGCAGGCCTCCCTCCTGGTAGTACCAGGCATTTATATCTGCACCTTTCACAGCAGGGAGGCTCAACAATTTTTTTTTTTTCATTTCTGTCTATTTTTTTTTCATTTAAAAAGGTATGAAAACATCCTATTCATGAGAATATTATTTCATTAAAGATCGACCAAGACTGAGGAGCTTTCATTTCTAGGGATAAATTCACTGAGGTGATGTTCACTCTGCAACAGTAGTAAGGCGACTTTGGCTGAAACCGTATATCGCTTTGCTCTTCACTGGCTCCCCAGGCTTTCTCCGTGCACTAATAATAACTAATAACTACTAAGTTCACTTAAGCTCTTCTGGAAGTACAGCTCTGCAACTTGAAATCAAATGGAGCTTTCCATATAAAATCCAGTTCTAATTAGGAAAATATTCTGTTATTGTGATTCTTATTTGAATTTTTCCTTTGATTCAGAGATAAGTGTCATTTGTTTCAATAAGAAAATTAAAAGAAATCAATATTTCCAGTAAAAGTGCCCTCAACTCTGTTACATACACCCCCAGAGTATGGCTTTTAAGAATTTATTTTCAAACACTTTGATTTTAATTGTATATAACTGAGAACCTCTGAGTCCTTGGAGACATGCCTAACTAAAAGACACTAAATTAATACTTTTATAATAGGAATATTTGATAGAAAGTAAAGATACACCAAAAGCAGTTATTTCACAAAGTAGTAAAAGTCATGCAGACATTTATGTGCACTCAGTTTATGCACTTATTTAACAAAATATTCTATATTCCAATATCTTGAAAAATCTTTAACCAACATAAACCAGATATTTAAATGCTTATGCATTATACACACATATATATACATTTTACATACCATGTTGCATAGAGTTCAAATGTGTATGTTCATTTTTTATAGAAACTAAGAACTAAACAAATATTAATATTTGTGACTTTTTAACTACCAGTAATTGGGGTTTGTGATCTATAAACAATGAGAGAAAGCCAGAACTACTACATTCTGCTTAGACTGTATTAAGAAGCAAATATAGGTTTCTTTCTGTTTTGGGGTATTGCAAGAATAAGGAATTTAGGGATGAGTGGAATTGCGAACTATATATGTTTTCGATAAACCAAGATGTAGTAATTTCATACTTTAAACATTAACATCCTACTATTAAAGGAAAGACATATCTACAGTTTCAAAGATAGAAGTAAGCCCAAGTCAAGTGATGATATTTTGAAAGGAATGGTTTGAAATGATGCTAACATTTTTTTCCAACAAAGAATTTTTCAAGGCAGATACAGCCAGATCTGTTGCACAAGTAGCAAAGCAAATATTTTGGAAATGGGCTGTGGGGGGATTTAATGAACTGACACACTTTTAATATTTATGAAGAGTAATATTCCTTTGAAGGGGTCACGATTGTCTATCGTGTTCCTTAAAAATTGGTAACAGGTAGAGAAGGAGGTTTGGGGGAGGAAAAGTTCAAGCATTCGAACGATTGCTATGAATATGACCTGTGTAGAACAGGAAAGGATTCCATGCCATGAGAAAAGTTGTAAAAGTCTTTGGTCCTATCATGTTTAGTCTCTTTTACATACACATTTCAAAGACATATCCTTTCCAGTAGGCTCTCATCTGCAGTTATAGCTCACAGACGGGAGCCAGTTTGTATTAAAGTGTAGTCCAATGCATCAGTGCAGTTTTGAAAACAGTAGACAGGAAAAATAAAGGTACAGTTTTATCAATGAAATTCTCATTGGTAGTTGGAGAACAGGAAAGAGGGAGGCTTCAAAACAGGGTGGTGGGAGGAGAGTAATTATTCTTTAGGTGAGTTTTGGGAAGATGCTAAGTAAAATGCTGTTCAGAAATTGGGATTAATCGAGCAGTTTAAATACAAATCTGCCGGAAATCATGCTCTGTGCGAATGAAAATGAAGGAATTTATGCATATTCTAATTTTCCCTCTTTGGCTGCTATTTTGGAGGAAGAGACTTCTTTTGCTGATGGTGGGACTTTTTTGTTCCGCACAGGAAATGTGTAAATGAACACAAATGTTATTTTTTTTTCTCCTTTCCATTTCTCTCCTCCCTTCCTCCTCCCTCTTTCAACAATTATAACTTGTTAGGGACCTCAGTTCTATGGCCACAGATCCCAGGGTTTCTCCCCATTTCCAGGATGCCAGAGGGCGGGCAGTGCTAGGAAGGGGAGTTAGGGTTCCTCTGGGTCCTTAGACCTCTGGAAATTAACCTATAGCTTCCATTTCAGTTTTGGACATTCAAAGACAGTACAGAGTGAGAAGTCATACGTTTAATGTGATGAAAACCCACCTCAAAAGCTATTTCCTCTCCCGACTGAATTCTCAGTGAAACTGGACTGAGGAGAGCCTAAAAGTGATCTCATAAACCAAGTTGTGAAGATCTATTGACCTTCGGCACCGAGTCGAGCTATTTTCCCTCTCATGCCCTTGGGAACAAACAGTACTGGTGCATTTTAATTATGTTAAGACCAGCAAGAAACTCTCTTGGTTAACCTATTTTGATGTAAGTCGCCCAATGCTGAGATGAAGTGAAGTGGAAGCTGTGGTCGTTTTGTGTTTTGTGGCATATATAAGGGACTCCTGAGGCGGCTCAACGAGCTGCGTGGGGTGAAGGTAGGGGCGGGGGCGATTCTGTCCACCGGGAGAGAAAGAGGCAGCGGGAGCCGGAGAGCTTGAGGGAGAGGAAAAGAGGTGCTCTTTCCGGGTCCCGCACTGTCAGGCCACGCTGAGAGCTCCAGAATTAACTCGAGGACGAGGAAGACAAACGGAGTCTCCGAGTATCTTCTTTACTACCCTCTGGATAAAAGTCTCGGAGCCAACGCTATTCCTAACTATTGAATTTGAAAGGAGCCCCGTGGTGCACTCCCCACTGCCCCCGCCCCCTGCTCCCTCAGCCGCTCGCACAGCGCCGCCTCAGCCCCGGCGTCCGCGAAGGCCAGAGCGCCTCTGCCAGGTTCTCCAGCAGCCCCGCCGCACCCGGCCGAAGAAGCCTCCGCGAAGGAGGGCGGCGAGGACCCAGCCCCACCTCCACGCCCCCCGCCATCCCCACCGCAACCCTAACTCGAGCCCCTTCCTCGCACACATTTTCAGTGCCCCCACCGGAGCCTCGTGCCCCAGAGCGCCTGCTTTCTAACCTCCCGTCCGCCGGCACCCCGTCCCGCCTCCCACTTCAGTCTTCCTCTCTCAGGAAGGGGGCGCCGCTCGGCAAGCTCCGGGCGGGTCGGCACGCCGCTCCCGTGACTCGAGGCCGAAAGCCCGTTCCCCTCCCCGTACGGGCGTGGGGGGTGCAGGGTCGCCCAGGAAAAAGCTGGGTGAGGAGCGCGGCCCCTTCCCTGCACAACTCACGTCAAGCTTACAGCCACATTTAGGAACCTCTTCGGAAAAGCTCAAAAATCCCCATTTTGCAGAAGGCCTGCCACGACGTGAAGGGACCCTGCGGTCAGAGAAATCCCTGAGAGGCTTCGAACGACCTCCGTTCTAGAGACGAACCCTGCTCGGGGCAACTTCTCCCGCGCACTGCAGATCCTGCACTTCCGGTCCCGCGTGGGGCCCTGACCGTCCCCTACCCCCGCACTTCCGCCGAATCACGTGGCCGAGGGACGTGTGGAGAGCTGTTTCGAATACCTTTCTGTAGCTGCTGGGGCCTTCACCTGTTCCTGTCATTTCTCTTTATTCTGAATTTCCTTTAATTTCGTTGCTTCCCACTGTGGGAAATGGGGTGGAGGAGGGCCGGGGGTTGAGAGAAAAGGCCCATTGAATATGGGTTTTTTTTTTTGGGTTTTTTTTCTGCCTTTTCAGATAACCTGCCCCTTTCTGTATTTCCTGGACGAATTCACATCAGCAACTAAGACTCAGGCATCTTTTTCCCCCCAGGGCCTACACCAGTGTCTGCACTTAGTAGGCATGCAATAAATGTTGAAAGAATTCTGAATAAACATGCTGCCTCTTTGGGCGCATGGTGGTTAGGGTTAGTGAATAGCCTCAGAAATCAGCCGACCTCTGACTTGTGTTTCATTGAGGTCAGTTGAGAGGGGGATAGAATAGTGATTTTTATAGGCATTTTGATTTTCTTTTGAAGGGACTTCCCCAAACCAGTGAAAGGAAATCTCGTAGAGTTGTCGAAAATGTTTTTTCGGACTTACTCGCATGTATGAAGTAAAAGGCTGTGATTTTTAGAATTAGGGGTTTATCAGCCCTTCTGTGGCTTTTCCTTTACATTTTGCTTTCTTTTTAAAGTTTTACTTTATAATGAGAGGTCAAGGTCTTATGAAGTTAATCTCTTATACCCAATTTGGGGCAGTAACTAATTTCTCTTTTGCTTTCCTGCTGTGTCATAATTTAACTCTTGAAAACCTTAATTCACTTCTGAATTGTGTCTTCTGCATCATTCAGCTGTTCTTGTTCTTCACAAAAACACTTGTTTTTAAATGCCATAAGAACTTTAGAAACAGAAGAGAAATTTTATAGTTTAAATGCCATTAGAACTTTAGAAACAGGAGAGAAATTTTATAGTTGACTGAATTCAGTCAGTCAGCATATGTTAAATGAATGTTTTACTAAGCACCAGTTGTGTAACCATAGATTAGTCCCTAGAGTATTTAACGTCCCACTTTCACTGACTATAAAATAGTGAAAATATATAACCAGGAATGAAATTTGAAAGGTTATAATTGCTAATCAGATTTAAAGCATATTTATTAGCATCATTATTAAGAGGGATGCAAATAAGACCTGTTCTTATCCTCTGGGAACTTACAGTCTAGTTGAGGATAAATAATGTAAACATAAATTGATCGAAATAGCTACTAAGCAATATTCAGTGTGGCATATTGAAAACATTCAATAAATAATTGCCTCACATATTAACTTGTAGTCACGCCAGCCATTCTTCTAACAGAAATATGATACTGCTAAGAAATAAAGGAAGGATTCATTAGGAAAACTTTCATGGAGGAAATGAATTTGTCCTTTATGTCTCACATAGTAAGATGAGCAAATGCAAGATGTTTGTGTTTGAGGGGGTAAAGGTGATATAAATGGAGAATGAGAAAGATGTTTGGTGAGATGGAGTTCAGTGGTAATTTGTAGGAAACCTTAAAGACCACGTAAATGAGTTTGTATTTGATAATAGAAGTGAAATTGTGGTGCTACGTACAGAGGATGGCTTTATTAAAATTGAGATTTATCTTTAGATGATTCTAGTCAGCACCTGGATATAGTGAAAATTGAGGTAGAAAGAGTAGGAGAGAAAACTTTGGTGCAGTTCTGGAATGGGATACTACAACAGAGACAGAGCTATGACAAGGCCCTTTCTCCCCAGTTTTTATACAGTGGGAATTACATTGAAATAATAAGATCAATAATGAGCCTTGAATGGAGCAAGAGCCACAGTACACCTGAAATCAGTACTACTCCTTTATTCTTCATTGTTGGTGGTGCTAGGAGATACTAGGTGTTGACTGATGGAAACTAATATCATGATATCTTCATCACCAATTAAGCTCAAGATACCTTTCTTACAGCATCTTTATTCATTATTCATCTGTAGTGGTTCTTAACTGTCTCAACTGGGTGTGATTTTGATACCTTACAACCCTCCCTATCCCCACCTCAGGCACATTTGGCAATGTCTAGAGACATTTTTAGTTTTAACAACTAGGAGGCCACTACTGGCATCTAGCAAGTAGAAGCCAGGGATAGATATTGCAACATCTTACAATGCATGGGAGAGCCCCCATAGCAACAAAGTATCTAGTCCAAAAAGTCAATAGGGCAGAGGTTGAGAAACTGTCAGTCACGGGAATGAAGCATGAGCCATGAGAACTACACAAGGAGTCCCAGAACTTAACTTCTATTATATAACAACTTCAACTGACAAAATGTTTTGTCTAGTGAGTCAGATGTACCTCTTAAGATGGCAGTGCCTCTGTCCAGCCCTGAGGCCTTAGAAACAGGAAAACCAGAGGGAACCTGCTTAGATTTTCTACTTTTTTTTTTTTTTTAAAGATTTTATTTGTTTGACAGAGAAAGACACAGCGAGAGAGGGAACACAAGCAGGGGAAGAGGGAGAGGGGGAAGCAGGCTCCCCGCTGAGCAGGGATCCCAATGTGGGGCTTGATCCCAGAACCCTGGGATCATGACCTGAGCTGAAGGCAGAGGCTTTAACCCACTGAGCCACCCAGGTGCCCCAGATTTTCTACTTTTTATAAACGGAGTTAGAAATCTTCCTTAAGGATTTGTCATCTAAATGTTATTTATTAAATTGATAAAATGTGCCTTTGGAGTTGCTTAGCAACTTATGGAAAGCTTGCTTTTTAGAAGTTCATTTGTTTGTTTAAAACTAGGGTAGGTTGCATATTATTAGCTACATTACATAAATCAACAAAGAAATGTACACTGAAAATGGAATAAGATGTTTCAACACATTTTCTGCTCTCTGTGTCTGGCAATTAAAACACTCTAATTGTCTGGTAGAATTGCATGAAGTATTTGACAAACATTATTTATGTATGAAACTTCAACATAATATTGAGTATGTAAGAGAACCAAAGGGGAAAAATTAAGCAGGTTTGTCATAAAGTATGTGTTTATCTTAACCTTTCTTCTTCAAAAATCTTATCTACTAAGTACTTTTATCAGACACTAATTATACTCTTTTAGAAAAGAATTTCTCCCAACACCCTTCAGTGCCTGCACCCTTTAATCATATCTCATTACATCTACCTAATCCATATCTTTTTCACATTGCCAGGGCTCATTAACAGTTTTAAAAGCCAATCTTGGACATTATTATTCCTTGTAATCGAGATGAAAATAATGCCAATAATATTTTATTTCTAAAATGTAATGGATCATTTAAAATTTGTTCTGAAGCCATTTCTACTTTAAATATTAATGAGAAATTAACTTTCAAACATGCATTAAGCTAGCAGGAATGGTGAGATGTGTCTGAAAACCCTGAAGCACCTTTTTGGAGGAGAAGTTATTTTTATAAGCTGTTTTAACAGTGGATCATCAGTCATTTTGAAGGGAAGTGATCCTTGATTAACAGTTGGCTGATATTGTGCTTCTACAGATGTGTAGCAGCAATACAGGTGCTACCTATGAAACAGGACAGGTAATTCTCAAGATGTGAGCATCTCTCTCTCTCTCTCTCTCTCTCTCTCTTTTCAACAATATTTTACTTATTTATTTGAGAGAGAGAAAGCCCGACAGAGGAGACAGTCAGAGGGAGAAGCAGGCTCCCTGCAAGCGAGAAGCCTGATGTGGGACTCAATCCTGGGACTCTGGGATCGTGAACCGAGCCAGAGGCAGTGGCTTAACCAACTGGAGCCACAGGCACCCCTGAGCATCTTCTTTTTCTGATTGAAAATGTAAAAAAGTTTGAATGGGCCTTCATTTTTGTGTATTGCCTCATTTAATTGTTGTAGACAAGACAAACCAAATGCCCCACTAAAATAATGACATGGACATCATGTTTCCTGTATATTTAAAGAAAAGATTGTAAGTATGGCTAGTCCTTTATTCTTTTTGATTTCCCATTTTTAGAAAAGAAACCTGGATCAAATTTGCAGTTACATGGCTAAAGTAGGGCCTCCTGATAATGACTTTTCAGGACTTGAAAGCTAAATCCCACCTCTCGGGATATAGCTACATAGGACTACTACATTATTCTCAAAAATGGAAGCTTCTTCCACTATTATAATTGAGTCTGAGATTATTTCTTGAAAATTATCATTAACAGTCTTAGGAAAAGGGAGATTGAGCCTGGGTGGCTCAGTCTGTTGTGCATCTGCCTTCAACTCAGGTCATGATCCCAGGGTCCTGGGATCGAGCCCCGCAATGGGCTTCCCACTCAGTAAGGAGCCTTCTTCTTTCTCTCCCTCTCCCTCTGTCTGCTGCTCCCCCTACTTGTGTTCTCCCTCTCCCTCAAATAAATAGATGAAATCTTTTTTTAAAAAAAGAGTCTTAGGAAAAGCTCAATGGCCCATTATTCATTTATTGCATTTATACTATTAAGCTATAATGTTTGGAAAAAGAAACACAAACCCAAAGTCATTATTCCAAAAAAGCCCAGCTTTTGTACAAGTACCTCAAGCTGTTTTCCAGTAGTAATGGAAATGTAATAAAGCTTTCATTCAGCTTTGATTTTTTTTTAATTTATTAGTCCTGCCAGGCAGTAATTAGCTCTTATTTGGAATGTTTTATTTGATATTTTTAAAGTTTTTTCTTTGGAATATATATATTTTTTCTTTTAGAGTTTTATGTTTCTTTTGATTTTTCTCCACTACTATGGTACTGTTTGTTGTTGACTACAGTAAACTGTTAAGAAGAACCAAGTGAAACCATACGATGGTAAGTTTGGTGTGCTGTGTCTTATCTTTTATAGTTGCTAAAGATTAAGTAAGATAATTAGAATTTTAGGATCCCTCATATTTAAAAAAAATACCCTTGACCTTTGTTCTCTTAAATTCTTTAAAATTTTTTATTCATAATTTTTGGGGAGGATAACTTTGGGCATGTTCAATTATACACAACAATTTTTCATGTATTTTCTTTTTGCTTTACTGAAATAGTTTGTGTATTCAGATCTTACTGAACTTTTACAGTGACACCATAGACAATGCTTACTTAAATGGCATTTCCCTCATTTTACTATCAATTAAATTAGTTCTACCAAAATAAAAATAAATTTCGTGAATGTAATAACATGCTATAACACTACAAGAATTTAAAAAATTACAAATATGTTATTAATATAGTTTAAAATTACTTTTGCTTTCGTAACCTAATTTTTATCTTTGTCTATTTTATATCTTATTATTAGAAATTTGTCTTTTCTGTATTGATCATTTATTTTTTTATCCTTTTCGTGTTGTTATTTTCAGAGGTTTCTCATTGGCCAGGACTATGAAGGTTGATGGCATGATCATTCACTTCGCATCAAAGGATATCTACTCATCAGTGAGCTGTTGTCAGTCAGAGGTTTCCAAATATGTGTTCTCCTCAAAGAAAAGTAGCTGGATCCAGGCAGAAACGTGTCTGGGAACTCCCTAACTATGCATGCTGTGTCTCCAGAGAAAGCTTCTTCCTGGTTTTTGTTTTTGGAATACTTTTCTCTACAGCATTCTCCAGACTCTAAACTACTAGAATAGTTCCTAAGTTTATCCAGATCTTTCCTATGTCTGAATTCTTGGTCCTCTTCCCACCCCCTGGCTCACAGATAAAAAAGAAACAACAATAAAGGAATAAAAATTGTTTGTTTCTGTCTGACTGAATCATTCCTGTCTTGAAGCACCCTGGTGGTTTAATTAACCTTGTTATTGCATTTACTATCTCCCACATACTTGTTTGTGGGAAAGTGCTCTTCTTGGCATTTGCCTAGTTGGAAAAAGGAACACCAGGACTGTGGCACTAGACTTTGCTCTTGAAGTGGATGGCATGGTGGCAACACAAAGCTTGAACAAGCTTAGTTTTTCATTGATGGGGTGCAACTGGCATAGCACCATTTTTCCCTGACACTGCATGGTAGCTTTGATGAATTCTGGGCCATGCTTCCTTCCAGAGCAACAGTTCTAGCTTAGCATGGGGTTTGATACCATTATAAAGAGAAACATGGTGGCTCTTGTAGGAGGAGTTTGGAGAGCTGTACCCTTGCAATCAAGATGTGTGTTAAAATGATTAACTGAATCCTGTGGATACACTGCTTCGAGACTGTGTAAAAGAAAAAGAGAAGAGCTGTTATTATTTATCCTCCCTAATTTCTCATAAATAGGCAGGATTTTTCAGTGAGCACTATCTTATCCTGGAATTAATTCTTTCAATTCTTGTCACTTTTTTAATTCTTATAGGCTGTTATGAGAGAGATATTGGCAAAAGATTTGAAATAAAGGACACAAGATGATTTTGCCTTTAGATTGTTGGATTTCAAGATCAACATAAAACAGATCAGTACAAGGATGTGCAAAGTTATCTTAAAAAAACAGATATATTCCTGTGCAGCAGGGTTTGACAAACTAGTCATAGTTTGACATATCCACAGAAAGAATTTTAGCCATGGAAGTGGATAACAGGAAAGTCAGAAGCAATATGGGCCAATATGGGCCAAGCCTATCCAAATATGGTTCAGAGATGAGGGAGTGGGACCTAATTCCATTGAATCTCAGTCCCAAAGACAAGGCTATTCATATTATGAATGAGTATCAGGCTATTTATACTTGAAGCTATCAAACATTTTATTTACACAAATATCTTCATTCTGAATCCATATTTTTCAAGTAATATTCTGACTATTATTTGGCTTCCAAAGTATCTCTGCTCCAAGGATATATACTCATCACATAAATTTCATATATATTATTTACATATATATATTTTTTAAGTAAGCTCCACACCCAGTGTGGAGCCCAATACAGGGCTTGAACTCAGGACCCTGATATCAAGATCTGAGCTGAGATCAAGAGTCAGATTCTTAACTGACTGAACTGAGTCACTCAGGTCCCCCTTTTGTATATCATTTATAATAGTAGTTATCTCTAGGTGAGTGATTAACTATATTCCTTCAGTGAAGTTTTTTTCTAAATGAATAATTTGACTTATGGGTCAAAGCATTAGTGATTACTGTGCATCTGCCCTTAATAGATGGATGTATTTTTGGCATGTTGATAGAATCAGGGTATAAGGTTTTCACTATGAGGGGCAGATCCAGGATTATAATGTATTTGCTAAGATCAGCTCTTCCTATCGGCCTTTTTTTGTGATGTGCAACATGAACACAACTCTATGATTCTGTTTGTGGGTAGGAAAGTAGTTGAAGTAAGCTATTATTGTTCAAACAGTACATGTTTGAAACCAAATACACTTAATGCATTGTTGTATATTAATAGGGTGGCCACAGAGTCAAAAAGACCTTTTGAATTCTAGATTCACTACTTATTAGCTGTGAGGTCACCTTAACTTTCATGGACATTAGTTTCCTCTGTAAAATGAATATATTGTTAACTCTCTCATACGGTAACTTTGAAATTAAATGAGATAATTCATATAAAGTGCTAAGCACAGTACTCAGAGTATAGCAAGAAATGAGTGGTAGCTAATGTTTTAAGCATGTGTCACTAATATTTATAAAATTATCATAATAACATGATATAAATTAAGCATATGACTGGGGAAGCAAGAGTTTGACAGAACCAATTGCAGAATACTTGAGATCATATACAATTGAGCCTTGAACAATGCAGGGGTCAGGGGCATCAACACCAGTGCAGTCAAAAATCTGTGTCTAACTTTTGACTCCTCCAAATTTTGACTAAGTGCCCTACTGTTGACTGGTTGGATGCCTTACCGATAAATAAGCAGTCAAGTAATACATGTTTTGTATGTTATATGTATTATATATACTCTATTCTTGTGAACAAGAATTACATTCATTAGGAATGAACTGTAATTACTAAAAACTATTCTCAATCTAATATTTAGATCAATACAATTACCATCTTTGCCCTCCTCATGTACAAAATTTTATTTTTATCCACTCTAATTCTTATTATTCATACTATTTGAGAAACAAATACATTAATGAATGACTCTCTTCTAGACTCTCTCAAGTTTCAGTGGCTTAATACTTTAAAGATTTATTACTCCTTTATGTCACACCCCCAGTGTGGGTCAGATAGAGAATAGGGGTGGGTCTTTATTCTATTATGTCACTCAGGGACCCACTCTGCCATCTTATAGAGCCTTGGAGTCCTCCACTGGATACTCTGTACTAGATAGGGAGGGAAGAAAGCTTGAAGATTCTGAAAGGTAATACCTTATCCACTGGCCCAAAGTCAGTCACATGGCCCAACCTAATCGCAGAGGAGGTTTGGGAATGTAATTTAGTTTAGTTATGTGTTAAGGAAGGAAAATAAATGGGTTTGCTGAACATATGGCATTATCTCTGCTTTACCAACCATCCAAACACTTCCACCAACAAAGCTAAGTTTTATGATTCTTTTCTAAGTTTTCATTAATTAACAATGGTAAGGAACTTTTTTGCTTACAAAATTTATTTTCACATAATTTTGTAGAGCAAAATATCTCACATTAGAAAGGCTTTATCAATAGAGTCTGGAATCTTGGAAGGCTTTCTACCCACTTTGATAGGTTTTTGTTCTATAGTAATTCTCTGGGTAACTTTTTGTGGAACATTTCTCCTTCTTTTTCATGTCTACTTAAAGCTCATATACGTGAAAGAGATTACATCCTCAAATGAGCATTTTCCCTGCTTTAATCATCTTGTGTCATTATCTCCACATTCTTTTATTATAGTTGTTATTGAGAGCATACTTTCAGATTTAGCATGGAGATTAACTGTAAAATAAGTAAATAGTGAATTGTTTTGTTAGAATAAAGTGTAGAAAGTCAATGCTTTTAGGAGGTTTTTTCATTGTTAACTGCTAATTCTAACTGACTACAATACTAAAAAAACTGCAGATTGACAACCTTAGATTTAAGAACTTTTTCCTATGAAGAATTGCCATGACAGTAACATTTACACACTGTGCAAGCTTTGCTATGATACTTCAAAATATGACTTTTTCTGAAGTTTCACTTTACTGATAAGAGAGTTCCTTACATAAAAATCTATGTAGCACATGGGTTCCCAGGCATTCCCCAAAGGACAGACTTAAAATGTTTTCTTGATGGAGCTTACTCACCCTAGCTAAGGAAACAGAGTAGAACTTCCTATTTAACCTACACTTTACCCAACAAGTCACAAATGACAGCAACTAACTCAACACTCACATTTTAGCAATACTAATAATCTGTTGGAGACTGGTTATGTATATTAATGATTTCATTTCCACTAAGAGTATTTTAAATTATATTGATACTATTTATTTAGAATGTATAAATATTTCAATGATTTTTTTTCATACTTATTATGCATATGTGAAATTGGCCTTCTGTGTTGACATTTTATTAGAAATCAAAATAAAACTTAAAAAAGGAATCAAACTATCCCTTATTCTTGTTTTTTTAAAATTTTAAAAAAGATTTTATTTATTTATTTGAGAGAGAGACAGCAGAGCAAGAGAGGGAGAGAGAGAGAGAGAGAGCACAAATAGGGGCGTGGGCTGAAGGGAGAGGGACAAGCAGGGTCCCCGTTGAGCAGAGAGCCCAATGCAGAGCTCCATCGTAGGACACTGAGATCACGACCTGAGCTGAAGGCAGATGCTTAACAGTGTTCCCCTCCCTTATTCTTGTTTAATCAAAAGATATATTTGTGATACTCATTAAGGTACATTCTTAAATGGCCATTTTATTTTTTTAACCTTTCTTAAATTTTTAAAATGATTTTATTTTATTTTATTTATTTTTAAGTAGGCGCCACGTCCAACATGGGACTCAAACTCACGACCCTGAGATTAAGCATTGTCTGCTTTACTGACTGAACTAGTTAGGTGCCCTTAAATGGCCATTTTAGTAATTAAGTGAAGTTAAAGACTGACATTCTTTGGATGATTACATATTTATGCACAAACTTCCATTTTTAATGGTTATTACACTAATTAGTAATTATTACATAAAATATTTGTTGTTTTCCAACTGCTTTTTAGCTCATTCCGTAATTTTTTCTATAATTACCTATTTGCAAATTAAATGGTTATAGAATTGAAAATAACATAATGATTTTTAAAAAAGATTTATTTATTTAATTGAGGGATAGAGAGAGAGAGAGAGAAAGAGAGAATGCACATGGGAGAAGGAGCAGAGAGAATCTCCAAGCAGACTTTCTGCTCAGTGTGGGGTCCCATGTGGGGCTGGGGCTTGATCTGATGATGCATGAGATCATGACCTGTGCTGAAGCTAAGAGTTGTTGGCTTAACCAACTGAGCCACCCAGGTTCCCCTAACATCATAATTTTTATGTCCATGATAGTCTAAGCAAATTTAGTTTTTATTAAATAAATAAATTTAGAAAAATGAGTATACATAACGATATTAGTTCTTTATTGGAAATGCATATTATCTAATTGAACAATTCTGTGAGAGAAAATGTTTGCAAATATTCAGAAAAAGTAGAAAATGGCATTTTTAGTATTTTATTAAGTAAAATAAGTTACTATGTGTGAGGTCATACAAGAACTATGATTAAATATTTTAGATGTTATATATTATAAATTCAGTCGTCTTCAATTATGTCATTGTATATAGCCTCTTATTAATTATATTGTTTATGTTCTATAAATAATTTTCTTTATATTCTAGAATAATGATTGTTGAAGATGAGGAAGCGTTTACTGAGAAAATAATTTCAGTTATTTTAACCTTTACACAAGCACTCTAAACTTTAATTTCATTTACTCTAGTAAATGTGAACCTTTAGAAAAATTTCTAAGTTTCCGTCTACTTGGACATAGAACTTACTGAATATTCATATAAGAAATTATCACCTTGAGTGCTGCATATTTTTTAGGAGATTTCATATCATCTATTAAAGATTATGACGGCTTAGTTGCTCTAGACTTTAGACTATTTTGTTCCTTTCGTTTCATAACTTAAGTTGGTATTACAAATGCTGCATTTAAATTATCAAACTTTTATATTATAGGACATAGACTTTTTAGCTTAAGGTTTTATGCATATTTGACAAAAATAACTTTAGTCCTATAGTAGTGAAGCACAAATTGTTTAGCATTTGCAGTTGTAACATAAATGCTAATTATAATTTATTGGCAAACCATTTAAGATTTTACGTAAGTTGACTCCAAGACATTTTCTTCCAAAACAGTTGTTACATTTCCCCATGTTTCCTGCATGGTGGATTTTGATTTTAGCATCTGACATGTTTTCTCAACTACTGGTTTATATTGAAAACATGTAGGTACTCGAGGGAATGTGTTAAAAGCAAAAATTCTATGATCCTTGAAAGGTAAATGACAGCACTGAGATTGTCACATCTGGATCAGAAATGTCTCATCTGTTTATCTATCTAAACAAGCACAAATAAGATAATTAAGATCCTAACAATGCAAGTTTTGAAAAACAACTTATGGCTTTGATTAGGTCAGAACCCAGTGACTTTTTAAAAATTTTTCTTTATTCCTACATCTGAGTAAAAATGGATTGCCCTTCAACAGTAAGTGCCTTTGAATAATCACAGCAAATCTATTATTTCATATTTTGAAATCTGAAAGTAAAATTAATCTTCAGCTTTCAAACAATCATATATATATCTCATATACTTAAACATACATATTTAAATACATATACACGTAAATACACATGCATACAAGCATATATAATCATGTATGTTATAGGATTCCTAATTATTCAGCTAAATTTACCTTTCTTTCTTATTAGAATAGAGCTAATATATTTCAGAGCTTCTAACCTGTGGCAGTGAAAAATCAGTCACACACAAAAGCAAAATGAATCCCTTGGAAAATCACAATTGTTTACATTTAAATTTTTATCATCATAGTAAGCTGTTTCTTGACTTAAATTTAGCTATGTATGTAGATTATTAAGTTAAAGAAGAAATTTTAATTTAAGCTAATATATTCTAAATTATATTAGTTTTAACTCCTAAAAATACCTATTTTGATATTTCAAAGATAGGAAATTAAAATATTTTGTTACATTCCAATAAATTTTAAATTAGTATAATCACACTTTCTTGTTGAATTGAAAACATTTTTTTAAAAATTCTAGTCATATGGCTTGCTATTTAATATAATCATACTCTCTTGTTCAGGTAGTAGTAAAGTAGTTGTTTAATTAAACATGTCATTTGTTTACAATGTAGTGTTTCAGAAATGCTAGTTCAAAAGATAGGATAAGGATTTATATCAAACATTTCAATCTGACAAGTAAATTACATTTCTTCCACCATAAATAGGAAAGCAGAGAACTGTAGCAGTGATGAAAAGACATATTCTTATTACTTAGAGATATGATGTGTACCAGTCTACAAAATAAGAACTTTTCCACCTTCGAGATTAAGACAAAATCTCGACAACCACAAAAACAAGGATCTGTCTTGACTTTTAGTATTTTAAATATTATATTAAAATTGTCCCTCCTTTTTTCTTAGTCAACTCAGAAGGAAAAAAAAATAGCAGGATGGATTTTGATATGAAAATCTGGATAAAATGAAATCCATGAGTTATTGTACATATATGAAAAACGAGAAAAAAAAATACCATTCTAAATGTCTCCCATTTGCCAAAGCAGAATTAGGAGAATTGTTTATATTTTTTACAATTTATATTTTAAGTAGCCTTTGTTATAATTTCTCCTTTACATAGAACATTTGTTGTTACAGCAATTACCATTACTTTTACTAACTTTTGGTTAAACTTCTGAAATGAAAAAAATCTCAATAAAAATTATATATGTAAAGTAAAAATTTTATAGAGTGCTTAATTTGCAAAGAAATTTGAATAACTTTCTAAAGCCCTACGGAACTCGAGGACAGGTTTTATATTTTGGTTATCTTTTATGTGACTAAAGTATAATAACTCTTCCTAAAAAAATATTTCTGGTTTTCATTTTCTCATCAAAATTAAAACATTACATGGGAAAACTAAAAGATTGCTAATAGTTATGAATGGATTTCTAGTTTATTGGAACAAGGCAAACTGATGGTACTGTGTCACAAAACAAACAATCTGATTTTCTGTTCTTTAGTCAAAGTTCAGCTATCATGAGCTTGTTGGATATGTTTTCAAAATTACTGATATATCGCCTCTTTGTGAATTCAAGGTAAATATAAACATCTATGAGATTTTCTCTCTCCTTCTGTTAGGTTTTAAAAATTATTATGATAGGAACATTGATTTTAACTAATATTTATTGAGTGATTATTATGTGCAAGACACTTTACATATGTTTAGTATTTGGATACATTTGGTCATATCTCCATATACACACACACGTACATTGTTATGCTCATGACATATTTTGTTGAATAGATTAAAATTATATATGAAAGAGAAATTAAGAGCCGGTCCTTTATAATCAAGTTAACAAAAAGGGATGTTAACATGTGGTAAAACCAAGCTGGTATTATTTTTTTTTTGGCAGTTATATTTTTTCTCTCCTCAGTGAACCACAAAGGAAGAAGATGCGTATGATTTTTACAGGGGTGAAATAGGTTGTCTGTCAGTTGGGTTTAGGCGACAGTCTGTCTGCAAGCCGTAAGATGATCTGCCGAGCGCCAGAGGAAAGCAGGCAGGATTCCTGGCTTGCAAGAATAGATATTGATCTACCTTAGCCACCTAAACAATGCCTCACCTGTTTGCCTTGTCCATACCTTATTTTACGCAGTCTAATGCTTGTTTTGTTTGACTTTTCTTTTATTTCTCTGGATCTGAGCTTTGATACACTTTGGGGAGTACATAAACACAGCGTTGTACTTGAACATCACCATACTTCTGAGTCCTCTGGTGGTTGAGGACCACCCCTCCCTCTTGAATAGCTCTGTTATTGAAAATTATGAACCAGAGCTAAATTACTAGGCCTCATACAGAAGGAGTTGATCCAGCAGCCTAGTGTCCAATAACACTGAACGTGAGATGCTACTAATTACTGCCCTATGGACCTTGCTGAAAATTTCTTAAATTTCAGCCGGTAAAAAGCTTTATTATTATGAATTCCTTTTTTTTTTCCCTCAGCAGATAGTTGAAAGATAAGTTACTACAGTATTTAGAATTCTATCCATTTTTTTGGGGAGCACAACTATGTTACTATGAACTGCCTCAAGCACTAATGAAACACAAAACTACATTCAGCTTCCCAGTAAACTATAATATAAATATTTTACCAGCACTTATTATTAGTTTGCCATTTCCTGCTGACAGCTATTCCAACTTTGCCAGCAGGCACTGGATCTCACAATTGTATTATGTTTTGAACAAATAGCGACAAACACAAATTCTCACAAAATAAATGAACAAGATTTCCTGGGAAAAAAAAAAACCTCTCCCAATGTTATTTCTTTCAAACTCTGACATGTAATATTATTTAATTTGCATATTGCACATTTCACTTTTACTGGAAAACAATTAAGTTAACGAGGAACTAAATAATGTGCACTCAGGGATAATTTAATATTACTTATTTGATTTTAAGGTTGTTTTTTTTTTTTAACATTTTGCTGTTTTAGAGAAGCCCACATCTGAATACTTATATTTATAATGGAGCACTCTGGTTTTCAAACAATAACAGTTTAAAGAACAAGCATGGAATAAAGCATCCTCTTTAGGACCACAAAGTAAGAAGGTTCATATAAAACTTTGAGTTTTTTTCTGTGCTGTCAAAGAAGATCATAAAACCTAGCAATGGATGAAATCTGAAAGTATTTAAAATATGTCTTGGCTTTAAACTGGAATAACTTTCTACTAAAGCTACTTATGTCAAAGATAATCACTCACCAACAAACCCTATCCACTCCTTTGCCCTACTCTTGCTTCCACCACCTTTGTTAGATCGAACCCTTAACTTACTCAACATTTGCCCACTTGCAACTGACTGTGGCTGGAGAAAAAAAAACCAAAACATTGTTGGCTGATCTCACCTTAAGTTTGGGGTCAATTTTCATAAGCAGCTCTTTAAGCTTATCGTGTAGCACTCATACTATATTTTCCTAGATCATTCATAAGATGCAGACAATTATTTTACATGTTCTCCTCAAGATCGCCAGCCTGTCTTTCCTCATCTTCATCCTAAGCTGCTGACTATAATTTCTGTCCCACTAAGAATGAAACAAACAGAAGAATATTTCTATGAGCTGCTACTTTTTTAAAAATTTATTAGCCAACATAGAGTACATCATTAGTTTCAGGTGTAGTGTTCAATAATTCATCAGTTGCATATAACACCCAGTGCTCATCACATCACATGCCCTCCTTAATGCCCATCACCCAATTACCCCACCCCCCACTCACTTCCCCTCCAGCAACCCTCCGTTTGTATCCTATAGTTAACGGTCTCTCATGGTTTTTCTCCCTCTCTGATGACTTCCCATTCCGTTTTCCCTCTCTTCCCCTAAGATGCTCTGTGCTTTCTTATATTCCACATACGAGTGAAATCATATGATGATTGCTTTTCTCTGATTGATTTATTTTACTCAGCATAATACCCTCCAGTTCCATCCACATTAATATGTTGTAAGTATTCATCCTTCCTGATGGTTGAGTAGTATTCCTATCCTTCTGTCCCCTACTCTACAACATGAATCTAATCTAGCAATTCTCTTCTCTTTTTTGCACCAGATACACTTCCCTTGCTACTGGGTGGTTCACATCAGCACACACACACACACACACACACACACACACACGCTATTTCTTGCACTTCTAAAAAACTCACTTTTGACTCTACTTCTCTTTCTGGCTCATTCTCTTTACAACCTTTCCTCTTCTCTCATTTCTTTAAAAAAAAATTCCCTGAAAAAGAGTTTTTATATGCAGCTTCCAATTTCTCTCTCTCCTATTCTTTCTTGAATCCAAACAGACTTTTATGGCCAAAATTTCACGAAAATGGCTTTTCTCAAGGTCGTCAGTGAACTCCATGTTGCTAAATCAAATGATCATTCTCAAGCCTCATCTGACTTGAACTCTCATTAACATTTGACAAAATCAATCACTATCTCCTTCTTACAATACTTGCTTTATTTGGCTTGTAGGAAGACAAACTTACATGTTGTTTTGTTTTACGTTTGTTTTCCTATCTCTGGATGTTCCATCTCAGATTTTTTGATATTTCCTACCAGTTTCTCTGATTTCTAAATAGTGCACTGCTTCTGGGTTCAGTACTCACATCTGTTCTTTTTTTGACCCTTAATAATTACTTTGTTGAAGTCGTCCACTCTCAAGGCTTTGATATGCTGATTTGATATATAATGTATAAATAATATACATAACATATAATATATAAATCTAGAATACAAAACCAGAAATATATTACATAAAATATAGTTATATAATAGAATATATTATATAAATATATGGTAATAAATCTATAAACATATTATATATAAATCAGCATATAAATATGTCATTGATTCAGATTTCTTTTGTGAATTACATTCTTTATAGCTACCTACAAGATATGTCCCCTTGGACAGCAAATATACATCTTAAGTTTAACAATGATAACCTTTTGGTATCTTCTCATAACCTGCTCTTCTCCCATTCTTTTTCTGTCCAGGGAAAGTCAACTCCATTCTTCTAACTACACAAACTAAAATTCCTTAGCATGACCTTTGGCTATTACTTTTCTTTCGCATACAACATCCAGTCTGTCAGTGATTTATATTAGGTGCTATTCTCAGAATATATCCAAAAGTCAGCCATTCCTTGCCATCCTCACTGGCACATCTTGGGTCCAAGCCATTCATCATATCTCCTTGGATTATTAAAAGAGCCTCTGCTTATGCCCTTGTCTCTCTTTAGTTTTTAGTTTTATTCAACCAGTAGCCAAGAAATGTTCAACTCTAACTCAGCTAATCTCAGTTTTCTGTTCAACTTCCTATTGCTTTCTTATTTTAGTCAGGCTAAAAGCCAAAATCCTTGCCAAGATTATAAGCCATTGCATAACCTATCCTCTTCCTTACCCTTCTGACTTCATGGCCACTTCCCCTCTTCCTCCATCACTCTGTCTGGCAACTTTGGCCTACCAGCTGTTTCTCAAAGGTACAAACATTGCTCCCATAACAGGACCTTTGTATTTTCTATCCCCTCTGCCAGGAAAGCTCCCCCTGCTTTAGCCACACATACACATAACAAACAAATGGCTGACTCTCCACTTTCTTTATAAAGATTTCAATGAGT
Organism: Procyon lotor; assembly: GCA_028646535.1. Classification (NCBI taxonomy): domain Eukaryota; kingdom Metazoa; phylum Chordata; class Mammalia; order Carnivora; family Procyonidae; genus Procyon; species Procyon lotor. Next base: position 63,143,781 of record CM053609.1, read on the forward strand.
CCTTCCCAGACTATACTATCAAAAATTACTATCAAGCCCTCTCCCACACTTCCCATGACTTTCCCTTATTTTATTTCTCTCCTTATCATTTAACTGATATACTATTTATTTTACTTATTTATCTTGTTTATCATTTCTCTTTCTCACTTGAATGCAAGCTCCATGATGTCAGGGGTTTTGTCTTTTTCATCTTATTTTGTCTGTGATAAATCTCCAGTGCTTAAAATATGTCCTAGATAAGGCTGATAAGTATCGAATGAATGAATGAATGAATGAATGAATGAATGAATATTTGGGGAAAGTTGTATAAAGAAAATATTTTATTAAACTTTAATTTTTTGCAATCATTTAGAAGTTTGTGATGTCTGATGAAATGAGGAAACAATTAATAATGTATTTTTCTTCTTTGATTCTTCTGGTCTGACCTGCCAACTCTGCCATTGCACTCATTGATTTCAAAGGCTTTGGTTATCAGGCATGTAATAATTTAATCTTCTTATATATCCTAGATTTCCCACTTGAAAAAGATACCAGTTAGTGCCTATTTATAAAATTTATTATGGATGAATGAAAGTAATTTAAAATGACCTATTCTGGAATTTAAAAAATTACAGTCAGAAGGAATGTGTAATGATCTCTTTCCCCTCTGGACTTTTGTATCTACATTTCTTTGGCCCCATTTCTTTGGGCCTATATTTCTTTCTCCTCTGGACTTTTATATCTACATTTCTTTGGCCCCATTTCTTTGGGCCTACATTTCTTGATAAAGTGACATCTTAATCACTTCCATCTCTGCAAATGGGATTAAGGGCAATATTTACCTCTATCATGACACTACATGACACTACATTACATTACATTGGTGAAAAAGTTTATTTTTCAGTTTCATGATAAATAGACTTCAAATGACTTGAAGGTAAGTCTCTTGTCTTATTTTGTTTTGCATACATCTCACAAAACTCAATGGCTAAAATATGAACAAACTTTTAATAGTGGTTTAGTATTCTAGGTACTTCTACTCTCTAGAGATAGGACTTAATCAGTTAAATTGAGACATGAACAAATGAAACAGGAGCTGCGTCTGTTTTGGTCATTTTTGCATTTTGTGTCTGTACATAAGTATTTAATACATGGTGTTGAATGCAATTCTATGTGGTGAAATTAATGATGAATATAGGCACATGCCATTACCTTCTGCTGTCTGTGTTGGTAAGACTCAAAAGAGTCAAAAGACTCTTCAAGAACCATCACCCAATAAATGCACTCTTTAACACAGAACAAGCTTATCACATTGGCCTAGGTTTTTGGTACTTTCCTTTACAAGACTCTATTTGAGAAAGATCATTTCCCAAAAGCCAATTTGCAGAAGGCTGATTTGTCAAGTTTGTTCCTTTAACTCTTCAGTGTTAGCGGTTAAGTTTTTACTTTGTCATTATAATAGCATTTTAAGTAATGTCCAAATGCTCTATCTCAGCTCCCTTTTGCACATGTAGACTAAGGGGCAGAGAATGGAGGAGATAGAGTAGAGAAATGTGGAGAAACTGAGGAAAACTCAAAATTTTTTTTCACCAACTTCATATTATTTGTGTAACATGAAAACAAGCATATTACTCAACTGCACAAACTGAATTTGCACTGTTCTAGCCTCAAGTGCAAGATAATTGTCAAGTGAATCAACATCCCTTCCCAGCACAACCCCCCCCCCCCACAATCACTTCCCAAAGCTCCATCCTAAAAATTAACTAAATTTTAGGTTAAAAGAATATTCTGACCCACAGATTTGGAGAAAATATCTATAAATCACATATATAACAATGAACACAAATCTGGAATATATCAACAACTCTTACAACTCCACAATAAAAAGTAACTGATTTTAAAGATGGGCAAAAAATTTGAATACCTGTTTCTCTAAAGGAGTATTTAAATGAACAATAATCCCATGAAAAGATGCCCAAGATTAATCACTAGGGAAATGCAAATCAAAGCCACTATGAGATACCACCTCACACCCATGAGGATGGCTAAAATAAAAAAGATAGACAGTAAGAAGTGTCGATGAATATGAGACATCGAGACTCTCATATATTGCTGGAGGAATGGTAAAATGGTACAGCACTTTGTAGAACAATTTGGCAATTCCTCAAAATGTTACCTTTGTCTCTTTCCTGAATTTGACTCTCTGTTTATGGATTTCTAGACTCTGTTTCCTTGATTCACTTCTTTGAGTTGGTGGAATAGGTCCTTTAATAGCTTCCTGAGAAAGGCTACCTGGAAGGTAAGTTATTTGAGATACTATCTGGAAAGACAATATTCTATTCTTATACTTGATTGATAGTCTCGTAGGAAAACTTTTTTCTCAGTATATTTATTTCTCTATTGTTTTCCACTTCCTACTGAGTGATGCTATTGAGCTGTTGAATCTTATTTGTGTTTTAATTGGCCTTTGTTGTTTACTTGTTTATACTACAAAATATAATTAATGTCCCTGATTCCTCTTGGGCAGGTCTACTCATTCAAAATGAGGTGGAACATTTCTACAATAATGGAGAATGTGGGATAATTTAAAATCCAATTTAGTAGTCTAGACAATGTATATTTCTCAATGAATTTGTCCAATAAAACTAATTTGACTTTTCTAACTTTTGCTAGCTTTATTGGCATTTCTTTTGATACACATTAAATGACATTTCAATTCCACCTAGAATAGTGGTCAGATGGTAGTTAACACGTGGTGGGAGATCATTAATTAAATGAAATCTTCTTCTGTAAAACACTTTTTCTTTAAAGTGTGGACAAAGTCATTCCATGGGAAAAAAAGCTTTCAAAGTAAAGTGATCAGGGAACAGGAGTTTAGAGCAATATACTAAAAAGAGAAGATAATTTTTGAACTGACAGCCCATTTGTTTATATTTACCAGATAATTACTTCACCTCCTGCAACACTTTGATTATGAAATAAAGGACTGAGGAAATTAACTGGATTAATTCAGTCAAGAAAATTGTCAGTTTTTATTTAAATTGCTTCCAGAGGTTTTCAATCAGGTGGGTAGGTACAAAGATATTCTCTATCCTTCTGCCTTGGGAGTATATCAGAATCTCAGCAATGGGAGTTGAGAATATGGGGCTATGTGGGTAAGAGGAGAAGGAACATGCATATATTTGTAAGAGATCCCCGGGGGATTCAGATACGACTCCAGGCTGGTTTAACCAATGTAGACTTGTATTTCCACTTTACAGTAGCCACTTTACTCAGATTCTCAATTGCCTTTTATCTACCTAGCCCCGATACTACTTCCCCCTCCTCTCCATTTTTGGAAGGAAACTAATTGTGATAAAGTGAGACATTTTGTAGTGAAAAGGATACAGTTTTAATACTTTTAAAACATTTCAAAAAGCAATACAATTAGCTAAGCACTTATGTTTTATTAGTAATAGCAAGCAAAATTAATAAGTAAATTCAACTAAAAATGATTATGTGTCACAGTGTATAGTTTTTACATTGACATTTCACATAATCTGACTATGCTTAGAAGAGAAATCACTCGGCTGTTAAAATTACTTTTAAAGAGCTGTCAAAATTGGAAAACCTGCTGTCAAAAATATGATGAGAAAAGTTTAAAAATGGTAAAGTATGTTGACTTAGACAAAAAATATTACCTTCATGAAGGAAAACTTGAATATTTATCATGATCTTCAAAAGGGATGATCCCCCCCCGAAATTGGACATCTTTGTTTTAAAATTTATATCTTGACACATGTATTTTCACTTTAGTAGTAACATGAATGAAACCATTTATGTTTGTACCACAATGAGAAAATGTCTGGGTGCTAGAAAATGCTAAAATATTAACGCCATCTATGATCCTTCTTACTATTATTTATTTTGCTTCATTTAAAAAAAAAGATTTTATTTATTTATTTTTGAGAGAGAAAGAGTGTGAATGAGGGGAGGGGCAGAGGGAGAGGGAGACAAATCATCTCAAGCAGACTCTCCCTGAGCATGAAGCCAAAATGCCAGGCTTGATCTTACAACGCTGAGATCATGATCTGAGCTGGAGGCAGATGCTTAACCCACTGAGCCCCCCAGGCGCACCCCATTTTGGTTCATTTTTAATTGAAGAGGAATTTTAACCCTTGTCCTTGTTTTCATCTTCTTGGACTTCTTATGTATGCATTTATGAAATAAAAACATTTGAACTAATGGAAGGATGCAAATCTATATTTTCTGGAAAGCTTGGTAAGATTTTTATATTTTTATTCTGCCTATTCAAATTATAAGAAAATAATATTATCTCTTGTAGGTCAGATGCTCAGTTATGTACCACTGAGAGTTTGAATTCCAAATGGTTAATTTTGAAACTTCACACTAATCTTCACTTAAAGATAGATCCTTCTGTCCCTATTGTAATATAATTCAAAAGACGTAAATATTTGAGGGCCTTGGAATTGAGGAAAGATACCTAAGTAAAACTGAGCCTCTTTTAAACTCTTTCCATTTTACCCTGAATAGAATCTGTCAATAATTTAAACTTTAAAAAGTTGAATTTCTCTTTGAAATAGACACTAGGATTCTCCAGAATAAGTTAAACATTAGATTATCAATTCTTAATAAAAATAAATAATCATTTATATTTAGATGAATAAAATACATGAATATGAAATAAAATACAAGATTTCCCCATTTTTCTGCCTCTATAAATAATATAAGAATTAAAGTTGGTAGGCTGAGTGACTACTTTGTCCATTTGCTACTTTTGTGTGACCTTAGGTATTTGCCTCTTTCTTCATATGTATACCACAAGTGATCAGAATTATCTCTAGTCTGGCACATTCACAAAAATGTTATGAGGATTAGCTTAAAAATGATTGTAAAAAAATTAGTAAATATACATGTTTAAATAGTCTTGTTTTACAAAAAAGGAAAACAAAGTAAAGACACAGCTATAATGGAGTAGATTATTTGAGTTAGAATTGTGGAAGAAAAAATTTTCCCTGCAAAAAGAATAATAATAATACAACTGTTTCTTATGAGCAAAGAATATTGTTTTATGATAGTTACTATTTTATTGTTATGTGAAATAATTTAGCATTGGCTATTAGACATCCTTATGTTTACATAACCTTCTATTTTATTGCCACTAGATTTAATCATCAAAATTTTTAAAAATTGAATTTCACGCACCAAATATATGTATCCTAAAACATACAAGCTTAAACATAAAAGTACTTTTATGTTTTTGAGTACATATTGCCATGAGTGAGAGAAATGTAATTTCATGGCATTGACTTGAATGCCAGAATAATTTCAGAAGATGTCAACTATATAGAAAATTAAGTGTGAGGCTTGCAAATGTAAAGATATTTGAATCTGAATATATAGATCTCATTGTTCTCAGAGTCATGTTGACATACCCTTATTACACACATGCATAAGAAACTATAAATTTAGAACTCTAACTGGTAATCCAAAATACAGTATGTGTACATTGAAGAAAAGTTTGTGTTGCTATGGGAACTTTGGCTTTGTTTACATTATATTGCAAACTATATTATGTGCCTTGGTTCACCTTAATGACTACTTTCAGATATTGCTAATTATACTATTTTCCCTCATTCACTCTGATGATTAACTCCTTAAGGTTAATATTGCTCATCTTTATTGAGTTAGTTCATATTTTTCTTGAATACAGAAATATGAACTTACATTTACCTTCATTTGTGAAAATTGCATTATGCATGTCGCCATCACCTATTCATTACGTTAAGTAAAAGGAGTTTTAGCTTTTATGAAATCTGCAAAATTACATTTATGAAAATTATAAGCCTGACCTTGTTTGCCTATAGATACAACATATTACAAATTGTAGAAAATAAAATTTGTGAATATTTTTTGTTTTGGATATAAAGATGTATAATTTCCCTATTCAGAATTTCTTGTAGCATTTTAAAAGAGGAAATCTAGGCCACTAAAAAAATTGTTCACACCTTCAATGTATAGGCAAAGACATGATGAGAAATTCATTATGTGTATGCAGAATCCCTTCTGAGTTAGTAGGACTCTATAGAGATAGTAATGAATGTGTTGTTACATCATAAATATACCTATAGAACAGATGTTGTATCTCAAAGCTTTAGTTACTTTTCTCCATTTCCCAATTTAAAAACTTGAAAATCAGAAAAATTTTAGAATGAAAACTATGTATGGGTTATTTTAATTAGGAGAAACTAGGATTGCTATTCTTATTCAGAAATGGTCCCTGGGTTTCCACTGTGTGCTAGATGTGTGCTGGGCATGGGTGTTTATGGTAATATAGATAGGCTCTCACGAAGTTATAAATATCCAAGGAAGCAATTACAATATAGCCATCAGCTCCTGTATTTTATAAAGTTGTTGTTAAATCCCTTGGGATTTTTTTTCCTTCAGGAGCATATTTATCATGTTTGAGATGATACATCAGGTGGTCTCTGAGCTACAAAGGGTAAAAAAATATTCTCTTACTACAAGTTGACATAACTAAAAGGTAAAACATTTTTTTTTAACAGCATGAACCACATAGAAAGAGATATATGTTTACTATAAATAATCTCATTCCTGGCCCTCTATGTCTACCTTTGTAACTTTATGCAGATAATAAATTAAGTTAAAATGCAGTATAATACAAACACACGCTACATGTGTATAATATAGAATATAAAATGCACTATAATATTTGATAAACTTCAGGACTAGTATCCTTAGTATACCACAATATGCACTTTAATATCCAAAAGATTGAAGACTAGTCTGTTTAAAATGTCTACTTGCAAATCTACAGCTACAAAATTCTACTCTTAATAACATTTACCCTTTTGGGGAGCCTTTCAGTCTTCAAGGGATAAAAGCAGAGAAAAGAAGTATATACACTAAGAGGGTTCAGAAAAATTCTCCCCGAAATGTGCTACTTTGGCATGTGGACTATTTTGAGCTGAAGGCAATCAAGACACAGCAGACTCAAGAAAAACTTTTACCTCTCCCTTAAACTACCTAAAAAAATTTATATAGGGGGCCTAGCCCAGAGAAAGAGCTATAACCAAGAGAGAACTTTTTTATTTGAATGACTCATCTGTATGGCAGGACAGCCATCCAACTACAAAACATCTGCTCTTCTTATCCTGTGAATCACCCCCCTCCCCCTTGAAGTCCCTGGCCTCTATCTCATTCCTTCAGTGGAGATAGCATATAAGCCTCAACTGCCTGACTTATCCCCATGTCTCATATTTTTATGGGATCTCCATATGTATGTAATTAAGTTTGTTATTCTCCCATTAATCTGTTTTATGTTAATTTGCTTATTAGACCAGACCAAAAAAAAAAAAAAAAAAAAAACCTAGACTAGTAGAAGGAAAATTTTTTCCTCCCCAACAACAACAGAAGTTGATGCTATAAAGATTTGCAGCACAGGGGCAGCTGGCTGGCTCAGTCAGCAGAGTATGCAACTCCTGATCTCAGGGTTGTAGTTTTGAGCCCATGTTGAGTGCAGAGAATACTTAAAAATAAAACTTTACAAATTAAAAAAGGTTTGCAGTACAGTAAGAAGGTGTCCCTATTCCTTCACATTGCATAGAAATTATGTGAATTATGTTGCCTATATCTTGCCATATTCTGCATTGTTGGTCAAATACTGAGAAGCAATGTTTCCAACTTGAGTATCTGCAGAGTTGCAGTCGGCCAAAGGGAACAAGTCAGCAGCAAGATCTTTGAAATTGTCGAAGTGGGACTCCAGTTGTCTTTAAGGATGTTCAGACAGACAAGTCCTTGACTGTTGATGTTCCAGTGATAGATTCTGGTGTGAAAAGTAACTTTTGGTGGCTTAAACTGATAACTGGATGAAAATGTGATGTCCAGAAAAACCATACCACTTTCGTGCATACAACCTGGTAGACCAAATATAGTTAATCTCCATTCATAAATGTTATCTCCTTTAGGCCCAGCATGGCAATAGGGAGGAAGAATGTGGATGACTTTAGTAGCTCCTTCTGAAGACTTCACACTAGCAGATAATTCAGCAGTGGTTTTTCTAGAGATTTTGGTGTTTTGTTTTGTTTTCCCCTGGGTGACAAGATTTTCTTTATTCTTTTTCTTCAGAATCTGGAGCAGCGAGGTCTCTCTGATCTGCATCTGAACTACCACTGCTAGTGCTGGAGCTATTATCATTGGATCTTTGCCTATCATTGGACATCTTGGTGAAGTTATTTCCTGGAAAATTCAGCTGCTCATCTGGCCTATTCATATAGTCCTACAGTGTGGGAGAAAGAGAGGGGTGGGAAAAAACCATTCCTTAAGGAAATGCAGGCAGCTGGGAGTGGGGGTTGAGGGAGTAGCGGGGGAAAAAGAAGCCAAAGAGATTTGGGCTGAGGAGTGTGGAAAACTAAAAGTAGGGGGGATTATGCCCCTTAAGAATTTTTTTAAGGATAATAATTTTTCAAGGGTATGGCCATTGATGACATTTGCAGGCAGGTTGGTTCAGGTCAAGAAGCAGGGATTTGTGGGTTTATGTATGATATAGGAAAGATAGATACACAACATTCTGCTTTTGTAAAAACCCAGAGGACTTTTTATAGCACTAGAATGAATTTTAATGTATGCAAATAAAAGTCTTTTAGAAGGTTGGGAGATCTCAGAATGGAATGCATATTGTCACAAAACAATATAACTGTATGACGTTAACAAACCAACCTCACTGCAGGGATGGGTAGTAAAAGTTTTGGCCTTAGTAAGTTTGGAAATGAGTGGAGTCTGTCAGACCAAAAACAAAGGAATTGCACACAGACAATTATAACTTCAGTTAATATTTGTTTTCCATAAAGTATGGACTAACAATTCTGAAGCCACTATGCATATATACTAAAATTGAACAATTAGGTAGATGGATGGCAGATAGTAGAAGCCAAGTTTCTCACTGTTGGAGCTGGGGAATACAGGCAAATGATAAAAGGCTAAAATGATCTATTTGGTAATATAGAGTGGGAGACATCAGCATAAACTCATTTTAGCTTAATACAGAGTCAGGATACATATAGAAATATTTATTGATATGTGTATACACAAAGTTAATATAAACTCAGGTATTTCCTTACTCTGTTAGATGAGAGGGCCTAGAAGCAAGGATACCTAGTAGCAACTAGCACACTTCGCACACTTAATACACAGATCTTGGTTTCTAGAGCCACTCTCGGATTATAGGAACTAATGCTCCTTGGAGAGAAAGCTGATTCTAGGGCTATGGCAGGGAATATACAAGATGAGCCTGGAGAACCTTATAGTGTCAGAAAGTAAGGAAGTATTCAACACACACACACACACACACACACACACACACACACACACACAGTGATGGCAGTGTGTCAAAGGAATACAAAAGCTAACTGAAATAGCTCCTGATGGCCAAAGCTGAAATGATTTGAGCATCAAAATAAAGTAGTATTAAATTATAATCCAAAGTGTAAGATAAATATCCATTAATCCATCCTGATATAAATAAATGGTTGAGTAAATAAGCAAATGGGGGTGAATAGATAAATCTCCTGTATAGTAGAATTCCAAATGATTTATGTAGAGACTCTACCCTCAAGAAGATGGAGTATAACTCCTTACATCTTAAATGTGGGCTACACATAGTGACTTCCTTCCAAAGGGTACAGAATGAAAAGCTGGGGAAAAGAGTAACTTTACAGGGGAGAAACCTGACACATACCGCCTGAGCCAGGTGATCAAGGTTAACATAAACAGTGAGAAGTCATATCAGTAATATGTATTTGTGATGTATGAAAAGAATGGCACTTTAGTCTGAGATCTTCCTCTCTAAAACTCACAACCCCGCACTAGAGGGACATTGAATAAAATATCTTACCAGTATTCCTCCAATCTGACAGGATCATCAAACACAAGGAAAGTCTGAGTGACTGTCACAACCAAGAGGAGCCTCAGGAGACCTGACAGCTAATGTGACGTCTTGGGTGGAATTGTGGAATAGAAAAGAACCTTTGGTAAATAATAGGTACCATACTAATACAAGATGTTTATAATGGGAGACACAATATGTAATATATGGTAGTTCTCTGTACTACTTCTGAAACTTTTCAGTAAATCTAAAACTATTCTAAAATAAAAGGTTATATAGACAAATCTTTACTAAACACTCTATTGGATCCCATTCCTGCATTCTACCAAGCCAGACTGTCTTTCAATCTTTATTTCCAGTGAAACTTTGAGGTCTGCAGGTCTGGCTCAGTCAGATAAACTCTCACCAAGGATAAAGGGAATGCGAAAGCAGCTAACATTGACAAATCCATTACATCAGGCTTTCATTTAAAAAAAATTCTGATGCTGGGGCACCTGGGTGGCTCAGTGGGTTAAAGCCTCCACCTTCAGCTCAGGTCATGATCTCAGGGTCCTGGGATTGAGCCCCACAACGGGCTCCCTGCTCAGCCCTGTTTCCCCCCCAACCCCTGCCTGCTTCTACCTACTTGTGATCTCTCTCTCTCTTAAAAAAAAAAAAAAAAAATCTGATGCCATGTATCTGTCCCGTCTCTTCTGTTCTTCTCCTTCAGTTGCTTTATAACTTCTCACTGTTTATAACTTTCTTGTCATGGAATGTTTACCATTATCTGATAGTGACTACTTGCTGACTTTGTTTTTGTTTTTTGGGTTTCTTTTTCCTTCAAATTTTTATTTAAATTCTAGTTAATTAACATATAGTGTATAGGTTTTAGGAATAGAATTTGGTGATTCATCACTTATATATAACACCAGGTGCTCATCACACCAAGTGCCCTCCTTAATGCCCATCACCCATTTAGCCCACCCCCACTCACTCCCCCTCCAGCAACCTTCAGTTTGTTCTCTACAGTCAAGAGTCTCTTATGGTTTGCTTCCCTCTCTTTTTTCTCCTTCCCCTATGTTCATCTGTTTTGTTTCTTAAATTCCACATATGAATGAAATCATATGGTATTTATCTTTCTCTGACTTATTTCACTTAGCATAATACACTCTAGTTCCATTCACATTGTTGCAAATGGCAAGATTTCATTCTTTTTGGTGGCTGAGTAATACTCCATTGTATATATATACCACCTTTTCTTTATCCATTCATCAATGGACATTTGTGCTCTTTCCATAATTTGGCTATTGCTGATAATGCTTACTTGCAGACTTCGAATGTATTACATGTTTAAACCTTTCTATTTAAGTAGGTGTGTGTGTGTGTGTGTGTGTGTGTGTGTGTGTGTGTGTATTACTAATGTTTTATTTATTTAAGGTCTCTTTCCTGCCTCTCTCCATAGCATCCCTTTCCACCAGTTTTGAATATTTTGTTTTGATTTTTTTATCTCACCTTCACCAAACAGACTTTCATCAAATTATATCTTTATACAATAATTTATTAAATACTTTAAAGAAAGATAAGGAATTTTATATAAGTACCCTATATCTCAATTTTTAATCTCCATGCTATATTTTAAAATTTATATTACTATCATAGTATTTGCTACATTAACTGCTATACTCTTCACCACATACTTGTAAATGATGTACTTAAACCAATTTTTGAAAGAACTTTAAATTTACAGAAATGTCATAAGAATAGTACAGAAAATGTCTAGATTTTTTTCATATTTAATAATTTTTAAATTTTTAATATTTTACATTTGCTATATAACCGGTCTCATGCATACTTTCTTTTTCTCATATATATGTATGATTTATTTTTCTAACTCATTTGAGAGTTGGTTGTATATATTAAGCCCTTTCTTCCTTTAAAACTTGAGTAATTGTGCTCATTTCTTAAGAAAACAATTTATGTAATAAAAGTATAGTTATCAAATTTAAGAAACTTATCTTTGATAGAATGTTTTTATGCCTTTTAAAAAATGTTCCCAATAATGTCTTTTACAATATTTTATTTATTTTATTTTTTATTTTTTTAAAGATTTTATTTATTTGACAGAGAGAAACACAGCGAGAGAGGGAACACAAGCAGAGGGAATCGTAGCAGGAGAAGCAGGCTCCCCGCTGAGCAGGGAGCCCGATGTAGGGCTCAGTCCCAGGACCCTGGGATCAGGACCCGAGCCGAAGGCAGACGCTTAATGACTGAGCCACCCAGGTGCCCCTTAAAGTTTATTTTTTTTAGTGATCTTTACACCCAACATAGGGCTTGAACTCAACTCCAAATGAATAGTCATATACTCTTCCAACCAAGCCAGTCAGGCACCCCTTTATAATATTTCTTAACATTGCTAGGGTATATACTCTAGGATCATGTATTATATTTAATTTCTATATCTTTTTTGTTGTTATCTACTTTAAGCTGGAAACTTCCTCAGACTTTTAAAAAATAATCTTTAATATATTTTTAAAATATTTTATTTTTAAGTAATCTCTATACCCAACATGGGGCTCAAACTCAAAACCCTAAGATCTGATTGAGCCAGCCAGGCACCCCTAGACTTTCTTTTAATCTTTCATATCATTGACTTATTGTAAGGCCAATTATTTTATAGAATGCTCCTCAATTTAGAGTTGCCTGATTTTTCTTTATGATTAGACTGAGGTTGTGCCTACCTGGCTGGAATACAACAAAAGAGATATCCTTTTCATGGTATCATATTCATGGGTCCATATTGTTGATATGAATTTTGATCTCCTGGTTCTCTCCTGCATGATTACTATTTTCTTCTTGCAACTAATAAGCAATTCTTCAGGGAGGCATTTAAGAACCATGTAAAAATCCTACTGTTTATCATAATTTTACCTTTAGATTTAGCATCCATTGGTGATTCTTATTTGAACTACTCTTAAATATGAGGGTTGCAAAACAACAATTTTCCAATTCTATCACTCTCTTAGTATTTGTGGTATCATCTTACTATAACAGAGATAATGCTCTTCCTGTCTGCCTATCTCTATGTATCCATTATCATTTCTCTCTTTCCATCTCTCCACCTATCATTTATTTATCAACCTATCATCTATTTATCATCTTTCATCAGTATGGACTTATGAATTCTATTTTAATCATTGGGTTTTAATCCATTACTACCTATTTATTTTGAGTCTCAAATTGTTCCAGATTTGACCAACAGGAGACCCTGTGTTCTGGCTTCTCTATCTTCTTAGCATTTGTCCTCATCCTTTTCTTGGATACTATCCCCCTTATACAATAAGATGTTCTAGACTCATTTTGTACTTTTCTTGACTCACCTTTGATTTTTTTATGGCAGTTGATACGCTCATTATTCGTGTATTATTGCCTTCATTCCCTTTCAACAGAACTATGATATGCATTAATATAAGAAATTAAGAGTCCATACCAATGCCTTCAATTGCAAACCAAACCTATAGGGTTTTTTTATATTTGTATCTCCCTTTTTCCACAGGGAAAACCCTAACTCACAACAATATCAATGCATTTGTTTGATTATCTATATATAGAAAAACAAATGTACTAAGAAGCGTTCAAAATTTGTTAGTTCTTTATCTTCTCTAGATTGACAGTATACAACCAAAGGGTATGCAAAACTTACTTGTATTACTGTATTTTCCTTCTTTAGTGCATTTATGTCCTCTATTTGAAATGCTGTTGGGTTCTTTTTTTCTTCTTTCATTCTTTCTATTTCTCTTTCTTTCTCTCTCTCTTTCTCTCTCTCTTTCTTTCCTTCCTTCCTTCCTCCCTCCCTCCCTTCCTTCCTTCGCATTTAGTTTTAGGTATTTCCCCCATACTTGGTAATACTTCTATTTGGAAGTATTCATAATATAGAATAGAATAGAAACTATTTAAAAAGGTGTGCTCAGAAAAGTCTCAATCCATCCCTTATCCCTTCCATGTTATTCTGTCCACTCTCTCTCTACATATATAACCAATTTTATCATTCTCTGTTTTATATATCATGTTTTCATTTTCATTTTAATATGTTTTCTTTATATTATACCTACCTTGTTCAACTTGCTGTGTGGTTTATCTCTCTTGTTTAGATTCTGACTGACACACTTTCATCATAGTATATCTTCAAATAATAGTATACCATTTCCCTCCTACCATTTTGTGCTATTTTTGCCATACATTTTATTTCTACCTAAAATTTTAAATGAATTTTTAATATTTGTCTTAAATCATTTAATTTTCTTTTATAAGTTAAAATATCTTATGTCTAATCCATTGTTTATTTCATCTAGTGAATTTATGTTTTCACATATTGTATTTGTTTCTCTTGAGTTTTATATTTTTGTTTTGTAGTTCATGTTTTTCCTCATTATGTTCATGTTACTTGTTAAATTTTTTAACATATTTTTTTAAAGATTTTATTTATTTGACAGAGAGGAGAGAGATCACAAATAGAGAGGCAGGCAGAGAGAGAGGGGGAAGCAGGCTCCCCACTGAGCAGAGAGCCCGATGATGCGAGGCTCTATCCCAAGACCCGGAGACCATGATCTGAGTGGGAGGCAGAGGCTTTAACCCACTGAGCCACCCAGGCGCACCTGAACATATTTTTTGATACCTATTTGAGAGTTAGTTTATTCTAATTTTTTAAATCTTTGTCACTTGTGGTCTTTTCATGCTGATTTTTCTTTTAGCTATGGATTTAGTTTTCTTGTTTTCTCACATATGTAACAATATTTTATTGACTGCTGTACATTGTAAACTTCATGTTGCTGAGTGTTGAATTTTTAAAATTTTCCTTAGAATTTTTTGTTGTTCTATGACTTTGTTCTGCCAGGTAGTTAAGTTCCTTACAGTTCAATTTTACCCTATTAGCACTTTCTTTGAAGCCGTGATAGCGTAGTTTGGAACAGTCTTTACATTTAGGCCTAGTTTAGCTCTCTTGGTGTTTCTGTTGAATGCTCCAGGTGTTCATTGAATGAAGAATCTACACTCTCACTTTTGGGAACTTGAACTTTTCATATTCCTTTGTAATTTATTTTTTTTAAATGATTTTATTTATTATTTATTTGACAGAGAGAGAGATCACAAGTAGGCAGAGAGGCAGGCAGAGAGAGAAGGGGAAGCAGGCTCCCTGCTGAGCAGAGAGCCCGGATGCAGGACTCGGTCCCAGGATCCAAAGACCATGACCTGAGCCAAAGGCAGAGGCTTTAACCCACTGAGCCACCCAGGCGCCCCTCCTTTGTAATTTCTTTTTTTTTTTTTTTTTTAAGATTTTATTTATTTGACAGAGAGAAACACAGCGAGAGAGGGAACACAAGCAGAGGGAATGGTAGCGGGAGAAGCAGGCTTCCTGCCGAGCGGGGAGCCCGATGTGGGGCTCGATTCCAGGACCCTGGGATCATGACCTGAGCGGAAGGCAGACACTTGACTGAGCCACGCAGGTGGCCCCCACCTTTGTAATTTCTGAGAATTGTTTGATACACACTCCCTGTTGTCTTGCCTCAAACTACCACTGTCTCTGCTTGGGATCAACCCCTTCACAATATGGTCCAAAAAGTTCTTCTAAGCAGAAATCTAGTTTGATTATAAAGCTCACCTAATTTTTTCTCTTCCCTTAGCGATTAGAGTCACATGATGCCTGTTGTACAATGTCTAAAAGCACTTTATTTGTATTTTCCTGTTTTTCTATTTGGTAATGATAGGTGGCAAGTCCTCTTTTCTCCATCATGGTAGAAGCATAAACCCCTGTAGTCATCTGAGTTCTGTCTTTAACAGTGACAGTTTTTTTTCTTCTAATTCTCTTCCAAATACCGTCAGCTTACAATTTATTTCCTTCTATTCTTTTGCCATCTCTTCTTTGAGTTCTGTATTTCCGTCTTCCTTCAGAGGGGAGTTTGCTTTATTATGTTTTTAAAATTCTTGCCGAAATATTTTACTACAATTTTATTTTTTCTGTATTTTTTTCCTGCTGAGTATTCTCTCTGTTACCTTTTTTCTCCTTTTAATGTTTGTGTTATTTATTTTTTATTATTCATCACTGACTGGTTTTGTATTTCTTCAACTATTTGCAAAAGATTCTTAGACTGGGGGAACAGTGAGAATAGATTTGTAAGTTTGCTAGGTTTTCACAACATAAAGTCTCTTCTACTCAAATGCCAGGAAAAGACATTTTCAGAACATGTGCAGTGTTTGTATTATTCTTTGTTTCTTTCTGCCTCCTCCGTTCATGGCACTAGACTGGGTCAGTAATGTTATTGATGACACAGTCCAGCTCACCTCAGTACCTGCACCCACAACTATAGGAATATAGTTTTTGCATTTCAATGCATATCTCTTTCCTTCAGGGCTTGTATTTTTTGGTAGAACTTTTCGAGATTTGATGTTATAGGGTGATCTTCCTACTAAGATTTCATAACTTTAAATTTTTTAAAAAGATTTTATTTTAAAGAGAGAGAGAGAGAGCAGGAGGGAGGGGTAGAGGGAGAAGGAGAGAGAGAATTTCCAGCAGTTTCTCAGTTTAGGGCAGAACTCCACCCTAGAATCGATCTCATGACCCTGAGATCATGACTTGAGCCAAAGAGCCAGACATTTAACTGACTGAGCCACCCACATGCCCCATCCCATAACTTTTTATTTCTGTTTTATCTCACATGGCTTTGGGATCTTGCCCATCAATTTGGAAACTCCAGATTAGAAGTGTCCCCAATTTAGCAAAATTGGAATTGTGAGGGTTTTAACATTTTTTAAATTGAGTTTCAATTATTTTCAAGGTAAGAAATAGAGAATCTAGATTCATGCTGCTATGTTAATACCAGAGGTAAGAATCAATTTGTTGATTGTTTAATGCTTTTTAAATGTCATGCTTTAATGCCTTTATGCAGTTGCAAATTACAAAATGGAATATACATTTTGAATGTACTGTAGATGCTGAATGATCAGTGGTATGAGACTAAAATTATGGGATCAAAGACCCCAGATGGAGCTTGGTAATGTAGTGCATAATGAGGATGAACACACTGTCAAAAATGAGGGTGAATGTCAAGGATGATATGAAAAGGAACAGAAATGTCAGAGTTGAATGACTACTTACAAACTGAGAAACATGCAAAAGGCAGTTATCCACATGGGACGATTAATCTAGGCCAGGTAAGGAACAGAGATACTATGTCAAGAGAACTTGGAACTCAGAGAAATCCTATCACCTTTTTCCACCATAGTAAACTAACAGCACCTTGGCCAGTGTGAGGCCAACACAGGTGTGCATTAATATATGGCTAACACCCCTTGGTAACAGTGCTCTGCTAAGCGTACTGGGGGTTTCAAAGAGTTTGCCTATGTCTTTGTCCATGATAGAGAAAGCTTTTAAAAAGTATCTTTTTATTTCTCTTTCCACATATTTTTCTGTTCCATGGTACCAATAAGCTTTATTCTTCTAGTTTATGGACATAAGTTAACTGTCTTTTTTTTTTTTTTT
>CM053609.1:63161273-63196669 GCA_028646535.1 Procyon lotor
TAAATATCTATAAGATCCTAGAAGATATGTCCATTATTTCGAAGGCCAATACACTTTTAAAAGAAGGAAATAAAACATATAGCTTGAAGTTTAGAAGCTTTAGGAAGAAAGTCTATAATTGCAGTGTGATTCCCTAATAATGGTATTTTAGAGGACAAGTTTACAGCTACCTTTAGACAGTGTGAAAGAAGCTCACAAGTAGTCTCCCAAGAGATGACATTGAAAGGAGTGGGGCGCCAAGACAGATATTAAACTTTAATGAGTTTAAGTATTATATCTATTTATCTTTAAAGTATTCACCTCTTTAAAACAATGTGATAAAAATATAGCATAATAGGAAAATATATCCTATTTTAGAAGTGTAGCAAAGCAGGCTGCCCAATGCGAAATTGTGAGTGAGATAATTTGAAGCTGAGAAAATATAAATACAGTATGAGCCCACATACCATGAAAAGTTAACAAATAGGGAAGAGAAGCAGCGGGGGAAACCCCAGGGCATTTAATCTTATTTTATGGTGGCATTCATGTACTGAAAAGAGTGAAAGAACAGCCCCCACACTTCCAGAAGTGAGTCAGTTTCATGTCTCAAGCTGATTATAAACCATTCAAGGGCGGCAGCCTCCCACAGCTGACTTTAACTGTGATTAGAATAGAAGATGGTGGCTAGTTTGGGCTTACCATATGTACCCTGAAGCCTCAAAGCCTGATAGGTAAACTCAGAGTTTCTCTGGGACCAAAACATTGGCTTACAAATAACTTTGCATTTACATATTCCGAAAAGACAGCTCATCAACTGACCAGTCATATATGCTTAAACCATGATCCGTACAATCTGGCATACATTTGGCAAACAAGACCAATTTCAAGAGTTTAGGAACTCCGTCTTAACTTTAAATCCTTTCCACTCTCCATTCTTATTCCCATCACAAAGAGCAGTATTCCATCTGATGGATGTAGGTCATACTGTTCATACTGTAATTCTCATTTTTTTTGTGAGAATCAGAATTTTTATCAAACAGTATGGATCCAGGACTGTTCATGGTCTAGGAGGGGAGAAAACTTTCTAGTTAATGTCATGGTCTTTGATGACAAAATACTGGGTAAAAGGTGCTTTTAAAAACAAAACATAAAACTGTTTTTTTCTTTTCCAATCACATAGGGGATTTCATATTTAGAGATTTCCTTTTAATCTTTTCTTCTGAAGAGCTCACTTAGAAGACACATAATAAGGGATAAAACCAAACCAAAACAAAAAAGCCTGCTTTGCAAGATGGAAAGAATTTCTTTTTTTTTCTTTTTTAAGATTTTATTTATTTATCTGACAGAGAGAGATCACAAGTGGGCAGAGAGGCAGGAAGAGAGGTGGTGGGGAGCAGGCTCCCTGCTAAGCAGAGAGCCCGATGCGGGGCTCCGTCCCAGGACCCCGAAATCACCATCCGAGCTGAAGGCACAGGCTTTAACCCACTGAGCCACCCAGCCGCCCCACAAGATGGAAAGAATTTCTACGTTTTTCTTCAGCTAAAAATAGAGGTCCTAAAACTTGCTTGAGGTGTTACTATTTCTGCTACATATTTTCAAGTGTTGAGACTCAGCAGTGAACTACCTCTCGTCATTGAAGTTACATGACCAAGTTTGATTAAAACAATTGTGAGTGTATCAGAGCTACAAGATAGTAAGTATGTTCTCTGTTATCTGGCAGACAATGAAAACAATATATATTGGTTATTCTATATTCTGGCATATAGAACAGGTTAATAAAATCATATATATTAAAAACTTGGCAGGTTGTAATTTAAGAAAATTGTTTTTTCTTCTTCACAAAATTACCAACTTATTTAAAACAATATGTGGAAATATTTCCCAGTATAATTGGTGGCCACTTTATACCAAACATTAAATATTCTTATTTGTGTGAAAATTCACTGAAATCAGGAAAGGTTGAATTTAAGGGAAATATGTTAGCTTTTAAATTATTATCTTTTTTTGGAGCTCAATTTAACCTATTGTATCTAGTTTAAAAAATGATAAATCTGAAATAATTGTAGTGGAACACTAAGAAAGAAAAATCCTTTTCCCCCTGTGCTTATCAAAATGCAAGCCAATTAAAAGAGCATAGTGGTATTCAAAAGGAAACTTCAAATTCTTAAGATGTGTGACATAATGTGGGAATTATATGTACTGGTTTTTCACAACATCTCCTTAGTTTAGTCTCAGATGAACATATCTAAAGTTGAATTATTAAGGCTCCAGGAGATTTAAAACCCCAACTATCCCATCCATATCCCACTGACTTGACAATAATGTATATAATGGGATCTACTCAAACACAAATTCCCTTTTTGTTTTTCTTGGGAGGAGGTTTATTGCAAAATTAAATTTTAACTTATTTTCCTTGCAAAGTAAAAAGTAAGAATGGTCGCTAGGCCACTTCATATTCCTCCCAAAGAAAAATAAATAAAGCACATAATTAATCCAGGACAAGTGATCCAGGATTCACATAAGTGGCACTACACATTTCTGAAATGTCCTCCAAACTAAAGGTTTATAATGAGTTAGACAAGAAATTATAATTCACTCTATCAAAAATCTGAAGAGGGAGGGAATATTTTTGCTATGCACAAGCTGAATCAAGTTAATGAGGCATCTAACATTGCAAAAAGAACGTTGTCTATAAATAAATTCAGTCTGATTGGGATGTATTAGTTGTCTGATAATATTCTGTAGCCTACAGATGCTTTGGGTGGAATGTAGATTTCTTAAAAAAGAAAGGCGAATGGAATTACTTCTGTAAAGCTCCAGGTCAATTCTTGTAAGTGGTATTATGAGCAATTTTCCCTTTAAAACATGGCTTAGCATTCAGGATATTTCCAACATAATAAATTTCACATAAGACAAAATGTATTCTTCAGCGACATCTACTTGAACCTTGGAATTTGGGGAAAATATCTTCCCACTCACTTATGTTTTTTTCCATTGAAATTAGCATGTTAAGGTGCTGCCTATAGGCTGCATACCTAAACTCTAGAGGTTAAAAAGAGGATATAATTAGATTAGAATCTCAGACTATGCCTACGATCTTGTATATGGACTTGGGCTTATTGTTGAAAGGACCGTACTTTTATTAATGACTACATGTTATTTCTAATTAGCTGCCAGGTGTCTCTACAGAGTGGTGTGAATCAAATTTTTTTTCAATCATATTGGAAGTTCAGGTTTCCAGGAACTTGTTTTTTTATAAGATTGGAGGATGTAGAGGTGAAATACATTTTACATTGGCTAACCTTTTGCTTTTCCTTCAGGGAGCTCCTACTTTGTTCATGTACTCAGATTTATAACTCTAAAGTTATCTCCTCGAAAACATTCAAAACAAATTTACTTCCATTACTTTTATCCTTTTGAAATTGGTTTTAAAATATAAAATGTATACATCATTACCTTAAAAAATTCAAAGAGTAGGGAAAGGTGCAAAGTGAAAAATAGAAGTCCCTACCCCATCTTTCCACAAACCCAGTCTTTACCTCTTAAAATTTTCGATTAGGGGTTTCTTGTGTATTATGAAAAACTTGAAAAATGTTATGATTATTAGGGAGTTTCTTTAGTTTTATTGACAGATTTTACAGGTTTTGACTTGAGTTCTGGGAGTTTTATAGACTTTCTTGGTGATGAAATTTTTTCCTTTAGTTTTTATTCTTTTTTAAATTCCACATTAGTGTCAAAATGAGGGGTATAATAAGAATATCTTTATACTGACATCTCTTATTGAAAGTTCTTTTGCTTCCCGTTTTTTTTAAACAATTCTTTTTATTCTGCTTAATTGCAAAATTAAAAATTTTTTTTGTTGTACAAAAGTTCTTTCCAGTTACACCTACTTCTTCATCTAATCATTTTCCTTCCTTCAATTCTAAGGAACTCTACAATATTAGGGTAGAAAGAGGTTTTTAAAATATGCAATCCAGCCTTTAATAGAAGAGTAAGTCCTTCCTGTGCTATTCTCCATATTTGTTTCTCCATATTTGTTTTACAATCTCTGCTTGAGAACAAATGATGAGAAATTTCTTACCTCATGACAAGTCCATTTTACTGTCTGCTGTTCTGGAACTACCACTCATGGCTCCTGCTTCTACCTTCTGGAGCCGTAAAAGGTAAGTCTAATTCATTTTCCCGTGCCACTCCAAAATATTTGAAAGCTTGTGTCTTGTTTCCTGAATGTAAACTTTCTAGATGTTTGGATAAAACATTTCAAGTTCTTTAAAACGCTTATAAATGGCATAGCTTTCCATTCTTTCAGGCTTTTAATTCACTCCACATATCATTTATTGAGTAATCACTCTGTGAAGGGTCTGTGCTTAGGTGCTGGGTTCACAATGACTATGAGATGGTCTCAAACCTGGAAGAGTTCTTGGTCACTATCCATTTTCAGCAATAAAAGGGGGTCAGTAAAGTATAAAGAAGCACATGTTTATTAAACATTATGTGAATATGGACTGTGACCAGATAAGCTTAATGTTGGGCTAACAGTGACTTCTGATTGTGTTAGGAATAAAAATCCAAATTTCTTTTGTTAGCCCATGAGCCCCTGTGCTCTCTGGCCTTTGCGGGTTCCTGCGCCTTCATCCCTTATGGCTCTGATAGCACTGCTACATGTCAGCCACATCAGCCTAATGTAAGTTCTTCAAACAAGCCCTTTGTTTTTCCTTGCCCTGGGGTCTTTGTATATATTCTTTCTTCTGCCTAGAATGCCCTGAACTTAGGGTTCGATATGTATTTGTTAAATGAATGAATAAATAAACAAAATTTTCTCCCTTCAAATCCTGGACCTCTTAGAGCTTTTAGTACACAAATATATAATCCAAATTTCTAAGAGGATTGGTATGGTATGTTGTGATTCTCAAATTTATTTGATCATAGTTTTTTTTTTCTTTGCATTACAGGACTAATTTATCATGCACATATTTTGAGAATTATGGTAGAACAAAAATAGGATTTGAATCCTGGCTGGTGCCAATTAATTTATGTGATTTTGAGAAGATACTTAATATCTCACAATCTCCTGTTTGAACCTCTGTGAGAGACCAGTAAAGAGTCAACTTTTATTTTTCCAGGTTCTGGGAAAACAGGAGTAAACAAGAAAGTGCCAGATGGAAATGAAAACATTTTATTTTTAAGGGACATCAGTGGGAGGACAGAGCTTAGTGTGAATGACAAATGAAACTATGAAGTGAATCTTAGTCATAAGCACTGATGGACAATTTCAGGGCACACAGTTTTTCCATTAATGAAGCATACTGTCTGTGGCCAGAGGAAATGATCCATAGGAAGCTTCAGCCCAAGTGAAACATAAGATGGGCAGGCATAGAGAATTCTCAAGAGGGGAAAACAAGAAAAGAGCTCTGTAAGGCATGCCTAGGTGAGCTTTCTGAAATTAAGAAAATCTTCCTGCCTGATGTGTCACATCATTGCAAGGAAGGAAACATTGAAATGAGGGGTAAACATTGACTTCTAATACTTAAGTTTCCTCATCTGTAAAATGTTGAAACTACCTGTTGCTGTAAATAAGGACCTGGGATAGTCTACAGTGGCTCTGTTCAGAGTGTCAAATCCCTTTCCTTCCCTTTTTACAAATTCAAATACATACCTCTTCCCATTTTACATGTTCTAATACCTCCCTAGATAGAGGATTGAGCACTTGAGTACTTTAAACTCAGCTCCACACATCAAATACTGACTCTGAACAGGTCTTAAAAGGAAGTAGATTAGAAGCCATTATTGTAATGTCTAGAATTTTGCAGTTTTCCATATGTCTGGTATCTACTCTCCCAAATATACCTAAGTATTGACTAAGAGCTTTCCTCACCCTCCTCTGGGTTTACTCAGTCCAGTTTGGCTTCCATCTTTATACCTTGCTTAGCTTACCATTACCCTTCTAGAATTAGAGATTTGGCCACTTTTATTATTGAATGTAGGCTTGATCTGGTTCATCTACATGTGAGTTATGAAAGAAAATGTTATGATTTGACTGATTTTTTATTGAAAACTAAAACAGTGCTAGTTGGTAGGTGCTAATGGTAAGCATTAGGTCTCTGTTAAAAAGTTACCTTTTCAGAAATACTTTGCTGACCATTTTAAGTAAAATAATCGTATCTCTTAAATCACATTCATGTTCCTAGTCTGCTTTCTTTTCTTTAAAAAAATTATTGGGGGGGCATCTGGGTGGATCAGTCGGTTAAGCATCTGACTCTTGATTTTGGCTCAGGTCATGATCTCAGAGTCATGAGATTGAGCCCCATATTGGGCTCCATGCTCAGCCTGAGTTTGCTTGAGATTCTCTCTCTTCCTTTCCCTTTATTCCACCCTCTGGCTCCCTCTCTCTCTCTCAAAATAAAAAAAGGTTAAAAAAATTAATGAGAAATCTGTTATTTCATTTGCTTTAATTTCTTTACATTATAACTTGAGAATATATTATTTGATTTGTTTCCTTGTTATTATATCCTCTAATAGAATGACATGAGAGCAGAGGCTTTGTCTTGCCTAGTGTGTTATCTCTAGAACTGAAAAGAGTACCTGAGATAAAATAGATGCTCAATAATATTCACCCAGTAAAAGAACGATTTGAAAGAGGAGACAGTGGAGTATAGAAGATGTATCTGATATCAACTTATTGCTTCTCATCTCCAAATTCACCCTTCAATATTTGCCTCTATGACTTCTTTGATAAAGTCTGAACCACAGTCGTGTGAAAGGAGCCCTCAGTCCATGTTTTCACTTCTTTGGGAATCCCCTATAGCTGTAAGAAGAATCAGGGACTCTTCTTACATCTTTTATCATAGTTTAGTAATTTTTTATTATTAAACTTCTGCCTGAAAAACTGTGTTGTTTCTGTCTCCTGGTTGGACCCAGACTGATGCAGAATGGGTACAATAAGTTGGAAGGGTCTCGGGAGGTAGATGCCTGAAGACGGGATTTTGAGACTGTTTGGCCATGCCTTGAGCTTTAGTACAATGCTGAGAATTTTTGTCAATGGGAAATGGATGCTAGTAATCCATGACTTAGAGTGGAATCACAGTTAATTAAGCTACCAACTGTGGTTGATTGTAATGAAGTGCCAACTGAAGCACATTTCTTGGGAACTCGAGTGGCTGTTATACTTGACCAGATGGAAGTAATGAATTCTATAATGACTAGAATGTGGGATGAAATATTTTTGTGTGTACTTGTGCACTTATATAGAGGAAATAACAATCTTAGCTTCATTATTTCTAAACTTAACTTACAACTTCATAACCAGAGAGTTTCTCCTAAAAATATCTTATTTCTTGTGGCCACATGACTGATATTGGTGAAAATGAAATGCAAAATGTTATGGTGTGAGTTGATGAATTACAATGACAGGTAAATACACACTCTTGCTAAGTTTCTCATTGGGAAAGTGGAAAATAACAAAATTCTGAAACTTGCAATGGGGACATCTGGTTGGATTTAAATGAAACTGACAATCTTGAACCCACATGCCATTCTGAGGCTCCCTTGTCAGTGCAAGTAGCTTGCTCTCCAGTGTTAAAAAAGGCTAGACTTTTCTGCTTTGAAAAACATTGTGATAATCACATTTGAACAGATGCCTTGGAAGAGGATGCCTCTTCTTAAGATCTACCACAACTATCCCTATTGTCACTATACCCAAAACTAATGTCAAATTTCAGCATTTTCCATGTTGGGTTTTCTCATCCTCAGCACTACCGACATTTTGAACTGCTTGTCATTCTTGTGTGGTTTGTCCTTTGCATCCAGGATATGTAGTAATATCCTGGGTGTCTACCTACTAGATACCAGGACATTCTTCCCTCCCCCTGTTGGACAATCAAAGATGTCTCCAGCAACTGTCAAATTTCTCTAGGGGAAAAATAACCATCAGTTGAGAATCGCCACTTCAGGGCAAACAGTTACACAATATGAGCGAGGAAGAATTAGTTTATATGCCAAAGAAATCATAAAACTCAATATATATCAGCAAAAGCCTAGGAAACATGTATGAGAATGGGTTCTAAGGTATTAGACCCAGGAAGGAGAATATAACACTAAATTTATTGATATTATTTACAAGAAATTAGAATTTAATATGTTAACTCACGTAGCTGGATGGCCTCTAAGAACTTACTTGTGTTGACTG
Source organism: Procyon lotor (assembly GCA_028646535.1). Taxonomy (NCBI): domain Eukaryota; kingdom Metazoa; phylum Chordata; class Mammalia; order Carnivora; family Procyonidae; genus Procyon; species Procyon lotor. Next base: position 63,169,438 of record CM053609.1, read on the forward strand.
AAACTTGGACTCAGTATTGGCCTACACATAATGAGACTGTGATTTTAGCACCTCTCTGGCATGATGCGTAGGAAAGGATCCAAAAGTTTATGAAGACAGGAAAGTTGGACTGGATTTATCATGTGCCATCTATACATCCGCCTTCTAATATGTTTCATGAGAAATTCTAGAGGATACTTGCTTCACTGAGGCATTAATATTAGTAAGAGAAGTACTTGCATCTTCAAAAAACTCTGTGATTGGTCTCCTTTTGTAGGCCAGATAGAACGGTAGGAAATGCCAACAAGATGGGTTCTCTAATTTCAGTGGGGGTGACGTGACTCCGTAATAGCAGAAGCTAAATGGCCACACTTAATTGCCAAATACAAAGTGATCATGTCAAGTGCTAAAGGTCAGCAAAGACTTCTCAGAAATAAGAACACATTTTCTCATAAAGATCTTTGGAAGTGGCTAATTTATCACAGAGTCTCTAGGAATGAAATGAATAGAATTGGAGCCTCCAGGGAACTCCAGGAAAGAAAAATATTCTGTAGGAAATAATTTTCTAAATATGTAGCAAAAGAAAACATATTATGATTTGGGCAATTGATAAAAATATAGGGAAAAAAATGATTGATCCTGGTATTTAGAATATTCTGCTTTGAACAGCAGAGCTTTAGTAATCTAGATACATTTCCAAAGATACAACATACTCTGTGGTGTAGTAAATAATTTGATTTAAAATATAATAGCATATATTATATATATATATATATATAAGTTTTGAATTCTTGTAATGTATTTATATATCTGTGAAATTATATACATATCTATGTAATAAGATTTTTAAGCTTTTAATAAAAGTTAAGTATGTTTCTGCTTCTTAAGTGCCTTCTTTGGAAGATTTGGAAAATTTGGAGGGTACTGAATTAATAAACTTTTAATAAAATTAATAAGCTGGAAATGGGTATTATTTGTTTGGAGTGTTCTTAGTATCAGAATCAAATACAGGGGCATCTGGGTGGCTCAGACATTAAGCGTCTACCTTCAGCTCAGGTCATGATCCTGGGGTCCTGGGATCAAGCCCTGCATAAGGCTCCCTGCTCAGCAGGAAGCCTCCTTCTCTCTCTCATTCTCCCCCTGCTTGTGTTCCCTCACATTTTGTGTCTCTCTCTGTCAAAAATAAATAAATAAATAAACAAACAAATAAATAAATAAATCAAATCTTTTTAAGAATCTTAAAAAAAAGAATCAGATAAAGAAGAAGAAAACATATAGCATAACTTAAGAATTTATTTAATAATAATTCTGGTAGCTTCTGTTGCATTGAAAGCTTCTGATTCCTAGCGTGAAACCTCAACTAGGGGAAGGACAATTTTTTGCTTAATCTTAGAAAGTGTTGATAAAAATTATCAAAACATTATTGTATGGATCAAAAAGTCCACACCTTTATCAATATCAGATTCAGAAATGAGTAGAAACTGTTTATGTATGAATAGTCATTGGATGATAATATATACCACTTAGATTATAAATGTATGGGATGAGGAAAATCAAGAAAAGTGTAATCTCATTCACCTTAGCAGAAGTTGAAGTTTGGAAGCTGATCGGGTTTGTGAAAGAGATAAAGAATATCATTGGAAAAAAAGAAAAACTCAATTCACAAAGGCAAGTAACTATCCACCTGAAATGTATTTGAAATCAATCTGTTCACTTAATTATTTTGTAGACTTTTACAACATCAACCACTTTTCCCTTTTTTGCTTACAACTTCTCTAAAATGAGATGGAATAACATTAATTTATAACATTATTGTCTGCAATACAGGAAACATACTACATTCTGTTGGTACAATTGTATGTTCACCTAGAACGGTACAACGGTCATCTTCGACACAAAATATCTTGATGTACATACCCTATGGAAATCTGACATCTAATGATTTTTCTTCTTTTAAAGTAATAAACACGTTCAAGATTTTAACAAAAGAAAGTCATAAAGGTTCTTGACTAGCTGAAGACAATTTAGAAGTTGTTGCCTGCTTGAATCATCATGTCCCCAAGGCTAGCAATTGGTGCTTTACTTTTCCAACTTATTTTTATTTAAAAATGCTCCAAACATCAGCTTTCCAAAATCTCTATAATAAGCCCAAGAGCAAAATGTTTAGGTAAAAAAAGCCAACTGAGGTACTTTTTCCTTTTTTGTGGGGGGTGTGTGTATTTGCTTTTATTTAGCATACTGGGACAACATGGCCTTATAATTTTCTATTCCTTCCAATATTTTTTATTTTTTATTCATTTATATATTTTTAAAGATTTTATTTATCTGACACACAGAGAGATAGTATAAGCCGGGGGAGCGGCTGGTAGAGGCAGAGGGAGAAGCAGGCTCACTGCTGAGCAGGGAGTCTGATGTGGGGCTTGATCCCAGGACCCTGGGATCACGACTTGAGCCGAAGGAAGATGCCTAACCATCTGAGCCATCCAGGCAGCCCTCCTTCCAATGTTTTGTAAGGAAAGAAATAATTTTAGTGGATAGGCATAATAGATATATACAAATATATTTAGACAAATATATTATAAGAATATCCCTTCTTTCCTTCCTTTTTCCTTCATGAATTCTTTCTTCTTCAAAATTCTAGGACAAGCACTATGAACTTTCTCATCCCTTTGATTAACAAAGTATAGTTAAAGCCAATTTTTGTGTTTCTATTTGTGTTACAAGGTACTGCTTTTCCTGGAAGATACGTAGACAAATGCTCCTAGGAAAAGGAAATAGAAAGAATGGGGCCAGTGAAAAGAGGACAGAAAACTTAGAAAAGAGATAGAAAAGCAGATAATTGCATGCAGCATACAGAAACTGGCTTCAGATTGGTGAAGAGAAGAATAATGTGTAGGTGAGTTTGAGATGATGAGAGATAATTTATCTTTCTAAAAGATAGTATGCCTTCTGTTGATATACACAGGTTATCCAGATCTGCTGTTAGTATCGAGTTAAATAAAGCCCCATCCCAGATACCTTCCTTTCTCCTACCATGAATTTTTTGTGGATGACTTTGAAGTTATCTCTTTAAACTATTTGACTATCCCTAGATGATAGTATTACAGTATCTATCCTTCAGTGTGTTAAAAGAAAAAAACACAAATGATTAAGAAATTTAATTTAGCCAAATTATATGATACATAAATTCTTTGAAGTTTTTTTTTATTAAATTTTCTTTTATTTGACAGAGAGAGAGATCACAAGTAGGCAGAGAGGCAGGCAGAGAGAGAAGGGGAAGCAGGCTCCCTGCTGAGCAGAGAATCCGATGTGGGACTCGATCCCAGGACCCTGAGATCATGACCTGAGTCAAAAGCAGAGGCTTTAACCCACTGAGCCACCCAGGCACCCCTCTTTGAAGTTTTTTTAGTCACAATTAGACTACTCCAAAATAACTGGATTTTTATTTTCTAAAAAAAGATTCATTTGTTTATTTTAGAGAGAGAGTGTGCAAGCACGGGGAGGGGCAGAGAGAGAGAAAGAGAGAGCATCTCAAACAGACTTCCTGCAGAGCCCCATGCAGAGCTCAATTCCATGATCTTGAGATCATGACCTAAGCCAAAGGCAGAGGCTTAACCAAATGAGCCACCCAGGCATCCCATAACTTGGTCTTTTAAATGCTGAGCATTTAAAGTGTTAAATGGAAAAAAAAAAACCCACTTAAAAATGGAAGTTACTCAAATTATAGGATATATTATTTCAAAAACATATTAAGGCTTCAGATGCTCTGTGCATTCTTCAGGTGACACATCTGAACATATTTCTCCCTTTAATACTTACCCAGATATACAGAGACTTATTATCTGGCCAAAAAAAAAAAAGTATAAAAGAAAAAACGAGGATGTGAAGTTTTCTTTGCTTTAAACATAGTCAACTCTACTAGCTGAACTAAATAAGATGGTGTCGCGAGAGTTATGTAGTATATCATGGGGGGTGTTAGTGCACGTGGCTGGAAGCCTCCAGAATCTCTGGGGGAGGGGGCATGTGGCTGGGGAGGGCCTCTACTTGGTGCTTTGTTGGTCTGGTGAAACTGGTCTGACTCTCCTCCCTCCCCTCTTAGTACCTAATATTCTTGGGGCATCTTTAAAGATTCTGCATGCATCTAGACACTTTCCTATTGCTTAGTAAGGTCTTTCAGGTTGTTCCCTATTCTATTTGGCAATGTTTAATCTAATTCTATCAGTTTTAGCAAGAATACATTCATCCGTTGTTTTGCTGGTGCTTCTGGAGTCTTGATCGCTGTGATGGAAGGTGACTTCCTGAGAATACTTCTGGTTCTCCTGCTTCAGCAGAGATAGACTTCCTGGTCTTGTGCTGTGCATTTCGGCTGGTAAAGAAATGCTTGATACTTAGGACCAGCTTTTCCTCCTCATCACATGTAATGAATCCCAGGACGTGACAAATTCTGCACTGTTTAAGCCTTGCAGTTCAATCACGGTTTTGCTGTTCTTGGTGGCTCATAGTGCCACTCTGATAGGGACTTCGAGTCTTATCCTTTCTTGGGTTAAACTCACTTCTTCTCTGAGTTTCTTTGGATGATAATGATGAAGAAGAAATGGACTGACCTAGTCAGGGGGAATGGAATGGAGAAGTTTTGGGAGCAGGTAGCAAAGGAGAGGCAGCAGTATGGGGAAGGATCCCCCAGTTGCATATTTTGTAGGCAGCATCGACATCCCTTTCAAAAGATACCAAGTGCATGAGGTTCAACACTGAGATCAGATTGACGTGTTGATTAATAGCCAGCATATAATTTTCAAAGGTTTTATGCAGATTCTTATCACAGATAAGTGGTGTGGGCCTCAATTATGTTCTTCAAGATGACTTTTTTTTCAAGGTTTTAAACGTCCATATCTTGAAGCAGTGAGGTTATCTTGGTCCCTGAATCATGTTTAATGTTCTTTAAGTTTCCTCCTCTTTCTTTTTTTTTTTAAGATTTTATTTATTTGACAGAGAGAGAGAGAGAGAGAGAGAGGAGAGACAGTGAGAGGGAGAACACAAAAGGGGAAGTGGGAGAGGGAGAAGCAGGCTCCCCACAGAGCAGGAAGCCTGACATGGGCTCAATCCCAGGACCCTGGGATCATGACCTGAGCTGAAGGCAGACACCTAACGACTGAGCCACCTACGCACCCCAAGTTTCCTCCTCTTGATACGTCTTCTGCCCAGGCAACTGTAGACTGATATTTCCAGAGGAATTTCTTTAACTAGTTTGATCTCATTAGCCCTTTCTGAATGATTTCAAAACTTGCAAGGCATGCTTCAGAGGTTCTATCTGAAGTGGTGTTTCCTCCATCACTTTGGCTGGTGATAGACTTCCCTGAATCTTAGAATCCTCTTTCTATGGACATTTACACAAGAGAGATTTGGTTTAATACTATTTTTCCTAGCCCTGTTTTCTAATGATTGCACAAACCAGTCTGTGAGGCCGAGGATCTAGAGAGAAAAAGCAATCTGTTTGAAATAAGATTCCCTGTGGGGAAATTCTTGTTCCTTGAAGGAGTAGTCTTGATATTGGGTGTGCTGATGGGGCAAAAGGAACTCACTATTTTACCCAGGATGTAGGAAATCTGGACAGAGTTGTTCTCAAACTGATGAGCACTTACCTACTCAATGGATATTTTTACATCTTCATCTGTTGCACATGTTATAATAACAATGGTAGTTTCTGTATTAGAAACTGTATCAAGTATAGACTTGATCCCTGTTGTTTACTGTTGCTTACTGTGTCAGAAGTCCATGCAACACCTATGAAGGTAGGTAAGTAGAGCTTGCCTTTTTTGGGGGGGATTTAAAAAACTGCTTTATAAAGTTATACTTTATATACAATAAACTCAATATATTTAATATTGTTGTTTTAGCATGTTTTAACATAGGTATGTACTCATGAAATCATCATCCACAATCAAAATGATAAACATATCCATCACCTCAAAAAATTTCCTTATACCATTTTTCAATCTAAAATTTTTTGCCCGTTAGCTTTTAGGAGACTGAGAAATCAACTCAATTCCCAATGTAATTCCACATTATTCAAGAAAGTGTAAATAGAACAAATGATGTAATTCTGACAGATGTAGCTAGACTTGAGCAGGACTTATTCAGCCAAAGGCAGCTTCCTTTGCTTATATCTTAGACTCCTTGTCTTCTTTTCTGTCTTTTTTTTTGGGGGGGGGGTCTCATTGTTCTTATTTTTGTTGTTCTCCTTCTTCTCTTCCTCTTTACTTTCTTCTCCTTTTCTTCTTTTTCTTCTTCCTCCTCCTCCTCCTCTTTCTTTTTCTTCCTTATCTTCTTTTCTTCTTCCTCTTTTTCTTTCTCTGTCTTCTCTGCTCATCTCTCATCCTGGTCTTCTGCCTATCCACTGCCACCTCTCCCCAACCCAGCCTAGCTCCCTCCAGAGCAGAAGAAAACTGTTTCTATATTTATACTATAAGAATACTAGATGTTCAAATCTATTTGAAAAAGAGAAATTTAAAGTACCATACTTAAAAAAAAAGTACCATACTTTCCAGAAGCAAACACTCCTAATACTAATTCAAGCAAATGGTATCGTTTTCTCCACATAGTTTTGCAATGAGTTTTATTTGCTTCACTATATCTAGTATACTGTATCTTATCGCTATGCATAGAACTAACTCATTTTTAAACTTTAAATACCTGGGTAACGTTCAATCAGTTTCCAGCAAAATAATCTTTTTGCATTAAACAGTGCTGCTGCTAAAATCCTTAAACATATAACTTAATGTGTTTATCTACTGTATCCAATGGGACCCACTGTTACATGGAAATATAAGTTTTATGAAAATATTTTCTGATAAATTTAGCAAAATTTCTCTCAAAAATGTTGCAAATTTATACTCTGGCAACAGTGAGAGCAATATGAAATATTTTATCATTTCAAAAATAAAATTATTAAACTACATATGGTCAGTACGACATAATAATTTTGGTCAATATAAAATATTTTGTACATTAGAAAATGTTTCAGACATTTACAAGAGCAAGCCATCCAGCAACTTTATTTGAATAAGGATTTCATTTTTGAAAAGGCAGATGAAATCTGGGTGAATGTTTCTACTTATTGACCTTAAATACCTAAGATATTTCATAGGATAGGCTGGGACTTGTTGGAATGTTTTGATGAAACAGATTTGTCTTTGCTTTTGTTTTTTGGAAAAACACCATTGTGGTATAGGCAAGTTTTATAAAGGAATTTGAGAGGAGAAAAATAGTTTAGGCTTATAGAAAAGAGGTTTTGGTTAATAGTAATAACTGAGCCAAAAGTCAGACATGAGAGTGAGACACATATACTCTGGAAGTTAATCAGCAATTACTTGTTAAACTGGAAAATTTGATTGGAAATAATCAGGCAAAGAAAACAATAGTTTTGGTAGGCAGGCTTGAATTTTTCCACACCTTGTAGAAAATATTTAGAAGTTCATATGTAGAACAAAAAGAAGTTGAAAGCCACTATGGCTTTCTAAGAGAGGGAATGATGTTATCCAAACAACACTTATGGAAGATTATTCTAGCAGCTGTGTTGGACTTCTTTAGTTGCCTTTCAGTTTATTGCCTGATTGCAAGTAACATTTTAAAATATGGCAGAAGAAACATATGGGAAGTTGATCTAAAATGTATCATCTGTAAAAAGCCATAACATACTGGTAAAGTATATGGTATATATATTTTAAGACAAATTAAACATTCGAATAATGTGATTATATTCCATGCCCCTCAGAGTAGAGAAGTAACCCAGGCAGGGTTTCTGCAAATTTCTTCCTAAATTACATGTATAATAAATAAATTATGCCCTCAAATATGCTCCAAACATTGAGTGGGTGCCTGATATAGACCTTTTTTTCCATTTTCAAAGCAGTGAAATTTCTTGAATTACTTTCCATGGACTCATTTAGAGGGAAATACCATAGGAATAATTTTGTTTTATTTGAGTCCTCCCCACAATTTTGGAAATGATTGTCCTGAGTCTGGACAGGAATACAATTTATGGAGCTATTTGATTAAATGTATTTACACCTTTAAAAATGTTCATAACTATTTGTTATGGGGTGAATTGTGTACCCTCAAAGAGTTCATATGTTGAAGTTCTAATCCCCAGTACCTCAAATGTGATTGTATTCAGAGATAGGATCTCTAAAGAAGTAATTAAGTTAAAATGAGGTCATTAGGGTGAGCCCTAATATAACATGACTGGTGTCTTTACAAGAAGAGGATATTTAGATTCATGTACAGAAGGAAGACAATATGAAGATGTAGGAAGAAGATGGTCATCTACAAGCCAAGGAGATGGGCCTGGAACCTTAACCCTCCTTCTCAGTCTCAGAAGGAATCAATTCAGTAAACACTGAGATTCTCATTTCCAGCTTCCCAAATTGTGAGACAATACATTTCTGTTGTTTAAGCTATTGGTCTGTGGTCTTTTGTTTTGGTTCTAGAAAACTAATAAAATTCTATAACGGATCCCAGTTTTAAATGTCCTAAATAAATGCGAAGGATCATAAACAAACTTATGTTTAACAAATTGTTAATTTATTACAGTGCTATTTAGAATACTGAAAAGTGAAATTAACCTGTGAAATTCACTGAATAGAGGAATGGTTATGTAATTCCTGATATAAACTTATAAAATCATTAAAATATTTTAAAACAGTGCTTAATGACATAAAAATGATTTAAAGATGTTAAATGAAAAGGCAGTTGATTACATTATTTACACAATGGTCCTACTTCAGTAAAAATAATATAACTGCATTTGTTTAGATAAAAGAGTACAAATAAATCTATCAAAAGGTAATATGTTAATTGATATTATCTCTTAGTGGTGATATTTATTTTCTTCTCTCATTCTTTCTGCACTTTTTGTATGTCTACTTGAAAATGTATTTTTAACATTATAAAATATTCTTATTTAGATAAAATAAACAGAAATGGAAAATAAGCAATTAAGATTGAGTAATTACTGTTGTTCTATCTCAAATTTTAGTGAACCTCTCTCCTGCCATCTACAGTCTTCCACCTCATCCAGGGTATTTTAAAATTTCAGATACTGTACTGTTTAGTTTTAGAATTTTCATTTCTTATAATTCCTATTTCTCTGCTGAGATTCTCCATCTGTTGACTTGTGAGCATATTTTTTCCTTTAAGTTCTTGAACCTATTAATAATAGTTACTTCAAAGTCACTGCTGGCTGATTTCTATGCTTGACTATTTTTGCCATTCACTTTTGGTCATTATTTTTTATATTTCCTAAGTTTTTTATAACATGTTCCACATGTTACTTGTTTGATTGTACACTGGAGAAAGGGGAATATGCCTACATTGAGGAATATTAGATACAAGGTATGACGACATTGATATTTGACTTGACACTAAGTTTCCTTCTTTAGACTTCAGAATGTCATGTAATAAATGAACTCCTGGCCTAAAGTCAAACTTGCAGTGTTTATACTATGCTTGTGGATGCATCCAGTACCCATTTCCTAAGTCTCTGAATGTATCATTTGAATTGATGTACTTGGAAGTTGGAGTAATCCACACATTTGTTCTTTGGCCTGTTGGGAAGAGCTGTAACAGTGGAGTAGGCCAAGTGGAAACCTCTGAGACATTCCACACCCACCAAAATAATAGACTAAAAATATCATACTTTGTGAGGGATGGTAGAGATTAATGTGACAATTAAAGACCTAAAAGATGCAGGTGTAGTTTGTTCCTCTCATTATCTATTTAATTAGACAGGTTTGGTCCTAATAGAAACCAGACCGGTGCTAAAGAATGACCTTAGATCTCAATTGCAGGTACCATGTTGGAGTTGGTATGATTGTTAGGTGAATACTGCCTCAAGCATATGGTATTTGGCTAAAAATTTGCCAAATGCATCCTTTCTTGTTCTAATTTGCAAAGAAAAATCATACATGGTTTGCATTCACATGTAATGGACAGTAATATTTTTTTATGTTTTGCCTCAGTACTATTAATACTCCCACCCAAAGGCATGAAAATGCCCAAAAATATCTCTACTGCCTGGACATCTTACAGATTATCATGCTGATAAATTACATCAATGACATCATGCTGATTGGTCCAGATAAATAAGAGATGACTGATAACAGGAGTCCTTGGTAAGACACTAATGTTCCAGAGGACAAAATGCAAACTCCATGAAGATTCAGGGACCACTTAGGGAAGACTTTGGGTTCACAGTGGTCTGGAGCATGCCACAATTTCCTTCCAAAGAGAAAGACAAATTCCCAAATCTTCTACTTCCTACCACAAGGTAGGAAGCACATCACCTAGTAGGCCTCTTTAGTGCTATAGGCAATAGATTTCACATATAGGTTTATTTTTCTGGTCTATGTACTGGGTGACACAGAAGGCTGCCACCTTTGAGTGGGGTCTGGAGCATTAAGGGCTGTGAAGTGAGTCAAAACTGTGATATAAGCTACCTTACTACTTGGATCATATGATCAGGCTGATAAACTCTATGATTTTGGAGGTTTAAAATGCAGTATTTAAAATGCAGGTTTATGGAAAGCCCCGGTAGAAAAAATCATACTGCCACTATTTGGGTAATGGGGCAAGGTCTTGCCATTCACAGTAGAAAATTAAATGCCTTTGAGAAACAATTTCTGTCATGTTATGGGGTCCTAGCAGAAACAAAACACTTGACCATGGGTTATTAATGACCATGCATCTGGAACTGTCCAGTATGAGATGACTTCCACTGGACCCATCAAGTCATAAAATAAGATGAGCCTAGAATCAGTTCATTACAAATCAGTTCATCACCATAATCAGTTCATCATAAATTGGAAATGTTATATCTAATCGAGCCTGAGCATGACAGGAGGACACAAGAAAGCTGCGTGAATGAAATTTTCATCCTAACCATCATAGCTGTCCATCTCTAAGCCTTAACTTATGGCTATAAGGAGGGGATGTGTGTGTTCATACAACCAGCTAAAGGAGAAGAAAAAAAAGAGTAATTATTTTGCTCACTGAGTTTATTCTCCAATAGAGGCACCATATTTTTTAACTATATAGATAAGCAACCCCATTGCTGTTATGTCAGAGAAGTTCTCTGTAGTAATCACATAAATTTATTTAGACAGAAAATGTAAGACAAGCTCAATTCCAAGCACAAAGGGTCCTGTTCCACCAATTTGGGTAGAAGAACTGGAAGAATTCCTTGGGGATCAGCATAGACAAACTTTTCCTCCATATTCAGGAGGAGGTTGTACAAGGGGAGGAATTGGCTGCCCCATGTGGAAGATCCTTGTTGCCTGCAGTACCCCTGGACCAAGAAAGGCCTCTTTCTTCATACAAGGGGCTGTTGTGGCAGTGTCAGAAAGCACCACCTGGGACAGCATGGTCAGTGAAAGTCCATGTAGCAGTGTCCATGTCCTAGTGACAGGCTTCCATCAAGGATGCAACTGATCTGAAGAAGTCACAGCAGGCACTCATTCAAAAGCACCATTACCTTTTTGATGTCCAGTGGAAAAATACTGCTATGACATTGGAGATTATTTACTAGGAATGGCTGCATACAGTATATAAGGAGGTAAAGAACCACTTGGACTATCATATCTCTGTGTACAACATGATGCTTCAAAAGGAACAAGAGCACGTGACAAACTGGGTAGAGAAACACGTGGTGCAGAATATCTCTACACAGCAAGAAAAGGAGATAATTGTCAAGTACATTGCAGATCTAAAGCTGCTGGCAAAGAAGGCTCAAACACAGCCAGTTCTGTAAATGTATTTTTCCCAGTGGAGACAGCTAGAAGCAATTGACTAAGGAAATCAGTATATGTGACAAATCTATCTGTGTTGCTTTATCCTGAAGTTACACTTAACCCATGTAATGAGAGAATTAAAAACATTTGTTGGCCAGTGAGGTGTTTTTCATCCTTCTTGCCCTGTATTTTGAGTTGAATAACTCAAACTTCTGAATAAACAGTTTGCTTTTAATAAAATTTTGTTGTCCAACCAAAAAAAAAAAAAAAGCCAGAGGTATATTTTCCAGATGGTATGTGAGTGTCAGTTGAAAATGGACAGTGACTGTAGTATAACCACATTCAGAGGGACTCTTGAAAAAGAGTGAAAAAGAAACACCTTATCCTGGCAGAGCTACAAGTCATGTACCTTGCCATTCACTATACGTGTAATAAGTGATGTGAGATGAGAATCCAGAGATTCAGGGAAGTGACCTGACATTGTAGAATAATTAAGAACCTGGAGAGGTGTCTGGGTGGCTCAGTTGATTTAATGACAAGCTCTTGATTTTGGCTCAGATCATGGTCACAGGGTCCTGAGATCCAGCCCCACATCAGGCTCATGCTTAGCAGGGAGTCTGCTTCAAGATTCCTTCCCTCTGCCTTTCCCTCCCACTCTCTCTAAAAATAAATAAATAAATAAATATTTTTTAAAAAGCCAGAGATAAACAGGTCTGGGGGAGAGGCATGTGAATGGACATATGATTGGGGTTGTGGAGTGTGAAGATTCTTGAATCTCATGTTAATGGCCATTAGAAATCACTTAACATGAAGGAGGCAGTGAACAACAAAGCAGACAAAATGACTCATCCAGCTGAAAACAGGCTTTGTCACTAGATGCTCCAGAATTGGAGACATGAGTAGAGAGACCACAGTGACAGAAGTAGAGGCTACATCCACTGACTAGTACCAAGGTAGGTACTTCCACTTAACTAAAGACAATCTAGATTGTTATTGTCCCTGAATATCCAATATGTCAGCAACAGAGACCATTGCTAAGTTCTCCATATGTCATTATTCCTTAAGGAGACTAACTGGTCACATGATGGCAAGTCAACTACATTGGGCTTCTTCCATCCTGGAAGGCTCAGGAGTTCATCTTCCATGGATAGATATCTAACACAGGAATATGTCTGTTTTTCCTGTCTTTAGAACCTCAGTCAGTACCACTATACAAGGACAATTGAATGCTTAGCTCACAGACAAGGAATCACACACAGAATAGCATTTGACTGGGAAGTTTACTTTACATCAGAATTGTGGGAGTAGGCTCATGACCATAAGATCCATTGGTTATGTTATATATTGCATCATCCAGAAGCAGCTGGTCTCAGAGATTGCTAAATTGGTCTTATAAATGCATAGCTTATCCACCAGCTTGGAGGCAACATTCTAGAAGATAGAGTGCTATCATTCAGATTGCAATATGTACACTAAATCAGAGACTCATATGTAAATATTCATATCTGTCTGTCTATGGGAAGAGAGACGGGGGGGGGCAAGGGAGGGCTCACAAAGTTCTCCTCAAGATAATCCAATCATAGCAAATGAAATGTTAAACACGGGCCAAGCAGAAGAGAATCTGGATGTTAGCTTTTGCATATGACTTTGGAATCATCTTTGACTTCTCTGGCACCTCACTTGTGTGGTCACCAAATCCTGTCAATGATTCCTCAATTCCTTCATTTCTGCTGCCACTTTCCACTAAATCTCATGTAGACTAAAGCCTTTAGCTCAGTGGTTCACAACCTTTTTGGTATAACACAATCATTGATTCAGTGGTGCACTGACACATCAGTATTTTTTAAAGTCCCTAAGATAACTCTAAAGTGCAAAGTTCAGAAACATTGTTAATTGACTTCTCTGTCTCTGGTCTCTACTCTCCTTAAGCTCTCTTTAACAATAATGATTTATCTTTCCAGCACACAGTTTTTTAAATATAGTTTTTAAATTAAATATAATTATTCTGTTTAAAGCATTTATCTTGCTTTCAATAGTCAGAGAATTCCAAACTCTAAAATTACATTTAAATTACATTTAAAGTCTTCAATCTAATCAACATTTTCAGTTTAATATGTTCTCTTACACAGGCTGGGGTTCAGTCAGACTGGAGCACTCACTGCCGCTGGAACATGCCATTCATTCATTCTCATGGCTAGTCTGTGCCACAGAGTCTCATAGTCTGGTGTGCATTGTAGAGTATGGAGAAGAGCTGGTTAAAAATGCAAATTCCAAGTTCCTGTACTGCATTATGACCCAAACCTCACTACTAAAACAACCATGTACTTGATAAAATCTTAGTTTACTACGCATTGCTGAAGTCACAGAAGTAAGAGAATTACTAAGGGCATCCCCTACAGGGGGGAAAATAATATATTTGCTGCATCTGAAGTGGGGTCAGTGAGCAGCAAGCAAATAAGAACTGTGACGCATCCCTGAAGGTAAATGCCAACATTAGCAATGCCATCAGGAAAGGGGAGCAGGCCTCAGAGGAAGCACTGCTGAACCATAGGCTCTTGCATTAACCAGTGGCTCTAGAAATAAATTTAAGTAGTTTCAGGTGGATAGCCTCCTTGTCATTAGGTGCTAATTTCATGGAAAGGGACTTGAAACTTAAGACTCTTATATTAGAAAGGGACTCTAAAAAGAATCTGATGTGATCTCAGGTTGACAATCTCCTACTACATAATTAAATGCTAATTTGATGAAGGAGAGAAGACAAGGTTGGTACTGTGAAGAAACTTAGGCTTCAACAGTAGAAAGAAAAGAAATATGATCTGCTCTAATAGGAGAAGCCGAATACTCACAAGATGCTATGGTTGCATAGAGGTATCCAAAGTCCTCACGAATTAATATCAAACAAACATGAGCTCTTAATAAAAGATCCCCAAGCATGTCAGAAAACAAGCCATTGTGTATGAACAGTAGAAACAACCAATAGTAGATTTGTTCTGAGAGATTTCAGGTATTGACATTGTGAGGATCAAAATATAAAATTTCTGCAAATGAAATGTTTAAGACAATAGTAGAGGTAATCATAAACAGGCAGAGAGTAAAAAAACATGTGCAGAGGTCTGAAAGGGGGCCAAATTGAAATTTTAGAAATAGAAAATGTAAGTTTGAAGTTACAAACCAAGAGTTATTAATGTTTACTAGATTAGATTGAGCTGAAGTTAGAATTAGTGAGTGGCTCGATAGACCTGAAGAAATTCGGAATGCAGTCCAGAGACTAAAAGATGAAAAATAGGAGCAATAAGTTCCAAATATAAAGAATAGAATGAGATATCATATAATTAATTGAAATCCTAGGAAAAGAGAATGAATGAAAAAAACTTTGTACAGATTGTTACTGACACTTCTTCAGCATTGATGAAAAATATGAATCTACCAGCATTAATAGTGTTAGATTTCACATAATGAAATATTATGAAGCAGTGAAAATGAATGAACAACTATACAAATCAACATAAATGATTCCTAGAAACATAATGTTGAATTAAAAAAAACAAGTAGCAGGAGATGATGTACATAATTATTCCATTCTTATAAAGCTCATTGGCATAATTCTCTTAATTACAATGCTGAACTTGATTTATTAATATTTGAGGATTTTTGTATCCACACTCCTGAGGGATTTGGGTTCAATAATTTTGTTTTGTTATGATGTCTTTTCTGATTTTGGTATTAGGGTCATGCTGGCCTCGTAGAATGAGTTAGAAGGTTCCCTCTGCTTATATTTTCTGGGTGAGATTTTAGAGGCTTGGTATCATTCCTTCCTCAAATGTTTGGCAGGCTTTACCAGTGAAAGCATCTGGGCCTTGTACTTTCTGTTTTGGTATACTATTAATTTTTTATTCAAAAATTAAACTCAATCAAACTGGCCTATTCAGTTTATTTCTTTTTATTGATGTTTTAGTAGATTTTTATCTTTCAAGGCATTGGTCCATTTCATATAAGTTATCAAATTTGTAGAATTGTTCATAATATTCCTTTATTATCTTTTCAATGTCTGCAAGTTTACAAGTAATGACCCATCTTTCATTTTTTTCCTTATTTTTGGCAATAGACATTTTCATATCTAATAAATTTTAGTAATGCATTAAGTTTAACTGAGTTATCTACTTGTATAGGTTGATAAGAGACCTCTACATTTGTACCATTTGCCTGCTTGAGTGTCTTCCAGGTTATCACCCTCAGTCCCAGAGGCTTGTTTGGCAAAATTCAAGCAAAAATGCTCAAATCACAACCCGTGTTGCTTTTTTCCCTATAGATTTTCAATAAAATAAAAGCCATCTACAAAAAACCCAACAGCAAATAACATTCTCAACAGGGAAGAACTGAGAGATTTTCCCCTAAGGTCAGAAACACAACAGGGATGCCCACTCTCACCACTGTTGTTCAACATAGGACTAGAAGCCCTAGCCTCAGCAACCAGACAACAACTACAACAACAAGAACAACAATAACAAAAAGGCATTCAAATTGGCAAAGAAGAAGTCAAACTCTCATTCTTCTCAGATGACATGATAGACACTTCATGTGGAAAACCCAGAAGACTCCATCCCAAAATTGCTAGAACTCATACAGGAATTCAGCGAAGTGGCAGGATATAAAATCAATGCACAGAAATCAGTTTCATTTCTATACACTAACAATGAGACTGAAGAAACAGAAATTAAAGAATCTATCTCATTTACAATTGTCCCCAAAACCATAAGACACCTAGGAATAAACCTAACCAAAGAGGTAAAGGATCTGTACTCTAAAAACTACAGAACACTTAGGAAAGAAATTGGGGAAGACACAAAGAAATGGAAAAACATTCAATGCTCTTGGATTGGAAGAATAAGTATTGTTAAAATGCCCATGCTCCCCAGAGCAATCTACACATTCAATGCAATCCCTATCAAAATACCATCAACATTTTTCACAGAGCTGGAATAAATAATTTTAAAATTTGTATGGAACAAGAGAAGACCCTGAATAGCCAGAGGAATGTTGAAAAAGAAAACCAAAGCTGGTTGCATCACAATGCTTGACTTCAAGCTATATTACAAAGCTGTGATCATCAAGACAGTGTGGTACTGGCACAAAAACAGACACATAGATCAATGGAACAGAATAGAGAACCCAGAAATGGACCCTCAACTCTATGGTCAACTAATCATCATCAAAGCAGGAAAGAATATCCAATGGAAAAAGGACTGTCTCTTCAATAAGTGGTGCTGGGAAAATTGAACAGCCACGTGCAGAAGAATGAGACCTCTCTAATTCTATGTCACATCTTCCATTCAGTTTCCGGTCTATGATGGATACACCATACCATATATTATGGGGGATATTTGAATCCTATCACATAGGCCCACTTGTAGGTTTCTAAATATCCATTCAACTTCTTTGTCCCTATCCAAAAATTATGGTAATTCCCGAGTATTTTCCATATTATGCATCAGCTGAAAATGACTCTGAGATCCCTTCTCTACTTCCATTTTCTTTGTTGTGGACATTTCCATATTGGCATGAGGACAGCCTTTAATTCCATTTCTTCCCAAGTGGGATGATAGGTAGAAACTTCAGAGAGTTTGGATGGCTGATAATATCCATAGAACTTATATTTCAGTATTCTGTATGCTAATATTACAGAGGGTATATATTTAAAAAAATTTAACATGCTTTTCTCAGTTTATCTAATACTTGGACTCTTGCTCAAAGATAAAACAAGACACATGTCTGATTACCTCCTTTGTCTTGCTTTGTCCATCTTCTTCACTCCACAATCCATTTTTGCTAGAAGGTATAGATTTATTCAAAGTTCCTTTGTACCTTTTATTAAACTCTGTGGTCAAACTGGTAGGACTGTCTCTTGAAAAATCAAGAGATTAAAAATAAGATAATTAAGAAAAAAGCTTTTCTTTCTTTTAAAGTCATGGTTTCTTTCTTTTTTTTTTTTTTTTGGGAAACATTTTATTTATTTATCTGACAGAGAGAAATCAGAAGCAGGCAGAGAGAGAGAGGAGGAAGCTGGGGGGGCTCAATCCCAGGACCCTGATATCATGACCTTTAACCCACTGAGCCACCCAGGCACCCCTAAAGTCATGGTTTCAAACCTACTTTAATACTTGAAAATATTTTTCAATTGTTTTGGAGTTAATTTTATTTTGGATACCTTAGCTGAAAAATCTTTCTTTCTCTCTGCATTTCTGTAATTACAGTTCTTATATCTCATTCCTCTTTTTCTATTCACCCTCCTTCCATCCTTCCTGCAGATGACTGCCTTGATTCTCCTGGAAAGGGATCTTCCCCAGCAAAGTACAAAAGAGAGCACATTAAAATACTTTTTAAAATACCACTACCTATAGTTTAAGTAGACAAAATACTAAAACTTATGTTCCATGGATAGCATTAGCCCTCTAGTCTTTGTAGCCATAGATAGAGGAAAATATGTTTTTGGTCATGTCACCACATATGTGTAAGTCTGAGAACTAATAATTTTTATTTACTTACGTAGGTTTAGATCATCTCACTGTGACCAATCATGCTATGTGCTAGAAGAAAAAAAAAGGCTTTTTCTAATCAGTTTGTTTTAAAAAATACCTCTGAAAGTGGAGAAAAATAATTTAGCAATCAATTTATATAGAATGAGAGAGAAGATCTAGTGGTTACAATCACTTTCTGGAGATAGAAGGGCCGTGGATAAATTCTACTCCCACCACTCACAATATGTATGAACTCAGACCAGTTGTTTGATTTATTTGTACCTCAATTTTCTCATCTGAGAAGTGGGGATAATTTAAGAGGATTAAATTAGCTTGAGTGAATCCATGTAAAGCATTTAGAACACAGCCTAAACATAATAAGTACACACACACACACACACATGCACGCACACATATTTGCTATCATAATTGCTAGTGCTAGTGTATAAGGGATTTGAGAAAGGATTTCTAATTGTGGAAATATGCTAAAACAAGCTAAAGAGATCTTAAAAGAGTTATAGTAATGATTATGAAACATCTCTAATCTTTTGATGGATAAGTTTGATGCATTTAACAAGTGGGAAAAATTAGACTATAAGCCCTTTGGGGATAGGGCTTAACTTCTTTCTTTCTTTAACATATTATTTAACATATCCTGTTCAATTATACCACTGTATACTAAATAATGGCATTATGTAAAGAGTACTGCACAGTGATTCAGTACAAACTTTGTAGATTGCAGGCCTAGGTTTGAATTCTATTTACATTTTAAAATCTAGGTAATTTGGGGTAACTTGTTTAATTTCACAAAGACCCATATTTTTCATCTATAAAACAGGACTAGTAATAGAATCAACTTCCTGAATTATTTATAGGAATTTATATAACATATGTAAAGTTCCAAGAGAGTACCTGTGTTTGTTAACTACTAGACAAATTCTGCTATTGACAAAAAAAAGTAAACGAGTTTATCAGAGAAAATTTGCTAAATCTATTTTTAAAAACTTTAAACTCATGGCTGGAAGATATCTACAGAAACTGAATGAAAAATTATTATACCCATATCTACAAATTCAGTGGTAGAGCTGCCATACAGTTATGTGGTTTGTTCCTATAATGTAGTCTCCACATGATCCATTTTTACCTGTGTGTTAAAGAAAGGTTCTTAAAGACCAGATCAAGTTTTGTATTTAGCTCTTAAAGCAGCAACCTAGCCCAGCTGGCATTCTGGGACTCCTTCCATCTTTGGTTTGACTTGATGATTCAGTGAAGTACATACTGTTCTTGCATCAGAAGTAGCAGTGTTAATTCTATTATGCCAAATACTTTCACAGTAGCTCAGGCTGAGTTCCCTGTATGATTGCTTATTGCAGAATCACTGAAGCAGCTGGTGGAAAAGTCCATGTCAATCCCTGTGAGACCTGTGTCTTTGGAAAACATTCTGAGTGGGTCTGCTTTCAAAGGAGCAAATAACATGATACAAAACTACCAGGGAATCTCCATTTGTTCTTCACTGGCTTGAAGAACCTCGTGGAAAGTTTGTAAGCATCCTAGACTTAGGTTGATCGTATAATTTTTCATCCAAGGAACACTCTTGAGAGTGAAAGGGGACACAGTTAATAATTAAGATGAGACAACGAATGTAAAATTGGACTATTATGAGTGTACTGGGTTGTATAGTCACTCTACTGGACTTCATTGCCCTTGATTTTGTCCTTTTTCAGTTCAGTTCCAAACCTGAATAGGTTGCTTTGCCAGCTGTGAACTTGAAAGAATGTCCCAGATTAGCCTATAACCAGTTTTTGTTTTCCTGCTATAGCATTACCTCTGCTACTGCAAGAGAGCATTCATATTTCTGCTTGGTTCTCATCAGATCATCCAAAACTTGTCTCGTTTCAAAGACAATGCCAGGGATATCTTCCAGTAGCCACTCTAATCATTTATTCATTCTGTAGGTATTTTACTGAGTGCTTATTTTGAAGTAGAGACTCCTCTAAATGCAGGAAAACAATGCATATGAAATATGACAATATGCCTGTCTTAGGGAGTTTATGTGGACTGTATGTGCAAACCAAAATCAAGAGTTGGACCCTTAACTGACTGAGCCACCAGGCACCCCTAGTTTTCTGCCAATTTTAAATATGGTTATCTGATTCTAGAAGAATCTAATTGATTCTTTTAATAGGAAGCTATTCTTTTGAATGGGGACAGATTTATATCTGGGAGGAAATTGGCCCAAGTGAATTTCCAGTTTAGTCAACACTATTTATTAGGTTCTGTATAACAAAACACAATAACAGGTTTTATATGGGAATAGTTCATAAAGGAAGTTAAGGTGCAGGATTCCTGCCCACAGAACCCACAGAACACTTTAGTATATATTGGAAAACTAGGACATACATCACATACATCAAGAAGGCTTGGGTGTATGCTTTTATTAACCAGAGTTGCATAAGTACCAAGAAAATGCCAAGTGGAGGTATGATTATAGTGAGGTGGGATTAATCATGAAAAACTTTACAGAGAGAATTAGTTTTAAGCCAGGCTTTCAAGCAATTCAGAACTATTTAATGGAAAGAAGAGGTACTAATAAGCTCACCAGAAGGGGAATTAAATGTCATTCAACACATATTGAATGCTTTGTATGTGCAAGGCACTGTGTGCAGAACTTGGTTGATAGGCAGAAGACCCTAACACTATGCCTGCCCTTGTGATCTCTCCACCTAGTGTAGGACACATAGAGGCAAACAATGGTATGTGTCAAGTCTCAGGAGCAGACAGGTACATCAAATGTTCAGCCAGTGGAAAGATGTTTTCCTGCACTAAAGATTCTATAGAGAAGAATAAAAATTAGTTTATGAGAAGGGGTGGAGGAAGTCAACAGTTGGCAGATGATCTTGAAAGCATATGTATCAGCTATAGTTATAGTCCTGAGAGCTTTCAGTCAGAAACTCCAAAATGTCATCAGTATTTTGGGTTTTTTCTTTCTACTCCATGATTCGTAATGTGAAACTCTAGAACTCATAATCATAATGTATTTTCAGCCAAAGGTACTGGAACTATAATCCAAGCCCAAAGAACCACAAATAGGTGGTTGGGCCACTTTCCCTGTCCCTTCTGAGGAACTCAACCTATGACTTCCAGTTATATCTTTTTGAATCATCAGTTCTACAATACAGGTGAGAATGAATACAGGATAGGCAGCCATAGTCTTTACCAGAGTGAGGTTGAAGTTTTTTTTTTTTAGACTTTATTAGTTATTTAAGAGAGAGAGTACGCATAAGCATGAGCAGGTAAAGGGGATTGGGGAGGGGCAGAGGGAGAGGGAGAGGCAGACTCCCCATTGAGTAGGGAGCTCAGACGGGGGCTCAATCTCAGTGCCCTGGGATCATGACCTGAGCTGAAGGTAGACACTTAACTGACTGAGCCACTCAGGTACCCCAATGTATTCTCTCATTTGTTTATTAGTTTTTAAGATTTTATTTATTTATTTGACACAGAGAGAGATCGCAAGTAGGCAGAGAGGCAGGCAGAGAGAGAGAGGGAAGCAGGCTCCCTGCTGAGCAGAGAGCCCAACGCTGGGCTCGATCCCAGGACCCTGAGATCATGACCTGAGTCAGAGGCAGAGGCTTTACCCCACTGAGCCACTGAGGCGTCCCTGTTCGTTTTTTTAATATGTAGGTTTTTTTTTATTGCAAAAGCAATAAATTACCTGATTCTCAGCATATCTGAGGATAGAGCCTCTAGCACTGCCAGCTCTGCGGTTTTTGTTTGTTTGTTTGCTTGATGTTCAATTAGCCACTGTAGTAGTTTTTGATGAGTTCTATTGAGTCATTAGTGGCGTGTAATACCCAGTGCTCATCACAACATGTACCCTCCTTAATACTCATCACCCTGTTACCCCCTCCTCCAAACCCCCTCCCCTCTGAAACTCTCAGTTTGTTTCCCAGGGTCCAGATTTCCCTCCCTTCCCCTATGATGCTCTGTGCTATTGCTTATGTTCCACATATGAGTTAAACCATATGATAATCATTTTTCTCTGCTTGACTTACTTCACTTAGCTTAATCCTCTCCAGTTCTATCCATATCAATGCAAATGGTGGGTATTCTCTTCCTATGGCTGAATAATATTCCATTGTATATATGTACCACATCTTCTTTATCCATTCATCTGTTGAAGGGCATCTCAGCACCTTTCCACAGCTTAGGTACTTTTAGGTTATTTTGGGCATTGTTGCTATAAATATTGGGGTGCATGTGCCTCTTCTTTTGACTACATCTGTATCTTTGGGGTAAATATCTAGTAGTGCAGTAGCTGGGTCATAGGGTAGCTCACCCAGGTGCCCCAAGACATTCTTGTTTAGAAAGCACTGAATTGGAGCAGGAAGTTGCTGAGGAAGCATTATGAAAATAATAACTGACAGATTTCATTAGCAACTGTATGTAAGATGAGTGTTTATTTTTTAAAAAAGGAATAGACACATGATTATTTTTAGCCTATTGAATTAAAGAGCTGAGGTATCCTCAATTTAAATAGTTTTAGACTCTAGAAATGGTAAACATAAGTTATTACCTGAGGAAATAATCCTGAACATTTGTTAATGAAAAATATGAGTCAAAGGAGTATGTGTCAGCAGTGGGAAAGAGAGAACGAGAGAATCTAGATTTGCATTTAGTTAGTGATCATTTAGTTGTTTAAATTCCAAAGACTGTGGTGCAATTGTGAAAAATGAAGAAATCACAAATCTTTGAAAAAGGAAGAAGGCAAAGATGCTTAAGAGGGAATGACATGGGGGGGGGGGAGCAAGATGGCAGAGGAGAAGGAGGCTGAGATAGTTATCAGATCCCAGAAGTTCAGCTAGATAGTTATCAAACCTTTCTAAACACCTACAAACTTAACAGGAGATAGAAGAAAAGAACAGCAATTCTAGGAACAGAAAATCGACCACTTTCCAGAGGTAGGACATGCGGAGAATTGAATCCAAAGCGACAGGAAGAGAGCCCACAGAGGGAGGGCTGGCTCCTGGCTCCTGGCAGCCATGGAGCACAAAATCAGAACTTGAGAGTCTGCCCCACTGAGGGACATCGCTCCAGAGGCTAAGCGGGAGGTTTAGCCCTCACAGGGACAGTGTGGTCTCAGGTCCCTCGGGGTTACAGAAAGACCGGGGGTGTCTGAGTGTGGCAGAGTCCCCAGGTATTGGACCAGGGAAGCCAACAGCAGAGATGGAGCCGTGCAGTGAGTTCTCAGCTCAGGCTTACCTTAAACTGTGGTCTGAGGCATAGTCAGGCCACTGCTCTTCGAGCCGGGACCCCACAAAGGGCAGATCCAGAGAGACCCCTTCCTTCCTCCTCTGGGAGGAGTGGCACAGGAGCACGCTGCAGGAATCTGTTGGGAATGAAAACTCCAAACGGGACCATGCGCCAGAGAAAGAAACGCTTGGTCACAGGCTGGGTGAGTTCGTAGTGCAGCCGGAGACCAGGGAGACGGGAGCAATTGACTGACTGCTTTTCTCTGAGGGCGAACTGAGGAGGGGGGCCCCGAGCTCTTAGCTCCCACAGGCCAGAGATTGGGAAGCCGCCATCTTCATTCCCGGCCTTCAGGGCAGTATGGAAAGCATTCAGGGAAAAAAAGCTCCAGAGAGCAAATGCAAGTGGATTGCTTAGTCCGGCCCCTGGCAAGGGCAGTGCAATTTCGCCTCGGGCAAAGACATTTGAGAATCATTTGAGAGGCAACAGGTCTCTCCCCCAAAAGATTAGTAAGAACATCCAGCTGAGACCAAGTTAACCAATTACTGAAATTGAGGAAATCCAGAGCTAGGGGAAAGCAATACATAGAATTCATGGCTTTTCCCCCCATGATCCTATAGTCTTTCAGAGTTAAATTTTTTATTTTTTTCTTATTTTTTAAAATTTTGTTTTTCCTCTTTCCTATTTTAATGTTTTTTTTAACTAATATCTTAACACCTTTTTAAAAATCTTTTCTAATTTTCACTGTAACATTCATATTTTATCCCCTCATTGTATTTAATCTTATTTTTTGTATACATATAGGTTTTTTTCTTTAAAATTTTGGGATACAATTTCTTATAATAGATCAAAATATACCCTAAATCTAGCACACAGCTTGGTTCTAGTCTCCAGCCTGATCACATTCTTTCCTCTTTTATTCTTTTTTTCTCTCTTTTTTTAACCAATCTCTTATCAATCCCTTATTTAGAATCTTTTTAAATTTTCATCTTTACACTCATATTCCATCCCTTCATAGTGTTTACCTTTGTTTTTGTATATTTATAAGTTTTTTCTTTCTGTAAAATTTTGGGAGGTAGTTTCTTCTAACAGACCAAACACACCCCAAATCAGGTGTAGGGCTCTGTTCTAATCACAAGTCTAATATACATATTAGACTATAATATATAATATATATAATTTTATTTATTTATTTATTTATTTATTTATTTATTTATTTATTTATTTAATTTTTCCTTCCCCCCCTTTTCTTCAACCCCTGGTTTTGGCTTTCTTCTGATTTTTCTCGGGTTGTTACTACCCTTTTAGTATTTTGTTCTCTCATTCATCTACTTATCTCTATAAAATGACAAGGCTCAATAAAATGACTCAGCACAAAAAAAAGGAACAAGAGGCAGTACTGATGGCTAGTGACCTAATCAATATGGACATTAATGATATGTCAGAAATAGAGTTCAAAATGACAATTTTGAATTGTCAAGGTGCTAGCTGGGCTTGAAAAAAGCATGGAAGATATTAGAGAATCCCTTTCTGAAAAAAGAAAATTCCTTTCTAGAGAAATAAGAGAACTAAAATGTAACCAAGTTGAAATAAAAAAAGCTATTAATGAGGTACAATAAAAAATGGAGGCTCTTATTGCTAACAATGAGGCAGAAGAGAGAATTAGTGATATAGAAGACCAAGTGATGGAGAATAAAGAACCTGAGCAGAAGAGAGACAAACAACTACTGTACCATGAGGGAAGAATTCGAGAGATAAGTGATATCATAAGACGCAACAATATTAGAATAATTGGGATCCCAGAAGAAGAAGAACAAGAGAGAGGGGGGTAGAATGTATATTGGAGCAAATTATTGTAGAGAATTTCTCTAATTTGGCAAAGGGAATAAGCATCAAAATCCAGGAGGCACAGAGAATCCCCTTCAAAATCAATAAAAATAGGTCTACACCCTGTCATCTAATAGTAAAACTTACAAGTCTTAGTGACAAAGAGTAAATCCTGAAAGCAGCTCGGGATAAGAATTCTGTAACATACAAAGGAAGAAATATTAGATTGGCAGCAGACCTATCCACAGAGACCTGGCAGGCCGGAAAGGACTGGCATGATATTAGAGCACTAAATGAGAAAAATTTCTCATTTAAAAAATTTCTAAAATAAAATTTCTAAAATAAAATTAGAGCACTAAATGAGAAAAATATGCAGCCAAGAATACTGTATCTGGTTAGGCTGTCATTGAAAATAGAAGGAGAGATAAAAAGCTTCCAGGACAAACAAAAACTAAAAGAATTTGCCAACACCAAACCAGCCCTCCAGGAAATCTTGACAGGAGTCCTCTAAGCAAAGAGAGAGCCTAAAAGGAACGCAGACCAGAAAGGAACAGAGACAATATACAGTAACAGTCACCTTACAGGCAATACAATGGCACTAAATTCATATCTGTCAATAGATACCCTGAATGTAAATGGGCTAAATGTCCCAATCAAAAGACACAGAGTATCAGAACGGATAAAAGGAAAAAAAAGACCCACTGATATGCTGTCTACAAGAAACTCATCTTAGACCCAAAGACACCTCCACATTTAAAGTGAGTGGGTGGAAAACAATTTATCATGCTAATGGACATCACAAGAAAGATAGGGAGGCAATCCTTACAGCAGAAAAACTAGATTTTAAGTCTCTAATAAGAGATGAAGAAGGACACTATATCATACTTAAAGGGACTGTCCAACAAGAAGACGTAACAATTGTAAATATCTATGCCCCTAACATGGGAGCAGCCAAATATATAAACCAATTAATAACAAAGTCAAAGAAACACATCAACAATAATACAATAATAGTAGGGGACTTTAATACCCCCCCTTACTAAAATGGACAGATCATTTAAGCAGAAGGTCAACAAAGAAATAAAGGCTTGAAATGACACACTGGACCAGATGGACATCACAGATATATTCAGAACATTCCATCCCAAAGCAACAGAATACACATTCTTCTCTAGTGCACATGGAACATTCTTCAGAATAGATCACATCTTAGGTCACAAATCAGGTCTCAATTGGTACCAAAAGACTGGGATCATTCCCTGTATAATTTCAGACCACAACGCCATGAAACTAGAACTCAATCGCAAGAGGAAAGTTGGAAAGAACTCAAATACACGGAGGCTAAAGATCATTCTACTAAAAGAATGAATGGTTCAGCCAGAAAATTAAAGAAGAATTTAAAAAAAATTCATGGAAACAAATGAAAATGAAAACACAACTGTTCAAAATCTTTGGGACACAGCAAAGGTGATCCTGAGAGGAAAGTATATAGCAACACAAGACTTTCTCAAGAAACAAGAAAGATCTCAAATCCATAACCTAACCCTACACCTAAAGGAGCTGGAGAAAGAACAGCAAAAAAAGCCTAAACCCAGCAGGAGAAGAGAAATAATAAAAGTCAGAGCAGAAATCAATGAAATAGAAACCAAAAGAACAGTAGAACAAATCAATGAAACTAGGAGCTGGTTCTTGGAAAGAATTAATAAGATTGATAAACCCCTGCCCAGACTTATCAAAAAGAAAAGAGAAAGGACCCAAATTAATAAAATCATGAATAAAAGAGGAGAAATCACAACCAACACCAAAGAAATACAAACAATTATAAGAACATATTATGAGCAACTATATGCCAGCAAATTAGACAATCTGGAAGAAATAGAT
>CM053609.1:63196769-63241072 GCA_028646535.1 Procyon lotor
AGGAAGAAATAGAAAACCTGAACAGACCCATAACGAGTAAGGAGATTGAAGGAGTCATCAAAAATCTCCCAACAAACTAGAGCACAGGGCCAGATGGCTTCCCAAGGGAATTCTACCAAACATTTAAAGAAGAATTAATACTTATTCTCCTGAAATTGTTCCAAAAAATAGAAATGGAAGGGAAACTTCCAAACTCATTTTATGAGGTCAGCATTACTTTGATCCCAATACCAGACAAAAACCCCATTAAAAAGGAGAATTACAGACCAATATCCTTGATGAACACAGATGTAAAAATTCTCACTAAAATACTATCCAATAGGATCCAACAGTACATTAAAAGGATTATTCACCATGACCAAGTGGGATTTATTCCTGGACTGCAATGTTGGTTCAACATTGGCAATGTGATACAACATATTAATAAAAGAAAGAACAAGAACCATATGATACTCTCAATTGATGCTGAAAAAGCACTTGACAAAGTACAGCATCCTTTCTTGATCAAAACTCTTCACAGTGTAGGCATAGAGGGTACATTCCTCAATATCATCAAAGCCATCTATGAAAAACCCACAGTGAATATCGTTCTCAATGAGGAAAAACTGAGAACTTTTCCCCTAAGATCAGGAACACAGCAGGGATGTCCACTATCCCCACTGTTATTCAACACAGTACTAGAAGTCCTAGCCTCAGTAATCAGACAAAAAAGAAATAAAGGGCATCCAAATTGGCAAAGAAGTCAAACTCACACTATTTGCAGATGATATGTTACCTTATGTGGTAAACCCATAAGATTCCACTCCAAGACTGTTAGAATCCATACAGGAATTCAGTCAAGTGTCAGGATATAAAATCAATGCACAGAAATCAGTTGCATTTCTATACACCAACAGCAAAACAGAAGAAAGAGAAATTAAGGAGTCAATCCCATTTACAATTGCACCCAAAACCATACGATACCTAGGAATAAAACTAACCAAAGAGGCAAAGAATCTGTACTCAAAACTACATAGTGCTCATGAAAGAAATTGAGGAAGACACAAAGAAATGGAAAAATATTCCATGCTCATGGATTGGAAGAACAAATATTGTGAAAATGTCTATGGTACCTAAAGCAATCTATACATTTAATGCATTCACTATCAAAATACCATCAATTTATTTCAAAGAAATGGAACAAATAATCCTAAAATTTATATGGAACCAGAAAAGACCACGAATAGCCAGAGGAATGTTGAAAAAGAAAACCAAAGTTGGTGGCATCACAATTCCAGACTTCAAGCTCTATTACAAAGCTCTAATCATCAAGACAGTGAGGTACTGGCACAAAAAACAGACACATAGATCAATGTAACAGAATAGAGAACCCAGAAATGGACCCCCAACTCTGTGGTCAAGTAATCTTTGACAAGGGAGGAAAGAATATCCAATGGAAAAAAGACAGTCTCTTCAACAAATGGTGTTAGGAAAACTGAACAGCCACAGGCAGAAGAATGAAACTGGACCTTTTCCTTACACCGCACACGAAAATAGACTCAAAATTGATGAAAGACTTCAATGTGAGACAGGACTCCACCGAAATCCTTGAGGAGAACACAGACAGCAACCTCTTCAACCTCAGCTGTGGCAACTTCTTCCTAGAAACATCTCCAAAGGCAAGGGAAGCAAGGGCAAAAATGAACTATTGGGACCTCATCAAGATCAAAAGCTTTTGCACAGCAAAGGAAACAGTCAACAAACCAAAAGACAACTGACAGAATGGGAGAAGATATTCGCAAAGAACATATCAGATAAAGGGCTAGTACCCAAAATCTATAAAGAACTTCTCAAACTTAACACCCAAAGAACAAATAATCTGATCAAGAAATGGGCAGAAGATATGAACAGACATTTCTGCAAAGAGGATATCCAAATGTCCTCTTTCTAATGTGTTGGACACATCACCTATACTGATGACACCTATACTGATGACACTATTGAGCACATGAAAAAGTGCTCAATAGCATTTGGCATCAGAGAAATACAAATCAAAACCACAGTGAGATACCGCCTCACGTCAGTCAGAATGACTAAAATTAGCAAGTTAGGAAATGACAGATGTTGGCGAGGATGCAGAGAAAGGCGAACCCTCCTACACTGTTGGTGGGAATGCGAGCTGGTGCAGCCACTCTCGAAAAACAGTATGGAGGTTCCTCAAAAAGTTGAAAATAGAGCTACCCTATAACCCAGCAATTGTACTACTGAGTATTTACTGTAAAGATACAAATGTAGTGATCCGAAGGGGCACATGCTATTTATAGCAGCAATGTCCACAATAGCCAAACTATGGAAAGAACCTAGATAAAGAACCTAGATGTGCATCAACAGATGAATGGATAAAGAAGTGGGGTGTGTGTGTGTATGTGTGTGTGTATATATTATTATATATATTATATATATATTATATAATATATATTATACACAACGGAATACTATGCAGCCATCAAGAGAAATGAAATCTTGCCATTTGCAACGATGTGGATGGAACTAGAGGGTATTATGCTAAGCAAAATAAGTCAATCAGAGAAAGACAATTATCATATGATCTCTCTGATATGAATTTGAGAGGCAGGATGGGGGGTTATGGGGGGGTGGGGAACGGAAATGAGACAAGATGGGATCAGGAAGGAAACAAACCATAAGAGACCCTAAACTCATGAAACAAACTGAGGGTGGCTGGGGGTAGGGTAAGGTGGTGGGGTTATGGACATTGGGGAGGGTATGTGCTATGGCAAGTGCTGTGAAATGTGTAAGCCTGATGATTCGAAGACATGTAACCTGGGGCAAATAATACTTACATGTAAATGGGAGGGTATGTGCTTATGGCAAGTGCTGTGAAATGTGTTAGCCTGATGATTCGAAGACTTGTACCCTGGGGCAAATAATACTTTCATGTAAATAAAAAAGAAAAGAAAAAAAAGAGGGAAAGACACATGAGTGGCAGCTCCTTCTTTTTTATATATAATAAATTTTGTAACAGCAGTAACAACGGGTCCATCTCCTCTGAGGCTACAAAGATAGCTGCAGAAATGGAAACATAATTGGCCTGGACTTCCCTCTAGCATGTGTAAATGTGCATACACACACACACAGGCACACATGCATAGATATACTCTTTCTCCATCTTAGTTACCTGGCACCCCATTCATCCTACTGGCACCCATCATTCAACTCAAAATGTAGGGATCATCTTTCTTTCTGCTCCTCACCACTTATATCTAATCAGCAGCAAGTATCAAGTATCAAGTGTCTAATACTTCCTCTGAGTATTGCACCCAAAATAGTTCTCAAATTTGGCCATTTTTACTTCACTATCACTATCATCTTTGTTCAAATCTCCAACATGTCTTACTAGGTCTACTACAACAGTATTTTTTTCAAGTATAATTAATATGAAGTGTCATACTAGTTTCAGTTTGTGCAATATGATTCAATAATTCTTTACATTACGCAGTGCTCTTCATGAAAAGTATATTCTTTAATCCTCATCACCTATTTCACCTGCCACCCCCCCCCCACTTCTCCTCAGGCAACCATTGGTTTGTTCTCTGTATTTAAGAGTCTGTGTTTTACCTGATCACCCTGAACTCTTATCTCTCACAACATATCTCTTCCTGAAAACTAGAGCGATATTTCAAAGAGTACAAATCAGATTATGCCACTCACATGCCTAAAACTGTTCAATAGCTTTTGTGGCACTTGGCTGGTGCAGTTGGTTAAGCACCCAACTCTTGGTTTTGGCTCAGGTGTGATCTTAGGGTTGTGATCTCAGGGTCATCAGAGCGACCCCCGCTTCTGGCTCAACACTCAGTGTGGAGTCTACTTGGGACTCTCTCTCCCTCTGCCCCCCCCAATCTCTCTCTTAAATAAATACATACATGCATACATACATACATAAAATCTTTTTAAAAATTGCAAACAACTAGCTCAATATGATTCAGAAATTAGGGAGTAGTTTCATTCTAAGTAATAGTTACGGTATTACTATGGTTAGAATGAGATAAATGTATATATATACCTTATGTAAATATTTATTATTCCCTTGTTATTATAAAATTCTGTAGGACACATCACCTATACTGATGACACCCATACTAACTGGAATGCATACTCTTTTCATGAAGACTAACACAACCAAATAGAATCATGTGTTTGAGGGGTGCCTGGGTGGCTCAGCCTGTTAAGTGTTGGACTCTTGGATTCTTAGTTTTGGCTCAGGTCATGATCTCAGGGTTCTGAGATCCAGCTCTTTTTCCACTCCATGCTCAGCAGGGAGTCTGCTTGAAGCTGCTTTCCCTCTCCCCCTCCCCCATTCACTTTCTCTCTTTTTCTTTTAAATAAATAAATCTTAAAAAAAATCATGTGTTTGATATTCGGGAATAAAGAATTTTTGAAAACATTAGTGAGTGAATGCGAAGAAGCTGAAAAGGCACAAATCATTTACTTTGCTATGGGCACAAATATACTATGATCTGCAATACTTTTTTTTTTCAAAGATTTTATTTATTTGACAGAGAGAGAGAGATCACAAGTAGGCAGAGAAGCAGGCAGAGAGAGAGAGGGAGAAGCAGGCTCCCTGCTGAGCATAGAGCCCGATATGGGGCTCGATCCCAGGACCCTGAGATCATGACCTGAGCTGAAGGCAGAGGCTTTAACCCACTGAGCCACCCAGGCGCCCCTGCAATACTTTTTTTATTAGCAGAAAATTGATCATAAGTTCATTTTAACTTTCCAAAGTCACTTGAACTAAGGTAGTTATAAATTTCAGCACATTACAGGATATATCTAATTCCCTGTTTTGAACAGTTTTGAAAGAAAAAAGTGTAACAGAATAAAGGAAATTGAGGGAATAAAACATAATTTCCACTTAGCAATAATCTAAAGGTTAAATAGGTGAGAACTAAAGATTTGAATTCATTTCCCAGAACCGTGCTTTATGACCAAAATAAACCTGAGACCACCACTTAACTGCAAAGAAAAGTCAAGAAGAGATCTAGTCATTAATCATCCTGAATCAACAGTGCTTTTAAAGGGCCTGATTGGCATTGCTGGCATACATTTTGTCCTTAGAAATATGCCTCAGATTTCTAGCATACACCTATGTAACTTAATTTAATGCCTGACCACATGAGGATTTAATATCTGAAAACAGAAATTGGTAAAAACAAATTCTGAATCTCAGAAGAGACCAAAATAGCCATGGGAATATTTTGTGGACTTTTTTCTAGTTTCACTGTGAATGAAAATCTTTATTTTATCTATTAAGAAGGTCCAAGAAATTTGAAATATTTGGTTATTTTTAACTGGCTAATGCTACATATAGCTGGTTTTAAAGTTTAACAAATTATATCTGTCTTGGCCTATTTCTCAGTATAGATTTCCACGGGAAATATAAGGCCATGCTGTTTACTTAAATCAAGCAGTCACAGAATTGAAACTTTATATTTTAGGCAATTTCTGAATGACATGGGTTGATTAGTACTCTCCCATAAATTTATAGCAATCATGCCTTTTATAGCATTTTCGTGTATTTATTTTCATGTTTACTAATGTTTCATAGAATTCTGTCCTTCACAGCTTACCAAAAAAGAAATGGGCAATTCTTTGGATTTTACCTTTTTCCTTCCAAAAATATCTAATCTCCTTTTTACGTATAGCAGCAGGCAACATCTAAATATAGCATGCCAGATACTATTTTTTGTTTTGTTTTTTATTACTATTTACCTCATTTCTCATTAAAAGACACAATAAATATACCCTGTGCAACAACCTGTAATCACAATATATTGACTCGAAAAACCAATAAACAATCTTACCATAAGTGATAAGAACTGATATGCTGTCATACCATATTTTGGCAATTTATATATTGAAAGCCTCAGTTTACCCAATATAATGGATATTTATTGAATACTAAATATATGTTTAGTGTTGGTTAAAAGGTAAATGAGACATTTATCCTGTTTTCAGGATCCCACCATCTAGCCAATGAAACACAGATCTCCACATATGTGTAAATCAGCCCCGTATATCATAATCTTTTGACATGAAACACTAAGATATGATCTAAAGTCTAAAGAACATCGAGTTCTAATTTTGGCTTAGTCATCAATTGTTTGTCTAAAAAGTAACCCTCAATTTTCTTCTACGTGATAAGAATAATATTTGTCCTCAACAACCTTCATACATTAATCAAGATGTATGAGTTCCTTTGTATACTCAACGTATTGAAAGCTTAAGGGTAGAGTTCACCATCAAATTACATGTATTGAGCTCATTGGAAAGGGATGATATTGATACACAAATTATTCATATCATTATGTATGCAAATATTATTATATGCCTTATGTTACTATTTTAATATACACAAGTCAAGTAATATATGCAATAATAATGCCAATCATTGCTATCTACAATGAAGGGTAAACTACTATCTAACATTTAGCAGAAGTTATTTTCATTGAATCAAGTTAGTAGGAAATCCTAAAATGTTGACAAATGTTTTAAGCTTCTAAAAAAATAGAAATGAAACTAATTGGGCGGCCATTATTGACAGGGAAGCACAGGGCATGTAAAAATAATGGAATGCAACCTTATTAACGAAAATATCTATGATATATTCTTTCAATGAATGACATGGGCCTTTATCATATGAACGAAATTGAGTGCAAATCTTGTAGTTATTCAGGAAAAATACGTGGCTGCCACTGCGACATACACATCACATGGCACACACGTTAGTTCCTTCTATTTTTCTTACATGTGTTACTTCTTAATTAAAAGTGCCATGAAGCACTTACAGTACTTATATTACCTTAAGGGGACTCATGTTTGAAGGAGATGACCATTTTGACCATTATTTTGTTATTGCCATGTCATGCAAATGTCTTTTTTCTTAACTTTATTTTAAATTCCAACGTTGAGTTTGTTGATGGAAAACAAGAAGCAAAAGGTTCTGTTTGTGGAAATAGAAAGGAGTGTACATGAGGGGCCGAGTGTGTTTTGCTTGGCAGTTCGTTTGCTACCATTTTGTTTTTGTTTTTAGTGCTGGAGGGCAGCAAATTGGCAGGTGTAAATAAGGCTCTAGCTAGTTTCATACTGTATTTACAATCAGTTACTATGGGTTAAAATGTCTGTAGTGCATAGGGAATTAGGCATGCAACTCCTGTTAAGAATGAGGGAAGCTTAATGTCTAATTTCAAACATTGCAAGAATATACTCTGTCAGCCTAATCTCGTAATTATTTTTACCGACTCTTATAAACTGTACACAAATGGGTTATTTTATACTTACATCACGTTGGAAATTTTGAATATACATTTTTATCTCTACAATTCTAATGTAGCCTATCATTTTCCATAATAACAAAAAACAGGTAGGTAAGAAATAAATATTCCTCTACAATGAACTTGAGAAAAAGAGTTTCCTCAGTTTAAAAGATGGCTTGCTTTATGGTATCCACAGAGCATACTGTTAAAACTTCTAATTTTTGAAAATTTTTGAAAATAGAAAATAGCTATTTGCCTATCTAGTTTGATGTAAAACGGAATAATTTGATGATATAGTTTGCACTTTACTAGGATTTGCATGTACCGCATGTCAAATCATGTCCCAGAAACATAGCAACCACTAGCAGAGAAAGCCTAATGTCACATGATACGAACACAAAGATTATAACGTTTGTGCAGATATTGCTTTTTAATAAAGAACTTAACAAAGACTCTCCATTTCAAGGAAAGGAAAGTAAGAATAGCTTCATAAAAAATTCAGAGTGGACAACATTTCCACAATACACTAATCTGTAACAACTTTTTTCAAAGCTCCTGGAAGCATGAATTCCCCATGTCTCTGTATTTGCTCTGTGCATTCAGACAAAGAGCCAAGATAATCTTGACTTTGAGGAGGAACAGTGGAAAAAAGATGATAGAGAGAGGTATGAAATAAATAATAAATAAATAAGCGCCTGTCGAATAAAACAAATAGTTTTGCCCCAGGCTTCTGCAATAGCTTATGAATTCTTACTAGCATTAGTTTACAGCTGTAACTTCAGGATATAATAAGAGATTGAATCTTATACAGGCAATGAAACAGATGATCAAATTCACAAGGGATTGTGTCAGGCTTTTTCCAGTACTAAAGAAACATATTAATCCTTGTCACTGTTTTCAGAAACGCTGTGACAGAAATAAACCTGTACTGTAACTTGGCCCTTTTAATGAGCTTCTGGAGTGTGGGCTTTCCACTCAGCACCTGAAAAACACAACAAAACACCTTTTATATTAAAGATGTGAGGTTTGCTGCTGGCTAAATTTGTACACAGAAGTCTATAAACCAGTGCTCAGCCAGCTGGGAAGCAAGAAAGCAAATTCAGATTCTGCCATGAACTTCACAGACCAATTATCTACTTGGAATCATGGGAGTTTAACAAACAAATACCAGCCCCTGCTGAGCCTTTTCAGGCCAGCAGCTTATGGGTGATTCAGTTGCATCCGAGGCTTTTAGACTGATCAATTCTTAATCACAAAGCGCAAAAATTATTCTCAGACTCACGTCAGTTTCTTTGGACACGTTTGTTAACAATCTGCTTCAAATCATTTTTTTAAAAGAAACTGCAGACACTGTTTTTATTGACTCCCTACTTGTAAAATGTTTATAGCTTGTTAATTTATATTTACCCCTTTACTTTTGCCTGCAAATCAACATCACTTAGCACAGTTTGGTTACACTTTGTCCAAAGGAAATTACAGAAGCCTGCTATGGGGCTAAAATGAAGGAAAGCTGCGGAAAATCAATACACTGCTGATTAAACAGATCGTAGCAAATTCACGGCTGTATGCTACAGCATGGAGACATCAGTGTGATGCCTATCTAGCAGTTAATGTGCTTTCAGTCAGGTGAAGAAAATTTCAGAATAAGGCAAAATCACTCAGAAAAACAAGAACTACCTTACACAAGAATGTATGTGCTTATATGAAACCTACATTTTGTGTAAAGTAGTATTTCACTTGAGGAATAAATAGGATGCATTTATTTTGCGAAAGAAAGCAGTGCAGTATCTATATTATGACATTTACCCTTTGTGTTATGAAAGGAACTAATGCCATTGCCATTGCAAGATACCACCTATTCGCTGCCACAAGTCTTGAGTTTTTTGCTTTCCTTTTTATGAAATATTAGGTTTATTGACGTTTTCTTGTAGAATTTTACTGCAACAATAATCAAATGACTGAAAGGTAGATTGTTTGTAGAGGATGTTCCAAAAGTCACAATAATATCCAATGAAAATATTCTAAGCAATTCAGAAAGAATCATTTAATTTCCAATTTTAGAGAAGAATAAACATGAAATAAATCAGGCATAAAAAGGGAACAAAGTTCATACATAATTAATTTTTTAATGTATTGGGAATAGGTAATATTAACACAGCATAGTTGTAAAGACCAACAGTTGTTTGTGAGTCATAGACAAAGGCAATATTGGGGTTACAGGGAAGAACTAAGGTGTCCTGACTAAAGCCAAGGTATTCTGAGTGAAGGCATGAACTTTCATTTCCACACTACCCAATTCGTGGGCTCTGCAAGCCAAATACTTTGAAGATGATCGGAAAATAAGCAAATCCTACAGACTGTTTATGAGGTGGTCCCTACTTGAATCCAACTTGAAGAAGTACACTGTAGCGTGTGTGAGGTAAGGAAATGAGAAACAAACAAACAAAAGCTTAAATACAAGCTTTCTGGAAAAGTGCAATAGAAGAAATTTTGTTTCAACCTTTTATTACGCTTTTTAGTTGACACACACATTTGTCAACTAAATTTAGAGTACTGTAATGCTATAGCAAGATTTTTTTTTTTAAACTAGATATACGAGGGTAAAATTTGTGGCTCTACTCATTGTTCATTCAGGATAGCTGTAGCTTTGATACATTATGGTATCCTGGCAGATAATTTTCAGTAGTAAATCCTTATACTGAAAAATATACTTGAGAAAATTATATTCTATACACAAAAGCCAACTTTAGTTTCAATCTCTGTTGTTTTTAATTCTCCCTCTTTCAAAATATCAAAGTCTTTCAAATGGTAACATGGTTAAGTTCTTTGCCAAATCCCATGTGTTAAAATGAAGGTGTTTTTGAGTCATCAAAGCTTATAAAAAGACCTTTAACAAGTAAACAGCTTTTCTCTTTTTTTTTTTTTTAAACTGGAAGATGTGGTATAAAAAAACACATTCATGGACACCATATGTGAACCAAGTTTCATCCCAAGATTTTGAGATTTTTGAGAATTCCTAGAAAATGAGAGATTTAAATTTATAGTCTGAAGAAGCTCAGTCACTGACACTATTTTTCTGATATACGTATATCATTTATACTGACTCATACTGATTTATACATATATTTAAAGCTCAAGGTGGTTATCTTTTGGTTATTCTGTTTAAAAATCCTTGATAATCTTGTTTAGGATAAAAGAGGCCATCAGTAGTTCAGGAACATGAAAGATAATCCTTACTTTTGTAATGTAAGTATTAACTTACTTTTTTTGTGTATGGTAAACTATCAACTTTTTTCACAAGTTAGTTTCAAAAACTGAGATCATTTATACTTAAATAACTATGATTCTGTGACATTAAGAGAATAAAGCAATAGGTACCAATGGGAAGAGCTAGTATTTTAGAAAATACAGAATGACATTCATGTTTGATATGCATATTGGTTTGCTAGGTTAATTGTGCTCTTGAGTATGTATTTTAAGATTTTTCTTTCTTCGTGCCATTGAAGGAAAACTAAAATTGAAGTGACAGAACAGAAGAAGATAATGGCCAGACTGGATAATGCAAGTATAAACTTCTGAGCAAAAATTATTTTCTAAGTCTCACAGTTTCTGAAGATATTTTCACATTTCTGTAGTTCCAATAAGCTAACAAATGGTTGTTTGTAAACATGCTTTACTTTATTTAAAGTCCGTGCACTGTAGAAATCTGAGAGTTGGCAGGGGTTTGAATACCCTTTGGGAGAAACCCACTTTTTCTTATTAATACATGGTAATTTATCACCCATTAAATATATGATCCCTCTGGAAAAAAAATGGATGCACATTGCTCTCTAGACCATAATTTCAGTGTTCATGATATTAATCTGTAATTAAATTACAGTTATTTTAGAAATGTATATCCTTAATTAAATTACACCATGCGCTTAAAGAAGAAATGGCGACAGCGCGATTAAAACATGTTTAAAAGTGTACCACTGAATTTTGAATGCTGTCTGTCATCCCCAAAGTATGACTAACTAGGCTTCAGAAATGACTAGAAAGTCAACTGAAAAATTGCCAAGTAAAACTGTTTGGCTCTTTAAAGAACTGTGCATTAAAATTTTGGACAGTTTCTCCATTAAATCTAAATATACTTCTTATAGTATATACAGTATTACATTTCTAAATTAATTGCCATACTCCCATTTGTTAAAGAATTTCACTCCATGTGAAAAGCAAAGTCTCACTAGATGTGAATTTTACACTGTGCTAGATCAATCCCAATACCAGTAAATGGATATTATTAAACAGCATGGGGTAGTGCAAACTGGGAAAGAAAACTTGTAGTGTGCTGCCTTTGAGCAGACCTGGCTTGCATGCTGTGACAGGGCAATTGTCGACATGCTTTTTCATGCCAATCTGCAGCTTTTTCAACTCTAGATGCTATGGCAACCAGGGTTTAACAGACTAAGCAGCTAACAAGCTTCCCTGATGGAATTGTCTGGTTGTGTGATTGCCTTGTCTTAGGGAAAATATAAAATAGAATGAAGACGCTGGTGGACATTTGTCAAACTGATTATAATTTGGACAGTTGAATCATAATTGTCTGTTGTGTACTGTACAGGAGTGACATATGCTATTTTCCACGTTCCTTGCACAGTACACCATTGCATTCCCGCATAGGCTATGTTTCCCTTGGGAACAATGGGTCCTGGTTGCTGTGGGTCTGGTGCAACATGGCAGTCCGCATCTCACACCAGATCATCTGGGAAAGAAAAGAACAGTGAACAGTTCTAATTTTTTTCTCTTTGAAAAGGCTTGTGTTTGATTTGAACCATATTTGTATGAATATAATGAACATAAGTTGATGTGAAAAGATAGGTCCCTTTTATAAAATGTTCGTGTTCATGGGGTAAAGTTGTAGATCAAAATATGCAGGTGAATTAATTTGTTATTTATGATTGGGCATAATTTTAGTTCTTTGGGAATATTGATTTTTTAAATTTGCAACCACTTAAACATGTATTTGTGTCACCAATCATATGCATAATTTAAAACACTGAGGAAATAATCAAGCTTCTCTGATGGAATGGTCTTGTTTTAATACTGCCTTGTCCTACTGAAAATGAATAGAAGATAGTCTTTTTATTGTTTTAAATGATTAAAAGCCTACTAATAAAATTTCAGTCTCTTCAAACAAAGGCATTGTATTTTCAAGATCATTTGCTACCAAATCTTTATTTTTTTTCTTGAAAGGGATACATCTTTAAAAAAATAAAATAAAATCATGGGGCGCCTGGGTAGCTCAGTCATTAAGCTTCTGCCTTCAACTCGGGTCATGGCCCAGGGTCCTGGGATTGAGCCCCGCATTGGGCTCCCTGCTCAGCGGGAAGCCTGCTTCTCCCTTTCCCACTCCCCCTGCTTGTGTTCCCTCTCTCACTGTGTCTCTCTCTGCCAAATAAATAAATAAAATCTTAAAAATTAAAATCATAAGTACAAACATTTCAAATGAAATGTGAATTTTCATAAAACAAAATCTAGGTTTCCACTTTATAGACAGATATATTAAATGCAATGAGCTATTTTGCCAGACAACCTTACTGATTATTTTATAGAACATTGTGAAATAGATTATTTTGTACTTGGAGAAAATCAATGTTATGTCATGAGGATGAAAATTTGATGATATTTTCAGTAGGCTCTGAATTAGTTGAGGTTTAAGTAAAAGTTGAGGGTAAGATTTTGGCAAGTGCACAGCAAGGGTGCAAATGATTATGTTAGCATATTCATCATGGCCACATCTCATCAACCACAGAGTTCTGATGGCTTTTTGTTTTCTTATTTCAATTTTGAAATACTTCGGATTGATGCACTTGCTTTGAGATGCTTCAGGCCTTCAGAAAAAGTAGGGTTCCTCCTTCCTCTGTTTCAGAAGAATGGGTAACAATCCAAGTTGTCTTTTTAAAAAAAAACCTTCAGAGCCACATACAATGATTTATGTCTAGATGGTGCAATTCCTAGAAAAGGTCCATTTCTAGTTTGAGAGACCTATTCTTTTTCTTAACAGAAAGATCTTAGTGTGAGAACACCTTCTTCTTTGATGAGTGGTGCACCCTAGAAGGGTGAGAAATGAAGTTGGGAACATTTTGCTCTATTCATAAAGAACCTTCTCTAGCCTAAGTTGTAAAAAATATTTTTGCAGAGTTATGGTGTACTGACTTTAATAAGCTAAGAATTATTGCCATAACATTTTATATAAGCATCAATAACTTTTCACAAAAATAGTCTTTATTTACTGGGCTACCAAGGTCTTATCCTCTAAATCTTAGTTTTGAAATTAGCCTCTTTTATTTTTATTTATTAAAATTTTTTTAAATTTTATTTTTTCAGTGTTCCAAGCACCACACCCAGTGCTCCACATAATATGTGCCCTCCTCAGTACCCACCACCAGGCTCACCTAACCTCTCACCCTCTTTCCCTCCAAAACCCCCAGTTTGTTTCTCAGAGTCCACAGTCTCTCATGGTTTGTCTCCCCCTCTGATTTCCCCCACTGCACTTTTCCTTTCCTTCTCCTAATGTCCTCCATGTTATTCCTTATGAGTCACTTCTGTGCCGGCCATCTTCCTGTTGTCAGCTAGTGTTGCACCGGAGAGACCTCTGTTCCATTTATTGCCTTGAAGAATGTGTCACTTTTTCCTTACCTAATGGGGAGCTTAAATTGAGTCACATGCTACATTAATGTCATCTGAAATGAAGGCAAATCCTTTGTCTTCAGTGGAATGAGAATTTTGATTCTTTCTTTTGAATATCAAGGGTTCAGATTTGATATATTTTACTTTTCAATTCATTAAAACTCTTTTATTCAGTAGATTCAAATGTACAAAATGATAGACGGTACCTACTTTGGAGTATAAAGAACTATGCTTGAAAGTGAAATCATTCTTTCAGTCACTATGGAACAGAGGTGAGAGTCAGGGTGCTTTATGTTAGTTCAATGACAACTTTTCAAAGGATAAAGAAATTATGATTCAAGGTACAAGTATTTTCCTTCACATTTAGGAAATAAAGGCATATAAGGAGACAGTATTTACTCAGGTACTAAAGTAAATTCCAGCAATGTACAGAGATCAACCTTACTTTGTGAAACATTTTATATCTACAAAATGTGCTTTATACCCACTTTTTGGAGTTATCATCTGAAATAGGCAAAGACTTATAAGCCCATTTTTAAGCTTAGAATAAAATAAAAATCTCGAGTTTATGTATTTACTCAAGAAGATGCCTTATTACTAAAGATGAATTCTTTTAAAATGTTTTCTTTTTATTCCTAAACTTCACCAGGAATTATAATATAGCATTAGTTCTATAACATCAAGGTCAATTCTGCATTTTGAAGGCACCATTAAGCTACACTATCCACATAGTCTCTTATAGGGGCTTTTTGGTGAAAAATCTTATCATTCTTCTATTAAACTAAGGCAATAAATTATGTGATTTATAATGAAAACATTATATGGAAGTCATTAACGTTTTAGTATAAATTAGTTTCAACCATTATCATCTTGGTAATTCTACCAAAGTTCCACTTGGAGTTCTGTAGAGGTTCTCCTCCAACTCCTTATTCAACCACATACTTTGTGCAAAATTCACATCCTGAGGGACAACAGGGTTGGGGACAGCAGAGAAAGACAGTAATGATGGCGGTGTGATACTCCTCTCAAGCATCTTATGAGTACCTGACTTCTGTAAAGTGAGCAAATATTAAAAATAGAAGTGAAACTTGTTATTGGAAATAAGCATATCTCCTCCTTGAGTATGTCAGAATGGGCATTTTGAGGAAAAGATAAAGTGCGCAATAACAAGGATGCACTAAGACCTAGCAGCACTTGAATATTTTTGCAAATATGACTATTCTTATAGTCGCAGGCAAGAAACGTGATTTTCAATTTTGAGTCATTTTTACCCATAAGGTAGAGTTGGACTGCAGTGATATTCACTTAGGTTACTAGATCTCTATCAACCAGGAGAGGCTACCGCTATATTGTGGAAACCTGTGACATTATTAAGGAGGGCATGTATTGCATGGAGCACTGGGTGTTGTACATAAACAATGAATCATGGGAC
Source organism: Procyon lotor (assembly GCA_028646535.1). NCBI lineage: Eukaryota > Metazoa > Chordata > Mammalia > Carnivora > Procyonidae > Procyon > Procyon lotor. The sequence continues at coordinate 63,212,184 of CM053609.1, forward strand.
ACTGCATCAAAAACTAATGATGTATTTTATGGTGACTGACATAATACAATAAAAAAGAAAAAAGTCCTTGTTTTAAGTTCCACATTTTTCCAATAATAGACTGAGTGCATATTTTAAATAAATTTTTGTTTTGTGTAGAATTTTCAGTTGAGTTAAGCTTTCTAAAATATATGGAGAAAAGTTATTATTTTTTTCTCCTAGAGTGTAGAGCAAGCTTTCTCAGCTACATGCTGCTGCTTAGCCCCTCGGCAAGTTCTCTCAATCATAAGAATTTCTACCCTTGTTGAAGAGTTGAGTATATCAGTGAAACTAAGTAATTTGGTAAAGAATCTTTTGAGAATTCTGAGAAATGATTGGCACATTTGGAGTGATACTGGAGGACTCTGTTGGGAGATGGGGGAATATTGAGGACAGAGGTCTAGAGAGGCAGGGAGTGTGATCACTCGAGGATACAACCACATAAGTACTACATGCTTTTCTTTTCTCATGAAGACATTCTGTTTGTATTAGCCTCAGAATGATTAACAGTTATATATCTTCAGTCAGATTCAGAAATATTGGAGCAGTTTTTGACATTTCTAGATCTGAAATTTACCCACATACAACATTCAGCCTTTTTCTGAGATTCTTCTTCCTTTGAAGTGAGTAGGGGTTAAAAAGAAAACTTTTCCTGATTATTCCTTTTTTAAAATATTTTATTTATTTGAGAGAGAGAGAGAGAGAGAGAGAGAAAGAGATATCACAAGCAGGCAGAGAGGCAGGCAGAAAGAGAGGGGGAAGCAGGTTCCCTGCTGAGCAGAGAGCCCGATGTGGGGCTCGATTCCAGGACCCTGAGATCATTACCTGAGCTGAAGGCAGAGGCTTAACCCACTGAGCCACCCAGGCACCCTCATTATTATTCTGAAAATAATTTGCTAAAAAAACCCAAAAAACATTGGGAAATGATTTTAAAATATCATCCAGTAGTAATAGTGGTATATTTTTGTTTTTAACTTTTTAAAAAATTTTATTTTATTTATTTATTTGACAGAGAAAGACCAGAGAGTATAAGCAAAGGGCGCAGCAGGCAGAGGGAGAGGGAGAAGCAAGCTCCCTGCTGAACTGGGAGCCCAATGTGGGACTCAATCCCAGGACCCTGGAATTAAGCTGAACTGAAGGCAGATGTTTAACTGACTGAGCCACCCAGGCTCAGTTTTTAACTTTCTTTTTTTTAATATTAAAAAAAAAAGATATTTATTTGACAGAGAGGAGAGAGATTACAAGTAGGCAGAGAGGCTGAGAGAGAGAGGGGAAAGCAGGTTCCCCACTGAGCAGAGAGCCTGATGTGGGGCTCGATCCCAGGACCCTAAGATCATGACCTGAGCCGAAGGCAGAGGCTTTAACCCACTGAGCCACGCAGGTGCCCGTAAAGGTGGGTTGTTTTTTGTTTGTTTGTTTGTTTTAAAGATTTTTATCTATTTATTTAACAGAGAGAGATCACAAGTAGACAGAGAGGCAAGCAGAGAAAGGGGAGAAGCAGGCTCCCTGCACACTGAGCCACCCAGGCGCCCCAGTTTTTAACTTTCAAAACTCTTTTCCTCCCAAAGAACAAAAACAAAATGCAATAGTAATAATAATAATAATAACAGTATTAAGCATAAACATGTTAATGAAAACAGCTAACATTTACTCAGCACTTACTATATTCTGGGTTTCCTTTTAATGACTTTAATGTAATCCTTCCCACAATCCTCAGAGGATGGTATTATCCTTTCTAGTATATAGATGATGAAACTGAGGCGTTAGAGAAGTTACTTACTGATTTGCTCGATGTCACATGTCTAGTAAGTGCAGACCAGGTATCTCAACCCAATGTATCGGACTCTGGTGCCAGAACTCTTAACTAGTAGAAATATTCTTTTGATAATCCAAAAGCCATTGGAATCTAATCTCAGGTACTTATGAGTAGATTTCATTGTGTGCATTTACTTCCAGTATTACACTCGATGAAGATGGCAAAGTTTGTGTCCTGATGTCATCTGATTGTGCGTCCTTGAAGTTTATTCTTACGTAGAACACTTCGAAGAGAACCACACAGAGTGCAGTTTAGGAAAGTCAATCCTAAAACTGTATCAATACAATTAACTTATGTGGCACGATGATAATACCATTTTTGAGTACTCACAATGTTCTTGCTATTGTGCGAGGTGCTTCAGTGATGCTTATACCAATACCATAAAGGAGGTATTAGTATCCCTATTTGCATATACTGAGGCATAAAGAAATTTTCACACGAAATTAGTAAATAAGAAATGAGTTTCTAACCAAGGTATATCTGAAGACACAGCTTTCTCCCAAGGTTTATTATACTTAAACCTGAGATATTTTATATTGTAGAATTCAAAAATTGTGGAAATGGGAATTTAAAACTTTCTCTAGTTTTGTAGGTAGTAAAGCTAAAAGGAGAGGTGAAGACATTAGTGACTTCATAGAGGTAGTATAGATTCAGTCTTTTACCTCTACCCTGTAGTATGGATGACAATTTACACATAAGATGTTAAAAAAAAAAAGGTACTTACCTTTATTATGTACTGATCTTGTTCTGGAGCCTAAGCCCTATTGAAAGAAACACGTTTTAGTTTGTTAATTATAGAAAGCTCGTTTCTTCCAGTTTAAAACAGTTGTCGTGGTTGTAAAACATATCTGCATATTCTTTTGAAGGGATACTTTTTCTTCAAAAGATGGAACCTAATTTCCCTTTCTTGAACTTGGGCTGGCTTGGTGACTTGCTTTGAAAGTAAAGAATATGGCGGAATTGACAGTGTGTAACTTCTGAATTTAAGACATAAAGGCATTGTAGTTTCCTCTTTGCTCTTTCTCTGGTGTCACTCACTTTGAAGGAAGCCAAGTGCCATGTTTTGAGGATACTCAAAAGCCGTAGAGAGACCCATGTGGCAAGGAACTGAGGCCTTTAGCCAATAGTTAGTCAGAAGTGAGGCCTCCTGCCAACAGCCATGTGAATGAGCTTGGAAGCAGATCCTGAAGCCCGAATCAAGACTTCAGAAGACAGAAGCCTTGGCTGACATTTTGTTTGCAATCTTATGTGAGACCCAGAGCCAGAAGCACCCAGCTAAGCCTTTCTGAAATTACTGAGCCATATATATTTTGAGATAATAAGTGTTTGTTGTTTTAAACCACTAAGGTTTGGTGTAATTTGTTGCACAGCAATACATAATTAATATAGTAGTCTCTGTGAGGTAACATTCACTCAATTTTAAATTCAGACTACCTGATAAGTTTCACTCTCCCTAGTTCTTCAAAGAGTGTCTCCTTCCCCACCTACTTTTCAAGATGGAAGCTTTCCAGAGGAAATCTTACAGTGGATGTGTTTTGTACTGTTCTCTAAGGCTCTGCCCCCTTTGCTGAGAGGATCCTCTTTCTACCTGGAGACTTTTTTTCAATGTAGTTCACTAAGGAACTGGTCCCATTTGAACATCATTCTAGAATCTCCTTCTGATGGTGAACTTGGTCACAATGCTCCATCAGTCTTTGCAGTGCCCATAGGCCTCCTTTGATCTACTTGTATTTTCAGCAGCTGAGGATACGACAACTTTGGATGCCCCACATATCAGGTATGGGCCCCAAAGAACTTGATGCTCTACCCCCACAGACTGTTCCTAACTTATAGCACTTGAAGCACCACACTTTCAGTGCCCCATTTGATGTGGAGTTTGCCAAAGATTCTTGAAGCTTTCCAAAGATACCTGTGGAGGATATGGGAACAAATTCTTTCACTGGGAATCCCTTAAAATTTTCTTCATAAAATGTGAAACACTGGAAATAGCCTAAATGCCCACACATAGGAAAGTAATTGAATAAACTATGGTACATCTACACAATGGAGTATTATGCATCTATAAAAAGCACAAGAAAGGCCTTTTCAGGATATATTGTTCTGTGATAAAAGCAAAAAGTCATCTATAGTGTAAGAAAGAAGGAAGAATAAAAGAATATACATGCATCCACTCATCAGAAACAAAAGATTGGTTACATACAGGGGTGTGTGTAATGGGAACATGGTATAGGGATGAAGAAGAAGATGCAATACTTTTGTGAATATACATTATATATATATTTAGAATTGTGGTATTGTTTTGCATACCTCCCAAATAAATAAGTGATTGACTAAATTAGGATGTGCGTAGAACCCTGAATGGAAACAAACAGTACCAAGTGAACCCAACTGTATAATAAAGGAATAAAAATCACAGTTAAGAGGGTGGGGATAAAGGAAGGAATGTAAGTAACTTCAGAAAGCAGTATTTTGACAAAAGTAACATTAAAAACAAACAAAAAACAAGCTTTCCAAAAATATTGTTTTCTGTAGAGTAAATTTGTGTCTAACATGGGTATACGTTAGCAATTCTGAAACAACTTTATGTTCATACTAGGTTTGAACAATGAGCAAATATATTATATATAACAAGAACTATGTTTCTCACTGTCAGAGAAGGAGGTTGCAAATGAAAATGGAGGAAAGACTGAAACCAACACTGTCATGTTAAATTAGAATAAAAGGTATCAGTATGAACTCATGATTTTTCATATATATATGCATGGATACAGGAATAAATACGCATATTCATATGTTATTTTACATAAATATATTTCTTAGCACTGTTCCTTGAGAGGGCCTAGAAACCATGATACCCCTGGTAGCAATGAGCACACTTAGCTTTTAAATATTGGATTGTAAATATCATTTTCCAATGAAAGGGACCAGGGCTCCCTAGAGAAATGGTTGATACCAGGAAGGACCAGCGCATGGAAAATACAAGATGAGAAGGGAATATTTTGAGGTAACAGGAAGTACTCATAAAATGACAGAGTCATCTCAAAAAATCCACAAAAAACATATTCAAAGAGCTCCCAGTGGCCAAAGTTGAATAAATTGTACAACAACGCAAATAATGCTAGATTTGAATTTGAATTTTTGCCTCTAGATTAAAATAATTATCAATGACTCCACATAGATATAAATATATAAATGGAAAAGTAACTAGATAGAAGAGAGTACTTTTTACATATATAAATAATTATTTATCATATTATTGTTATTTGTTATTTATTATTTAATATATTATTTTATATTATATATACTTATATATTAATAAATCTACAAGGAGTAAGGGAAATAGAAAATCACCATTAAACAAACACTACAGTAATATCTGTTGTATCTACCCATCTGTATACACGTTCAAACCATCAGTGACTGCTAAGATTAGTGGGGATAAGAAATAGGGTACTTACATAGTTTTAAAGTGTTTCCTCACAATATACTTGTTACAAGGTGAAAATATTAAAATTACAATGAAGTTTGGCAGACACAATTTAGCCATGTGATCAGAGTTAACATTATTATCAGTAATAAGATGCAATGTCACCATATACCCCATTAGATGATGTATTGAGAAGGATATAACATCACTTCAATTTTATTTTTGGCAAAAAAAATTGTAACATCTAACTTGTAACTCTAAAGTGTAACATCTAAAATTGTAACTCTAATTACCAGAAAACATAAAATAAACAAAGATTGAGGGACATTCTAAAAAATAACTGGCATGTACTTTCCCAAAGTGTTAAGAATATGAAATACTGAGGAACCATCACAGATTGAAGAACCCTAAAGTGACATGACAACTAAATGCAATATGGGACCTTGGATTGGGTCTGGACCAGAAAAAAAGATATTTAGGAAAAACTGGGAAAATTCTAATAAGGTCTGTATTAATATATATTAATGATATGGTATCACTGTTAGTTTCTTGGTTTTAATCATTAAACTACGTTTACAGAAGATGATCACATTTGGGAAGCTATGTGAAGAATACACAAGAATTCTCTGTACTGTTTACGCAACTCTTCTGTAAGTCTAAGTTATTTTTTTATGTTAAAAAAACTTGGCAGAAGTCAAACTAGTGAATTTGCCTCAGCTAAAATAATCCAAGTATTCTGAGAGAATGCTTTCAATGTATGTCAAGGTTAGTTAGTTCCAATGGCCTGAAAAACAGTATCATGTCAATTGAACCACCACAAGTTAAACTAGCATTCTGGCCCAACTGAAATAAAAACTCTTTGAGACTCAACACACACACACACACACACACACACACACACACACACACACACCCCTCTATGTGGCATATACCACTCCTGGCTCCCCTACACTCTCTGGAAAATGGGGGAATGGTAAGAATGGATGTTCTTAATTCTTTCTTTCTCAACTTCCTCCCCTAGGGATTGAAGCCTTTTTTATTTCCCAGTCCTGCAGAAACTGCCTCCTTCCATGCCCTGCTCCTTGCTTAGGTGACATTCACTTTATCCTTTCCTGGGACAAAGTAGCGCAAGTGTTGCAGGGAAGGAAACTCACATACAAGTACCTCTCAAAATGCACAGAGATGTACTTAAAAAATAGTACCCCTGGCATACTTACAGACTGCTCTGTACATTTTAATACCTGATTATCCTCCTGAGTTAGTTCCCTGAAGTTTAATTTTATCTTCCTGGTTACATTGTAATGTCCTTGAAGGCCAGATTGAGATCTCATACATCATTTGAATCCTCACAGCATGCAACAAATACTAACCAGTCAGTGCATATTTTGTTGGCTGTTTGAAGTAGATGGTCACAAATAATTTTGGGTACAGTATTACAGAAGTGTGGAGGACTGCTTTCTAAAGAGCAAAAGTCCATGGTTCAACTTCCTGCTTGGTTTTGAAAGGTTTGCCACTCTTATGGAACAGTGCTCATTGTCCACTTTAAGAATGCCTCTTTATAAAGGTTTTCAACTATGGAAAAGCATCAGACATACCCTCTATTTAAAGATCATACATATTATAAATAACTTCAGGATCCTCTATGGGAAGATGACAAATAAAATATGTTGTAGTTTGAGGGCATATGGTTGAAAAAGCTATTCATGACCTGAAGTTATTCATGTTTCAAAAATTTTTTGAAAAAACCAAACAAACCACTATTTCTATCATAAGAATTCCATTTCCATCCTTTGAAATGTGAGCAATTTAAAGAAATTTTCATTTAAATCTAAGATGGGATCAAAAGGTGAGAGTGGACAAATAGAGAAATATATGTGAAGATTTAATAGCATACAGTATTAGAGTTTGTTGAGAAATCAAAGCCTTAGAGTCAAATCTATAGGCATTTTGGGGTGTACAGAGAAGAGAGAAATGTGAAAATATTTACTTTAAAAATATCATGATTTTATTTTCTAACTTTTGTAACTTTTAAAGTATAATTTTGTGTATATTTTACATGATTATATACTTTTTAATCTTACTTAAAATTCTATATTCACACTGGACAGAAATGGTGAACTATTTGCTAGAAAAAAGAAGAGATCTCATTTTGAAGATATCTGTTACTTTCATAAACAGTCTTGAGAATATTGCTTTTTTTTTTGGTACAAACTTTTCTCGTTTCCTCAAGATTCATCATAGGTGGGCAACAGTGATTTTTTTTAAATGTTCCTTATTTTGGAGGTAGAGTTTACTGTAAAAACACAACTTTTGGACAATTTAATTTAGGATAAATAGTTGCAACTTGTATATTTATTGTATGTTAAAAGACAAAACAATTGTTAATTACTTGTGAAATTCTCTCACCCAATTATGAGTGGTTATGTTTGAGAAGAAGAAAACATTTCAGTTTTACTGGGTATTGTTGGTGTAGGAGAACAGCAGTGTCAATCCCAGACCGAATATTAGGTGCTCCTTCAACTGAAAGACACCATCACTCTATCTTTATCTTTGATAGCCAACTGAATGTATGTCAGAATTTTTTATTGCTAAATGTTACAATAGCAACATTTAACATTATAAACGTTTTACTGATAATGAAGAAATGATTTGTCATTACTGTTTTTGGACTTAGAAAGAGATGGACTGTTACTATGTTGAAGGTATAATTAACTAAACAGAAAGGAGACATATTTGGGTGGGGACAGAATCTGAAAAACAATAAATTATTCAGCATATTCCTAACAGATGAAACAAGTGCACCCTTGTGTCAGTTGATCAAGGAGTTTATACTCAAGATGGAAACAAGTAATGAAAAGACAACATTGTTTATATAACATAAGGATGATGAATGGTGATAGATAACATACACTAAGGGCTTACTATGTGCCACACACTATATTAAGTCCTTTTTATAAATGATTTTATCTAATATTTTATATGGTCTCAGTATAACATGAAAGCTGCTTTGAAAGAGTTCTCTGAAAAAAACTCATTTGTTTCATGATTTTGTTTGCACTGTTAACAGAAGCTGCCATAGTATATTTTCTCAGTGTAATTCTTCTATATGATGTTTAAGTTATCCACTCTGTATTTGAGAATTAGGTTTTGATTGTCAATGAATCTGTTTAAGATTGAATTCATTGTTGTATTTTTAAAAATTAATTTTTCTAAAATGATAATCTCAGCATAAACATTTGATTGGAATGTCTACTTTTAATGTTTAAGAAATAAATAAAACAAAATGTTGGATTTGGTATTAAATCAAAATTTAGAGAGAAACATTTACACAATTTACATGTTCAAAGTAAACAAGTCCCCAGATAAGTTTTATTTAGCTTACAAAAAAAAAATTGAATCAAAGTTTAATGGATTATCAGAAATAATAGCACCAGTATCTTCATCTTCAGTAATAGCAATAAAGTTAGAAATGTGCTTTATATTCCAAAAAGTTCTTTAATTTCAAAAGGTTTAGTCATCCTGTCTCAAATTGCAAGAATTTATATGTTCCTTTTATTATGATTTTTATATGTGTTCCCTTATTATTATCCTATATGTATTATATACCATGCAAATGCTCATATAATAGTTGTAAGCAACAGTGATTGGTTTTAATTTTCAAACGCTTTGGAGATAAGATATGCAATTGAACAATTTATATTTTTAGGATAGTTTTGTGATATTATAGATATCAAAATTCTCCTTTAATATGAGAGTATTTCCCTGCAATATTTCCCTGCAATATCTATTCAACTCAGGCTGTTATTTCCTAGTTTGTGAGTGTTAGCAAAAATGTTGTACTGAGTTAAATGGATTTTGACTTACTTTGGCAAAATATATATGAAGGACATAATGAAGCCAACAAACATGTTAAAAATGATAACTAGCTTATGTTTTAGTGTTCAATATATGCGAGGCACTGTTACATGGATTTTATCAGGTAAATCTAATCTCTGGTAGTTAATGTTATCATCATCATCACATTTATAAAATAAATTTATAAAAGGTATTTAGAGAGGTGAAGCAATTTTTCTAAGGTGACAAATAGCAAAAATGCTAGAACAGGATTTAAATCCAAGCATTCTAGCTCTAGAGTACCTGCTAGAGTATTAACATCTTATTGAATATACCTACGCAAGATAAAGTCATTCTAAGGCTCAGAAGAGATACACTCATCAAGTTACTACCTAAACAGAGTCCCTGTTTATGTTGCAGTGTTATCAGGGGCAACTTAAAGCTTTGGGTAGATTCTAAAAAGGTTGATCACTTATTCCTAACAAGTTTCATTCATACCAAATAGGGACACTTTTTCCATCAGTAGATGATAGTTTTAGGGCAGCTGTTCAAAATGCAGTTTTGGTGAAATGGCTCCGGGAGAGTCTGGACAGAGTGATTCGGTAAACGGCAGTGATGCAGGATCGTGTCCACTTTCGTGTCTATGCTATCCAAGCAATCAGAGTCAGTTTGTATTCTTCCTCAGATTTGGATCTGCCTCCGCTAGACCAGACCAATCAAGACAATGTGAAATCTTAGGAGGACATTTCAAATGTGCTAATTCTGGACCAATTTCTTGGAAATAGTATGGTATCCAGTTTATATTCAAAATATGTGACATCGATCCTCATCCTCCTTTAAGTAAATTCCCTGTTCAAACTGTCCCATTTTACTCTTCAGGGTTTCTTGCCTGAAACCAGTTGTGCATCTGAATAATACAAATAACTTCAGAATGTCATTTGTTGACATTAATAATTCATGCACTGCAGGTGTGTTAGCAAAGAAAAATAAGATAGCAACAAGTTTTTAGGTTCAGAGACTCAATGAGATAAACATCCTTTGAAAGTGCTTGGTTATATGCTTAAGAATCCACAGTGGAATCCTCCGGTAGGGTAGTTTAATCCTTAGGTACTGAGTCTGGGTTTAACTTAGGATATAAATTCAGATTTAATGCCTGCAGAATAAATATCTGATCTCTTCTGAGAGCAGCATTAGAAAGCCTTCACATTTGGTTAAACGTATATGGCAGGCAGTACGTAATGGAGCATCGCGATTTAATAGCGTGAGGAGGAAAGTAGAAACCTACTCAAGACCTATTCAAGAAAGAGATCTTACAAACACACTTCAAAGATCACATGCTGAAGTGTCTGAAATATCTCAGAGCCCAGGAATAAAAGATGATGGAAAACTCTAGGCTGCTTCTCTGTTTGTAAAAACCACAGCCTGCCAAATTCCTCCCACTTCCGTGGCACTCTCCCCAAATAAATAGGTTTTGTTTCTATAAGTAGGAATTCACTTCCACTGTCATTAAATACATTCTTGCTAAAAATTGGGGACATGGACTTGTATTTTGAGATTGAGATTCAAAAATTATTGAATTTAATGACACCTTAAAATTATAACTTTAATTAACAAATTTGTCAGTACTGAGACCTATTTATGTTTTTTATTCAGTTATGTTGTATCCGTAGTAAATAACATGTTAGCAACAGTAAATAAAGCAAAAGTAAATAAATATTTGATAATTTAAATAGGTCTGTAATTAGTTTGATGATATAAGAAGGCAAAAGGGAAGAATTAGGGGCGTCTGGGTGGCTCAGTTGTTAAGCGTCTGCCTTCGGCTCAGGTCATGATCCCAGAGTCCTGGGATCGAGCCCCGCATCGGGCTCCCTTGTTCGGCAGGAAGCCTGCTTCTCCCGCTACCATTCTCTCTGCTTGTGTTCCCTCTCTCGCTGTGTTTCCGTCAAATAAATAAAATCTTTAAAAAAAAAAAAAGGGAAGAATTACCATATATTACCTTCATATTCTATATTTTCACCATAGATATGTCAGTTTCATATTAATATGAATCATTTTATCAAAGATATTATAAGTTTGTAAGTGAATATGTGATAGAAGTTTTTTTTTTTTTGGAGAGAGAGAATTGAGAGAGCACGAGTGGGAGTGGGGGAAGAGGTGGGCCAGAGAGAGACAGAGAGAGAGATAGAATCTTAAGCAGCCTCCATGCTCAGCACCTAGCCCGACATGGGGCTTAATGCCAGGACCCTGAGATCATGACCTGCACTGAAATAAAGAGTCGCAAGCTTAACTGACTGAGCCACCAAGGCGCCCCGATAGAAGTTTTTTTTAAAAGAAAGATGCATATTTCTCAATTAATATTTGGCAAGAAGTGGCCATTTGGTTTTCCAAGTTAGCATCAACTGAGTCCTTTTGAGAAATAGTCTCTGTATGTTCACCAAGAAAAAAGCTTGAAATTTCAAATGTAAATTTAAAGAAATCCTAAAGTAGGACTGAAATAGTTCCATCTCCATTGATTCAAACCAATTCAATCAATCAGTCAGTGGGCACCTGTAGTGTACACATTCTTTCCTGACACTGTATATGATGACAGGAATGGAGCTCTGTGGAGCTGGCAATACAGACTGGCTACCTGATCGACTTTACCTGCAAGTAGGAGTAAAATAAAGCTTTGTATGTCTTCAATACACACTGTTTAATAAATAGCATGGATTGTATACTGAAAAAAGTATTTGAGACTTTCTGAATTACAAGTTTTTAGGTGTATTGGTGCCACGAAAAGGGTTGAAATTATTATACAAACTTCTCATTTTATAATTTTAAAACAATAGCAGGATTAAAATCTTTGTAACATTCTATAGAAAATTAAAATGTGCAAATACAGTTTTCATCACTTGAAAATTCAACTTGTACTTGATCCTCTGAAGTAGCTTGTGTACAATGAGCCCATGAAATACCAATGTGCTCAGTGATAGAGAAGATGGTAATTGTGTACTAACGGAATTTAGGCTATATTTTGATGATGTGGCCAATTACTTGGCCTTTGTGAACATTCATAGAGTGATTGGTTTTATTTAATAAGTCCATTTATGAAAATAGCCACTGTTGTACATTGGTACTTATCAAAAGCATTTTTCCTTGAAGAGATTGCACATGAAAAGTACCAAACTACCAATTAATGTAATTTGTTTAGAGCTGTTTTTCTTTCTGTATCATCAAGGCATTAGCTATCAAAGGTGAATGGTAAAATATCCAGCCCAAAATGGTTTGTATGGCTACCCCAACAACTTAAACAAAGAGAGTAAGAGAGAACACATGTGCTACATTTACCCAGATTTCCCCTTTAACTGAAGCTTTTAAACTAAGATTGATAGAAAACAGTGTTTAGGAAGAAATAATGCATATTGATTTATATAAAATGCTACTCGCTGTATTTTTCTTTTTATATTAGCTTTAATGAATAGATATGCCTTTTTATTTTGTGGTACCCTACCATTAAATGATACCATCATTTTTTTTCTGCCTAAATAAATTCAAATTCTTGTCACCTACTATCTGTACAGGAAGATTTGAGACATTATTCCTAATTGAGATTTTTACTGAATATCTTTTAAAGATAAATTTGTTTTATTCTTTCACCCACTATTTAAAAGGATTTTCACATTTTTATCTTCTAAAGGAATTGTCAATGAGAAACTAAAACTGCATAGACTATACATTAAAATCACTTTAGTTTTTAAGCTGTCATGAACTGTTTCAAAAAATGCTAAGTTGCTATTGTTTAATGTCTGTCATTTTATAATGCTTTAGAAGTTATCTATCCTGTAAAATTATTAACTGATGCTAAAATTGCCTTGTAAGTATTAGGACAATAGCAATTTTGTAACAGCTGGGACACTGCCAATGTAAGATAAGTACATTTTGCTCTGTAGATTCATAAAGTGCTTTGAAATGGTTTGTAACTGATGGATGGATGCATTTTCTAAGTGTAGAAAGCAATATTTTGTAGAAGGAAATGGCTTGAAAGCTGACACACATGCATGCAAATGCCATTCTCTTCAGTAAGTAATTTGCTTTTTCTTTCAAAAGCATAAATGGCATAGTTAGACACATTATTTTGTATATTGCACATAACAATACAAGATGCACAAAAACAGCAAGTACAAAACATTTCATATTGATAGAAGAACCCATGGCTGTGGTATATGATTAGCATAAATGTATACACACTGAAGTAATGCCTTCAGGATTAAAAAGTGAAACTGAAAAAAAGAGGAAAGTTCTCCTAAACTTCAGGAATGACAATATTTATTATGCTTTCCCTCTTTTAACTTCATTGCGCTACTTGATTGGAATGCTGCATCACTTTAAATGGATATATTTTCCTTAAAGTACTAAATATTAATCATGCTGCCTCTGCAAGGTTACAAAGCTATCATATTGTTCTGCATACGTACTTAGGATGGCTCACATTTTCTAGCTTTTTAAAGATAAAAGTGAACAACAGCTTTTCCTGTACCACAAGTGCTCACATAGGACTAGTTCTTGTCAAGTTAAAATTGTTCCATGGCCTGAACTGGATGTTTAAAATTTTAAAAAATATAATTACTGTTGTTTCTTGGGTACCCAGAACACAGGCAAAAAGTATGTAATCGATCAATATTCGTATCATGAATTTCTGAAGGCCTGTACAAAGAAGACCGAGTTTGAATAGTCCTTTAGAGACATGCGATTAAAAACCTCCATTAGCAACTCTGTATTTATAAAAGAACAAAAACTTTGGGGCCAGGTTGGTTGGATTTGAGTCCTGGAATCAACATTATTAGCCTTATGAACTTGATCCTCTGCTAAGTTCCAGTTTCCTGCTATATATAACATGAAAAAAGTAACATCCACTTCTCAAGGTGGTTATGAGGGCAAATCTATATTAGGTACTTTTGCACAGTGTTAGGCACTTAGCCCAAAAGTTAGAGGTTTTGCATATGAAATTATTATTGTCGAACCTCTGTCAGTAACCACATTGTTACTTTGTTTGCTGTATCAATACAGAATTCTCTCAGTTCTTTAAAATGTCCTCAGTTTCTTCCTTGATTTGGACAGTTTCTGTGAAAATCACTTATATTAACCCAACTCATTAGTGGGAGTTGCATATGATTAGAAAGGGAACCATACCCTCAAACTTTAACATGCTTTTAATTTTTTTACTGAATTAATTTTTTCCTCTTTGATACATATTTCTTTCAACATGTTCCAAGGAAATGTAGAAATGAATTAAAATCTACTGGTTTGGGTAGTATTGTGGATGACAGTAAGGCAAAACTTCCAATTTGTACTTTAGAATGTGTCCCTTGTTGGGTGTTTTTCTCAGAGGTCAGATATGAGAGCACCCAGACATCTTTGGAGCCATCGGTCAGTAGAAGATGTTATATTGCATGAATTAACTGATTAATAGGCCTGAAACTTAAGTGAAATTCTCTACCTTCTCATAAGGTGCATTCATGAGTTACCTGGAAGATTTTGTCACAAAGATATGCCAGAGGAATGCTTTTAAGCTGCAAGTGTTTACATCTGAGTTATTTCCACTTGAGGCTTCTGATGAGACTCCTTAACGGGAAAGACTCCTGACATAATGGAAACACATACTGGTCCTTTGACTGAAAACATTACAGATTAACTTTTAAGGACTGATAATTTTATAGATTTTGTAAAACATGTAGCTTATTGAATAGCTACAATATTTCATGTTTAAGAAATTTTGTATTTTATTCATGCACTTTCTTGTTTTACTTTGTTATACCTTTAACTCTTGGTGATTAAGTCTGTGTTTATACATATAGTTTCAGCTAGAGCTGTGCCACTCAGTGTTTACCGTATCACACGTGTCATCATAATAGTACTCCCCCAAATCCTTCATGTGTTCAAATGACACAAGCATTTTCCTAACTAACTTCATGTCAGATGGAGGTCATATAAACTCATTAACATAAGCCCAAAGCTCCTCAGGAAAGAGCAATGGTGTTTAGTGACATCCTTGATTACGGTCCTAGAAATGAGTTCCCCTACTTTCTCTCTTATTGGTATGGATCCACTGAGGAATAATGTACTCTTCTGTGGGCCACCTTCCTCTCTTTTTTTCAGATTTTTCCTTTTTGGGACTGTCACTTACGGCCTGGGTGCCTTGGGTATTTAAATCTTACAACTAGCCATAGGCAGACTTTGGGTACATTTATCCTATTACAGCTATTTTTTTTAGACTCTGTCATCTTGGTGGATAAATCTACTGGAACAACATAAGTTTATTCACATCTTTTCTTTACCTTTGACTCCATAAGCTGGGAGTGCCTTTGGGATAACCTAGAATAATGTGATTTAAGGCCTTAGTTATTGATGCTTATATAAAACCTTTTGTAGCCCGTGAAGTGTTGACAAGAAGCTTAATGGCAGATGTTCTAGTGGGATAAACCAGTTTTGTGTTCTGTGATCCCTTGTCTTTATGTAATATGACTTAATACATTTTTGTAGGAGCTGGATAAATGTCTCTCTCTACTCTCTACTATAAAGGAGGAAAAGATAGACATTCTTCTACATGTTGTCCATGAGATCTTCATTCATAAACTTGCAGAGCTCTGACTTACAAGGAACAGGATCTCAGGGTCCTGTTCTATATTTATTTCCAGAAAAAAACAGTGCTACCAAATTGCTATTATTTTCCTCAAAAATGTATCCTGGGGGGTGCCTGGGTTAAGCATCAGTCAGTTAAGCTGACTCTTTTTATTTATTTATTTGACAGAGAGGAGAGAGATCACAAGTAGGCAGAGAGGCAGGCAGAGAGAGAAGGGGAAGCAGGCTCCCTGCTGAGCAGAGAGCCTGATGTGTGGCTCGATCCCAGGACTCTTGATCCCAGGACTCTGGGATCACTACCCTAGCCGAAGGCAGAGGCTTAACCCACTGAGCTGCCCAGGCGCCCTAAGCATCTGACTCTTGATCTCAGCTCAGGTCTTGATCTCAGGATCATGAGTTCAAACCCAGCATTGGGCTCCACACTGGGCACGGAACCTATTACATGATAACTAACTAATTAACTAACTAACCTGAAAATCTTTAATTGGTGCACACAGTTTTATTTCATTAATTTTGGCTGCTACATAGTGTGGATAAATGACACTTGATTTGCCATATCTCTACTGATAGATATTTAATTTATTTACAATTTTGTGCTACAATGCTGCACTGGATATCCTCATATGTGTCCTCTAGTGTATGTGTGTGGATTTTCACTTAGGGTGCATGAGAGAGTTTACTAGTTTATATAGATTCTGTCAAATTGACTTTTCAATTTATACTCTCATATTTGATATAACATAGTACTTATTTTTGTATATATTAGACATACTGGAGGTCGGCGTTTTAATTCTTGCTAATCTGACTTATCAGATTACCCTCTCTTAGGGTGCCTCGTTGGCTCAATTGGTTAAGCGTCTTACTGTTGATTTCAGCTCAGGTCATGATCTCAGGGTCCTGGGATCAAGCTTTGTGTTGGGCTTTGTTCTCAGTAGGGAGTCTGCTTGAAGATTCTCTCTCTCCTTCTCCCCTGGCTCCTTCTCTCAAATAAATAAATCTTAAAAAAAAGATATCTTTTAACTTATATTTATATTTTTACTATTAATTTAATCCTCTTTCATATGTTTGACGTTTGTATTTATTTCCCTGTGATTTTCCTATTCACATTATTTGCATATTTTTCTGTGTTAGGCCACCCTACAAATGAACAGGAAAAAACTATCATTCAGTTGCACATCATTATTATTGGACTATATGTGTTTTCACCTTTGACAACAACTGGTGTCCTGTTAAGCCATACAAACTGCCCTTAATTTGTAAGGTATAACTGAATTCTCTGCACTTCAAAACCTGTCTTAAAGCGTGGTTTTGTGATAAAATATGTTTGGAATCTTCGTGTTAAATATTTAATTCCTTCCATTACTTATAGACACTTTAAATTTTATCTTTGGATTATGCCAGTCCTTCAGAGAGATTTCTATGTGGGTTGCATTCTTCTGGCTATTGTGGCCTGAATTGAAGGCAATTATTTTTTTTTAAAAGGGCCCTATAAAAGGTATTACTTTAATGTTATAATAGTAACATCTGTAGGAAAATTATGGCTGTTGTTCATTCAATCATACTGTCAATTTCATGATCACTAACAGTAAAACTATTTTTCAAATCTCATCAGAAATATACATTTTCTGAATCGCTGCTTTTTCTGAATCACTGCTTTTTTTTAAGTGCCCATTGTTTAAATTTGTTTCCTTCTTCACCTTAGCTACAAGAAAGCTAAAAGCAAAATTTATAGCCCACCAAAATATAGGTCCAAGGCAATTATTAAGACACCTACTATATTTTTTAAAGTTTTGTATACTTATTTTCCCTGTCATAATTTCCTTGTTTTTTTTTATAAAGTATGTTTCACATATAAGTTATGTAAAGTTTTTGCAAATGAATTTTATGTAAGGAGATAGATACAACCTGCTTTTAAACAGATGTTCTATTGAAATTCATATTCTATTGTGCCAAAGCTTTAAAGTTTTGGCTCATGTTTGAATTTTATATTGTACAAAAGAAGGAAATATCCTCAATTGTTAAATAGAAAGAATATAAAATAAGGGATAACCTTGTTTCTACCTTTAATATATTTACTTTTTAATGATAGGTTAGTTAAGGATTAAAAAAATGGCCAAGGTTTGTATTCATTGATGTTTTAAGACAGGACTAAAAATTCACTTCATCATGGAGCTATTTTCTTTCATAAATATACTGGCTCAGTTATTATTCAATAATAATATTTTATATTTAAATATTATTTTATAAATATTTTATAAATATGAAAATCAACTATTAATGATGACGTGCAGTAATAGAAAATGGATTTTAGGACTAGTTACTATAGGTGATTATTGGGGGACTGAATTGTGTTCCCCTAAAAGATGTGTTAAATCCTAAATTCCAGTACTTGTGGTGGATGTGACCTGATTTAGAAATAGGTAATGTAGATGTAAACAAGTCAGGATGAGGTCATAATGGATGAGTGGCGTCCTTGTAAGAAGAAGGAAATCTGGACACAGACACATGGAGAATGCCATGTGTCAGAGATAGGAATGATACATCTACAAGCCAAGGAATGCCAAGGATTGCAACCACCAGAAGCAGGAAGATGCAAGGAAAGATCCTCCTCTAGGACCTCTGGAGAGAACCTAGTCTTTTCAACAACTTGACTTCTATCCTCTAAAACTGGGAGATAATGAATATCTTTTGCTTTGAGCCATCTAAGGTTGCGGCAATTCATTATGGCAGTCCTGGGAAACTCACCACGGTCATTACTTCTGGATATAATTATATTACAGTCCAATGCCTAAGAGAGAACTTATTAGGGACTAGTAATATTTTGTTTTCTCCATTTTGTTTCTATATAAGTGAAATCATAAAAGATGCGTGTTTGTGAATAATGAGACTAAAATGTTAAATTCTGATACACACAAATGTCAGTTAGACTGGAAATTTGTTAGCAAATTTAAAGAAAATTTATTCTATGAGTAAATGTCAAAAGAGCTTCAATGTTCAAATTATAAAGAATATATTAGGAAAAATATGTAAATTTAGGTCAGAAAAGTGTCTGATCTCTAGAAATGAAGGTTAATTGTCATATTTTTTTAAAAGTGAATATTGTAGGGGCATCTGAGTGGCTCAGTGGGTTAAACTTCTGCCTTCGGCTCAGGTCATGATCTCAGGGTCCTGGGACTGAGCCCAGCATCGGGCTCTCTGCTCAGTGGGGAGTCTGCTCCCCCCCACCCCGCCTGCCTCTCTGCCTACTTGTGATATCTTTCTCTCTGTCAAATAAATAAATAAAATCTTTTAAAAAGTTAATATTGTAGTTTTAATGCCAGTGAGGGTTTTGTCCACAATGGGACGAAAATAATTTACCTTGTTTGTAGTTCTATATTGACATTAAAAAAAAAAAATCACTGAAGCTTTCTTTACTATCAGTTGACTTTTTAAAGAGTTTATTTTTTTTACTTAATCATTAGGGTCCGAAAAGCAGTCATGGGCTATTCTCAAATGTCATAAATGCAATTCTACTGCTATGTAAGTAAAGAGCTGTGTGAGTGATAATGTCAATACTTGAATGACCCTATTACTTCTGAAAGATTGATACTATTGGGCTTATAAAGATACCAATTTAAAGAAGCATCAGTCTCTCACTGGTTACTAGAGTACGTTAATAGCTTTTGGAAAGCAAATAAATAGTATTTATTATTTTCAGAATATAGAGATATTATAATCTTTTATGATCACATATAAAGCTACCTTGGATAGATCATCTCGTCACTTCAGTAAGTATGGAATTTTTATGTTCAGGATGGTTTCTGTTTCCCTACAATTCATGTGAGACATACCATAGTTGTAGGTTGCCTCAGGTACTTTTAACTTCTTCACAATACATTCCAGCCATAAAACTCATTAATCAAATTAGATGGGAGAAGACAAGTTTCCCATGGCTTGATCTTAAGTTGTATTCATGATGATTAATCATTGCACAACAGAGGTGAGGTCAGTGGAAACCTGCCTTTCTCATAGTCCACCATTTAAGTTCAAAGAGACAAGCAATAGCAGCGTAATGGTCTAGCAAGAATGCTTTTAAAAATGGTTCATAGTAAGAAGCCCTCCAAATTTTCTTTAGAAAATATCAGTGAATAATAGTTTATTTTCTTCTTTGGGATTCTTAGCTATTTTTTCTACGGAGTGGTTTACTACTTTTAGATGTTTTCATAGAAATTTTTCATACATGTATTCGGTTTACCAACAGTTTTTGCATGATTTCATATGAGGAAGGTTTATTATAAAAATGATACTGGTACATGTTACCTTATATTAGTATCTCATATTTGTGTAGCACTTATAGATTTCAAAGTGTTAATTACTCCATTCCTAAATTTGATGACATTTTTTCTTTTTCTTTTTGTGGTGAGTTCTTAGGAGATTCATAGTTGAGAAATAATTTTGAACAGACATTAGATTGGCCACAGTCTGGATTACTCAACATTTCTGACACCATAGGATAAATAACAAATCAAAAGCTACAGATGATATACTTAATATCCATGCATTTCACTATATGTAAATTTCACTTCAATTTAAAAAATCTCCATGTGAAGATTAATTCTCTATTAACAATTTATATGAAAAATGAGATTAAAATTTCCGATTATCATTTATTACATATTCCCAGATACTTTATAAATGACAGTCTGATTTCCTTGCAACATGTGCCATTCTGAAATAATAGAGACATTTGTTTGCAAAATAGAAATTACTGCAATTATTTTCATGGAGAGACCCAGAAAAATAAGGGCCTTTGTGATGGGGTGCTTAACATCCCTCTAACTTCATTTTTCATGCTCCCTCTAAGTGCTCCCATATTACCAAACTACATTCTTACATTTATTTATTCTTTTATTCTTTCTACATTTTCACATGCCTTAACATCACTGTTACCTAACCTGTATGCAATAATCTTGGCTTCAAATATTCACCCGCTAGGAAGTCTCCATATCAACATTTTCCTTTTTCTTAGTCTGTATCTTATTTCATCTCTCAGCAGATTTCAATGTGGATCACTCCTCCCTCTTTTGAAGAAAATTCATCCCTGTGACACTACTATGTTCTGATTTTCCTTCTGTCCACTTCTTTTCATTCAGTCTTTTTTTTTTTTAAGAGTTTTTATTTATTTGAGAGAGAGAGAGAGAAAGAGAGAGAGAGAGAGGGAGAGTGAGCATGAGAGAGAGAACCAGAGAGAGGAGAGACAGAGGGAGAAAAAGAAGCAGACTCCCCACTGAGCAGAGCCAGACCCGGACTCAATTCTGAGACTATCTTCACATTATTTCTTACTCCTGCGGGTCTTTTTCAATGTTTACTGATTCTACTACTCAATCGTTTATAACTTCTTCTTGAGTCTCCTCTTATCTATTCATGAACATTGGGAACAGACACCCTGTATTCAAATTCCAAACTTAACACTTACTAGCTGTGCAACTTTGGGCAAGTCTCTCATTCTTTTTTCTGCTTCAGTTTTATAATCTGTAAAATGGGGTTATTAATAGTACCTGCTTCATAGAGTTATTGTACTAAATGAGATCATATAAATAAATTGCTTAGGATGTGCTCGACACTTGTTAAGTGTTGTATTAGTGTTACGGAGGCTTATTATTACACTTTTCCACTTTCTCCTTAGAATATTTTCTGTAATGTCATGCCTTTAAGTACCATTTCCATGCTGCTAACAACCAAATTTATATTTACTCTAAGCTTCCCACACAGGTTTCCAATACATATTTTTAACCACAACTTGATATTTCCACCTGTATGTCAAAAAGCATATCAAACTTCACATGTACAAAATGGAAATCTTGGTATCTTTCTTTCAAACCAATTTCATTTTCTGTTTTGACACTACCATCAATTCGATTGCTGAAATAAAACAACTCAGAGTCATTCTTCATTCTTTTCCTTCTCTTACTTCCACATTCATTCCATCAGCAATTTCTATGTGTTCTACCCTAGTCAATAGTTTAAACCCATCCATGTGTCTGAGTCTTTAATTGCAATCAGTCTAGTCAAAGCAACCAGCACTGCACACCTGGCATTATGTAACAGCAAGTTCGGAGCAAGTTCTCCTGCCTCCAGTCTTGCCTTTTGCAATTCATCTGTATATATCTGCTCTAATAAACCCCCTGAAACATAGATTATATAATATAACTGTGCTGGGCACATGGTAGCAGTTCAATTGATACTTGTTGAAAGAATGAATGAATATGTTATTAATTGGGTGGCATAGAATCTTAGTGGTTTAAAAAAATCAAATATTGTCTTCAGATTAAGAGCTTATTATGAATAAAAGAATAGAGTATTATGAGACTGAATAACCCAGAGATAGGAAATATACTTAAAACAAGATGGCTAAGGAAGTTTACTCTGAACAGGTATATTTTAGATAGAGACTGGTACACTCAGAAGGACTACTCTGGTGAAGATTGTGTACAAAGAACTCCAGGCAGAAGATCTCTGACAGGGGAAGCTCTTGCCTGTTTCACAAAACTCAGATGGTCAATGTATTTAAACCTCTGTAAGGGAGAGAAGTAAGTTTGGAAATTTGGCAGGAGATAGATCTCACTGGACCTTGTCTAGTAACCAGTAGTGATTTTTTTATTGGCCATGACGAGACCACCGGACATTTCAAACAGGGGCATTACACAATCCAATCTGTGTTTGTAAAAGGTAAGGACTGGCTTCTTTGTGGAAAGACTGGAAGGAAATGAGTGAAAACAAGGATACCATTGAAGTTGGTCAAAAGAGAGGACAGTCACCATGGAGATACATTCTGGAGATAAAATTAGGTATTAAGAAGACTTACTGATATATGGCCTTGGAGAATGGGGAAAGGAAACAATCCAAACAAGGATGATGGCCAGGTTTCTGGCTTGAGCTACTGTATAGACGTGCCAGTTAATGACCTGGGTAGTGAGAAGTTATATATTTGATCCTGGAGTTTGAAAGTTTGCATTAGAGATATGTTTGGAAATATTAAAGATTTAGATGGCACTTATGACCAAGGAAATAACTCAAGTGTCCTAGAAAGAAAGTACTGAGGAAGAAGACGGGAGGAACTCCAGTTTTTAAAGCCTGGTGGAAAGGGGTTATCAAGAATGTTACATTTGCCACATTATTTTTCTACACAGATTTCTTGCACAGTAACACCTTCATAATCTGCTTGGCAAACTCCATCATCTGTAACATAAAAAAGGCTACCTCTACCGTTACCTCTACCTTAAATAATGATTATTATTTAACCAACATTTATCAAGTGATTATTAATACCGAATGTACTTTAATATGTGTGCTGAACACATTATCCCATTTAACCCCTATTAAAAACTCTGGGTGGGGTGCCTGGGTGGCTCAGTGGGTTAAGCCTCTGCCTTCAGCTCAGGTCATGATCCCAGGGTCCTGGGACCAAGCCCCACATCAGACTCTCTGCTCGGTGGGGGCCTGCTTCCTGCTCTCTCTTTGCCTGCCTCTCTGCCTACTCTCTCTCTGTCAAATAAATAAATAAATCTTAAAAAAAAAAAAAAAAAACCACCTCTGTGAGGTAGATACTATTATACCATTTTAAAGATGAGAAACCTAAAGTAACTTACAACTAGTTACCAATAGAAGTGTAAGTTGAGGCCAGACTGTCAGCAGTTTAAATCTACAGATGTAATTTCTGCATTGTATTGTTTTATACATACCTGGTATTTTATCTTCAAAATGTAGTATATTTTGTATATGTACATTAGTATAAATATAACAAAAGGAAATGAATCTAAATAGAAATTCATACCTATTTTTTTTCTTTCTTTCTCTTTTACTAAAACGTGAGCAAGTTGGGGCGCCTGAGTGGCTCAGTCGTTAAGCGTCTGCCTTCAGCCCAGGTCATGATCCCAGGGTCCTGGGATCAAGCCCCACATCGGGCTCCCTGCTCAGCAGGAAGCCTGCTTCTCCTGCTACCATTCCCTCTGCTTGTGTTCCCTCTCTAGCTGTGTTTCTATCTGTCAAATAAATAAAATCTTTAAAAAAAAAAATGTGAGCAAGTTGAAGGTAGAATTCATGGGTTACTAAATTTTGTAGCTTCCAGGCCGCCATGGTGTCTGATGTATAGCAGATATTATAGATACCTATTACAGGATTAAATGAATACAGATCCTCTATTTTGGGGCTAATTCTTATAAACTTTTAAGTTCTTCAGCTTAATCCCTTGTCTACATATCCTTATATTCACTAATTCAATGTTGGAGGTGGAATCCAATTTCCATAAATGGAATTTGGAATCTAAACTACGAATAAGTTTATTAGACCTATGCTTTGCTTTGTGCATCTTCTCTCTACCAAAATTACTTTTTCAAAGATTACATCACCAAAATATCATGCTGGTTGTTTATTAAATTATTTTATGTAATTTGTTCTAAGTTGTTATTTCATGCAATTTGTTCAAGCCTATCTTTTTTTTCTGGATTCCCCACCATTTTGAAGTAGTCTTCTATTACTAAGAATTTAATTTCATGCTGCTCTCAAGTATCTTGAATGGAGACCAAAATGTGTGTGACTTCTGGAATGGTAAAATACTAATTTTGTATAATTCACCAAAGATAACTGTGTTAAATGTTCCTTGCTGTAAAAATGCAATAGAAAAAAGATAAAGAAATATTCTTTTTAAGTAATATTCAGCAAACTACCTTTTATTGTTAGAATTATGAAAGAATATAGTTTAAAATGGACTAGAATTATTACTGAATTAAAAGATAAATTGTCTCTATTTTCACAATGACTAGTTTCTGCTTCAGAGAAGTTGACATCATTAAATGTTTCACTTTGTCAGGCAATTTCCAGCTTCTGTTATTAAGAAGCTTTCGTTGCTTTGACACACTTTCCAAAATGCATACTGTTTTCCCATATAATTGAAACCCAAACACTGCAAAACAAAATGTTTTCATGCAGTGCTATATTTTACAATCACTAGACCGTACCTATTATTTCAAACGTACAGAGCAACAACTTTTTCTATTTTATTTGCAGGACAGTTCTGCATTCCTCCCCTCCCCCAGGTATACAAAGCTGGGATTCACAGTTAGTGGGCTATTTTTGGATACAAAAAGAAATCACGGAAGGCAATTTTACACCCCTTCAAAGGGGCTTTGATTTGGAAATAAATTTTAAATCGAACCACCTCATTATTACCTACTCCCTGTTTTGATACCTAAGAATATCTACCTGGCAGTTGAACTTCCTCCTAATCATTCGCCCCCCAAAAATGCATCAAAACATTCACCATAACTTAACCATTTTCTAAAGACACTTTGTATCTGGCAGGAGGTGAGTCACTTAGAGGAGTTGTATATCCTCTAAGTAACTACACCCCAGCCAGTTCTATCGCCAAGAAACTCTTAACATTATCAAATATATTATCTCTTTGACTTTGTATCTCCAGACTTATTAGGATTACCAACATTACCTCACACGATCTCCACCTTCCATGTGTTATACTCCATGTCCAAGCTGGATGTACTTAAGGTTATTAACCACATGTATAAAGTCCACTATAAACACATATTAGGTACCTTTACCTTGATCCACATCAGAACAATCATATTTTTATTTCTCAGAAAGCTTTTTATTCCCTGCTAACTACAGTGAGTTCAGAATTTTGCATAACCTTAAAAAAAACTCAAACTTATATTGGTTCTCAACATACATAGACAACAAAGTAGCTCATCTTCTATTTTTAAAATCAAAGGCGGGCACCTGGGTGGCTCAGTTGGCTAAATGTCTGCCTTCGGCTCAGTTCATGATTCTGGGGTCCTGGGATGGAGCCCCATGTAGGACTCCCTGCTCAGTGGGAAACCTGCTTCTTCCACCCCCTCTGCCCTTCCCCTTGTTCATGCTTTCCCTTTCTCCCTCTCTCAAATAAATAAAATCTTTAATAAAATCAAAGGCAATGAAGTATATTCTGCCCTATTCTATCCTCCTCTTTATTAAAATATTTGTGTATTTATGATTTCTATTTCAGATTCTTTCTCAGAAGAAAAGGTCTTCCTTCTCCTTCATGAGCTTGACCATGAAGGCTCTTGTATGGGCTCTTGTATATTCCCATTTAACCCCCTTGTGAATTATCTTTTATTGCATCATCAATCTCTCCCCATTGAATCATCATCTTTTATCTACAAAGAGACTAAGGAATCTTCCAGCTTAAAATTACTCTGGTTTATTCCACTATCTTTTTTTTTTTTTTTTTCTTTCCAAACTACCTGGGAAACTAGGAGACATTTAGACCTTTCTCTTTTTCCACACACAATTGCCTTTCTTTTTCTACCATTCTTCAGAAACTACTTTCTGGAAAGTGACTAATGACTTCTCTGGAGTATTTCATCTTTTGCCAACCCCTTCCTTCCTTCCTTCTTCCCTCCCTTCCCTCCTTCCTTCCTTCCCCAACCTGTTTTCCATGCTGACTTTCCTTTACTCTCCAATACCATCTCCTTCAAACTCTCCGATCATTAGTTACCTCTTCTTTCTGTATCTTTTTCTATTCATGTCCTTTACAATAGGTGCTTACCATAAACCTATCCCGAGCCCTCTTCTCTTTTTTTCAATGCTTTCTTCCTTCTTTATGTACCATTTCTATGTATATTTATCATTTCTAGGTGTATAATCTCCATATCACTATCTCCAGGACTACCTGCCAGGTGAGACTCTCTAGATATTTGCTGAACCTGTAGTACATATATCTGCTTAAAGCCTTTAATTCATTAAAGCACTGAAAGCCTTCTATTATCTACCCATAACACGAATGCTCTTCACATCACAGTAAGTAGCCCCTTCAGGCACTTGACATGTTTAGTCAAATTCAACAATTTTGCCTTTCAGCAAACACTTGTTTCACTCAACAAGTGTTTTTCTTCATTTTCTATTTGCTCCTGCATCTTCTCTCTGTGAAGTACTTAGGGCTCTTCATGGGTGAGCTCATGCACCTTCTACTTTGAATTCTCCCTAAGGATGATGAGATATTCTCTTCCTCTGAACTTTCAGTGTTTGCTTACCTTCTTCTTATTTGTGACCTATGCACACCAGTCAAATTTCAAAGTTTAAGTGAAGAGAGGCTATCAGTTTTACTTGCTGAATTCTACTGGTGTTTTAGCTATTTGTGTTCAGAACCCTGCCTCTGGAACAGTGATTCCTAGAGTCTAGAAAAGGAGTTTTCTTACCCAAGTTTTTAATCCCTCCAAAGCTTCTGGCAATAGTGCTTTTTCATCTCCTATACAGACATTTAATATAAATATACAAGACACATAAATACTTGGTTTGCTACACATGAGCTTCTTACCATTTAGATTAGAAAAACAACTTGTTTTCTCCTCATTCTCACTTGTGGGACAACTTTCTACATATTTCTGCAAATTTGCTGTTATTACTTTATTATTCTCCTGCTTACCACTGGGAATGCTATCAAAATACATCAATACCTATTACCCTTCCATTAAAAAATCCTGGATATAAAGACACAGTTAGCTGTGTTATCACATTCTTCAAATGGAAGAAAAATCCTACAAAGTATTCTTAATTAATTGGTTATCATGGACTAATGATAACCGACTTTTCATTTCTTGGCGCTCCAAGATATGAAAAGATATCTCTGATTGAGGTGAATGTAGTAATAAATCCTCTAGGCATAAATATTAAGGTATCATACTGAAAGAAATACATATATGTCTCCAAAGAAAGAGTTTGGAGATGCTTTAATTGTGACATGTTCTGCAGAAGATATCTTACAAATCTGTGTAGTTTATGTGGGAGAAAAACCCAAATAACAGGGTGTACATTAAGAAAAAATGATGAGGGGCTCCTGGGTGGCTCAGAGGGTTAAGCTTCTGCCTTCGGCTCAGGTCATGATCTCGGGGTCCTGGGATCGAGCCCCGCATCGGGCTCTCTGCTCAGCAGGGAACCTGCTTCCCCCTCTCTCTCTGCCTGCCTCTCTGCCTACTTGTGATCTCTCTCTCTGTCAAATAAATAAATAAAATCTTAAAAAAAAAAAAGAACAAATGATGAAACAATTTCAATCTGAAACAGATAAATCACAAAGAAGTGTTTCTATAAACTTATTCTTGTATTTACTAATAAGCTTGAACACTGTAATTTTAGATTTTATTTTAATAATTCCTGGAGTCTCTTGTGTCATTGACTAAGAGATTAAAATAAAAGTCAGTGTTTCCTGGCTATGACAAGAGCAGATCTCTTTACTTTTCCAATAGGAAATAGGATACTTTCTAGGAAGTTATATTACTTCTACATTGACATTATAACAAAAATATTTTAAAGATCATTAGGAAAATAAAAGTGAAGTACTTAAAGCTTATAAAAACTGATCATATTTTTAGGGGTACTGGGCTAAACACATAAGAGTAACTCGATGACACAGTGGTATTATTTCTAGGAGCTTTGATTTCAAATATCATATTTCCTAATTTTTAAATGTTCTTAGGGCCCAGTTCCTTCTCTAGCCATCACTCCTTGTAACATTAAATAAACTGTAGCTATTGCTATTTTGTAGACATTAATAGGGCTCTCGTATGGCACATGAATAAAGTTATATGTCAAGGATGCTTGAGTATCTTCTTGCCCCAGGATGAAAGAATTTTAATGAAATGATTCAGAATTATCTCCACTCACCATTCTGCCTTATCTGTGCTGATAAGGCCTATATGAAATAGGTATCCTAAATTATCATCTCAGGGCAGTGATTAAGTGCAGGTAAGGCTCTATGGATTCATCTCTTGGCTCTGACATGTATTAGCTGTTTGGCCTTGAGAATGATTCTTAACCCCTTGTGTTTCAACTTTTCTTGTCTGTACCTTTGTGGAAACAGTACCTATCTCACAGTGTTGTGAGGACCAGATAAATTATAATGTGTCTGATACCCTCTAGCCTCTTGATGTATTAACTATGTTATAATCAGGAGGGGTATTAATAAAATATTTGATTAATTCACTAATTCAAGAAATATTTATTGCAATTCTTGTTCATACAAGATACTATTTTAGGAGCACCTGGGTGGCTCAGTCGTTAAGCGGCTGCCTTCGGCTCAGGTCATGATCCCGGGGTCCTGGGATCGAGCCTCACATCGGGCTCTTTGCTCAGCCGGGAGCCTGCTTCTCC